>CM038677.1:81118394-81718394 GCA_021605205.1 Aegilops longissima
CCTCTTCGTTATGTAAGAACGGGGCATGCGTGGAGACCAGGCGTAGGGGTTATTAGTGCTTGAGCAGACAAGTTCCCAACTAGTTATGTTATATTACATGGTTAGTAAGAAACATCTTCCAGGGAGAATAGTTCCGTTAGGGGTTCCTTTCACGGGAGGCATGCCCTAAAGTGCATGTCCGGACTGCAAAAAGCAGAAAAGCATCCGGGGCAGATAAATAAACAAGTGAGAAATCATCTTTAGTTCACCGACGGAATATTCCCTTAAAACGCTTAGCTTTGGCTTCACCGATCGAGGTACACATCCGGCTGACCGGCAGTAACACTGCAGAGGTGCTCCCTTTACCGCCTAGCCGAACAATCGGGAGCGTGAGGGGTAAGCACGTGAGCCGAACAACCCAGCTTGGCCAAAACTTAAGTCATATCGATGCATATAATGGTGAATAAAAGGTACATGCGGAAGTGTGACACATGTGTGGGGCATGAAGCCCGTATAAATAAGCTTTTGTTAAAGAAGCCCCAGATATAATGAGCGGATAAGCGCGTCAATTGTCTTGAACAAAGGCGAACGAGCCCTTAAAGGCTATAAGAGAAAAGAGGAGAAAGAGAGAAATAAAAGACAGCTAATGTGTAAAAAATAGAGCAGAGGAAGGAGGCGAACACGGAGTCGGCGCTAGGCATAGAATCTTCGGAGACGGGCTGCGTACCATGGGTTCGGCTTGAGTCGATTATCCGATGCATCTCGCAGACGGTATGCTCCACCAGTCAGGACTTGGTCAATAATAAAGGGACCTTCCCATTTGGGCTTGAGTTTGTCCTTTTTCTTGTCCGGCAGGCGTAGAACTAACTCGCCAACATTGTAAGATTTGGCCTGTACTTCTCTGCTTTGGTATCTTCGAGCCTGCTGTTGACAAAATGCGGAACGGGCTTTTGCCACGTCACGCTCCTCCTCCAAGGTGTCCAAACTGTCGTGCCGATCTAGTTCGGCTTCTCTTTCTTCGTACATGCGCACGCGAGGTGAGTCATGAATTATGTCGCAGGGCAGAACCGCCTCTGCGCCGTATACCACAAAAATGGTGTGTATCTGGTGGTGCGATTCGGCGTGGTCCGCAGCCCCCATAGTACGGAGTTGAGCTCCTCTACCCAGTGCGTGTTAGATTCCTTGAGGGACCGCACTAATCTAGGTTTGATGCCGCTCATGATTAGACCATTTGCTCGCTCGACTTGACCGTTAGTTTGTGGGTGATAGACTGAAGCATAGTCGAGCTTGATGCTCATGTTTTTGCACCAGAGTTTGACCTCGTCGGCCCTTCAGTGATGATGCTGTGGGTAACGCCGTAACGGTGTACGACCCCTGATATGAAGTCTATCACCGGTCCGGATTCGGCCGTCTTAACAGGCTTGGCCTCTATCCATTTGGTGAATTTATCCACCATGACCAGTAGGTATTTTTGCTTGTGGGTTCCTCCTTTAAGGGGTCCAACCATGTCAAGCCCCAGGCATGAAGGGCAGGTGATGGGTATAGTTTGGAGGCGGTGGGTGGCATACGGCTTTGGTTAGCAAAGAGCTGGCAACCGACGCGATCGTTGGACTAAGTCTGAGCATCTGCCGGGCCGTCGGCCAATAAAATCCTGTCTGGAAGGCCTTGCTTACAATGACCGGGCTGCGGCGTGGTGCCCGCTTGAGTCCGCATAATTTCAGCGAGAAGATTCGCCCTTCCTCTTCGGAGATACACCTTTGAAGGACTCCGGTGGTGCTTTTCTTATAAAGCTCTCCCTCATGGACTTTATAGGCTTTAGATTGCCGCACTATGCAGCGTGCCTCATTTTGTTCCTCGGGAAGTTCTTGCCTAGTTAGGTAGGCTAGGAATGGTTCTGTCCACGGGGCAATGACTGCCATTATTACGTGGGCTGAAGATGTTACCGTTGGCGAGCCTCTGATGTGTCGAGAATGTTAGGTGTCGGGTAGTGCGGTTGGGTCCGAGCTGTTATTTCTGGACTCCCCTTCCCATATACGATGGCTTGAACAGCCTCTCCAAGAAGATGTTGGGGGGGGGCGGCATTGCGCATTGCGTTGATGCGTGCCAAGGCGGCTCTTTGCTGATTGTTTTCGAGCTATATGGTAAAAATTGAGCCCTCAAACCGAATCGACATTTTTAGGACGGCGTTGCGATAAGCTGCCATTTCGGATCCTTGGCATCAAAGTCCCCATTTATTTGGGATATCGCGAGGTTCTAATCCCGGCACCTCTAGGCATTGAATGCCCATGGAGACTGCCATCCGGAGACCATGTAGAAGGGCCTCATATTCGGCTGCGTTGTTGGAGTCCGTGTACATTATCTAGAGTGCGTATTGAGCAGTATCTCCTGCTGGGGATGTCGAACACGCCAGCCCCAGACCAGCCAACATTTTGGAGCCGTGAAGTGCATGATCCGGTTGGAATATATGCCGTACTCTTTAGGGAGTTGACTTGAGACCATTCGGCGACGAAGTCGGCAAAACTTGCGACTTAATAGCTCGCCGTGGCTTATAGGTTATGTCGAGCGGGAGGAGCTCAATGACCCATTTGGCAATCCGGCCCGTCGCGTCATGATTGTTTATAATATCGTTAAGAGGTACCTCGAGGCTCTTGTTATCAAACACTCTTGAAAGTAGTGTCGCAGCTTCCGAGATGCCATAAATACGCGTATGCTATCTTTTGATAGTGCGAAAGTACGCGACTTGCATGGAGTGAGGGCGGTGGACACGTAGTAAACTGGCTTTTGAAGGGGGAATTTGTGTCCGTCCGTTTCTCGTTCGACGACGAAAGCACGCGCTTACAACTTGATAAGTTGCCGCAATGTATAATAGCATTGGTTCGCCGATGTTAGGCGCGGCCAGAACCGGGTTTGTTGCCAATATGGATTTTATTTCTTCGAGTCCGACCGTGGCGGCATCCGTCCCTCGAAGTGTTCGTCGCCGGAGGAGGCGATAAAGGGTAGTGCCTTTTCTCCAGCGGGAGATAAAGCGGCTTAGAGCTGCCATGCATCCGATCAATTTTGTTTTGAGGTCCTTTGGGATATCCAATTGTGATAGAGCTCGGATCTTGGTCAGGTTTGCTTCAATTCCTCTACGGATACAATGAAGCCCAAGAGCTTTCCGGCTGATGCCAAAACGCATTTTTCGGGTGAATGTGAGCCTCAAGTCGTCTACTAGAGTTTCGGCGTGCTTGGTTTTGCGACCACATCATCTCGTATGCCTCCACTGTTTTGCCGATCTGGTTTGCGGACATGTTTGAATCATGCGCTGATATGTTGCGCGGTGTTTTTTTCAGCCGAAGGGCATTGTGTTGAAGCAGAATGGGCCGTATGGGGTGATGAATGCCGTTGCAGCTTGGTCAGCTCTGCCATCTTAATTTGATGGTAGCGGAGTATGCTTCGAGAAACACAATGAATCGTGTCTGTGGTAGCGTCGATGATTTGATCGATCGCGGGGAGGAAGGGATCCTTTGGGCAAGCCTTGTTGAGGTCCTTGAAATCGGCGCATAGGCGCCAAGATTTGTCCTTCTTTGGTACCATCACCAGGTTTGGTAGCCAGTCCGGATGTTTTATATCTCGATGAATCCGGCCTCCGAGTGGTTTGGCTAGCTCCTCTCCCATGGCTTGTCTCTTAGGTTCGGGCTTGAAGGGCCTACTTGAATGGCTTGAATCCTTTTAGGATGTTTAGGCTGTGCTCGGCCAGGCGTGGGATTCTGGCATGTCGAAGGGTGCCGGACAAAAATGTCCCAATTTTCGTAGGAATTCTCGTGGTCGGCATCTACATCGTGGTTTAATTGTGCCCGATGGAGGCCATTTTGTAGGGTCCGTTGGATGGACTTGGAATTTGACTATTTAGTCGCTGGTTTAAAGAGGTGGACTTGGATCTTTTATCGAGTATCACGTCGTCCCATTCCTTTGTGGGAGCGCAGCGATCAGTTCCTTGGCGCTAGGGCCGGATAGTGCCTTAAGGGCGGTCTTGGCTGTCTTATTTTGGTAGCGGAGTGCTATGTCCGGTCCTTGGCAAGAGTGATGATTCCGTTGGGCCCGGCATTTTGAGCTTCATGTACCCGTAATGGGTATGGCTTGAAAAATTGTAAATGCCTCTCGCCCTAATAGGCGTGGTATCCACTTTGCTGAGCAGGGGCCACTTGGGCGTGACCTCCTAGGACCTGTAATTATCCGGCGTGCGAACACCACATCTAGTGTGATTTTTCCTGTACAACACGCTTCCAAGCCGGGATTATTCCTCTAAAGGTTGTGCTGCTTCGCTCAATGCGGCTCAGTCTATTTCCATTTTCAAAGAGTATCCTCTTAAATGAGGTTCAATCCACTGCCACCGTCCATGAGTACCTTGGTAGGCGAAAACCATCCACTCTTGGACCGAGGACCAATGCGGATGGTGCTCGGGCTGTTCGAATTTAGGTTCATCACGGCATTAAAGGTAATAGCCGTGTCACTCCATGGGTTTATTATTGCTACTTGGTAGATTTCGCAAGGCTGCGGGTGTTTGTTTCAGCGTATTATTTGATGCGAAAGTCTTGAAGGCTATTAATACCGTAGTGATATCCTTGGGCTGGTGCTCTGTGGATTACGAAGTTAGAAGCTCTTCGCAGCCGGCCACCTGCGGAGTATCCAACATGCTCTAAGGCTATGAGTTGGTGCGGCGCCCTCTATACTATGAATTTTCTGAGGTCCATTGAGCCATCTCTCGATCTGATTCCATGCCCTATAGAGGTTTTGCTTTTTGGCATTTAACCTAGGTGCCGGGCGATAATGCACCCTTTTATTTCGGACCGGGGTTGTATTCAGGGCCGGATTATCCCAAAATTTTATTTTGGTTTTCCAGGCGCTTTCTGTCGCACAGTACTTTCGTAATATGGACGCTAAGTCAGAGAAGCGTGTAATTTCTCGGCGACTTATGGCGTTGAGGATTCCGTTGTCCGTGCAATTATTGCAGAAGAATGAAATTGCATCCTCCTCGCGGCAGTCCTTTATCCTGTTCATGACCAGGAGGAATCTGGCCCAGTAATGGTGTGCTGTTTCTGCGGGCTCTTGCCGAATTTGGGATAGACCGCTTATGTTTGGGTGGGTGGGTGGAATTAAATCCGGAACCTCGCCCAATCTGAGACTCAAGGGCCAAGGGGTTTCCGAACTCGGAAGCTTGGGATCTTGGATGTTGTCCAATGAATCTAGCCCGCTGCCTGACTTTAGGTTCACGGCTTGAGTGACGTCCTCCCCTCCGCGGGTATCCGGCTTGGAGGGATCGGGAATCCGGACATAACTAGTCCTTAAGATAGATGAAGGCTTGCCGCATTGTTCCTCCACCACTGCAATGTGATGGGTGACACTGGGGAGAGTTAATCTCTCGGATTGGGTTTAGGCCCAATCCAATGCGTAATCTATGGCGACTCCTAGGTCGGTGATGCGATCCAAGAGCTCGTTTAAGGAAGAGAGCTCCATCGGATCTAACCGCTTTCGGCGAGTTCGAGTTGACTGAAGATTGCTTTCGATGACCGAGAAGTCATCGTCGGGCGGGCAGCGAACAGGCGGTCATAAGAAACCACCTAGCGGAGAGTTTGGCGATAGCCAAAGCTCCTTTAGCAACGATGCCGTCTTTAAAGGCGGGATGAGACATCCTTCTGATGGCGGCACACAGCGGAACTCTCAATGAAAGCACCAATGTCGGATTGTCAAAAACGGCGGATCTTGGGTAGGGGTCCCGACTGTGCCTCTAGGCGGATGGTAACGAGGAGACAAGGAGGCGATGTTTTACCCAGGTTGGGCCCTCTCTATGGGTAAAACCCTACTCTGCTTGATTAATATTAATGATATGGGCATTACAAGAGTAGATCTATCACGAGATCGAGAGGCTAAACCTAGAAGCTAGCCTATGGTATCATCGTTGTTAGATCCTCAGACTAAAACCCTCGGTTTATATAGACACGGAGAGGGCTAGGGTTACACTGAGTCGGTTACAATGGGAGGAGATCTACATATCCGTATCGCCAAGCATGCCTTCCATGCCAAGGAAAGTCCCATCCGGACATGGGACGAAGTCTTCAATCTTGTATCTTCATAGTCCGAGTCGGCCAAGGTTATAGTCCGGCCATCCGGACACCCCTAATCCAGGACTCCTCAGCTCTGGCTCATAATATGCAATATGGAGGCCGGCGTAAGGTTGTGCAACTGGAGGCCATAGAACTCTAGGAGCCCCGGGAGAAAAGGATGAATTGGAAATCCGAGCCCTCTTATCAAATAAGGGAGAAGGCATACCCGCTCTCCTTTGGAGGGATTGGGGACGCTCTCCGCTTGCTTTCCACCATTATAGGTGGCAAGCCCGGCTCGAACCGGGACCATGTAGGCTGGGGAGAAACCCCTTGGCTTGGGCGCCACTAGCTCCTTTGTCAGGGACGGAGCACCTCTCCCAATCTCGGTGGCGGCTGGGTGGGCGAGAAGGAGGAGATCGTCGGTAGCCATGATGGAATGGGTCTCTGTCGGATGCGCTCCAATGAATGCTCGCGATGGGAGGATGGTGTGATTTGGATCTAAATCCTCGTCTCTTTAATAGACAACTCATTTGTGCAGCTAGGGGGGTAAATGTAAAACACCCTGGCTTTTCGCATTCGTTTGACACATGGAAGATGGCCATTATTGGGCGCGGAAGCCAAGGAGCGCAATATTCACGAGGAGCCGGACACTATTCAATAGGTACACGGAATTTGGAGAAGACCCGCCTTGCAATGCCGAAGATAATCTACGCGCCGGACTCGCTGTCATTGAAAGCTTGGTTCGGGGGCTACTGAGGGAGTCCTGGATTAGGGGGTGTCCGGATGGCCGGACTATAACCTTTGGCCGGACTCCTGGACTATGAAGATACAAGATTGAAGACTTTGTCCCGTGTTCGGATGGGACTTTCCTTGGCGTGGAAGGCAAGCTTGGCGATACGGATATGTAGATATCCTCCCATTGTAACCGACTCTGTGTAACCCTAGCCCTCTCCGGTGTCTATATAAACCGGAGGGTTTTAGTCCGTAGGACGAACAATGATGATACCATAGGCTAGCTTCTAGGGTTTAGCATCTCTGATCTCGTGGTAGATCTACTCTTGTACTACCTATATCATCAATATTAATCAAGCAGGAGTAGGGTTTTACCTCCATCGAGACGGCTCGAACTCGGGTAAAAACATCGTGTCCCTTGTCTCTTGTTACCATCCGCCTAGACGCATAGTTCGGGACCCCCTACCTGAGATCTGCCGGTTTTGACACCAACACTTGCCACACTTTCTTAACCTGAGTTGCTCAAATTGTTAGACACACTTTGGCTTGCCTAAGGGAATCTTGCCACAATTTTTGTGTCTATGACATGTGGGGTTCACTGCTAAAAAAAAATTCTTGTCTTAGGTGTGGCTAATAGAAAAGACTTATGTTTAGGAACGGAGGGAGTAGAAAATATAAATAATAATGCATGTTGGCTCAACCCACGTTTCCGCTAATTTTAGCCGTGGGCTTGTTCACAATTATTACGAGGGGGTGGTTGTTCATTTAATGGAGGGACTTGTAGTACCATACTTGAACGATACAAAGTGCGACCTGGCACACCGTAACACCACTTGGAACAAGCGGATGAAGGAAATATGCCCTAGAGGCAATAATAAAAGTTATTATTTATTTCCTTATATCATGATAAATGTTTATTATTCATGCTAGAATTGTATTAACCGGAAACATAATACATGTGTGAATATATAGACAAACAGTATGTCACTAGTATGCCTCTACTTGACTAGCTTGTTAATCAAAGATGGTTATGTTTCCTAACCATGAACAAGGAGTTGTTATTTGATTAACAAGGTCACATCATTAGTTGAATGATCTGATTGACATGACCCATTCCGTTAGCTTAACAGTTGATCGTTTAGTATGTTAATGCTTTCTTCATGACCCATACATGTTCCTATAACTATGAGATTATGCAACTCCGTTTACGGAGGAACACTTTGGTACTACCAAGCGTCACAGCGTGCTGGGTGATTATAAAGGAGTACTACAGGTGTCTCCAAAGGTACTTGTTGGGTTGGCGTATTTGAGATTAGGTTTTGTCACTCCGATTGTCGGAGAGGTATCTCGAGGCCTTCTCGGTAATGCACATCACTTAAGCCTTGCAAGCATTACAACTAATGAGTTAGTTGTGAGATGATGTATTCTGAACGAGTAAAGAGACTTACGATGCGAGATTGAACTAGGTATTGGATACCGACGATCGAATCTCGGGTAAGTAACATACCGATGACAAAGGAACAACGTATGTCGTTATGCGGTTTGACCGATAAAGATCTTCGTAGAATATGTAGGAACCAATATGGGCATGCAGGTTCCGCTATTGGTTATTGACCGAGAATGGTTCTAGGTCATGTCTACATAGTTCTCGAACCCGTAGGGTTCGCACGCTTAACGTTCGATGACAGTTCATAATGAGTTTATAAGTATTGATGCACGAAGGTTGTTGAGTCCCGGATGTGATCACGGACATGGCGAGGAGTCTCGAAATGGTCGAGACATAAAGATTGATATATTGGAAGCCTACATTTGGACATGGAAGTGTTCGGGTGAAATCGAGATTTTTCGAGATGCAGGGAGGTTACGGAACCCCGGGAAGTCTATGGGCCCTAATGGGCCATGGGAGAAGAGGAAGGGCAGGCCAAGGTGGGCTGCGCCCCCTCCCCTCTAGTCGAATAGGACAAGGAAGGGGGCGGCGCCCTCCCTCTTCCCCTCCTCCAATCCTAGTCCAACTAGGAGAGGGGGAGTCCTACTCGGTGGGAGTAGGACTCCTCCTTGTCGCGCCTCCCCTAGGGCCGCCACCTCCCCTTGGCTCCTTTATATCTGAGGCAGGGGGCACCCCAAGACACACAAGTTGATCTCGGATCTTGCCTTAGCCGTGTGCGGTGCCCCTTCCACCATATTCCACTTGGTCATATCGTCGCGGAGCTTAGGAGAAGCCTGCGCGGAGAAGTCATATCGTCGCGGAGCTTAGGCGAAGCCCTGCGTCGGTGGAGCATCAACATCGTCCTGCGCCGTCGTCTTGTGGAACTCATCCCGACACTTTGCTGGATCGGTCCGGGATCGTCATCGAGCTGAGCGTGTGCGAGAACTCGGAGGTGCCGTCGTTCGGTGCTTGGATCGGTCGGATCGTGGAGGCGTCGACTACATCAACAGCGTTGTTATAACGCTTCGCTTTGGTCTCACGAGTGCGTGGGCGGACCTCTCCCTCTCGTTGCTATGCCATCACCATGGTCTTGCGTGATCGTAGGAAAATTTTTGAAATTACTCGTTCCCCAGCGATGGCATCGAGCCTGGTTTTATCGTTGATGTCATGTGCGAGTAGAACACAAGTGAGTTGTGGACGATACAAGTCATACTGCCTACCAGCATGTCATACTTTGGTTCAGCGGTATTGTGAGATGAAGCGGCCGGACCGACATTACGCGTGCGCTTCGCGAGACTGGTTTCACCGCTCCGAGCACTCGTTGCTTAAAGGTGACGGCGGGTGTCTGTCTCTCTCACTTTAGTTGAATCGAGTGTGGCTCGCCCGGTCCTTGAGAAGGTTAAAGCGGAGTCTATTTGACGAATTATCGTTGTGGTTTTGATGCGTAGGTAAGAACGGTTCTTGCTCAGCCCGTAGCAGCCACGTAAAACTTGCAACAACAAAGTAGAGGGCGTCTAACTTGTTTTTGCAGGGCATGATGTGATGTGATGTGGTCAAGGCGTGATGCTATATTTTATTGTATGAGATGATCATGTTTTGTAACGAGTTATCGACAAATGGCAGGAGCCATATGGTTGTCGCTTTATTGTATGAAATGCAAGCGCCATGTAATTGCTTTACTTTATCACTAAGGAGTAGCGATAGTCGTAGAAGCAATAGTTGGCGAGGCGACAACGATGCTACGATGGAGATCAAGGTGTCGCGCGCGGTGGCGATGGTGATCATGGCGGTGCTTGGCGATGGAGATCACAAGCACAAGATGATGATGACCATATCATATCACTTATATTGATTGCATGTGATGTTTATCCTTTATGCATCTTATCTTGCTTTGATTGGCGGTAGCATTATAAGATGATCTCTCACTAAAATTATCAAGAAGTGTTCTCCCGAGTATGCACCGTTGCGAAAGTTCTTCGTCTTTGAGACACCACGTGATGATCGGGTGTGATAGGCTCTCGTTCAAATACAGCGGGTGCAAAACAGTTGCGCCGCGGAATACTCGAGTTAAACTTGCGAGCCTAGCATATAACAGATATGGCCTCGGAACACGAGACCGAAAGGTCGGCGTGAATCATATAGTAGATATGATCAACATAGTGATGTTCACCATTGAAACTACTCCATCTCACGTGATGATCGGACATGGTTTAGTTGATTTGGATCACGTAATCACTTAGATGACTAGAGATGTCTGTCTAAGTGGGAGTTTTTAATATGATTAATTAAACTTAAATTTATCATGAACTTAGTACGATAGTATTTTGCTTGTCTATGTTTCTTGTAGATAGATGGCTCGTCTTTGTTGTTCCGTTGAATTTTAATGCGTTCCTTGAGAAAGCAAAGTTGAAAGATGATGGTAGCAATTACGGACTGGGTCCGTAACGAGGATTATCCTCATTGCTGCCTGAGAAAAATTACGTCCTGGAAGCACCATTGGGTGCGAGGCCTGCTGCGAGATCTTGAGCGAAGTTGTGAGCGTCGCAAAGCGAGCTGATGACTACTCTATAGTTCGATGTGCCATGCTTTACGGCTTAGAATCGGGTCTTCAACGGCGTTTTGAGCGTCATGGAGCATATGAGATGTTCCAGGAGTTGAAGTTAATATTTCAAGCAAATGCCGGATTGAGAGATATGAAGTCTCCAATAAGTTCTATAGCTGCAAGATGGAGGAGAATAGTTACATCGGTGAGCACATACTCAAAATGTCCGGGTATAACAATCACTTAATTCAGCTGGGAGTTAATCTTCCGGATGATAGTGTCATTGAGAATTCTCCAATCACGCCACCAAGCTACAAGAGCTTCGTGATGAACTATAATATGCAAGGGATGACTAAGACAATTCTGAGCTCTTAGCGATGCTAAAAGCAGCGGAGGTAGAAATCAAGAAAGAGCATCAAGTGTTGATGGTCAACAAGACCACTAGTTTCAAGAAAAGGGCAAATGGAAGAAGAAGGAAACTTCAAAAGAACAGCAAGAAAGTTGCTGATCAAGAGAAGAAACCCAAGTCGGACCTAAGCACTGGCGAGTGTTTTTTTGCAAGCAGTTTGGACCTTTGGAAGCGGAACTGCCCCAAGTATTTGGCGGATAAAAAGGATGGCAAGGTGATCAAAGGTATATGTGATATACATGTTATTGATGTGTACCTTACTAATACTCGCAGTAGTACAGGTATTTGATCTGGTTACATTGCTAATATTTGCAACTCAAAGCAGGAACTACGGATTAGCGAAGATTGGCTAAGGGCGAGGTGACGATCTTGGCGTTGGAAATGGTTCCAAAGTCGATGTGATCGCGATCGCACGCTACCTCTACATCTACCTTCGGATTAGTTTTAGACCTAAATAATTGTTATTTGGTGCCAGCGTTGAGCATGAACATTATATCTGGATCTTGTTTATTGCGAGGCGGTTATTCATTTAAATCAGAGAATAATGGTTGTTCTATTTATATGAGTAATATCTTTTATGGTCATGCACCCTTGAAGAATGGTCTATTCTTGTTGAATCTCGGCAGTAGTGATACACATATTCATAATGTTGAAGCCAAAAGATGCAGAGTTGATAATGATAGTGCAACTTATTTGTGGCTTTGCCGTTTAGGTCATATCGGTGTAAAACGCATGAAGAAACTCCATCTTGATGGGCTACGGAATCACTTGATTATGAATCACTTGGTACTTGCGAACCGTGCCTCATGGGCAAGATGACAAAAACGCCGTTCTCGGAACTATGGGCGTGCAACTGATTTGTTGGAAATCATACATCCGATGTTTGTGGTCCAATGAATGTTGAGGCCTTGTGACGGTATCGTTATTTTCTCACCTTCACAGATGATTTGAGCAGATATGGGTATATCTACTTAATGAAACACAAATCTGAAACATTTGAAAAGTTCAAAGAATTTCAGAGTGAAGTGGAAAATCATCGTAACAAGAAAATAAAGTTTCTACGATCTGATCGTGGAGGAGAATATTTGAGTTCTGAGTTTGGTTTACATTTGAAACAATGTGGAATAGTTTAGCAACTCCGCCACCGGAACACCACGGAGAAATGGTGTGTCGAGCGTCGTGTCGTACTTTACTAGATATGGTGCGATCTATGATGTCTATTTCGATTTACCGCTATCGTTTTGGGGTTATGCTTTAGAGGCGGCCGCATTCACGTTGAATAGGACACCGTCAAAATCCGTTGAGACGGCGCCTTATGAACTGTGGTTTGGCAAGAAACCAAAGTTGTCGTTTCTTAAAGTTTGGGGCTGCGATGCTTATGTAAAGAAACTTCAACCAGATAAGCTCGAACCCAAATCGGAAAAATGTGTCTTCATAGGATACCCAAAGGAGACTGTTGGGTACACCTTCTATCACAGATCTGAAGGCAAGATTTTCGTTGCTAAATTCGGGTCCTTTCTAGAGAAGGAGTTTCTCTCGAAAGAAGTGAGTGGGAGGAAAGTAGAACTTGATGAGATAAGCTGTATCTGCTCCCTTATTGGAAAGTAGTTCATCACAAGAAATGGTTCTGTGACAACTACACCAATTAGTGAGGAAACTAATGATGATGATCATGAAGTTTCAAATCAAGTTACTCTTGAACCTCGAGGTCAACAGAGTAAAATCGCACAGTGAGTGCGGTAATCTTATTCGGAAGTCATGTTACTTGACCATGGCGAACCTACAAACTATGAAGAAGCGATGGTGAGCCCAGATTCATAAAATGGCTGGAAGCCATGAAATCTGAGATGGGATCCATGTATGAGAACAAAGTATGGACTTTGGTTGACTTGCCCGATGATCGGCAAGCCATTGAAAATAAATGGATCTTTAAGAAGAAGGCGGCGCCGATGGTAATGTAGCTGTCTACAAAGCTCGACTTGTTGCAAAAGGTTTTCGACAAGTTCAAGGGGTTGACTACGATGAGACTTTCTCACCCGTAGCGATGCTTAAGTCTGTCCGAATCATGTTAGCAATTGCCGCATTTTATGATTATGAAATTTGGCAAATGGATGTAAAACCGCATTCTTGAATGGATTTCTAGAAGAAGAGTTGTATATGATGCAACCAGAAGGTTTTGTCGATCCAAAGGGTGCTAACAAAGTGTGCAAGCTCAACGATCAATTTATGGTGCGGTGCAAGCCTCTCGGAGTTGGAATAAGCGCTTTGATAGTGTGATCAAAGCATATGGGTTTGTACAGACTTTTGGAGAAGCCTGTATTTACAAGAAAGTGAGTGGGAGCTCTGTAGCATTTCTAATATTATATGTGGACGACATATTATTGATTGGAAATGATATAGAATTCTGGATAGCATAAAGGATACTTGAATAAAAGTTTTTCAATGAAAGACCTCGGTGAAGCTGCTTACATATTGGGCATCAAGATCTATAGAGATAGATCAAGGCGCTTAATTGGACTTTCACAAAGCACATACCTTGATAAAGTTTTGAAGAAGTTCAAAATGGATCAGGCAAAGAAAGGTTTTTACCTGTATTACAAGGTGTAAGATTGAGTCGGACTCAATGCCCGACCACAGCAGAAGATAGAGAAAATGAAAGATGTTCCTATGCTTCAGCCATAGGCTCTATCATGTATGCAATGCTGTGTACCAGACACGACGTATGCTTAGCTGTAAGCTTGGCAGGAAGGTACCAAAGTAATCCAGAGTGGATCCTTTGGACAGCGGTCAAGAACATCTGAAATACGAAAAGGACTAAGGATATGTTTCTCGTATATGGAGGTGACAAAGAGCTAGTCGTAAATGGTTACGTCGATGCAAGCTTTGACACTGATCCGGACGATTCTAAATCGCAAACCGGATCGTGTTTTTATTAAGCGGTGGAGCTGTCGGTTGGTGCAGTTCTAAACAAAGCGTCGTGGCGGGATCTACATGTGAAGCGGAGTACATAGCTGCTTGGAAGCAGCAAATGAAGGAGTCTGGATGAAAGAGTTCATTTCCGATCTAGGTGTCATACCTAGTGCATCGGGACCGATGAAGATCTTCTGTGACAATTGGTGCAATTGCCTTGGCAAAGGAATCCAGATTTCACAAGAGGACCAAGCACATCAAGAGGCGCTTCAATTCCATTCGGGACCAAGTCCAAGTGGGAGACATAGAGATTTGCAAAATACATACGGATCTGAATGTTGCAGACCCGTTGACTAAGCCTCTTCCACGAGCAAAACATGATCAGCACCAAGACTCCATGGGTGTTAGGATCATTACTTTGTAATCTAGATTATTGACTCTAGTGCAAGTGGGAGGCTGAAGGAAATATGCCCTAGAGGCAATAATAAAAGTTATTATTTATTTCCTTATATCATGATAAATGTTTATTATTCATGCTAGAATTGTATTAACGGAAACATAATACATGTGTGAATATATAGACAAACAGTATGTCACTAGTATGCCTCTACTTGACTAGCTTGTTAATCAAAGATGGTTATGTTTCCTAACCATGAACAAGGAGTTGTTATTTGATTAACAAGGTCACATCATTAGTTGAATGATCTGATTGACATGACCCATTCCGTTAGCTTAACACTTGATCGTTTAGTATGTTAATGCTTTCTTCATGACCCATACATGTTCCTATAACTATGAGATTATGCAACTCCGTTTACGGAGGAACACTTTGGTACTACCAAGCGTCACTAGCGAATCGGGTGATTATAAAGGAGTACTACAGGTGTCTCCAAAGGTACTTGTTGGGTTGGCGTATTTGAGATTAGGTTTTGTCACTCCGATTGTCGGAGAGGTATCTCGAGCCTTCTCGGTAATGCACATCACTTAAGCCTTGCAAGCATTACAACTAATGAGTTAGTTGTGAGATGATGTATTACGGAGCGAGTAAAGAGACTTACGTGCGAGATTGAACTAGGTATTGGATACCGACGATCGAATCTCGGGTAAGTAACATACCGATGACAAAGGAACAACGTATGTCGTTATGCGGTTTGACCGATAAAGATCTTCGTAGAATATGTAGGAACCAATATGGGCATCCAGGTTCCGCTATTGGTTATTGACCGAGAATGGTTCTAGGTCATGTCTACATAGTTCTCGAACCCGTAGGGTCCTTGCACGCTAACGTTCGATGACAGTTCATAATGAGTTTATAAGTATTGATGCACGAAGGTTGTTCGAGTCCCGGATGTGATCACGGACATGACGAGGAGTCTCGAAATGGTCGAGACATAAAGATTGATATATTGGAAGCCTACATTTGGACATCGGAAGTGTTCGGGTGAAATCGGATTTTATCGAGTGCCGGAGGTTACGGAACCCCGGGAAGTCTATGGGCCCTAATGGGCCATGGGAGAAGAGGAAGGGCAGGCCAAGGTGGGCTGCGCGCCCCCCCTCTAGTCCGAATAGGACAAGGAAAGGCGGCGCCTTCCCTCTTCCTTCCTCCAATCCTAGTCCAACTAGGAGGGGGAGTCCTACTCGGTGGGAGTAGGACTCCTCCTTAATGCGCCTCCCCTAGGGCCGCCACCTCCCCTTGGCTCCTTTATATACGGGGCAGGGGCACCCCAAGACACACAAGTTGATCTACGGATCTTGCCTTAGCGTGTGCGGTGCCCCTTCCACCATATTCCACTTCGGTCATATCGTCGCGGAGCTTAGGAGAAGCCTGCGCGGAGAAGTCATATCGTCGCGGAGCTTAGGCGAAGCCCTGCGTCGGTGGAGCATCAACATCGTCCCACGCCGTCGTCTTGACGGAACTCATCCCGACACTTTGCTGGATCGAGTCAGGGGATCGTCATCGAGCTGAGCGTGTGCGTAAACTCGGAGGTGCCGTGACGTTCGGTGCTTGGATCGGTCGGATCGTGGAGGCGTCGACTACATCAACAGCGTTGTTATAACGCTTCGCTTTTGGTCTACGAGTGCGTGGGCGGACACTCTCCCCTCTCGTTGCTATGCCATCACCATGGTCTTGCGTGATCGTAGGAAATTTTTTGAAATTACTACGTTCCCCAACAGCGGATAGTTATGTCAAAAAACAATCAACAACTAAAAAACCCGCGAGCTGGCATGTAGTTGTACACAATTTTAAACGATTGTTTTGATGGAGTGAAAAAGGAAAACTACCCCACTACTTATATATAGGCCGGAGCCTCCGCGATCGCTTACTAGGGCTGCTCTATTCACACACTCTATCCTCACCACTGGCTGCAGATCTGGACGTATCCCCCTCCGCCGGTGAAGGGCAGGAGGGGCAGCGTTTAGGCCGTTGTCGACAGCGAGGGAGGAGACCCACTGCCGGCCGCACCGTTATCTCTGGCCGAGCGACGGTGCGGGAGGTCCTCTGATCCCTGCGTCGTTGCCTGTGGGCTGATCCGGTCTCCCGCCGCCCACCTATCCACATCCCGACGACCTTCAGGTATATCTTCGTTCGAAACCGCCTTAGCTCTACTTCCCCAGCTCGCTACGTCGCTGCATGTGCATCATTTTCTACCTCTCAGCCCCTCTCGATCGGATGGTCCAACGTCACCTATTTTTTTTCTATTGTTAGAGGTAAAGCTACTTCATGGAGTCGAATCTTGTACTTCCTCCGTCCGAAAATACTTGTCATTGAAATAAAGTGGGGGTGGGGGAATTTAGTATGTACATCGGACTTGGTACAAACAGGAAGGAAAGGGGATGAAAGTAGTACAGACTGGTCATCCAACCGGTCTCTTGGTCGAAAAGGGAAATATAGGGGTAACGATGTACACAGTGGTATGACCAGGACTAGATTTGCTATCCACACATAGGAGTAGGTGGCTAGAGTGAACAAAAATGGGACCAACCCAGATATGTTTCTTGGATGTTTGTTTCTCGGGGCAACAAACTATGAATCACCACTTTATGCCCCTGTTTACGTACATGGTGTCTTTGTAATGTTGGTGCACCCAACGTCCCATGCCCTTATACCAAATATTTAGGCTCGATTCGGAATAAAGGGCAGAAAACATATGTCTTGATGAAAATAGAGGAATATGAAAGGAATGTAGGTATAAAACTATGGAACAATGAACGGAGGAAACTCTCAAGAGAATGTGTTAGGATGGACTACGAAATGTACATATTTGTTTTTTAGAGTAGCATGCTTGGCAAGTATGAGATGCTATTTGTTTATTCAGCTGCAAAGTGACTACTCTTGTCCTCACCTCACGTACCACACATAGGTTGATTTTTTATTCCGGCAAACACAGCACAAGCAACCTGTCTAACGCATGGCAGCGAAGCTTTGCCTCGGGCTTCCGCCCAAAAATGAGCAGCAGCGTGGATGTTTCTAATCCGATGGAATCGGTACTACGGACCAGCTTTCCTATGAAACACTATTCACCTTTCCGTGTTCGAGCGGTTGGAAGGAAAAGAATACCGTAGGAATTGTGTTCCTCTGAAAATCCTGCACCAAACACTGTGAACCGAGCGCAGCCATAGCTGTTCTTAATATAATGTCCTGGTAAAAATGAAGCCATGCCACTGTTTTTTCCTGTAATTGTTTGAGACTCGACAAGTTTAGCCAAATGTTTTTCCTGTAATTGTTTGAGACTCGATTGTTTCCTCTGTGCCTTTTGTGCAAACAGGATATCCAATTCACACAGTTCTTTGTTGTGACCTTTTGGTGCCTTTGCACAAAACTCTTATTAAAAGAAGTGACTTTTTTGCTGTTTAACTGGAATGTCAGATTGAACAGTTGGTTCATTTTGGTGGAACTGCACAATGGGAGATCTGTGTTCCAATCCTCATCATCCATATTGGCGCCATAACCTTCCTTTAGGTAAGAATGATATTTAATGCATGCGTTCACCTCTATTTTCCGACTGCCATGAGAAAATAATGCTGTTTTTGCTAGTACACTTGTACTCCCTCACCGACAAAACCAATTCTGAATTAGAAGGCCAATCATGTACTTGGTTTCACCAACTGGTGAGGAGAAAGAAAGCGAGCATGAAGAGGAAGAAGAAGAAGAATAAACAGTACCAAGGCGATCTTGCGAAGCGGAGGCCTCGGTCGAGGCTATTCAAGGGCTCCGCAGCGACTACCTTACATGTGAGGCGATCCTCCGAGGAGCCCTTCCACTTCTGCTGTCTCACTTAATTAATTAGGAGTACTTAAGTACCACTAATTTATTCTTGCCTAATTTTCTGTTGGAGTTAAACAAATCTTTAGTAGGACCCTATGCGAATCATGTACTGTGAATGTTTGTCTATGGAGGTGAATCATGTGGTGGAGCAGGGAGGAATATTATTAGTGTCATGACATAATAGTGCTATTGTTTTGCATGTCAATTTATTGCCATTGGTTCAATGAGGCAATGTTTTGCGTATTGTCCATCATGAATTTGATGCTACTGTTTGAGTAATATGCTAATGTCTTCCTATCCTTTCTCACTAAGCTAATGAAGGTTTCACCTTGTTCCTACTTGTGCAAACAGGGATCATGTTGTGCCAATCATACATTTTAGTGGAACTACACAAGACAATACAATGAAGCGTATCCCAGCCGGTGCTTTAACTCTGCTGGAAGTTCTTGATAATCTTCGATATAATCTCAGCCTTTGGTAAAAAGAGTGATTTCAACCATACATTTGAAGTGCACAAAATATATACTATTGTGTGATTCCGGTGAGTGCTTTATCATCTCTTATGGGACTACATGAATAAGCTTTTTTCTCAGGTTGGTGCAGGCCTAAGGCCTTCATCCATATTAGTTTTTGTCATCTCTATTTGTATCGTTACTCTTGTCATGAGAAACTCCTTTATCTTTGCACTTTTAAGTTTTGCAACCTATGATAAATGGCAATGCTTTGAGTGTTGAGTTGAGCTAATTGACACTTGATTAAATGAACTAATACCTCTCTTTAAGCAAGACTACTATGTTGCTAACTTTACCCATTAAGATAATGAGGGTGCTTCTATTTGTTAGTGTATGTTTCATCAACTAGTCCCACTATTACAGTAATCTCACTCTCTCAATATATGTGCCATGAGGATGCTCGATTTTGGTGGAACTGCACAAAAACTTTGGGTGCTTCATTGCCTCGACTGACTTCCGTCCTTTCTGTCGATCGCTAATCTCCGCTTGCTTTCTTCCTTTCTTTGTCGATCGCTTGGCTTATCTCGGCTTCCAATCAAAGGAAATAGTAATTGATATGCTACCTCACACAGGTTGGTACTGGTCTTTATCCTGATTATTGTGCTGTCATATGTATTGATAATTTGGCATTGTGCTACTGTTTGCCGATTTCATAAAGGAGTAATTTGGAGCCTGAACTCGCAGCAAATCATTACATCGGGTGATTTCAGTAGAACTGCAAAAATGATCGGATGGACAGTACTTATCTGCTGCTATGTACTCGAAGTTCACTCGAGACAAGCATCGATGTTGACAAGAAGTTCCTATATTCATTCGAGTATCAACGGTGTCAACCAATTGTCAAACTCAAGTATTAGGAGAGTGAGCGCCAAAATATTGCTTGGTGCATAGCCCGAAAACGCAGATCCAGTGTTTGGTCCCAACTTGTGCCTTTTGGTTATCGGCACATATGGTGGCGAACTATAGTCTAAAGATTCCGGACAAGTTAGTTGACGCGTATATTCATCGGCACTTAATCGGTCTGCACGCCAAGGATGCTCCATTTCAGTTGAACTGCACAAAAATTTGGGTGGTTCATTTTCTCAATCGCCTCCTTTCTAAATGCGCAATGTAGAATTTTGGCGAGATACATGACCAAGATGAGCGATAAACTAGTTGGATGAAAGTAGTGGCCAAGTTGCTCAAACCTCCTCGACACGAGGCCACTATTTGAGGATAAACCTACAAGCAAAGTTCAGATTATGCATCTTTGCCTCTTATGTACTCGAAAGTTTACTCGTACAAGAACTAATTTTAGCAAGAAGTACCTCCGATTGAACACCATTTACCGGTCTGTACCCTAGGTAATTAAAGTTAGTCCATGGATCATATTGGCTGTGATCTCAATCATTTGGATGCATAAACATACTTGAACATGTGTATATCTGAATCTTTTGTGAATTATGTATGAATATTGTCGTGTGATCTATCAATCATTTGGATGCATAGATATCTTTGAGCTTGTGTATATATGAATCTTTTGAGTTGTTGATAGTGAATGTTGGCTATGAATATGAACGTGTCCTGTGAACCTGAGTTTGATATGAATTGCAACAGAACCAGTTATAACCCTTCTCCTCCTCTCAATCTGCGAATCCACTGTCGCGTTTTCCCATCTCCGAGTCGTTCCCGTCCGGGGCCTCGCCATCGTCCATCGCCTTGCTGTGTTCGGTGCGGCGTGGTCAAGAAACAAGAGTCATCAGAAGAGGACTGTACGTGGAGAGCCTGACGGCTGGGACCCACGAGGTCCATGGTCACACACAAGGAAAGTTCCTCCTTATTAAGCTGAAAAAAAATGTTTCCTCCACCTGAAAGCTGGGACCCACCGGCCGTATCTTCGCACGGAAGGAAGTGCCTCCTTGTTTTGCGAAAAAAATTATTCATCCCGTTGACAGCTGGGACCCGTCAGATTTGGTGACTGACTTGAGGGCCTGCTAAGCGGACGTGTACGCACGGCTTTGTCAACTTAATAAACAAATGATTCTAGCAGCTGGACCGTTGGACGTTAATCCAACAGCCGTGCTCCTTCTTCAACCTCTGTTCTTGCTCCTTTCTCCCGTGGGCGGCACCGCGGCTATGCTTCCGCGCACCCGAACTAGTGAAGTTTCCCACTCCTCTCCATCTGCGACTCCACTGCCCCGTCTTCCGCATCTCCGGGTCGTTCGATCTGCAGTGCGCTCGACGCAGTGTGGTCAACGTGGTCAACAACCGAGAGTCATCGGAAGATGATCAGACGTGAAGGCGGCGGTGGGGGACGCACCACGCCCATGGGCGCATGCATGCAATGTAACGCGGCGAGGTCAACGTGGTCAAGGCGACTTCCATCGGAAGTATCTGTACATGGAGAGTCTCGGTGGGTCCACGCCGCAGTAAGTAAGTGCCTCCTTATTACGCGGAAAATAATGATTCCTCCAACTGACAGCAGGGACCCACTGGACGGGCCACCGTATTTTGCGAAAAAAAACGTTTGCCCCCTGACTGCTGGGACCCACCTGACGGGCCACCGTATTTCACGAAAAAATATCCCCCCCGGTGTCAGCTCGGACCCACCGGAAGTGCCTCCTTATTACGCACAAAAAAATGAATACTCCCCCTGCTAGCTGGGACCCACCTTGGTGGGAGGCTGACTTGTGGGCCTACTAAGTTGACGGGGACGAAGGGCTTTGTCAACTTAGTCAATATGAACGATTCTAGCTCCAGTGACCGTACGATGTCCATCCAACGGCCGTAGTGCTTCTTCAACCTCTGGTCTTCTTGCTCCAGCCGCCCAAACCAGCGACGGTTGTGCCTCATGCTCTTGCCTCCCGTGGCCGGCTGTGCTGTCGCGGAGGACTCACCGCCCCTACTATTCCCACCGCTGGCCAGGCCTCGCGGCGGCAGCCTCACACGCAGCCGAACGGTGAACCTCGTACTCCTCTCTGCGCGGGCTTCCACTGCCGCGTCTTCCCGCCTCGCGATCGTCCCTTCCTAGGCCTCTCCGTCGTCCACCGCCGTGGTGCTCTCAGTGGCGTGGTCAACGTGGTCAAGGAGCGACTTCCATCGGAAGTATCTTGACGTGGAGAGGTGACGGTGGGTCCACGGCCACACCCAGTTTTTTTGTGATTGGCCAAGTAAGTCGCTTTGTCGGGCCTGTTGGGCTGCAAATCTTTCAAGACGAGGAGAGCTTTCATTCGGCTAGCCGAGAAAATGGCCCATCAGTAATGAGAAATGGGTTGTACATTTTTAAAACACATCAAACCGGCAATTAGTTTTAAATATCTTTTTTTCATTTTGAGATTTTAAATTAAATTAATTTTTATGCGTGGAGAATTTGTTGGATTTTATATTGATATACATTTATTTTTAAAATCAGTTTGAATGTGAGTCGAAATTTCAGGATTAAAAACAGTTCGGACCGCACCGAAATATGCAAAGAAAAAGAATATGGGCTCCAAAAAGAACCTTAAGAATTAGCAAATGGGGTGTAAATTATTAGAAATAATGGCAGATGGGATGTATGCTGTTTTCCATAGATTTGAGGCTTTCCTAAAAAAGGTTGACGCCAGCAAAGGATCGTTGGATTGCCATCCAACGGCCGTCGTCTTCTTCAATCTCTGCTCTTCTGCTCCCGCTCAAACAAGCGCCAAGGGACTGCTGCCCCTCCTCCCTGCGGGGCTCTGCTGCAAGCAGGCCTCACCGCCCACCGCACTCCCATCGCTGGCCTAGCCATCCTCTACTCACCCACACTGCTGTTATTCTCCGCGACGGCAGATGAAGCGAAGAACTCAGTCTGATCATACTCCCCTCCGCGTGGGAAACAACTGCCGAGTCTTCCCTGCCTCCGTGTCGTTCCTTTCATAGGCCTCACCGTCGTCCACCGCCCTAGTGCTCTCGGCGTGGCCTGGTCAACGTGGTCAACGACCGACATGCATCTGAAGTAGACTGTACGTGGAGAGGCCGACAGCTGGGTCCATGGCCGCACGCAAGGAAATGCCTCCTTATTACGCGCAAAATAATGATTCCTCCACGACATCGAGGACCCACGAAATGGCCTCTCAGATTTGCGAAAAAACATTACCGCCGGTGACAGCTCGGACCCACCAGCTATATCTTCGCACGCAAGGAAGTGCCTCCTTATTACGCACAAAAAAAATGAATACTCCGCCTGTTAGTTGGGACCCAGTATAGTGGCAGGCTGACTTGTGGGCCTACTAAGTTGACGGGGATGGAGGGCTTTGCCAACTTAGTCAATAATATGCACGATTCTAGCTCCAGTGACCGTACGATGTCCATCCAACGGCTGTAGTGCTTCTTCAACCTCTGGTCTTCTTGCTCCAGCCGCCCAAACCAGCGCCGGTCGTGCCTCGTGCTCCTGCCTTCCGTGGCCGACTGCGATGCGGCGGAGGCCTCACTGCCCCCTACTACTCCCATCGCTGGCCAGGCCATCCCTCTACTCCCCCACACCCCCTGTTAGTCTGCGGCGACGGCAGCCTCACCCTCGTACTCCTCTTCGCATGGGCATCCACTGCTGCGTCTTCCCCTGCTCCGTGTTGTCCCCTTCCTAGGCCTCGTCGTCGTCCACCGCCGTGGTGCTCTCGGCGCGGCGTGGTCAATGTGGTCAACGACTGACTTCCATAGGAAGAGTACTGTGCATGGAGAGGCTGACAGCTGGGTCCACGGCGGCCGCAAGGAAGTGCCTCCTTATTACGCGCAAAGTAATTATTCCTCCAACTGACAGCAGGGACCCACCGGACGGGCCACCAGTATTTCGTGAAAAAAATGTTCCCCCCTGACTGCTGGGACCCACCAGCTACATCTTCGCACACAAGGAAGTGCGTCCGGGCAACAAAAAACCAAAACGATTCGCCCCCCTGACTGCTGGGACCCACCAGCTAGATCTTCGCAGGCAAGTAAGTGCCTGACAGTCGGGACCCACCTGGTCGAAGCATACGTAGCATTGTCATTCTTGTCGCGAAAGTGTACGTACATACTGGTCGATGTAGAGGCACGCACGTGTCGTAGTAGAGGCGCGCACGTATCGATGTAGAGGCGCGCACGTAGCATGTACACGTACGTACAATGACGAGGGTGCAAGAAAGAAAATACGGCCACGTACGTACAGACGGGCAGGGTCTCGAACGCCTACTCGTGCATACGTACATGGCTGGGTCGGAACGGAGAAACAGCGGCGTCGTCGTGTTCATGGGGAGCCAACGGAATGCATCGTGTTCATGGGGAGGCAACGGAATGCGTCGTGTTCATCGGGAGGCAACGTAACGCGTGGGAGCCAACCGGCTTGGACGGAACAGGCGATGGAAACGAGGCCTGGCGTACCGCACAATGGAGGAAACGACCTTGTGTTCGACCGGCCACGTTTGGAATGGGGTCCTGTTGATCGGGAGGGGTGTGGCGTACCGCAAAACGGAGGAAACGCACATCCTACGGTCGAAACGGGGGTCCTGTTGATCGGGAGGGGTGTGGCGTACCGCAAAACGGAGGAAATGGACCTCCTACGGTCGAAACGGGGGTCATGTTGATCGGGAGGGGTGTGGCGTACCGCAAAACGGACGAAACGGACCTCCTACGGTTGAAACGGGGTCCTGTTCATCGGGAGGGGTGTGGCGTATCGCAAAATGGGACTCCACGGGATACTGTTCATCTCCACCATCGACCTCCTCCAGCCTCCACGGGCTATCGTCGACCTCCTCCAGCCTCCACGGGCTCCAGTTCATCCAGCCTCCACCGCGCTCTACTCCACCGGCTACTGTTCAACCACCCCTCCACCGTCTACTGTTCATCCAGCCCTCCACCATCTACTGTTCATCCAGCCCTCCACACCACGGGCTCCTATTCAACCACCCCTCCACGGCCACCCCTCCACCGTCTACTTTTCATCCAGCCCTCCACACCACGGGGTCTTGTTCATCCAGAGGCAACGCCACCGCCATCGCTCATCCAACCCCCATAACGCCATCGCTCATCCAATCGATCGGCTTGATTAGCAGCAGAGCGGCGAATCGCTCCATCGGGTTGATTAACAGCCATCGATCGATCGCTCGGGTTACGTAACGTGAAGCCTGCAGCAATCGCTTCGGGTTTAGTTAGAGCCCAACGCCCGCTTCGGGTTCAATTAGAGCCAATGCCTCGCACGTACGAGAAATGCGATCGCCGCCCCGACCTCCCACCGTAACCGCAACTCCCAAATTTTCCTCCCCTCGCTTCTACCACGGTTTTTCCGTCATGGATGGCCCAAAGAATGTCATGCAGCTGCGTCTCCGGCCCGCCCAGGACGAAAATCCCATTTTCTGTCATGATTTTTTGTCATAGAAGTAGGAGCCCACCACATCTATGATGATACCGGGTTTTGTCACAATTATCGTAATAGAAGTGTCATATGTATGACAGAAAAAAAATTCGTTCGGCCCGAAATGTCATGGATGTGTCTTTTTTGTAGTGAAATCATCGCCATCGTCATCACCAACGATCCTCACATCGGGAGGGGGTCAATCTCCATCAACATCTTCACCAACACCATCTCCTCTTAAACCCTAGTTCATCTCTTGTATCCAATTCTTGTCTCTAAGTCTGGGATTGGTACCTGTAAGTTGCTAGTAGTGTCGATTACTCCTTGTAGTTGATGCTAGTTGGTTTATTTGGTGGAAGATCATATGTTCAGATCCTATATGCATATTAATAATCCTCTGATTATGAACATTAATATGCTTTGTGAGTAGTTACGTTTGTTCCTAAGGACATGGGAGAAGTCTTGCTATTAGTAGTCATGTGAATTTGGTATTCGTTTGATATTTTGATGAGATGTCTGTTGTCTCTCCTCTAGTGGTGTCATGTGAACGTCGACTACATGACACTTCACCATTATTTGGGCCTAGAGGAAGGCATTGGGAAGTAATAAGTAGATGATGGGTTGCTAGAGTGACAGAAGCTTAAAACTTAATTTATGTGTTTGCTTCGTAAGGGGCTGATTTGGATCCATATGTTTCATGCTATGGTTAGGTTTACCTTAATACTTCTTTCATAGTTGTGAATGCTTGCAATAGGGGTTAATCATAAGTGGGATTCTTGTATGAGTAAGGACAGCACCCAAGCACCGGTCCACCCACATATCAAATTATCAAAGTACCGAACGCGAATCATATGAACGTGATGAAAACTAGCTTGACGATAATTCCCATGTGTCCTCGGGAGCGCTTTTCATTATATAAGAGTTTGTCCAGGCTTGTCCTTTGCTACAAAAAGGATTGGGCCACCTTGCTGCATGTGACACCCTCGATTCAATCGTACACTAATCATACACGCAAATGTGTATGATCAAGATCAAGGACTCACGGGAAGATATCACAACACAACTCTAGACACAAATTAAAATAATACAAGCTTTATATTACAAGCCAGGGGCCTCGAGGGCTTGAATACATAAGCTCGAATACACAGTCGTAGAAGCAACAATATCTGAGTCTGGACATAAGTTAGACAAGTTTGCCTTAAGAAGGCTAGCACAAAAGTAGCAACGATCGAAAAGGCAAGGCCTCCTGCTCTGGAGCCTCCTAACTACTCCCGGTCGTCGGCGGTCTTCACGTAGTAGTAGGCATCGATCGTGGCATCGGCCCTGGGCTCCGTCATCCTGGTTGCATCAACCGGAAAGAAGAAGAAAGGGGGAAAAGGGGGAGCAAAGCAACCGTGAGTACTCATCCAAAGTACTCGCAAGCAAGGATCTACACTACATATGCAACATTATCAAAGGAAGGCTGTATATGTGGACTGGGCTGCAGAAATGCCAGAATAGAGAGAAGGCCTAGTCCTATCGAAGACTAGCATCTTCTGGAAACCACCATCTTGCAGCAACAGGAGGAAGTAGAGTAGCATAAAGTAAGTAGTAGTAGTGTCATCCACCTCGTCCGGAGATCCTTTCTCGACTCCCTGCGAGAAAGCAATCCCAGAGCCATACTATCCAGTTATCATCACAATCCAGTTCTCATCACAAATATCCAGTTCTAGTTGTATCGATCGATACAACTCCAAGTGTCCGCTATCAGAGGACAGGCTATCGATAGATGTTTTGTTCCTGCAGGGTGCAACAACTTACCCACCACGCCGCTTAACTCGGCGGACACACTTTCCGGGGTCATGCCCGCCTCGGTCAAACAATACGCCGCAACCCGACCTAGACGTAATAGAGAGGCCAGACGCCGGACTAAACCTATGCCCCTGTGAGTCATGGGCCATCTCCCGGGAACTCCTGCACGCTATGTCGGGCGGGTGAGCAGACCTAGCTACCTCCTTCAATAAGGCAGCGCCACGCAGTCCAACCTGGCGCCGCTTCGGCCGCCGACGTCTATTAAGCTTCGGCTGATGTATACGACGCAGAACGCCCATACTATGCCCACGTGATGGTTAGTGCTATCAGGCCAGAGGCCCCTCGGATCAAATATCCAAATCATAGTGGATTAGGAACGCGTGGTAATAAGCAGAGACTCATGAAAGATGTGACCCCGTTGCCCCGTCTCGAGGACTTGCGGCAAGGGCTAGGAATGCCCGACCACGCCTCGTATTTATCTCGCGGGCACCCTCCGTGCCAACCCGACTCCACATCACTGCAATTAAGCTCGCATCGGTACCCTCGAGGTCGACCGTCTTTAGTAACAGCTCGATGTAAAGTCATAGTAACCATAGTAATCTGTGTGTCTAAACATCAAGGTGAAAGCCCGAGGAATCACCCGGTGAATTCCACTTGATGTAATCATCAAGGTGAACGTAAGAGGATTCACCCCGAGGTCCACACTTGAGGGGTTGCACAGCGAGTCATATCGGAAGTGGTTCAAGAGGAAATCACCCTCGATGACCACGACCGGATGACTACACTACAGGTTAACATCGAAGTCTTGATGAGGTCTCACCCCAGTACTCGATAGTAACCCAAAGAGTGTCGAGCAACTAAGGGAAGTGATGTGCGTGTCGGGCCTGGTCTTCGATCCCGCTGATCGGTCTTCGATTATCCAATGGGACAATCGGACAGAGTGGGGGTCACCGATGGATCTCTAAGCAACCTATACTAAGCGGTTTAGGATAAGTGTAAGGTACAACAAACAGATACAAAAGCAAGGCTATGCATCGTAATAGGTGCAAACAATAACGAGAGGAAAATCTAATGCAAGCATGAGAGAATGGAATGGGCGATATCGGGATGATCAAAGGGGGGGCTTGCCTGGTTGCTCTGGCAAGGAGGGGTCGTCGGTGACGTAGTCGATCACCGGGGCATCAGCGGCCTCGGGGTCTACCGGAGAGAAGAGGGGGAAGAAACAGTAAATACATAGCAAACAGAGGTAACACTAAGCATGACATGACGATACGTAGCGCTAGGCGTGCTCTAACGCGGTACTACACGTTGCAGACGAAGGGGGGAAACATCCGAGGGTGAATTCCCGACGTTAGGTGGATTCCGGACAAGGAAAAGAGGGGGAAAGTTCCATGTTCAGCATGCTAGGGGTATGTGACAGATGAACGGACCACGTATTCGGATACGTTGGATTTTTCTGAGCAACTTTCATATAGAAAACATTTTCATCGGAATTACGGTTTAATTTCTATGAATTTCTAAAGATTAAACCATTTTCTAGAATTATTAAATTAATAAAAAGGAATATGACGTCAGCATGACGTCATAGAGAAGTCAACAGTCAGCAGGGCGGCTGACCAGGTCAAACCTGGCCTGTGGGTCCAACGGGACCCACATGTCAGCCTCAGTTAGTCTAACAGTGGAATAAAACTAATCTAGCAGAGATAGTTAGAGGTGTGGGCCCCAGTGTCAGTGCCTGATTAGAGTTTAACTAATTAGATTTTAATTTGAAACATGATTAATTAGTCTAACTACTGGGGGACCCAACGTCAGCGTGAGGGATGAACAGGGCCCCGCGTTGACTTGGTTCAACGCGGTCAAAAGGGCGCAGGGGGCCCACTCGTCAGCGACCGTGGGTGGGTCCCACGCGGCGCCAGCTCAACGGGGCCGGCGACTCGCCGGCGGCGACGCCGTAACGCTGGCGGAGGCCTCGGAGGTGGTCGGATTTCGCCTCTGACGGCCGCCGAAGCGCCGGCCGCCTGTTCGAACGAAAGCGGCATTTACGGCGAGTCGAACGGGTGGTGGCGGTGGTCGGACTCGATCGAATCATCGCCGGCGTCGAGCAAGGCGGCGGTGGCGCTTCGGGCAAAAACGGGCGCGGGCTACGGTGAACTAGCGACGCTTCGGTCGCGTTCGAGACTGAGGGGAGCGCTGCGTCGAGTGGAGCTGGCGCGAGGCCGTGGAGGTGGCCGGAAATGGCCGGACGGTGAGGTCCGATGGCGGACGGAGCACGATGAGGCGGCGAGCTAGCTAGGACGGTCATGCGACGCGAGGGGAGGAAGGAGAGGGGAAGGCTCACCGAGCGGCTATGACGAGCCGCCGGCAGATTAGGAGCGCAGGTTCGCGGAGACGACGAAGATGGCCGGGCGATGAGGCGGAAGGGGTGGAGGAGAGCGGCTCTCACAGGCCTCCCAGCTCCGCTGATGGTCGAGGACGACGGAGCGAAGGGCGGGCGCCTCCGAGCCTCCAAAGACGATCGAGGGGTGTCGGGGACCACGAGATCGACGGAGGGCGACGGCGACGAGCCTCCGCAAGGTGGGGAAAAAGAGAGGCGAGTGCGTGGGGCAAGTGGGGGGGGGGGGCAGCTAGGGTTCGTCCGGGTCGGGGCGACCTAGTAGTCGCCGGGGAGTCGCCGGATGGCCGCCTCGTGGCCATCGGCAGCCACGGACGGCGCGCGCGCGTCCACCCAGCCCCCGATGAACAGAGGTAGGGGACGGCAGGGTTAGGTGGGCTGGGCTGCACTGTTGCGCGGCTGGGCCAAGTGCACAGTGCAACTTGGCCTTTTTCTTTTCTTCTTTTTTTTAGCTTTCCCCTTTTTTTTCCAGCAGCTTTTGCCTTTTCTTTTTAGCCAATAAAGTCTTTGCAAGAAAATATGCCACTGGCCAAAACAATCTCAAAGAATTAAAGTGCACTACCTCAAAAAGGGTGGGAGGCTTTTGGAATAGTTGCCAATTTTATAAATTAAAAAGGGCATTTAATTTATTGCTTAGGTCACTGCTTTAAGTAGCTTAGGCCACTCAAACCTTTTGCAAAAATGTTGGTTCACCACCAATATTACCATAAAAATACTTTCCACATGATGAACATTTTAGTTGTCATGTTTGAGCATTTTGAATTTCACACAGAATTTGAATTTTGAAATCAATTGGAATGTGAAAGAGCATGAGACAATAATGATCAGGCACATGTTTATCAAAACAATTAACTTAAACCCAGGGGTTACTGTAGCATCATTACACTGGGGGTGTTATAACTCTCCTCCTCTAAAAGAAATTCTCGTCCCGAGAATTAAGAGGTAGAAGGAACAGGTCGTGGTATTCAGACGGAGGTTATCCTCGCTCCCAAGTGGCTTCATCCTTAGAATGATTTGACCATTGCACCTTGAGGAACTTGGTAACCTTCTGGCGTGTTCGACGTTCAGCTTCTTCAAGAATGCAGATCGGATGCTCCTTGTATGTGAGATCATCTTGAATTTCAATCAATTCCGGATCCACTTCACGCTCCGGATCCTTGAAGCATCGACGGTTGTGACACGTGGAAGACGCCATGAACATGAGAGAACCGAGGTGGCAACTCGTTGATAAGCCACCAGCCCACGACGGGCCGTAATGCGGAAAGGACCAATGTAGCGCGGAGCTAGCTTGCCCTTGACTCGAACCGATGAGTGCCTCTCAAAGGAGTGACAGCAGATAAGCTTGTTCACCAGGTTGATAAGTTGAACCCAGTGTTTCCGGTCATAGTTGCTCTTCGGCGGGGTGGGCGCTTTGAGATTATCCGGACAATGCGAACCTGCTCTTCAGCTTGTTGAATAATGTCTCGGACCAAAGAGTGCCTGCTCCCGATTTCACCAATTCGAGGGGTTCGCACTTACGCCCATAGAGCACTTCAAGGTGCCATCTTCAAGCTGGCTTGATAGCTGTTGTTATAAGAGAACTCCGCATAAGGGAGAGATTCTTCCCACTTGTTGCCAAAGAAATAACACAAGCTCAAGCATGTCTTCAAGAATTTGATTGACTCGCCGACTTGGCCTTGGGATTGGGGATGATAAGCGGTGCTCCGAGGTAATATGAGTTCCCATTGCCTCTTGAAACTATCCCGAACTTTGAAGTGAATATATATCATGGTCTGAACTGATCTCCTTCGAATCTTGTGGAGTGACACAATTCCGAGATATACAAGTTTGCTAATTGACTAGCAGTGATTGTCTCCTTGATCGCGTAAAGTGAGCAACTTTCGATAATTGGTCGATGACAACAAAGGTAGCATCGTTACCTTTCTGAGACTTGGGAAGGCCTGTGACGAAATCCATTTGGATCTTATCCCACTTCCATTCAGGAATCGGAAGCGGTTGTAGAAGTCCAGCCGGTTTCTGATGTTCTGCTTTGACGCGACGGCAAACGTCACATTCTTCGATATATCGAGCAATGTCTTGCTTCCTTTTAGACCACCAGTACTTCTGACGGATGTCTAGATACATCTTGGTACTTCTCGGATGAATAGAGAGAGGGGTGTCATGAGCTTCTTTCATCACCTTCTCTGTCATAAGCTCGAACCGGGGTACTACAATGCGATCTCTGAAGTATAAGGTTCCATCTTCACCAAGTGAGAAATCTCTAGATTTCTCTAAGGCAAGATCCTTTTTCATCAAATCAATGTGAGCATCTTTGGCTTGAGCAGACTTAATTGCTTTTAGAAGAGTTGGTTCCAGTACAAGGTTATTCAGAGAACCCTGTGGAACTAGTTGAAGGTTTAGCTTGCATAGCTCTTCATAAAGGCGGGGTTGAGCTTTGTAGACCATGTGTTTATTGCAAGAAGACTTGCGGCTCAGGGCATCGGCCATTACATTAGCCTTACCAGGGTATAAGATATACCGCAGCTTGTAGTCCATAATAGCTTCCATCCACCCGCCGACGGAGGTTCAGATTTGGTTGAGTAAACAGTACTTCAGAATCGATGATCGTGAAGATCTCTTAACGACACGAGAAGGTACTTGCCGACATAGCTTCGAGGCAAAGATAACCGCTGCAAGTTCAAGGTCATGAACCGGTAGTTTTCCTCGTGAGGACGACTTGACGGAAGCATAAGCAATCACCCTGCGCTCTTGCATTAGAACACAGCCTAATCCTTGACGTGAAGCATCACAATAGATGACGAAGTCCTTGCGAGAATCAGGAGGAGCAAGCACTGGGGCAGAAGTCAGCTTGTCCTTGAGTGTCTGGAAACTTTCCTGACATTTGTCTGTCCAATCAAACTTAACGCCTTTGTGAAGCAGATTAGTCAGTGGCTTGGCGATCTTGGAGAAGTTCTCGACAAAGCGGTGACAGTAGCTGGCTAGGCCGAGAAAGCTTCTGACTTGCTTGACAGTCTTAGGAGGGGTCCAGTCAAGAATAGCCTGAACGCGCTCTGGGTTGACGGCAATACCATCCTTGGAGATAACATGACCAAGGTAGGTGACTTGGCAACCAGAATTCACACTTGGAATACTTGGCATAAAGTTGATGCTCTCGAAGCTTCTCCGTAACAAGATGAAGATGTTCAGCATGTTCTTCTTTATTCTTGAATATACCAAGATATCATCCAGATAGACTACTTATTTAACTTGTCGAGGTAATCCATGAATATATAGTTCATCGACGAGAGAATGTAGCTGGAGCATTGGTTAAACCGAATGACATGACGGTGTACTCGTAAGAACCATAACGAGTGACGAAGGCGGTCTTTGGAATATCCTCTTCACGTAACACGGATCTGGTGGTAACCCAACCTCAAGTCGAGTTTAGAGAATATCGATGAACCAGCAAGTTGATCATACAGATCATTGATCCGAGGAAGGGGATATTTGTTCTGAATTGTAGCTTGGTTGATAGGACGGTAGTCTTGGACCAAACGGTTCGTACCGTCCTTCTTCTTGATGAAGAGAGAAGGTGCTCCCCAAGCAGAGGAACTTGGACGAATGAAACCCTTGCGAAGAGATTTGTCGATTTCCTCCTTAAGTTCTAGGAGTTCATGAGGCGGCATCTTGTAGGGCCGTTTGGCGATAGGAACGGTGCCTGGTTTCAAATCGATGACGAACTCAACAGCCCGGGCAGGGGGTATTCCTGGAAGTTCTTCTGGAAATACGTCTTGGAAGTCGCGAACAACTGGAATCTTTTCAATTCCCTCAAGAGGTGCTGCGTTCAACGCATTCAAAGCATAAAGTCGTGCTTGGCGTCTGAACAAGCTGAGCATGGTAGCTACTATTTCATTGGAAGGATGTAGGAGGTGAACAACCTTGGTGGCGCAAACGATAGAGGTATCGCTTTCAACCATTCCATTCCCGAATGAGGTCAATGTTGGAAGACTCCAGAATAATGGGAGAAACATGAAATTCCAGCCCTTTAATTTCAACGGGGACGTCGCGACCAATCATGGTAGTTCGACACTGACCCGCAGGGGTGCGTACCACTATCGGAGTGTTCATGGGCTCGCATCGAATGTCGTGTGCGTATGCAAAATTTTCTGACATGAATGAATGTGAGGCTCCTGAATCGAATAAAACAGAAGCCGGTACTGAATTAACGAGAAGAGTACCCATCACAGTGGCAGGTTGATCTTGACCTTCATTCAGATCAACATGATTAGCCTGACCACGACCATAAGGTCTGGCATTGTTGTTATGGGGCTGATTGTTACGACCAGTTGAAGGCAGAGCCAGCTGATCCTGATTCTGAGGGCATTTCCTGGAGCGGTGACCTGGAAGGCCACACTTGAAGCATAGACCATCATTGGGATTGGGAGCAGAAGCTTGGGGTGGTACAGCCCGAAGGGGCTGCCTCTGCGGTGGAGGAGGCAGACGAGGTGCAACATAGGACTGTCTTGGTGCAGGTGCAGTTGGACGATACATGCTATGGGGAATCCATATCCGACGCTTCTGCGCTGACGGGCCCGAAGATGAGCCAACGTCGCGACTACGCCTAAGGGATCCCTGGTGTTCCTGAAGACCAGTCTCAACCTGAATAGCCTTGTCCACCAAGGTGGCAAAGTCGGCAAAGTCATGAACGAGCAATGCTAGCTTGATATCAGGGTGAAGTCCATCACGAAACTTCTCTTGCTTACGAGCATCAGTTGCAATGTCTTCTTCAGCATAACGTGACAAGTCCAGAAATTCCCGTTGATAAGCATCTATAGACTTGTTGCCTTGGGTGAGGTTGCGGAACTCTCGCTTCTTCCTATCCATGGTTCCCTGAGGAATGAAACGGGCACGGAAGGCAGCTTGGAAATCCGGCCAAGTAATGATCGTTCCAGCAGGTAGGGTACGCCTGTGGTTGTCCCACCATTGAGCAGCGGGACCCTTGAGGAAGAAGGATGCGAAGGTGACATAGCTGGTAGGGGCCACACTAGCAGACTCCATTTCATACGTGATGTCACGGAGCCAGTCATCAGCATCAAGGGGTTGAGTTGAGCTGCGGTAGATAGTTGGGTTGAGGCGCATGAAGTCCTGCAGAGTTACTGGGGCTGGCTGTTGATTCATATTCGGACGAGGAAACTGAGCCATCATTCCTTCCATGAACTGGCGATTCAACTCAAACTGTTGCATCATTCCAGCAAAGAATTCAGGCGGTTGTGAATCACTGGCACCACGGCCACGACCAGCGGGTCTAACCATCCTACTAACATGTAACAGGGGTAGTTCAACATTGAGCATTTGCAAAGACAAGGATCATTCATGATGAAACATGCATAAGGAAAGAGGTACGATGGATACCACTTCGTAGACAACACGACAGTGTGTGCACTACTGAAAATGCTATTCTAAGGAATAACTATGGCTTTATCCAAGTTCGGGGTGAATGTGGTCACGGGATCCTAATGTTAGTAAATTCGTTTAACTCGAGTAGAAGAGAGTTCAGAGTCCCAGAGTATAGACGAGGAGTAAAAGATGCTAATACCACCCAATGGCGACGTGGGCCCGTAAGCCGCACAGCCAATGTTAGTAAAAGTTTTTCGGTGACTAGGCTCAACTTCGGCCAAGGAGTTGGAAAGGGGCTACCTACAGCAAGTCGGCTCTGATACCAACTTGTGACACCCTCGATTCAATCATACACTAATCATACACGCAAATGTGTACGATCAAGATCAAGGACTCACGGAAGATATCACAACACAACTCTAGACACAAATTAAAATAATACAAGCTTTATATTACAAGCCAGGGCCTCGAGGGCTTGAATACATAAGCTCGAATACACCAGAGTCGTGAAGCAACAATATCTGAGTACATAAGTTAGACAAGTTTGCCTTAAGAAGGCTAGCACAAAAGTAGCAACGATCGAAAAGGCAAGGCCTCCCGCTCGGGAGCCTCCTAACTACTCCCCGGTCGTCGGCGGTCTTCACGTAGTAGTAGGCATCGACGGTGGCATCCGCTCTGGGCTAAGTCATCCGTTGCATCAACCGGAAAGAAGAATAAAAGGGAAAAGGGGAGCAAAGTAACCGTGAGTACTCATCCAAAGTACTGCAAGCAAGGATCTACACTACATATGCAGCATTATCAAAGGAAGGCTGTATATGTGGATCTGGCTCTGAAATGCCGTAATAGAGAGAAGGCCTAGTCCTATCGAAGACTAGCATCTTCTGGAAACCACCATCTGGCAGCAACAGGAGGAAGTAGAGTAGCATAAAGTAAGTAGTAGTAGTGTCATCCACCTCATCCGGAGATCCTTTCTCGACTCCCTGCGAGAAAGCAATCCCAGAGCCATACTATCCAGTTATCATCACAATCCAGTTCTCATCACAAATATCCAGTTCTAGTTGTATCGATCGGGATACAACTCCAAGTGTCCGTTACCGTAGGACAGGCTACCGATAGATGTTTTCTTCCCTGCAGGGGTGCACCAACTTACCCACCACGCTCACTTAACTCCGACCAAACACACTTTCCAGGGTCATGCCCGGCCTCGGCCAAACAATACGCCGCAACCCAACCTAGACGTAATAGAGAGGCCAGCACACCGGACTAAACCTATGCCCCCAGGGGTCATGGGCCATCTCCCAGGAACTCCTGCAAGTTGCGTGGGCGGCGGTGAGCAGACCTAGCTACCTCCTTCAACAAGGCAGCGCCACGCAGTCCAACCCGCGCGCGCGCCGCCGTCGCCGACGCCTATTAAGCTTCGCTGATGTATATGATGCGAACGCCCATACTATGCCCACGTGATCGTTAGTGCTATCAGCCGAGGCCCTCGGATCAAATATCCAAATCGAGTGGATTAGGAACGCGGTAACAAGCGAGACTCACGAAAGATGTGACCCGTTGCCCGCCTCGAGGACTTTCGGCAAGGGCTAGGAATGCCCGGCCACGCCTCGTATTTATCTCGCGGGCACCCTCCAAGTCAACCCGACTCCACATCACTCGCAATTAAGCTCGCGGGGGTACCACTCAGGGTCGACCCGTCTTTAGTAACCTGGCTCAGTGTAAAGTCATAGTAACCATAGTAACTGTGTGTCTAAACATCAAGGGGAAAGCCCAAGGAATCACCCCCTGTGAATTCCACTTGATGTAATCATCAAGGTGAACGTAAGAGGATTCACCCTCGAGGTCCACACTTGAGGGGTTGCACGACAGAGTCATATCGGAAGTGGTTAAAGAGGAAATCACCCTCGATGACCACGACCGGATGACTACACTACGTGGTTAACATCGGAAGTCTGATGAGGTCTCACCCTCGGTACTCGATAGTAACCCAAAGAGTGTCGAGCAACTAAGGGAAGTGATGTCGGTGTCGGGCCTGGTCTTCGATCCCGTTGATCGGGTCTTCGATTATCCAAATGACATCGGGACAGAGTGGGGTCATCGATGGATCTCTAAGCAACCTATACTAAGCAGTTTAGGATAAGCAGCTAAGGTACAACAGCAGATACAAAAGCAGGCTATGCATCAGAATAGGTGCAAACAATAACAGTAGCAAAATCTAATGCAAGAATGAGAGAATGGAATGGGCGATATCGGGATGATCAAAGGGGGGGGGGGGGGCTTGCCTGGTTGCTCTGGCAAGGAGGAGTCGTCGATGACGTAGTCGATCACCGGGGCATCAGCGGCCTCGGGGTCTACCGAACAGAAGAGGGGGAAGAAACAGTAAATACATAGCAAACAGAGGTAACACTAAGCATGACATGACGATACGTAGCGCTAGGCGTGCTCTAACGCGGTACTACACGTTTGCATTTAAGGGGGAAACATCCGAGGCTGAATTCCCGACGTTAGGTGGATTCCGGACATGGAAAAGAGGGGGAAGTTCCATGTTCAGCATGCTAGGGGCATGTGACAGATGAACGGACCACGTATTCGGATTCTTTGGATTTTTCTGAGCAACTTTCATATAGAAAACATTTTCATCGGAGTTACGGTTTAATTTCTATGAATTTCTAAAGATTAAACCATTTTCTGGAATTATTAAATTAATAAAAAGGAATATGACGTCAGCATGACGTCATAGCGAAGTCAACAGTCAGCAGGGCGGCTGACCAGGTCAAACTTGGCCTGTGGGTCCAGCGGGACCCACATGTCAGCCTCAGTTAGTCTAACAGTGGAATAAAACTAATCTAGCAGAGATAGTTAGAGGTGTGGGCCCAGTGTCAGTGCCTGATTAGAGTTTAACTAATTAGATTTTAATTTGAAACGTGATTAATTAGTCTAACCATCGGGGACCCACACGCCGCGAGAGGATGAACAGGGCCCGCGTTGACTTGGGTCAACGCGTCAAAGGCTAGGGCCCACTCGTCGGCTGACCGTGGGTGGGTCCCACGCGGCGCCAACTAACGGGTCGGCGACTTCGCCCGCGGCGACGCCGAATCGCGGCGGAGGCCTCGGAGGTGGTCGGATTTCGCCTCTGAGCGGCCGTTTCAAGCGGCCGGGCCCGTTCGAACGAAAGCGCATTTACCACGAGTCGAACTGGGTGGTGGCAGGTCGGACTCGACCGAATCATCGCCGCGCCGAGCAAAGGCGGCGGTGGCGCTGGCAAAACCGGGCGCGCGGCTACGGTGTGAACTAGCGCACGCTTTCGGTCGCGTTCGAGACAGAGGGGAGCGCTGCGTCGAGTGGAGCTGGCGCGAGGCCGTGGAGGTGGCCGGAAGTGGCCGGACGGTGAGGTCCGATGGCGGACAGAGCACGATGAGGCGGCGAGCTAGCTAGGACGGGGCATGCGACGCGAGGAGAGGAACGTAGAGGGGGAAGGCTCACCGAGCGGCTATGACGAGCCGTCGACAGATTAGGAGTGCAGGGTTCACCGGAGACGACGAAGATGGCCGGCGACAGAGGCGGAAGGGGGTGGAGGAGAGCGGCCTCTACAGGGCCTCCCAGCTCCCGCTGATGGTCGAGGACGACGGAGCGGAAGGTCGGCGCTCCTCCCAGCCTCCAGCACGATCGAGGGCGTCGGGGACCGCGAGATCGACGGGGGGCGACGGCGACGAGCTCTCGGACAAGGTGGGGAAAAGAGAGAGGCGAGGTGCGTGGGGCAAGTGGGGGGCAGCTAGGGTTCGTCCGGGTCGGGGCGACCTAGTAGTCGCCGGGGAGCCGCCGGATGGCCGCCTCGTGGCCATCGGCAGCCACGGACGGCGCGCGCGCGTCCACCCAGCCCCCGATGAACAGAGGTAGGGGACGGCAGGGTTAGGTGGGCTGGGCTGCACTGTTGCGTGGCTGGGCCAAGTGCACAGTGCAGCCTGGCCTTTTTATTTTCTTCTTTTTTTTAGCTTTCCCCTTTTTTTTTCCAGCAGCTTTTGCCTTTTCTTTTTAGCCAATAAAGTCTTTGCAAAAAAATATGCCACTGGCCAAAAGAATCTCAAAGAATTAAAGTGCACTGCCTCAAAAAGGGTGGGAGGCTTTTGAAATAGTTGCCAATTTTATAAATTAAAAAGGGCATTTAATTTATTGCTTAGGTCACTGCTTTAAGTAGCTTAGGCCACTCAAACCTTTTGCAAAGCTGTTGGTTCACCACCAATATTACCAGAAAAATACTTTCCACATGATGAACATTTTAGTTGTCATGTTTGAGCATTTTGAATTTCACACAGAATTTGAATTTTGAAATCAACTGGAATGTGAAAGAGCATGAGACAATAATGATCAGACACATGTTTAGCAAAACAATTGGCTTAACCCCAGGTGTTACTGTAGCATCATTACACCCGGGGTGTTACACTGCACTTTATTTACTTTTGTTACTTGTTGCTCGTTACAAATTATCTTATCACATAATTATCTCTTACCTATAATTTCAGTGTTTGCGGAGAATACCTTGCTGAAAACCGCTTATCATTTCCTATACCTGTGGGTTCAACACTCTTACTTATCGAAAGGACTATGATAGATCCCCTATACCTTTGGGTCATCAAGACTCTTTTCTGGCGCCGTTGCCGGGGAGTGAAGCGCCTTTGGTAGGTGGAATTTGGTAAGGAAAAATTTATATAGTGTGCTGAAATTTACTATCACTTGTTACTATGGAAAGTAATCCTTTGAGGGGCTTGTTCGGGGTATCTTCACCCCTACCAGTAGAGCAAAGAGTTGCTCCTCAACCTACTGAACCTACTGAAAATGAAAATGTCTACTTTGAAATTCCTTTGGGTCTGATAGAAAAACTGCTAGCTAATCCTTTTGCAGGAGATGGAACATTACATCCTGATGAGCACCTAATATATGTGGATGAAGTTTGTGGATTATCTAAGCTTGCAGGTATGCCCGATGATGTTATCAATAAGAAGGTCTTCCCTTTATCATTGAAGGGAGATGCATTTACATGGTATATGCTATGTGATGATATGGGATCATGGAACTACAAGCGATTGAAATTGGAATTTCATTAGAAGTTTTATCCTATGCATCTTGTTCATCGTGATCGTAATTATATATATAATTTTTGGCCTCACGTAGGAGAAAGCATCACTCAAGCTTGGGGGAGGCTTAAGTCAATTTTATATTCATGCCCCAATCATGAGCTCTCAAGAGAAATGATTATTCAAAAAATTTACGCTCGGCTTTCTGACAACAATCGCACCATGCTCGATACTTCTTGTACTGGTTCTTTTATGATGAAGACTATTGAATTCAAATGGGATTTGTTGGAAAGAATCAAATGCAACTCTGAAGATTGGGACCTCGACGAAGGTAAGGAGTCAGGTATAACACCTAAGTTTGATTGTGTTAAATCTTTTATGGATACCAATGTTTTCCGTAAATTTAGCACTGAATATGGACTTGACTCTGAGATGATAGCTTCTTTTTGTGATTCTTTTTTTCCTCACGTTGATCTCCCTAAGGAGAACCAGTTTAAATATCATCCTCCCATATAAGTAAAAGTAGTTGAACCTATTAAAGTTGAATAAAATACTATCACTTATAACGATCTTATTGTTCCTACTGCTTATGTTGAGAAACCACCTTTCCCTGTTAGAATAAAGGATCATGCTAAAGCTTCAACTGTGGTTCGTAAAAGCAATATTAGAACTTATACACCTCCTGAGCAAGTTAAAGTCGAACCTAATATTGCTATGGTTAAAGATCTCTTGGCTGATAATATTGATGGGCATGTTATTTACTTCTCTGATGAAACTGCTAGAATTGCTAAACCTTGTGCTAAAGATAAACATAGACCTGTGGTAGGCATGCCTGTTATTTTTGTTAAAATAGGAGATCATTGTTATCATGGCTTATGTGACATGGGTGCTAGTGCTAGTGCAATACCGATTGACTTATACAAATAAATTATGCATGATATTGCACCTACTGAGTTAGAAGAAATTGATGTCACAATTAAGCTTGCCAATAGAGATACTATATCACCAATTGGAATTGTTAGAGATGTTGAAGTCTTGTGTGGGAGAACTAAATATCCTGCTGATTTTCTTGTTCTTGGTTCCCCACAAGATAGTTTTTGTCCCATTATATTTGGTAGAACTTTCTTGAACACTGTTAATGCTAAGATAGACTGGAAAAAGGATGTTGTTACCATTGGTCTGGGTGATATGTCTCATGAATTTAACTTTTCTAAATTTCATAAACAACACCGTGAAGAGGAATTGCCTAGTAAAAGATGAAATTATTGGTCTTGCTTCTATTGCCGTGCCTCCTAGTGATCCTTTAGAACAATATTTGCTAGACCATGAAAATGATATGTTTATGAATGAAAGAAGGGAAATAGATGAAGTATACTTTAAATAGGGACCTATTCTGAAACACAACTTGCCTGTTGAAATCCTAGGGGATCCTCCTCCACCCAAGGGTGATCCCGTGTTTGAGCTTAAACCATTGCCTGATACTCTTAAATATACTTATCTTGATGAAAAGAAGATATATCCTGTTATTATTACTGCTAACCTTTTAGAGAAGGAGGAAAAAAATTATTGAAAACTCTGAAGAAGCACCGTGCTGCTATTGGATATACTCTTGATGATCTTAAGGGCATTAGTCCCACTCTATGCCAACACAAAATAAATTTGGAGAAAGATGCCAAACCAGTTATTCATCACCAACGACGATTAAATCCTAAGATGAAAGAAGTGGTAAGAAAGGAAATACTAAATCTCCTAGAGGCAAGTATAATCTATCCCGTAGCTGATAGTCAGTGGGTAAGTCATGTCCATTGTGTCCCTAAGAATGGAGGTATCGTTCCTAATGATAAAGATGAATTGATTCCGCAAAGAATTATTACAGGTTATAGAATGGTAAATGATTTCCGCAAATTAAATAAAGCTACTAAAAAGAACATTACCCCTTACCTTTTATTGATCAAATGCTAGAAAGATTATCCAAACATACACATTTTTGCTTTCTAGATGGTTATTCTGGTTTCTCTCAAATAGCTGTGTCAGCTGATGATCAAGCTAAGACCACATTTACTTGCCTTTCGGTACTTTTGCTTATAGATGTATGCCTTTTGGTTTATGTAATGCACCTACTACCTTTCAAAGATGCATGATGGCTATATTCTCTGACTTTTGTGAAAAGATCTGTGAGGTTTTCGTGGACGATTTCTCCGTTTATGGATCCTCTTTTGAAGATTGCTTGAGAAACCTTGATCGAGTTCTGCAGAGATCTGAAGAAACTAATCTTGTCTTGAATTGGGAGAAGTGCCACTTTATAGTTAATGAAGGTATTGTCTTGGGGCATAAAATTTCTGAAAGAGGCATTGAAGTTGATAAAGCTAAAGTTGATGCTATTGAAACGATGCCATGTCCCAAGGACATCAAAGGTATAAGAAGTTTCCTTGGTCACGCTGGATTTTATAGGAGGTTCATTAAGGACTTCTCAAAAAGATATACCATTTGTCTTTGATGATGAAAGTATAGAAGCATTTGAAATACTTAAGAAAGCATTGATTTCTCCACCTATTTTTCAGCCACCTGATTGGAATTTACCATTTGAAATTATGTGTGATGCTAGTGATTATGCTGTAGGTGCTGTTCTAGGGCAAAGAGTTGATAAGAAATTAAATGTTATTCAATATGCTAGTAAAACTCTAGACAATGCCCAGAGAAATTATGCTACTACTGAGAAAGAATTCTCAGAAGTTGTATTTGCTTGTGATAAGTTCAGACCATATATTGTTGATTCTAAAGTAACTATTCACACTAATCATGCTGCTATTAAATATCTTATGGAAAATAAAGATGCTAAACCTAGACTTATTAGATGGGTTCTCTTGCTACAAGAATTTGATTTACACATTATTGATAGAAAGGGAGCTGAGAACCCCGTTGCAGACAACTTGTCTAGGTTAGAGAATGTTCTTGATGACCCACTACCTATTGATGATAGCTTTCCTGATGAACAATTAAATGTCATAAATGCTTCTCATACTGCTCCATGGTATGCTGATTATGCTAATTACATTGTTGCTAAATTTATACCACCTAGTTTCACATACCAGCAAAAGAAAAAGTTTTTCTATGATTTGAGACATTACTTTTGGGATGACGCACATCTTTATAAAGAAGGAGTAGATGGTGTTATTAGACGTTGTGTACTTGAGCATGAACAGATCCTACGCAAGTGTCGCTCCGAGGCTTATGGAGGACACCACGCTGGAGATAGAACTGCACATAAGGTATTGCAATCCGGTTTTTATTGGCCTACTCTCTTCAAGGATGCCCGTAAGTTTGTCTTATCTTGTGATGAATGTCAAAGAATTGGCAATATTAGTAGACGGCAAGAAATGCCTATGAATTATTCACTTGTTATTGAACCATTTGATGTTTGGGGCTTTGATTATATGGGACCGTTTCCTGCCTCTAATGGGTATACTCAAATTTTAATTGCTGTTGATTGCCTTATTAAGTGGGTAGAAGCTACTCCAACTAGTAGTGCTGATCATAACACTTCTATTCCCTATTCAAGAATTCATCCGATTAACCAGTTAACTTGCCGATTAATCCCTACTCGTAGGGTCACCGGGTAGCCGATTAACCGATTAATCACCCGAGTAATTGATTAAATGGCCAATTAACTTGCCGATTAGCCTATTAATCCCCTACTCGCCAGCCAACCGAGTAGCTACCAGTTAACGATTTCCTCAACAATGCTTCTATTAAAATGCTTAAAGAAGTTATTTTTCCAAGGTTTGAAGTCCCTAGATATTTAATGACTGATGGCGGTTCACATTTTATTCATGGTGCTTTTCGTAAAATGCTTGCTAAGTATGATGTTAATCATAGAATTGCATCTCCTTATCACCCACAGTCTAGTGATCAAGTAGAATTGAGTAATAGAGAGCTTAAATTAATTTTGCAAAAGACTGTTAATAGGTCTAGAAAGAATTGGTCCAAGAAACTTGATGATGCATTATGGTCCTATAGAACTGCATATAAAAATCCTATGGGAATGTCTCCGTATAAAATGGTTTATTGAAAAGCATGTCACTTACCTGTCGAACTAGAACATAAGGCATATTGGGCCATTAAAGAGCTCAACTATGATTTCAAACTTGCCGGTGCGAAGAGGTTATTTGACATTAGCTCAATTGACGAATGGAGAACCCAAGCCTATGAAAATGCCAAGTTGTTTAAAGAAAAAGTTAAAAGATGGCATGACAAAAGGATACAAAAGCGTGAGTTCAATGTAGGTGATTATGTATTGCTATACAACTCTCATTTAAGATTTTTTGCAGGAAACCTTCTCTCTAAATGGGAAGGTTCTTACGTTATCAAGGAGGTCTATCGTTCCGGTGCCATAAAAATCAACAACTTCGAAGGCACAAATCCGAAGGTGGTAAATGGTTAAAGAATCAAACACTATATCTCAGGTAATCCTATAAATGTTGAAACTAATGTTATTGAAACCGTAACCCCACAGGAATACATAAGAGACACTTTCCAGAACGTTTCAGACTCCGAAAAGGAATAGGTATGTGGTACGGTAAGTAAACCGACTCCAAAACAGCTCTAATGGCAATTTTTCTCCGTTTTGGAATATTTAGAAAAATATAAAAATAAGAAGCAGTCCGGGAAGGACACGACGGCTCTACAAGGGTGGAGGGCGCGCCCTACCCCCCTGGGCACGCCCCCTGCCTCCTGGGCACCTCGTGTGCTCTCCGGACTCCGTTTTCTTGCACGATACATATTTTTGTCGGTAAAAATTCATTATATATTCTCCCGAAGGTTTTGAATCCTGTATCACACAAATATCATCTATTCGTGTTTCGAGTTGTTGTTGCTGCAGATTTGAGCAAGATGTCATCTCAGGATTCCGACAGAGAGAGCTATGTCTCACACCTCATTGCTGACCCAAAGACCTATGGGGATCTATCTCCTTGTGGTCGAACTATGGATGATGAGGAGGATGCTCATTTGATCAGGATCAACGATTCAAGTTCGGAGGAGGATGTCCCTCTACCTCAACCTGGGGATATCCACGTGAAGTTCAAGAAATCTAGTCTCCCTATGAGAGTTAAACTATATAACAATCGATCTATCCCGTCTTGTTTTTGGCAGAAAAGCAAAGGAGATTTATGTGACAAGATCTTGAAGCCGGAGTCGGAGGTCGATGATTTAAAAGAGGAAATTGCTCTTCTCAATTACAATATGAAGAAGCTGAAGGCACAATTATCCCCATCACCACCTCCGTAGAAGGAAACATAATCACATGGGTATGGGCACTCCCTTTGGCAACTGCCATGCTTGGGGGAGGTGCCCCGGTATCGTATCACCATCACATCTCTATCTTTACTGTTTTTCTTAGTTCGATCCTTTTAGTAGTATCTTGATCTAGTAGAATAAAGCTTTTGGTATGATCTAGTTTTGAGTTTTGCTTTATGATCCCTCTATGTAATCGAGTCAGTGAGCTATATATAATAAAGATTCGTGTTGAGTCAAGGGCTTGATTATCTTGCTATGATCTTGAGTGAATAAAAGAGAAAGAAAGAGCAAAAAGAAACAAAGAGATCATATTGATCTTATGGAGAGTAATGACTTCACTTAGAAATAGTATGATGATTAAAAGTTGTTGAGAGTTGACAAACATAGCTTTGGTCATCGTTGAAATTAATAGGAAGTAATAAAGAAAGAGAGTTTCACATATAAATATACTATCTTGGACATCTTTTATGATTGTGAGCACTCATTAAAATATGACATGCTAAAGAGTTGATGTTGGACAAGGAAGACAACGTAATGGGTTATGTTTTATTATATATGAAATAAAGTATATTGTCATGGATCATCCAACATGTTGAGCTTGCCTTTCCCCCTCATGCTAGTCAAATTCTATGCACCAAGTAGAGATACTACTTGTGCTTCTAAATATCCTTAAACCCAGTTTTTCCATGAGAGTCCACCATATCTACCTATGGATTGAGTAAGATCTTTCAAGTAAGTTCTCATCGGTGCAATCACTAAAAATTGCTCTCTAAATATGATGACTTATGAGTGTGGGAGAAAATAAGCTTTATACGATCTTGTGATGTGGAAGAAATAAAAGCGACAGACTGCATAATAAAGGTTCATATCACAAGTGGCAATATAAAGTGACGTTCTTTCGCGTTAAGATTTTGTGCATCCGACCCTGAAAGCGCATGGCAACCTCTGCTTCCCTCTGCAAAGGGCATATCTTTTACTTTTATCTTCTACCTTATGCAAGAGTCATGGTGATCTTCACCTTTCCTTTTTACATTTTATCCTTTGGCAAGCACAGTGTGTTGGAAAGATCATGATATATATATATATATATATATATATATATATATATATATATATATATATATATATATATATATATATATATATATATATATATATATATATATATATATATATATATATATATATATATATATATATATATATATATATATATATATAGCATGAGTTATTATTGTTGACATTACCCTTGAGGTAAAAGGTTGGGAGGCAAAACTATAAGCCCTTATCTTCCTCTGTGTCCGATCAAAACTCCGTAACCACAAGTATTGCGTGAGTGTTAGCAATTGTGAAAGACTAAATGATAGTTGAGTATGTGGACTTCCTGAAAAGTTCTGACATAGACTCTTTCGATGTTATGATAAATTGCAATTGCTTCAATGACTGAGATTATAGTTTGTTAGTTCTCAATAAAGTTTTTGATTCATACTTTGCATTGTGAATAGATTATTACTTAAGCATAAGAAATCATATGACAATATCCATACAAGTTGCTGTTATAAGAATGATCATGATGCTCTCATGTCCGTATTTTATTTTATCGACACCTCTACCTCTAAACATGTGGACATATTTATCGTTATTGGCTTTCGCTTGAGGACAAGCACGGTATAAGTTTGGGTGAGTTGATACGTCCATTTTGCATCATGCTTTTATATTGATATTTATTGCATTATAGGCTGTTATTACACATTATGTCACAATACTTATGCCTATTTTCTCTTATTTTACAAGGTTTACATGAAGAGGGAGAATGCCGGCAGCTGGAATTCTGGGCTGGAAAAAGACCAAATATTAGACACCTATTCTGCACAACTCCAAAAGTCCTGAAACTCCACGGAAGTTATTCTTGGAAATAATAAAAATATTGAGTGGAAGAAATACCAGAGGGGGGCCACCCACCAGGCACGAGGGTGGGGGCGCGCCCTACCCCCCTGGGCGCGCCCCCTGCCTCGTGGGTCCCCTGGTGGCCCTCCGATGCCCATCTTCTGCTATATGAAGTCTTTCGTCCGAAGAAAAATCAGAAGCAAGCTTTCGGGACAAGACTCCGCCTCCACGAGGCGGAACCTTGGCGGAACCAATCTAGGGCTCCAGCAGAGCTGTTCTGCCGGGGACACTTCCCTCCGGGAGGGGGAAATCATCGGCATCATCAGCACCAACGATCCTCTCATCGGGAGGGGGTCAATCTCCATCAACATCTTCACCAGCACCATCTCCTCTCAAACCCTAGTTCATCTCTTGTATCCAATTCTTGTCTCTAAGTCTGGGATTGGTACCTGTAGGTTGCTAGTAGTGTTGATTACTCCTTGTAGTTGATCCTAGTTGGATTATTTGGTGGAAGATCATATGTTCAGATCATATATGCATATTAATACTCCTCTGATTATGTACATGAATATGCTTTGTGGGTAGTTACGTTTGTTCCTGAGGACATGGGAGAAGTCTTGCTATTAGTTGTCATGTGAATTTGGTATTCGTTCGATATTTTGATGAGATGTATGTTGTCTCTCCTCTAGTGGTGTCATGTGAATGTCGACTACATGACATTTCACTATTATTTGGGCCTAGAGGAAGGCATTGGGAAGTAATAAGTAGATGATGGGTTGCTAGAGTGACAGAAGCTTAAACCCTAGTTTATGCGTTGCTTCGTAAGGGGCTGATTTGGTCCATATGTTTCATGCTATGGTTAGGTTTACCTTAACACTTCTTTTGTAGTTGCGGATGCTTGCAATAGGGGTTAATCATAAGTGGGATGCTTGTCCAAGTAAGGACAACACCCAAGCACCGGTCCACCCACATATCAAATTATCGAAGTACCGAACGCGAATAATATGAACGTGATGAAAACTAGCTTGACGATAATTCACATGTGTCCTCGGGAGCGCTTTTCATTATATAAGAGTTTGTCTAGGCTTGTCATTTGCTACAAAAAGGATAGGGCCACCTTGCTGCACTTTATTTACTTTTGTTACTTGTTGCTCGTTACAAATTATCTTATCACAGAACTATATGTTACCTATAATTTTAGTGTTTGCACAGAATACCTTGCTGAAAACAGCTTATCATTTCCTTCTGCTACTCGTTGGGTTCGACACTCTTACTTATCGAAAGGACTACGATAGATCCCCTATACTTGTGGGTCATAAGTCATAATACAAATCTTCATCGAACGTTAAGCGTGCGGACCCTACGGGTTCGAGAACTATGTAGACACGACCGAGACACATCTCGTCAATAACAAATAGCGGAACCTGGATGCTCATATTGGCTCCTACATATTCTACGAAGACCTTTATCGGTCAAACCGCATTACAACATACGTTGTTCCCTTTGTCAACGGCATGTTACTTTCCTGAGATACGATCGTCGGTATCACCATACCTAGTTCAATCTCGTTACCGGTAAGTCTCTTTACTCGTTTCGTAATGCATCATCCCGCAACTAACCCATTAGTCACATTGCTTGCAAGGCTCATAGTGATGTGCATTACCGAGAGGGCCCAGAGATACCTCCTCGACAATCGGAGTGACAAATCCTAATCTCGATCAATGCCAACTCAACAAACACCATCAGAGACACCTGTAGAGCATTTTTGTAATCACCCAGTTACGTTGTGGCGTTTGATAGCACACAAGTTGTTCCTCCGGTATTCGGGAGTTGCATAATCTCATAGTCAGAGGAACATGTAAAAGTCATAAAGAAAGCAATAGCAATAAAACAAAATGATCATTATGCTAAGCTAACAGATGGGTCTTGTCCATCACATCATTCTCTAATGATGTGATCCCATTCATCAAATGACAACAGCTGTCTATGGCTAGGAAACTTAACCATCTTTGATTAACGAGCTAGTCTAGTAGAGGCATACTAGGGACACTCTGTTTGTCTATGTATTCACACATGTACTAAGTTTCCAGTTAATACAATTCTATCATGAATAATAAACGTTTATCATGATATAAGGAAATATAAATAACAACTTTATTATTGCCTCTAGGGCATATTTCCTTCAAGACAAACGTGAGAGAGGCGGTCCGGCCCAAACCCTAGAAGCGCTGCCGAGGCCACCCAAATTTACCAAGTTAAAATAGCGTTGTCGAGGCCACCCTGAACCCTTGAAGCGTTGCCGAGGCCACCCCAAACCCTAGAGAAGCGTCGAGGCCACTAATATGATTCCTTGTTGTGATTAGCTAAATAGGTCTACGTTTGCCACTAATATATCCATCTGTCATGTTTGTATAATAATTGCCATGTTGTGATATTTGCAGAAACTATGGAGCACGGCCGAGACGAGGAAGCAGAACGGGTGTTGGGGGACATAATCGCAGCCGGAGCTGATGTCATGTCGTATCTCAACGACACCGATGGTCTGGAAGGACAGGGTGAAGAAGCAGGCTACGGTGATCGAACAATAGAGGAGGAAGGACATGATTATGATGGCTCCAGTGACCGAATGCCGGTGGAAGAAGGACACCGTGATGACGGCTCTGGTGACCGAACGGTGTCCGGCCAGGTATGTATATTAAGTAAGCCTGTGCGGACTATAGCTAATTGATGCATTAATTGTTTTGCTATGTATATTAACTCTCTTCTTTCTTCTTTTCTAGCCCTCCGGATCGAGCCAAACTTCGGTAACGAGACGAGGCCCGAAGAAAAAGTTGCGCTCAGATGAAAGGTTCGCGATCACAGAAATCACGCGCGATGGCCAACCGATTGCACCCATCCGGACCAAGGAAGCATTTTCTGCTCAGTGTGGGGTTCTTGTTAGGGTCATGATCCCGATCAGCATCCACCAATGGTCTAAGCCTAAGAAGGAAGACCCTGAGGTGTCTTATGTCAACGATAGGAAGAAAGATGATCTTTGGGCCGTGCCGAAGGCAAATTTCACCCTACCGCTAGAGGATGATCCGGAAAAGCTAGTTAAAGAGCCATTGATCAAGGCTCATGCTCTTAAGAAGATGGTTGATCTATTCAGGAGGTGGAAGAATGAGCTGAAATCAACGTTTGTCGACAAATGACAAGACTCCAAAAGTCACCGGCCGATTCGAGAAGATCACAGATCACTGTGACGCATTTGTCGCCCACAAGACATCGGAGAAGAGTAAGAAGATGTCGGCGACAAACAAGAAAAATGCTACAAAGAAGGAGCATCACCATCTCACGGGGTCAGGTGGCTACCTCAGAGCAAGGCCGTTGTGGGACAAGGCTGAGGATGACCTGCTTGATAAAGGGGTCGAACCAGAGACATTGCACTGGCTAGACCGTTCAAGGACTTGGTTCTTCGGGGTTGGGAGATCGTTGGACCCTGAAATAGGGAAGTGCGTTTGGACGAACGAGCAACTGAGAATACCCGTCACGAGGCTTCAGGAGAATATCGCAGCAGCGCAGGAAGGGACATTCGTTCCCGACAGAGAGAACGACAAGCTCATGCAGGCCCTTGGGAATCCTGAGCACCCTGGAGGGACACGAGGCACGCCAGGCTCCATTTCATGGAAGGCTGGGTTTCCAGACACAGGCGGTTACAAAGGCCGGGAGAGGAAGAGGAAAGTGGAGCTAACCCAACTGCAGAAGCTGCATGAAAGGGTACAAGCGCTAGAGATCGAGACGCAGTTCACAGCAAGTGACCTGCCGATGTGATACGTCTCCGTCATATCTATAATTTTTTATTGTTCCATGCCAATATTCTACAACTTTCATATACTTTTGGCAACTTTTTATATTATTTTTGGGACTAACATATTGATCCAGTGCCCAGTGCCAGTTCCTGTTTGTTGCATGTTTTTGTTTCGCAGAATATCCATATCAAACGGAATCCAAACGGGATAAAAATGGACGGAGAATATTTTTGGAATATTTGGAGAATTCCGGAAGAAAAATCCACGCTAGACGGTGTGATACGTCTCCAACGTATCTATAATTTTTGATTGCTCCATGCTATATTATCTACTGTTTTGGGCAATATTGGGCTTTATTATCCACTTTTATATTATTTTTTGGACTAACCTATTAACCGGAGGCCCAGCCCAGATTTGTTGTTTTATGCCTATTTTAGTGTTTCGAAGAGAAGGAATATCAAACGGAGTCGAAACGGAATGAAATGAACTGGAGAAGTTATTTTTGGAAGGAAAGCTACCTGATGGACTTGGACCCCATGTCAGGAGACAAGGGAGGTGCTCACGAGGGTGGGGGGCGCGCCCACCCCCCTAGGGCGCACCCCCTGCCTCGTGGGGCCCCCGTAGCTCCACCGACGTACTCCTTTCACCCATATATACCTACGTACCCTAAAACTTCCAGAACAGAAGATAGATCGGGAGTTCCGCCGCCGCAAAACCTCTAGAGCCACCAAAAACCAATCGGGACCCTGTTCCGGAACCCTACCGGAGGGGGAACCCTCACCTGTGGCCATCTTCATCATCCCGACGCTCTCCATGACGAGGAGGGAGTAGTTCACCCTCGGGGCTGAGGGTATGTACCAGTAGCTATGTGTTTGATCTCTCTCTCTCTCTCTCTCGTGTTCTCTCTCGTGTTTCCTCTATGGCACGATCTTGATGTATCGCGAGCTTTGCTATTATAGTTGGATCTTATGATATTTCTCCCCCTCTACTCTCTTGTAGCGACCTGACCCGAATCGGTCAAGTCTCTCTGTAGCTGTACCATCCCAAGATCATGCTGGCACACACAGTACATTGATGCAAAGATTCAAAGTTCAATCACACCTGAATTTATTACACGATTCTCATATCGAGTCTTTATTACAATATAATAAATTCGGCCGAAGGCTAACTCATGAGAAATAAACTAAATAAAGCTGCGGAAGCGTAGAAGAATAGCGAGTCCATCCGACTCCATAGGGCAATCGCCAAGCGTGGATCGTAGCCTCACTCCCGATCGGAAAACCTCTCGCAACATAAGACGTTGCAGCCGTGTAGGTCAGCATTTTGAATATGCCGGCAAGTCATGAAGAGAGAACAACAATAAAAATTACTAACACTATATGCAATTTGGCTGTGGGGCTCCAAGTTTCATTGTTTTGCGAAAAAGCCAGTTTTTCCCTACAATAAGGACTTTTTTGCAAATACTACAAAATGTTGGTAATTATTGAGATGGTTCCGCCAACCAATATCTCATTCCCAATTATTAAGTAATCCCCTCAATTAATTTATTCAGTTCGGTGTTGAGATATCCGAAATACTCCAAGTTCCAGAGGCTCAAATTGTCCGTAACCGGGGACACGGCTAACCGATTAGATCTTCCCTCTGCAGAAGTTTGTGCACTTTACCCGCAAGAATCGTTCCTCCTTTAAGTCTTCGCACTTCACGGTGTTTGAAGACGGACGAACGTAAACAGGGTCTTCCAAGAGTTCCTCGCCACCGCCGGTACCCATCCAATCCTACCGTTCTTCTACATCTCGTAGCACCGTCCGCCAGAGTCACACCTAGGGTTGACCAAGCGAGCCCATAATGGCTTGCGGCTGCATGTAAGCTTCCGTCAATGGGGTATCCATCCGTCTCTTCGTGGCTGGGTGAAGCTTTCCAAGATGTCATGGCTCTTCTCCATGCATCCCGCCAACCGCTGGTTTTCTCCAGGTGCCCGTCAACCGTCCTCCACCCAGTAGTAAATTTTGAAGTCCATCTTGAGCTTGAAGTCATGGGGTTGTCATCATCTTAACTCTCACATTTCCCTTATGAATCACTCAACCAACCCCGTCTACGAGCATAGCAAAAATAAACTACTTCGTCCCGAGCCATGGTAACAAGGGGGTTTGGTTTCAACCTACCTCATGATACTACTCAAGAACATAACTTAAAATTCTCCTACTGCATGCATGGTGGGGAGGTGTAATTCTAATGCAATAAAATCATAGGCATTGTAAAACAAAACATGATCAAATGACTTGCCTTACTGACGGTCTTCGAAAATTAGGGACTCGTGATAGCAGGCTTCGCACTCCGGAAATTCTACCGAAGCAAAACAATCGTATAAGCATAAAACATACAATCACTTATCATAACAGCATGCTAACATAACACACAAAATAATTGAACCAAAACCCAAAGAAAACTCGAAGAAATCCAAGCCAACAAATAACAAGAAAATAAAATAAACTTTTTATTTTCTGTAAATAAAAGTTCATGTTCTAAAGCTACAGAAACTAACCTAAAATAAACTATAACATAGGTAAAATAAAATTATTTACTAAAGAAAACAATAGGAAAACAGTAGCTAGTTAAATAAACAAGAACCACATGATTTTGATTAAAACTATTTTTTATTAAATCTAAAATACCCAAGTAAAGTCCTACTGCTAGGCAAAGTCAAAACAAAGCAGTGACAAAAAGAATCACTAAAATAAAATAATTCTAACTCATTTTATAGCAGAAATACTAATCTGTCTAAAACTAAAATAAAACAATTTCTAATAATTTAAACATGGCCAAACATATTTTCTACAGAAACTACAACAAATTTGCAACTAACAAAAAAAGAATCAACTAAAAATATTAAGTAACCTAAAAGATATGGATTTTACAAAACTGAAACTATTCTGTTAAAAACAGAAACGAAAAAAATAACTAAAAAGAAAACTAGCGCTAATGGGCCTATCTAACGCTCAGGCGTTTATAACGCTTGCGCTTGCAGTTAACAGAAAACAAACCGATCGGGCCGGTCTAACTAAACCAAAATAAAAACCGTAAGTAAACCGGGCCTTTTAAAATAAAACCTACCCCTTCACTAGATCTAATCTAGACCCTAGATCCTAGATCGGACGGTGGTGGGCGTTCAGCGACTCACCGCTGGTGGCGATACGGCGACGGACGACGGCGGCTCGGGCGACAACAGCAGCGGCTCTGGTGGTCGGGGAAGACGGCGGAGGCGTCCGTGAGTCTTGGCGGAGCGAGGGGAGGTCGGGGGTGGAGTCGGTGGAGCTCGGGGAGGTCGGAGGCGGGCGGGGCAGGAACAATGGCGCGGCGGCGGCGTCGGGTTCCGGCGAGGGATTGCGGGCGAGAGGAGAGGTTTGGCGAGGGAAAGGTGGGGAACAGGTCGAGGGTGCGGTATTTATAGGGGCGTCGACTTGGAGGAGGGGAGGATCGGGAGGGATCCCGCGATCTCCGGGATTCCGGCGGCGCGACGCTGATGGCGTGGAGAGGAAGAAGAAGGGTGGGGCTGGCGTGTCGTGAGAGAGAGAGGAGGGGGTTGGTCGGGCGACCAAGGAAGGGAAATCAGGCGCTGGGTAGGCTGGCTCGGCGCTGGCTGGGCCGGTTGGCCTGGCCCGCTGGTGGGCTGCCTCGGCGCTGGCTGGGCTGGTTGGCCTGGCTGGCGCCTGGGGTTTTTCTTTTTCTTTTTTTTGAATTAGGGAGAGGAGAGAAAAAATATATATAATATATATTTTTTATATAGGACATATATATATCAAAATTATCAGGGGAATATTCCCTACAATTTGGACATTTTTCCAGGGGCAAAACTCAAATTTAAAAAAAACATTTTCTAGAAATCCCAAATAAAAATCAAATTTGAATTCAAACTTTTTGGCAAAGTTTTTCATCTGACATTTTTGGAGTGTCATGTTTACTCCTCTCATACTTTTTCTCAAGTATTTGTCAGGCATTGTTTTGAAATAAATTTCAACTGCCAATTTGAATTCAATATTCCAACAACTCAAAAGCATCTGAAATAATTTCAAATGTCACTCAATTCAAACAGTAATGCATAGATGCTTAGCTATAATTGTAAAACATTCCAAATGGGAAATTTGGGATGTTACAAACCTACCCACCTTAAGATGAATCTCGCCCTCGAGATTCGGGTTGGCTAGCAAATAGGTGCGGGTGGTCTCGGCGGAGGTCTTCTTCTCGCTCCGAGGTGGCTTCCTCCTCGAATGATGACTCCACACACCTTGCAAAACTTGATGATCTTGCTGCGGGTGACTCTGTTCGCAGTCTCGAGAATTCGGACGGGTTTCTCCTCATAAGTCGATCTTTGTCGAGCTGTATGGCCTCTAGGGGCACCGTGTCTCTCAACGGAATATCGGCCATGTCGACATGGCATTTCTTGGTGAGAAACATGGAAGACATCATGAACTCGGACAATCCTTCCGCAATTCCAACTTATAAGCAACTTCTCCACGACGTTCGAGGATTTTGTAGGGGCCAATGAATCGGGGTGCTAACTTTCCTTTAACACCGAACCTCTTGATTCCACGAAGTGGGGACACACGAAGAAATGCCCGGTCTCCCGCTTCGTAAGTTACTTCCTTGCGTTTACTGTCGGCATAACTCTTCTGTCTCGACTGAGCTACCTTGAGTCTATCTCGAATCAGCTTGACTTCCTCTTCGGAATCTCTGATAAGATCGGGACCGAAAAGTTTCGATCTCCAACACCATCCCACAGCAATGGTGTTCTGCACCTCCGTCCGTATAGAGCTTCGGAAGGGGCCATCTTCGGTGGTGCGATAACTGTTATTGTACGAGAACTCCGCGTATGGCAAATTATCATCCCAGCTAGACCCATAGTCTAGCACACAAGCTCTCAACATGTCCTCCGGGATCTGGTTGACTCTCTCGGTCTGTCCATCATCTGCGGATGAAAAGCTGTCTTGAACTCCAGCCTCGTACCTAAAGTTTCATGCAACTGATTCCAAAACTTTGAGGTAAATTGTGTTCCTCTATCGACACGATACTCCTCGAACTCCATGCAGACATACGATCCTGGTCATGTATATCTTGGCTAACTTAGCGCTGGTATAGGTGGTCTTCACGGGAACGAAATGAGCTACCTTGGTCAATCGATCAACCACTACCTAGATGGAATCATAACCTGAACGGGTCCTGGGTAATCCTGTGATAAAATCCATTCCTAGTTTTTCCCATTTCCACTCGGGAATCGGCAAAGGTTGAAGTAACCCTGCTGGCTTCTGATGTTCCGCCTTTACTCATTGGCAAACATCGCATACTGCTACGTACTCGGCAATATCCTTCTTCATACCCGTCCACCAGAAACTTTCCTTCAAATCCAGATAGATCTTGGTGTTACCGGGGTGAATCGAGTACGGTGAATCATGAGCCTCCTGAAGAATTAGCTTCCTGAGTTCGGGATCATTGGGTACATAAATACGATCCTCGAACCATATAGCTCCGTAATCATCCTTACGAAACCCTTTAGCTTTTCCTTCATTCATCCTTTTCTTTATCTCATCAATTTCCTTGTCCGACTTCTGGGCTTCACGAATTCTTCCCGCCAAAGTGGACTGAACTTGCAGAGCTGCAACATATCCTCTCGGAACTATCTCCAGTCGGAGATATCTGAGGTCATCGACTAACTCCTGGGGTAATCCTCCCGCTATAAGAGTGTTCACATAACTCTTACGGCTCAAAGCATCTGCTACAACATTAGCCTTTCCTGGGTGGTAATGCAATCTCATGTCATAGTCCTTGATTAACTCTAGCCATCTCCTCTGCCTGAGGTTCAACTCTTTCTGCGTGAACATATACTTCAAGCTCTTATGATCTGTGTAAACATCACAACGGTTTCCGATGAGGAAATGTCTCCAGGTCTTGAGTGCATGCACTACTGCTGCTAACTCCAAATCATGTGTGGCATAATTCATCTCGTGTGGTCGTAGCTGTCTGGAGGTATAAGCTACAACTTTTCCTTCCTGCATGAGTACTCCTCCGAGTCCCTGACGAGAAGCGTCACAATATACCTGGTAATCCTTGTGTATGTCCGGCAAAATCAGTCTTTGGGGCTGTAACCAAACGTTTCTTCAATTCCAGAAACGGCTTCACAATCCTCGGTCCAAATGTACTTGGCATCCTTCTTCAACAGCTCAGTCATGGGCTTGGCAATCTTCGAGAAATTCTCAATAAACCTCCGATAATATCATGCGAGTCCGAGAAAACTGCGGATCTCCTTGGTCGAGGTGGGTGATCGCCAATCGGTGATCGATACAACCTGGTGGGGTCAATCGCTATTCCTTCTCCTGAAATAACATGTCCGAGGAATCCAACTTCCTTCAGCCAAAATTCACATTTGCTGAACTTGGCATACTGGCGATGTTCTCGGAGTTTCTCCGAACTAGATGCAAATGTTCCTTATGCTCTTCCTCGCTCTTGGAGAAAATCAGTATATCATCGATGAACACCACAACAAACTTGTCCAGATATTCCATAAATACCTTGTTCATCAAATTCATGAAGTATGCAGGGGCATTAGTCAATCCGAATGACATGACGGTATACTCATATAAACCATACCGTGGTGAATGCTGTTTTAGGTATATCCTTTTCACGGATCTTCAACTGATGATACCCTGATCGAAGATCGATCTTGGAGAATACCTTGGCTCCAACTAGCTGATCAAATAGGTCATTAATCATCGGCAGAGGGTACTTGTTCTTGATGGTCACGCTGCTCAACGAACGATAATCCACAACCATGCTCGTGGTTCCATCCTTCTTCTCTACCAAAAGAACTGGGCTCCCCAAGGTGACGAGCTTGGCTGAATATATCCCTTCTCCAAGAGTTCATTAATTTGATTCTTGATCTCTTCCAAATCGCTCGGGGCATCCGATAGGGTCTCTTGGATATTGGGGCTGTCTGGGAAATAACTCAATCAGAAATTCAATGTCTCGTCCGGTGGCATTCTGGTAATTCCTCCGAAACACATCGGGAAAATCTTGCACCATGGCACTTCCTCTGAACAACTCCGTGAGGGAATTCACCGATTCTTCATCGGGATAAATGCGGATACATACTAGCTTGATCCTCTTCGCCCGGAGTGGTGAGCAGAATCGTCTTCTTGGGCACATCTATGTTTCCTTCAAACTTCGTCAACCAATCCATGCCTAGGATCACATCCAAGGTCTGGGTTTCCAATACTATGAGGTCTGCGGAAATTTATGGTTTCCGATGTTGAGGGTTGCATGACAGCCTAAGCTCGCCATCATTTCTCCTCTGCGGAACTGACGTGAAGAGGGCTTCTAAGGGTTCTAGTGGGCAACCCGTACTTTTCCACAACTACCCTTGATATAAATGAATGCGTTGCACCAGAATCAAAGAGTACCAATACTGGATGTGAATTTAATAAAAACTTACCAACCACAGTGTCTGGCTGATCATAGACGTCCTCCACGTCAATGTGGTTCACCTGAGCACGAGGAAAAGGGTTGGGGTTCTTTGCTGAGCTTCCATTGCCGTTTCCATTCCTCCTGCTTGGCCTCCGGGCAGTCGGTGGCATAGTGCCTGTTTTTCGGCATTTGAAACAGGTGATGTGACTCAGATCCTTCTGAACCGGGGCAGGACGATGCTGGTTGCCATTGCTGTTTCCATTGCCTGTCTTGTTGTCGGGGTTGCGATTGTTCCCATTTCCTCCATGGTTATGTCCTCCATGATTATGTCCTCCATGGTGTGATGGGTATGCCCTCCAGTATGGGGCATAACGGGCTTCGCTGAGCTCCGAGTTGTACTTCCCTGGACATACTTCCGCTTATGCTATCAATCTGCTGCTGCTTGCCTTCAAGTATGGTGGCCTTGTCTACCAGCTCCGGTAGTTGTTGAAAGTAGCCACCATTAGCTGCATTCCCAGCTCGTCATTGAGTCCTCGAGAAACTTTTCCTGCTTTGCGGCATCTGTGGCCACATCATCCGGGGCATAGCGAGCTAACTTGCTGAACTCATCCACGATCGCCCCACAAGACGGTACCCTGGCGTAAGTTGCGGAACTCACGCTTCTTCAGACTCATGGCTCCAGCCGATACATGAGCGGTGCGGAAAGCCTGCTGAAACTGATCCCACGTGATGCTGGCGATGGGATAAGTGGCGGTGTAGTTCTCCCACCAAGAGGCTGCAGGTCCATCAAGCTGATGTGCGGCAAAGCGCACCTTTTCTGCATCTGTGCATCTAGCAGTTGCTAACTCCCTTCCGACCTTGCGGAGCCAATCATCGGCCACAATCGGCTCAGTGCTGCTAGAGAACACTGGCTGATTCAGCTTTAGGAAGCGGGTCAAGTTGTCAACAGGGGGTGGTGGCGGTGGATTGTTGTTGTTGTTGTTGTTGTTCTGGTTCTGGATGAGCATCTGCATGAGGGCATTCTGCTGCTGGATCAGCTGGGTGAGCTCCGGCGGAAAGTTGAGACCGGGGTCACGTCTCGGAGGCATCTGGTGTTTTGGAGTGGATGAGAAAATTAGAATAGAACAAGGGTATAATGAGAAAATATCACTACCCATATGAATGCACAATCATAATCACACCAATCATTTATTCAATCAACTCAAACATGGTTCAATCTCGGATTACAAATTTCACGACTAATCGAAAATAACGGCCTAACTGATCGACGAAAATAAAATAACATGGCGGTCGACTAAATGTCTTCATCAATTATCCTTGCGTCCTCTGGTGCGGCGTCCTCCGGTGTGGCGTCCTCTAGTGCGGCGCCTCCTCTTGCGGCTTTCTTCGGTGGAGCTCTCTTCATAATCCTGGTCATTGCTCACGAGGGGTCCGTCATCTCCACTCGGAAAAAGGTCTTCTCCCAAGTCCATCTTCTCCTCTAATGCGGCAACATCCATCTTCAGCTTGTCGACTCTCTCCATGAAATCCTTGATTTCTTCTTCATGGTCAAGGAAGTCTGCGTGTGCTTTCTCCTCCAGCCCAGTTCACGGAACAACAGCCTCTGTGTACCTTCGAGTTACGGCGAGTCCGGATCTCCTGTTTCCGAGGAGACTCTCCAAGTCTTGGACATATGAGAGAATGGAGTCGTCCTCACGGTACGGATGATATCTCCATTCCTAGCTCTGCGAGAAATCATGGCGAGGTCGATGGGTCGAGCTCGCCCCAGACTCTTCTCGGAGATGTCCAAGTGCACGATAAATCATCATGTCTCTTCCGAGAATCCAACTGAAATCGGTAAACTCAAAGTCAATGGGCTCAATGTCCTCCGAAGGTCCTCCTGGAATGTGCACCATAATCCTCAGAAGCGGGTATCCGTCGGAAGTGCATTGGTAGGCTTCCGGTGATTGAGGGCGAGCAATCTTCAGCTTCTTCACGATCTGGACCAGCTTCTTGCCGAGAGGCATCGCCTCATCTGGTGGCAAAACTCCGTAGCAGAACTGGGTGAACTCGCGCCATCTAAAATGTTGAAAATCGGAGAGGAGTCGAAATGAACAGGGAGAATTACGGAATGATAAGGACATAAAATAAATAGTCTCTTCCTATGGCTTTCCGATCCTAGGGGTTACGTCCTACGGTCAGCGTGTGCTCTGATACCATCTCTGTAGCGACCCGACCCGAATCGGTCAAGTCTCTGTGTAGCTGTACCATCCCAAGATCATGCTGGCACACATAGTACATTGATGCAAAGATTCAAAGTTCAATCACACCTGAATTTATTACACGATTCTCATATCGAGTCTTTATTACAATATAATAAATTCGGCCGAAGGCCAACTCATGAGAAATAAACTAAATAAAGCTGCGGAAGCGTAGAAGAATAGCGAGTCCATCCGACTCCATAGGGCAATCGCCAAGCGTGGATCGTAGCCTCACTCCTGATCGGAAAACTCCTCTGCAACATAAGACGTTGCAGCTGTGTAGGTCAGCATTTTGAATATGCCGGCAAGTCATGAAGAGAGAGCAACAATAAAAATTACTAACACTATATGCAATTTGGCTGTGGGGCTCCAAGTTTCATTGTTTTGCGAAAAAGCCAGTTTTTCCCTACAACAAGGACTTGTTTGCAAATACTACAAAATGTTGGTAATTATTGAGATGGTTCCGCCAACCAATATCTCATTCCCAATTATTAAGTAATCCCCTTAATTAATTTATTCAGTTCGGTGTTGAGATATCCGAAATACTCCAAGTTCCAGAGGCTCAAATTGTCCGTAACCGGGGACACGGCTAACCGATTAGATCTTCACTCTGCAGAGGTTTGTGCACTTTACCCGCAAGAATCGCTCCTCCTTTAAGTCTTCGCACTTCACGGTGTTTGAAGATGGGACGAACAAACAGGGTCTTCCAAGAGTTCCTCCGCCACCGCCGGTACCCATCCAATCCTACCGTTCTTCTACATCTCGTAGCACCGTCCGGCCAGAGTCACACCTAGGGTTGACCAAGCCGAGCCCATAATGGCTTGCGGCTGCATTGTAAGCTTCGTCAATGGGGTATCCATCCGTCTCTTCGTGGCTGGGTGAAGCTTTCCGCAAGATGTCATGGCTCTTCTCCATGCATCCCGGCCAACCGCTGGTTTTCTCCAGGGTGCCCGTCAACCGTCCTCCACCCAGTAGTAAATTTTGAAGTCCATCTTGAGCTTGAAGTCATGGGGTTGTCATCATCTTAACTCTCACATCTCCCTTATGAATCACTCAACCAACCCCGTCTACAAGCATAGCAAAAATAAACTACTTCGTCCCGGGCCATGGTAACAAGGGGGTTTGGTTTCAACCTACCTCATGATACTACTCAAGAACATAACTTAAAATTCTCCTACTGCATGCATGGTGGGGAGGTGTAATTCTAATGCAATAAAATCATAGGCATTGTAAAATAAAACATGATCAAATGACTTGCCTTGCTGACGGTCTTCGAAAATTAGGGACTCGTGATAGCAGGCTTCGCACTCCGGAAATTCTACCGAAGCAAAACAATCGTATAAGCATAAAACATACAATCACTTATCATAACAGCATGCTAACATAACACACAAAACAATTGAACCAAAACCCAAAGAAAACTTGAAGAAATCCAAGCCAACAAATAACAAGAAAATAAAATAAACTTTTTATTTTCTGTAAATAAAAGTTCATGTTCTAAAGCTACAGAAACTAACCTAAAATAAACTATAACATAGGTAAAATAAAATTATTTACTAAAGAAAACAATAGGAAAACAATAGCTAGTTAAATAAACAAGAACCACATGATTTTGATTAAAACTATTTTTTATTAAAACCAAATAAAGTCCTACTGCTAGGCAAAGTCAAAACAAAGCAGTGACAAAAAGAATCACTAAAATAAAATAATTCTAACTCATTTTATAGCAGAAATACTAATCTGTCTAAAACTAAAATAAAACAATTTCAAATAATTTAAACATGGCCAAACATATTTTCTACAGAAACTACAACAAATTTGCAAACTAACAAAAAAGAATCAACTAAAAATATTAAGTAACCTAAAAGATATGGATTTTACAAAACTGAAACTATTCTGTTAAAAACAGAAACGAAAAAAATAACTAAAAAGAAAACTAGCGCTAATGGGCCTATCTAACGCTCAGGCGTTTTATAACTAACGCACGCCCGCGGTTAACATAAAACAAACCGATCGGGCCGGTCTAACTAAACTAAAATAAAAACCGTAAGTAAACCGGGCTTTTTAAAATAAAACCTACCCCTTCACTAGATCTAATCTAGACCCTAGATCCTAGATCGGACGGTGGTGGGCGTCTCCGGCGACTCACCGTGGTGGCGACGACGGCGACGGACGACGGTGGCTCGGGCGACGACGGCGCAGCGACTCCGGTGGTCGGGGAAGACGGCGGAGGCGTCCGGCGGGTGCGGCGGAGCGAGGGGGGGTCGGGGGTGGAGTCGGTGGAGCTCGGGGAGGTCGGAGGCGGGCGGGGCAGGAACAATGGCGCGGCGGCGGCGTCGGGTTCCGGCGAGGGATTGCGGGCGAGAGGGAGAGGTTTGGCGAGGGGAAAGGTGGGGAACGGGTCGAGGGGGTGCGGTATTTATAGGGGGCGTCGACTTGGAGGAGGGGCGGGTCGGGGAGGGATCCGCGATCTCGGGATTCGGCGGCGGCGCGACGCGGTGGCGTGGAGAGGAAGAAGAAGGGTGGGGCAGCGTGTCGTGCGAGAGAGAGAGAAGGGTTGGTCGGGCGATCAAGGAAGGGAAATCGGCGCGCGGCTGGGTAGGCCGGCTTTGGCGCTGGCCGGGCCGGGCTGGCTGGCCCACTGGTGGCTGCCTCGGGCTGGCTGGGCAGTTGGCTGGCTGGCGCTGGGTTTTTTTTTCTTTTTTTTTAAATTAGGGAGAGGAGAGAAAATATATAAAATATATATTTTTTATATAGGACTATATATAGCAAAATTATCAGGGGAATATTCCCTACAATTTGCACATTTTTCCAGGGGCAAAACTCAAACTTAAAAAAAACATTTTCTAGAAATCCCAAATAAAAATCAAATTTGAATTCAAACTTTTTGGCAAAGTTTTTCATCTGACATTTTTGGAGTGTCATGTTTACTCCTCTCATACTTTTTCTCAAGTATTTGTCAGGCATTGTTTTGAAATAAATTTCAACTGCCAATTTGAATTCAATATTCGAACAACTCAAAAGCCTCTGAAATAATTTCAAATGTCACTCAATTCAAACAGTAATGCATAGATGCTTAGCTATAATTGTAAAACATTCCAAATGGGAAATTTGGGATGTTACATCTCTTGTGATGAATTGAGTTTCCCTCTTGAAGTTATCTTATCAGATTGAGTCTTTATTTGAGAACACTTGATGTATGTCTTGCCGTGTTTATCTGTGGTGACAATGGGATATCACGTGCCACTTGATGTATGTTTTGGTGACCAACTTGCGGGTTCCGCCCATGAACCTATGCATAGTGGTTGGCACACGTTTTCTTGACTCTCCCGTAGAAACTTTGGGGCACTCTTTGAAGTACTTTGTGTTGGTTGGATGAATCTGAGATTGTGTGACACGTATCGTATAATCATGCCCACAGATACTTGAGGTGACAATGGAGTATCTAGGTGACATTAGGGTTTTGGTTGATTTGTGTCTTAAGGTGTTATTCTAGTACGAACTCTTTAATAGATCGATCCGAAAGAATAACTTTGAGGTGGTTTCGTACCCTACCATAATCTCTATGTTTGTTCTCCGCTATTAGTGGCTTTGGAATGACTCTTTGTTGCATGTTCAGGGCTTGTCATATGATCTATGTATGTTATTATTGTTGAGAGAACTTGCACTAGTCAAAGTATGAACCCTAGGCCTTGTTTCCCATCATTGCAATACCTCTTACGCTCACTTTTATCATTAGTTACCTTGCTATTTTTATATTTTCAGATTACAAATACCTATATCAACCATCCATATTGCACTTGTATCACCATCTCTTCGCCGAACTAGTGCACCTATACAATTTACCATTGTATTGGGTGTGTTGGGGACCAGGGGCGGAGCCAGAAAATTTGGCCATTGGGTTCACTCCATGACTCGTTGTGAGAACTTAGTACTATTTTTCTTTGCGGGGAGAACTTAGTACTAGATGTGAAGTTGAAGTCTAATTTTAAATTATCTTACAACAAAATTATAGTACCCCAAAACAACAAAATGAATAGATATATGGTATTATATACTCCCTCCATTCCTAAATATAGGTCTTTCTAGAGATTTCAATGTGGACTACATACGGAAAAATGAGTGAATCTAAATTTTAAATAGTCTGTATACATCCGTATGTAGTTCATATTGGAATCTCTAGAAATGAGTAAATAGAGTAGTATTAGATAACTTTCGATCAGCAGGATCATAAGACAATTCATCTAAGTTATTTTTGTATGAATAGTAGGCTTCGGGAGACTAGCTGTAGTGACATTTGATGCACTTACCCTACGTCTAATGGATGACCTTGATGTGCCTATATCATTATCTCGATCTGGTGACCGAGTTTTCTTCGAAATATACGGCTTCATAGCCTAGATCAATCAAAGTTCATGGAGCAAAACAAATAAAAACTAGGGCAAAACAGTCATTGCGATACTGGTGTTTTAGGGTAGATGGAACATACAAAAAAGAGAGGAGATGTGGGTATATAATCTAATTACCTCAATTTTGGGCTTCACTATTGCCGATGTCGATCTCGAGACGTCTACTTGCCGCGGGCGTGCGGCGGCGGCGGAGGCGCCAAGCGAGGCAAACAGGCGAGATGGGAATCAGAACAGACGAACGATGAAAAAAAAACCAGTCTTTGACGAGGCGTGCCGCATGCTGCTGCATGCACTTTTCTGGTGAAACGATTTCGTTTTCTTAGGTGTGTAAAAACGGTTACGTGATTCACGCGCTCACGTTTCTTGTAAAATGATTACATGAACTTTTACCTTTTGGGCCCTTTGTTCCACGTACGTGAGATGTGTTGGGGTCAGCCAAAATATTTTATTGGGTTCACATCGATTAAACACGTATATATACGCACGTACCAGGCAAGATCCATTGGGTTCAGTTGAACCCAATGGCTATACGCTGGCTCCGCCGCTGTTGGGGACACAACAGACTTTTTGTTATTTGGTTGCAGGGTTGCTTGAGAGAGACCATCTTCATCCTACGCCTCCTACGGATTGATAAAACCTTAGGTCATCCACTTGAGGGAAATTTGCTACTGTCCTACAAACATGTGCACTTGCAGGCCCAACAACGTCTACAAGAAGAAGGTTGTGTAGTAGACATCAAGCTCTTTTCTGGCGCCGTTGCCGGGGAGGTAAGTGCTTGAAGGTATATCTTTAGATCTTGCAATCGAATCTTTTTGTTTCTTGTTTTAGCACTAGTTTAGTTTATAAAAGAAAATTACAAAAAAAATGGAGTTAAGTTTGTCTCATACGCTTTGTCTTTTTAATATCTTTCGTGAGTTTGATGGAAAGGAAAATTGTGCCAAAGTGTTAGAAGAAGAATGCGTTAGAATGTTTGGCACTAAATCTTTGAATGATGGACATGATTGCAATGTTGTTAGTATGAATTCCTTGAATATCCATGATGCTAATGATATGCAAAGCCACAAGCTTGGGGATGCTATGTTTGACGAAGATGTTATTTTTTGTCCCCCAAGCTTTGATGAGCAAATTTACTATGATGAAAGCATGCCTCCTATCTACGATGGTTATTGTGATGACACGTATGCTCTAAAGAATAATGATAACCATGAAACTTGTCATCTTGATCTTAATTTTCAATCATATGATAGTTATTTTGTTGAGTTTGCTCCCACTACTATTGATGAGAATAAATTTGCTTATGTGGAGAGTAGTAAAATTTCTATGCAAGTAGATCATGAAAAGAATGCTTTAGGTGCTGTTTATATAGTTGAATTCATTCATGATGCTACTGAAAATTATTATGAGGGAGGAACATATGCTTGTAGGAATTGCAATAATATCAAGTTTCCTCTCTATGTGCTCAAATTTTGGAAGTTATGCTTATTTTGTCTTCCTATGCTTGTTGATTATCGTTCCCATAAGTTGTTTGCTCACAAAATTCCTATGCATAGGAAGTGGGTTAGACTTAAATGTGCTAGTCATATTCTTCATGATGCTCTCTTTATGTTTCAATTCATCTTTATGCGAGCATCATTGAAATCACCATGCCTAGCTAGGGGCGTTAAACGATAGCGCTTGTTGGGAGGCAACCCAATTTTATTTTAGTTTCTTGCTTTTTGGTTCTGTTTAGGAATAAATAATCCATATATCTTCTGTTTAGATGTGGTTTTGTGTTTTAATTAGTGTTTGTGCCAAGTAGAACCTTTGGGAAGACTTGGGTGAAGTCTTTATGATCATGCTGTAAAAAAATAGAAACTTTAGCGCTCACGAGATCAGCTAGAACTTTTTACTGGAAAGTGCTATTTAGTTGATTCTTTTTTCAGATGATTACTAGACAAATTCCTCAGGTCCACCAATTTATTTTAGAATTTTTTGGAGTTCCAGAAGTTTGCGTTATTTACAGATTACTACAAACTGTTCTGTTTTTGACAGATTCTGTTTTTCTTGTGTTGTTTGCTTATTTTGATGAATCTATGAGTAGTATCGGAGGGTATGAACCATAGAGAAGTTGGAATACAGTAGATATTACACCAATATAAATAAATATTGAGTTCATTACAGTACCTTGAAGTGGTGTTTTGTTTTCTTTCGCTAACGGAGCTTACGAGTTCCCTGTTGAGTTTTGTGTTGTGAAGTTTTCAAGTTTTGGGTAAAGATTCGATGGACTATGGAATAAGGAGTGTCAAGAGCCTAAGCTTGGGGATGCCCAAGGCACCCCAAGGTAATATTCAAGGACAACGAAGAGCCTAAGCTTGTGGATGCCCCGGAAGGGATCCCCTCTTTCGTCTTCGTTCATCAGTAACTTTACTTGGAGCTATATTTTTATTCACCACATGATATTTGTTTTGCTTGGAGCGTCATTTTAATTTGTTATTATTTTCTTGATTTTAATTATATTAATGTTTTTCATCTTTAGTTTCAATAAAAAAGTCAAGGATAGCCTTTGCCATGCTTATTTTGCTACTATACATGTTGCTGTTTGAAGACAGAAAGTTTACTGCTGTTGCAAAAATTCCCTAGAAAATTCAGAGAGTGGTATAATGTTGAATCTTTTTGAATATTGAGCTATGATAAATTTATTACAGTGGGAATTTTAGTTCATAATTTTTGGAGTTAGGGAAGTATTGATACTCTTGCATTCTTCACAGACTGTACTGTTTTGGCAGATTGCTGTTATGTTTGCATTGTTTGCATATGTTTGCTTGTTTAATGATTATATTTGAGGATAGGAGTATTAAATATGCAGAGGCATTTAGTATGCAATGTTGAATAATAATGTTAGTTATTTGTTACAGTAGAAAATGATAAGGTTTTGCATTGCTTTATACTAACCTATCTCACGAGTTCTTGTTGAGTTTGTTGTGAATGAAGCTTTTGATAAAAAGAGAAACCATGATATGAGAGGAATTAAGGAGACACAAAAGTTCAAGATTGGGGATGCCCAAGGCACCCCAAGATAATATTTCAAGAAATCTCAAGCATCTAAGCTTGGGGATGCCCCGTGAGGCATCCCACCTTTCTTCTTCAACAACTATCGGTTAGTATTGGTTGAGCCTAAATTTTTGCTTTTTGACATGAGATGTGCTATCCTTGCAATGTCATTTTATTTTGTTTTGCTTGCTGATTGAATACAATACCAGGATCTGAAATTCTTGAATGTTAGAGAGTCTTCACATAGTTACATAATTATTTGACTACTCATTGATCTTCACTTATATCTTTCGGAGTAGTTTGTTGTTTGCTCTAGTGCTTCACTTATACCTTTTAGAGCACGGTGGTGGATTTGTTTTATAGAAACTATTATTCTCTCATGCTTCACTTAGATTATTTTGAGAGTCTTAAATAGCAGGGTAATTTGCTTAAACAATCCTAATACGCTAGGTATTCAAGAATAGTAAAAACTTTCTTATGAGTGTGTTGAATACTAAGAGAAGTTTGATTCTTTATGATTGTTTTGAAATATGAAGATGGTGATATTAGAGTCATGCTGATTGAGTAGTTGTGAATTTGAGAAATACTTGAGTTAAAGTTTGTGATTCCCGTAGCATGCACGTATGGTGAACCGTTATGTGATGAAGTCGGAGCATGATTTATTTATTGAATGTTTTCCTTATGAGTGGCGGTCGGGGACGAGCGATGGTCTTTTCCTACCAATCTATCCCCCTAGGAGCATGCGCGTAATACTTTGCTTTGATAACCTGTAGATTTTTGCAATAAGTATATGAGTTCTTTATGACTAATTTTGAGTCCATGGATTATACGCACCCTTCTTCCTTCCACCATTACTAGCCTCTCTAATACCGTGCACCTTTCGCCGGTATCATACACCCACCATATACCTTCCTCAAAACAGCCACCATACCTACCTATTATGGCATTTCCGTAGCCAGTCCGAGATATATTGCCATGCAACTTTCGACCGTTCCGTTTATTATGACACGCTCCATCATTGTCATATTCCTTTGCAAGCCACCGTTCATAATTCTTTCATACATGTCACTCATGAGTCATTGCACATCCCGGTACACCGCCGGAGGCATTCATATAGAGTCATCTTTTGTTCTAAGAATCGAGTTGTAATTTCTGATTTGTAAGAAAATAAAAGTGTGATGATCATCATTTTTAGAGCATTGTCCCAGTGAGGAAAGGATGATGGAGACCATGATTCCCCCACAAGTCGGGATGAGACTCCGGACGAAAAATAAAAAAAGAGAAAAAAAGAGGCCATAAAAATAGAAAAAGGCCCAAACAAAAAAAATAAAAAAAATAAAAAATGAGAGAATAAGAGAGAAGGGACGATGCTACTATCCTTTTACCACACTTGTACTTCAAAGTAGCACCGTGATCTTCATGATAGAGAGTCTCCTATGTTGTCACTTTCATATACTAGTGGGAATTTTTCATTATAGAACTTGGCTTGTATATTCCAATGATGGGCTTCCTCAAATTGCCCTAGGTCTTCGTGAGCAAGCAAGTTGGATGCACACCCACTTAGTTTCTTTTTGAGCTTTCATATACTTATAGCTCTAGTGCATCCGTTGCATGGCAATCCCTACTCACTCACATTGATATCTATTGATGGGCATCTCCATAGCCCGTTGATACGCCTAGTTGATGTGAGACTATCTTCTCCCCTTTTTGTCTTCTCCACAACCACCATTCTATTCCACATATAGTGCTATATCCATGGCTCACGCTCATGTATTGCGTGAAGATTGAAAAAGTTTTGAGAATATCAAAAGTATGAAACAATTGCTTGGCTTGTCATCGGGGTTGTGCATGATTTAAATACCTTGTGTGGTGAAGATAGAGCATAGCCAGACTATATGATTTTGTAGGGGTATCTTTCTTTGGCGAGGTTATTTTGAGAAGGCATAATTGCTTCATTAGTATGCTTGAAGTATTATTATTTTTATGTCAATGTTAAACTTTTGTCTTGAATATTTCGGATCTGAATATTCATATCACAATTAGGAAGAATTACAATGAAATTATGCAAACTAGCATTCCACATCAAAAATTATCTTTTTTATCATTTACCTACTCGAGGACGAGCAGGAATTAAGCTTGGGGATGCTTGATACGTCTCCAACGTATCTATAATTTTTGATTGCTCCATGCTATATTATCTACTGTTTTGGGCAATATTGGGCTTTATTATCCACTTTTATATTATTTTTTGGACTAACCTATTAACCGGAGGCCCAGCCCAGATTTGCTGTCTTATGCCTATTTTAGTTTTTCGAAGAAAAGGAATATCAAACGGAGTCGAAACGGAACGAAATCAACTGGAGAAGTTATTTTTGGAAGGAAAGCTACCAGATGGACTTGAACCCCACGTCAGGAGACAAGGGAGGTGCTCACGAGGGTGGGGGCGTGCCCACCACCCTAGGGCGTGCCCCCCTGCCTCGTGGGGCCCCCGTAGCTCCACTGACGTACTCCTTTCACCCATATGTACCTACGTACCCTAAAACTTCCAGAACAGAAGATAGATTGGGAGTTCCGCCGCTGCAAAACCTCCAGAGCCACCAGAAACCAATCGGGACCCTGTTCTGGAACCCTGCAGGAGGGGGAAGCCTCACCTGTGGCCATCTTCATCATCCCGGCACTCTCCATGACGAGGAGGGAGTAGTTCACCCTCGGGGCTGAGGGTATGTACCAGTAGCTATGTGTTTGATCTCTCTCTCTCTCTCTCTCTCTCTCTCTCTCTCTCGTGTTCTCTCTAGTGTTTCCTCTACGGCGCGATCTTCATGTATCGCGAGCTTTGCTATTATAGTTGGATCTTATGATGTTTCTCCCCCTCTACTCTCTTGTGATGAATTGAGTTTCCCTCTTGAAGTTATCTTATCGGATTGAGTCTTTATTTGAGAACACTTGATGTATGTCTTGCCGTGTTTATCTGTGGTGACAATGGGATATCACGTGCCACTTGATGTATGTTTTGGTGACCAACTTGTGGGTTCCGCCCATGAACCTATGCATAGGGGTTTGCACATGTTTTCTTGACTCTCCGGTAGAAACTTTGGGGCACTCTTTCAAGTACTTTGTGTTGGTTGGATGAATCTGAGATTGTGTGACACATATCGTATAATCATGCCCACGGATACTTGAGGTGACAATGGAGTATCTAGGTGACATTAGGGTTTTAGTTGATTTGTGTCTTAAGGTGTTATTCTAGTACAAACTCTTTAATAGATCGATCCGAAAGAATAACTTTGTGGTGGTTTCGTACCCTACCATAATCTCTATGTTTGTTCTCCGCTATTAGTGGCTTTGGAGTGACTCTTTGTTGCATGTTGAGGGCTTGTTATATGATCTATCTATGTTATTATTGTTGAGAGAACTTGCACTAGTGAAAGTATGAACCCTAGGCCTTGTTTCCCATCATTGCAATACCGCTTACGCTCACTTTTATCATTAGTTACCTTGCTGTTTTTATATTTTCAGATTACAAATACCTATATCTACCATCCATATTGCACTTGTATCAACATCTCTTCGCCGAACTAGTGCACCTATACAATTTACCATTGTATTGGGTGTGTTGGGGACACAAGAGACTTTTTGTTATTTGGTTGCAGGGTTGCTTGAGAGAGACCATCTTCATCCTACGCCTCCTACGGATTGATAAAACCTTAGGTCATCCACTTGAGGGAAATTTGCTACTGTCCTACAAACCTGTGCACTTGCAGGCCCAACAACGTCTACAAGAAGAAGGTTGTGTAGTAGACATCACGGTGCCCGAGGGAGCCACGAGGCAGGGGGCGTGCCCCACCCCCCTGGGCGCGCCCCTGACCCTCATGGGCCCCCCGTAAGGCGGTTGCTGCTCAACTTCAGATGCAAGAAAGTGAATTTTTGGTAAAAAATCACGGCGAAGGTTTCAGTCCAATCGGAGTTACGGATCTCCATATATATATGAAACGGTGAAAGGGCAGCACGGGAGAACGCAGAAACAGAGAGAGACAGAGAGATAGATCCAATCTTGGAGGGGCTCTCGCCCCTCCCATGCCATGGAGGCCAAGGACTAGAGGGGAAACCCTTCTCCCATATAGGGAGGAGGTCAAGGAAGAAGAGGAAGAAGGGGGCCCCTCTCCCCCTCTCCTCCGGTGGCGCTGCAACGCTGCCGTGGCCACCATCATCATCACCGCGATCTTCACCAACACCTCTGCCATCTTCACCAACATCTCCATCACCTTCCCACCTCTATCTACAGCGGTCCACTCTCTCGCAACCCATTGTGCCCTCTACTTGAAATGATGCTTTATGCTTCATATTATTATCCAATGATGTGTTGCCATCCTATGATGTCTGAGTAGATTTTCGTTGTCCTATCAGTGGATGATGAATTGCTATGATTGATTTAATTTGCTTGTGGTTATGTTGATGTCCTTTTGTGCCCATCATATGAGCGCGCGCATGGATCACACCATAGGGTTAGTTGTATGTTGATAGGACTATGTATTGGAGGGCAAGAGTTACAGAAGCTTCAACCTAGCATAGAAATTGATGCATACGGGATTGAAGGGGGACCAATATATCTTAATGCTATGGTTGGGTTTTACCTTAATGAACATTAGTAGTTGCGGATGCTTGCTAATAGTTCCAATCATAAGTGCATACTATTCCAAGTCAGGGATGACATGCTAGCAGTGGCCTCTCCCACATAATACTTGCTATCGGTCTAGTAAAGTAGTCAATTGCTTAGGGACAATTCCGCAACTCTTACCACCACTTTTCCAAACTCGCTATATTTACTTTATTGTGTCTTTATCTAAACAGCCCCTAGCTTTTATTTACGTGCTCTTTATTATCTTGCAAACCTATCCAAAAAGACCTACAAAGTACTTCTAGTTTTATACTTGTTTTAGGTAAAGCAAACGTCAAGCGTGCGTAGAGTTGTATCGGTGGTCGATAGAACTTGAGGGAATATTTGTTCTACCTTTCGCTCCTTGTTGGGTTCGACACTCTTACTTATCAAAAGAGGCTACAATTGATCCCCTATACTTGTGGGTATCAAGACCTTTTTCTGGCGCTGTTGTCGGGGAGCAATTGCGTGGGGTGAATATTCTCGTGTGTGCTTGTTTGCTTTATCACTAAGTAAATTTTATTTGTTGTTCTTAGTTGTTTTCTATCTTTAGTCATGGGTAGGAAACGCAGAATACCAAAAAAAATAGTTGTACCTACGGAACCAATGGTTGAAGAACCACTCAAAATCTTTCACACTCCTGAAGCTTATTACTTGGATCATCTTCGATCCCTTTGTGCTCGTGCTGAAACCCCAACTAGCTTAGTTGAGGGCAAATTTTTAGATGAGCATGCTTGTTATGTGCGACACCGAATTTCTGAAAAGGGGAAAATTCTATTGGGTCAAATTCATCGTTTGCAATGCTATGCTTGGAATTTATGTGAAATATATGATATTACTTGTTGTTCTGAAAACCCTAAGAAACACCTTCCCTATCAATGTGAGTTTAGTGATAATGGAATTGTATCTTCGTATGCTAAGGGTGTTTATAATTACTATGATGTTCAACAAATTGAAGAATTTGTTGCTTTTAAGGGTGTTTACGAAATTTCTTCTTTGATTGAAATGTATGATGCTACTCTTTACAAATCTGAAAATGTTGTCATACTTAAATATTGCTATGATAATTATGCTTCTAATGCCTATGTTGAACCATATATTGTGGACTACTCTGCTGTCCAAGAAGAGACTAATATTTTGCAGGAGTATATGGAAGAAGAAATTGATGAAACTGTGAGCTCATTGGATGAAAAAGATGATGAGGAGAGCGAAGAACAAAAGGAGGAAGAGCGGATTAGCTACCCATGCCCACCTTCTAATGAGAGTAACTCTTTAACTCATATATTGTTTAATTTCCCTTCGTGCTTACCGAAGGATGATTGCTATGATGACTATTATGATCCCGTTGATTCGTTTTAAATATCCCTTTTTGATGATGCTTGCTATGCTTGTGGCCATGATGACAATATGAATGATGCTTATGGAGATGAACTTGCTATACCTTATGTTAAACATGAAATTGTTGCTATTGCACCCACGCATGATAGTCCTATTATCTTTTTGAATTCTCCCAACTACACTATATCGGAGAAGTTTGCCCTTATTAAGGATTATATTGATGGGTTGTCTTATACTGTTGCACATGATGATTTTGATAGATATAATATGCATGTGCTTGCTGCTCCTACTTGCAATTATTATGAGAGAGGAACTATATCTCCACCTCTCTATTTTTCCAACACGATAAAATTTGCAAGAAACTTTTTATACTCTGCATTGGCCTTTACTTTGTCTGCATGAATTGTTCTTTTATGAAATGCCGATGCATAGGAAGAGAGTTAGACTTCGTTGTAGCATGATATATGTTACTTTGTGCTCACTACTAAATTCTAAATCATTGTTAATTAAAATTGGCTTTGATATACATTGGGATCCGGGTGGATTCACTACTTGAGCACTATATGCCTGGCTTAATGGCTTTAAAGAAAGCGCTGCCAGGGAGACGACCCGGAAGTTTTAGAGAGTCATTTATTTCTGTTGAATGTTTTTATATAGATTAAAAACAACAAAAATAAAAAGGGGAACCCAAAAATTTTTCAAGAAGAAAAGCGAAAGTGAGAAAGACAAGCATTGTTGAAGTGGGAGAGCTCCTTGAACTTTGTTCATGCTCATGGAAACTTTGTGAATCTTAATTACAGAAACTTTTCAATAAAAATAATTATCCCCTTGTACAATTCCATTGTATTATAAAAATAATGTGCCAAGGTTTCCCTTTAGGATGTTTACAATACTTGTTGGTTTGTGCGCTGCAGGACAGAAACTTTGGTTGTAGTGCGAGATTTTACATTTTTTACTGGAACGTTAAATAGTTCTGATTATTTTTGCAATGTCTTTCTATACAAATTGTTTATTTTTCCTAATTTTGGAAAAAAAATTCAAGTATAAGAAGTATGGTGAATGTTCATATTATTACAGACTGTTCTGTTTTAGACAGATTCTGTTTTTTGATGCATAGTTTGCTTGTTTTGATGAAACTATAAATTTATATCAGTGGATTAAGCCATGAAAAAGTTATATTAAAGTACCTATAATGAAAAAAAATATGAATTGGTTTGCAACAGTACTTAGAGTAGTGATTTTCTTTATTATACTAACGGAACTTACCGAGTTTTCTGTTGAAGTTTTGTGTGGATGAAGTGTTTGATGATCGAGAAGGTCTCGATGTGAGAAGAAGGAAGAGAGGAAAGAGCTCAAGCTTGGGGATGCCTGAGGCACCCCAAGTAAATATTCAAGGAGACTCAAGCGTCTAAGCTTGGGGATGCTCCGGAAGGCATCCCCTCTTTCTTCAACAAGTATCGGTATGTTTTCGGATTGGTTTCGTTCATGCGATATGTGCAAATCTTGGAGCGTCTTTTGCATTAGTTTTAATTTTTATTTTATGCACCATGCTGTTATGAGATAGTTCTTGGTTGATTTATAGAATTCTCTTTGCACTTCACTTATATCTTTTGAGTATGGCTTTATAGAATGCTTCATGTGCTTCACTTATATCATTTGAAGTTTGGATTGCCTGTTTCTCTTCACATAGAAAACCGACATTTGTAGAATGCTATTTTGCTTCACTTATATTTGTTAGAGCGTGGGAATATCTTTTGTAGAAATAATTAAACTCTCTTGCTTCACTTATATCTATTTAGAGAGATGACAGGAATTGGTCATTCACATGGTTAGTCATAAAATCCTACATAAAACTTATAGATCACTGAATGTGATATGTTTGATTCCTTGCAATAGTTTTGCGATATAAAGATGGTGATATTAGAGTCATGCTAGTGGGTAGTTGTGGATTAGTAGAAATACTTGTTTTGAGGTTTGTGATTCCCGTAGCATGCACGTATGGTGAACCGTTATGTAACGAAGTCAGAGCATGAGGTATTTATTGATTGTCTTCCTTATGAGTGGCGGTCGGGGACGAGCGATGGTATTTTCCTACCAATCTATCCCCCTAGGGGCATGCGTAGTAGTACTTTGCTTCAAGGGCTAATAAAAATTTTCAATAAGTATATTAGTTCTTTATGACTAATGTGAGTCCATGGATTATACGCACTCTCACCCTTCCATCATTGCTAGCCTCTTCGGTACCGTGCATTGCCCTTTCTCACCTTGAGAGTTGGTGCAAACTTTGCCAGTGCATCCAAACCCCGTGATACAATACGCTCTATCACACATAAACCTCCTTATATCTTCATCAAAAAAGCCACCATACCTACCTATTATGGCATTTCCATAGCCATTCCGAGATATATTGCCATGCAACTTCCATCATCATCATATACATGACTTGAGCATTTATTGTCATATTGCTTTGCATGATCGTAAGATAGCTAGCATGATGTTTTCATGGCTTGTCCGTTTTTTGATGTCATTGCTACGCTAGATCGTTGCACATCCCGAAGACATCACGGAGGCATTCATATAGAGTCATATCTTTGTTATAGTATCGAGTTGTAATATTGAGTTGTAAGTAAATAAAAGTGTGATGATCATCATTATTAGAGAATTGCCCCCCCCCCCCGCCAAAAAGAAAAAAAGAAAAAAAAAGAGGCCAAAGAAGCTTAAATAAAAAAAATGGGGCCAAAGAAGCCCGCAAAAAAAAGAGAAAAAGGGGCAATGTTACTATCCTTTTACCACACTTGTGCTTCAAAGTAGCACCATGTTCTTCATATAGAGAGTCTCTTTAGTTATCATTTTCATATACTAGTGGGAATTTTCGTTACAGAACTTGGCTTGTATATTCCAACGATGGGCTTCCTCAAATGCCCTAGGTCTTCATGAGCAAGCAAGTTGGATGCACACCCACTTAGTTTTAGTTTGAGCTTTCATATACTTATAGCTCTAGTGCATCCGTTGCATGGCAATCCCTACTCCTTACATTGACATCAATTGATGGGCATCTCCATAGCCCGTTGATTAGCCTCGTCGATGTGAGATTTTCTCCTTTTTTGTCTTCTCCACATAACCCCTATCATCATATTCTATTCCACCCATAGTGCTATATCCATGGCTTGCGCTCATGTATTGCGTGAGGGTTCAAAAATATCAAGCGCGTTAAAAAATATGAACCAATTGCTCGGCTTGTCATCGGGGTTGTGCATGATGTGAATATTTTGTGTGGTGAAGATGGAGCATAGCCAGACTATATGATTTTGTAGGGATAACTTTCTTTGGCCATGTTATTTTGAAAAGACATGATTGCTTTATTAGTAGGCTTGAAGTATTATTGTTTTTATGTCAAATGATAGACTATTGCTTTGAATCACTCGTGTCTTAATATTCATGCCATGATTATATTATGTGATCAAGATTATGCTAGGTAGCATTCCACATCAAAAATTATCTTTTTTATCATTTACCTACTCGAGGACGAGCAGGAATTAAGCTTGGGGATGTTGATATGTCTCCGTCGTATCTATAATTTTTGATTGCTCCATGCCAATATTCTACAACTTTCCTATACTTTTGGAAACTTTTTATATTATTTTTGGGACTAACATATTGATCCAGTGCCCAGTGCCAGTTCCTGTTTGTTGCATCTTTTTGTTTCGCAGAATACCCATATCAACGGAATCCAAACGGGATAAAAATGGACGGAGAATATTTTTGGAATATTTGAAGAATTCCGGAAGAAAAATCCACGCGAGACGGTGCCCGAGGGAGCCACGAGGCAGGGGAGCGCGCCCCACCCCCCTTGGGCGTGCCCCTGACCCTCGTGGGCCCCATGTAAGGAGGTTGCTGCTCAACTTCGGACGCAAGAAAGCTAATTTTTGGTAAAAAATCACGGCGAAGGTTTTAGTCCAATCGGAGTTACGGATCTCCATATATATACGAAACGGTGAAAGGGTAGCAGGGCAGAACGCAGAAACGAAGAGAGACAGAGAGACGGATCCAATCACGGAGGGGCTCTCGCCCCTCCCATACCATGGAGGCCAAGGACCAGAGGGGAAACCCTTCTCCCATCTAGGGAGGATGTCGGGGATATACCCCGCGGCGTAACCCGGCTCGGACTTGGCGATTCACCGTCGACCCGCTGATGTCTACTACATAACCTTCTTCTTGTAGACGTTGTTGGGCCTGCTAGTGCACAGGTTTGTAGGACAGTAGCAAATTTCCCTCAAGTGGATGACCTAATGTAGCGACCAGACCCAAAAGGATCAAGTCTCTGTGCTCAGTGTCATCCCTGGATCGTAATCTTGACACCACACAAGACTTCAAGGATTTATAGCAGAGTAGCAATCACACACTTATTACATCGTTGTCCACAAGGAACTGAATACAATAATATGGCTTAAGGCCATCTAATAATAACAGCGGAAGGCTTGGAAGATAAGCGAGTCCATCAACTCCAACGGCATCACCGAGTATAGAACCACGACCTAACACCTTACTCGTAAATTCGAAAAGTCTGCAACGTGAAAAGTTGCAGCCAAAACGGTCAACACATGGAATATTGGCAATGTAACACATAAAGAGCAATGAAAGAATAACCTATACTACATGCATATTTGGCTGGTGGTAAGGCTCTACGGTTACATTTGCATAAAGCTGATTTTTCCTACATCAAAGGAACAATTTTATTTAACTATCATGGTGGTTGTTAAACATTGAGAATGGTTGACAGACATCCTCAATCCCGATTAAAAGTACTCATCAAAACCCAATAACTTTTATTAGAAGTAACATGTTGAGATTCACATGATAATCAAGTACCGGATACTCAAATTGTCCATAACCGGGACACGGCTAATCATGATTAGTTTATACACTCTGCAGAGGTTTGCGCACTTTTCCCCACAAGACTCGATCGCCTCCGCTTGATTCTCGTGACTACATGGTGTTTGAGAAACGGATGACCGAGACATAGTCTTTCGTAAGCGCTAGCACCTTACATGTGGGTAGACCGTACCAACCTACATCCCCTACATCAGCTAGCCTACCCGTAAGAGTTCGTGACGACTTAGTCAACTACGCCAGAGCCCATAATTGGCTTGTGGCTGCACACGGAAGTTTCAGTTTGAATAATCTTATGATCCCTTAGAGCACAGGTGGCGGTCCGAAGAAATACAGCAAATCTGATGGAAACCAGGTGCCTCAATCCACCCAGATGTGTGTTAGGTTGCCACCTTAGATAAACCATTAATTAACAATCTCACATTTGTCATGGATATTCACTCACCCAATCCACGCCTACTAGCGTAGCATGGCATGAACAAGCAAACGAGAAGTAACTCCCAAGGTTTCATAAGTAAAACAGGTAATAGGTACTACCTCAATCTACTTCCCAAACCCACAATTTAATTAGATCCTAACCATGCAAGTGTTTGAGGATAGATCTAATGCATAAAAACTGGGTATGAGAAAAAAAGTATGATCAAGTGTTACTTGCCTTGTCGATGATCCATGAGTCCTAGAGATTGAAATAACAAGCGGCGCACTCCGGGTGATCTAACGCAGACAAACAACAAGCATACAATAAGTACTCATCTAATGCAGGAAATCTCGAATAAAAGATCTAACCAGAAAGTTCAACTTAAGAACCCTGGTTACAAAAGAATCGAATCAAAACAAACTCGAAGGTCGAAACTCGAGAGAGAACGTCTCGGTTTAGCGAACTGAAATTAGGTCAAAATTTCACAGTAGCAAAACTCTGTGAAAGTAGGGTAATCGAACGGCGGTTTCGTTCTGAAACTCCAGCGCTTGAATCACCGATTCCGATAAACGAGCGAGAAATAAAACAGTTTTGAAAATCGGATCCAAATCAAATCGAAAATAACGGATTAAATTCGATTAAAAAGAAAAACGACGAACGGGTTAAATAGCGGACGTTCGTTAACAGAACGAATCTAACGAACGCGTTCATTGAAACGAACGGTTCGGTGAACGTCCGTTAAATAAGAAAACCGAAAAAATAAAACCAATCTAGGGTTTTTAAAAAACCAAACATATTTTTTAAAATAAACCGGACGGTTCACGGGAGAAAACCGAATCGGCGCGGCGGCGGTGGCTACCTCCGCGACGCCGGGCGGGCGCCGGGGCTCGGGAGAGGGCGGCGGGTTCGGCGTCGGGCGGCGGGGTCCACGGGCGGCAGCGGCGGCGGCGGCAAGGCCCACGGCGGCGCAGGCTTGCGCCAAGGCGGGCGCGGGCGGCGCTCGGCTCGCGGTGGGGGGAGAGAGAGGGGGGGTCCGGGGTATTTAAGAGGGGGGGGGGCGGTGGCTTGGGGGGGGCAAGGTGCCGGGTGGAGGCGGACTCGAGGCGGGCGGCGATGGCGTCGTGGCGGCGGGACTCGGGCAAGGCGTCGCCTGAGGGAGGAGGCGGAGGTGGGCGGGCGCTGGCCTGGGCCTGGCTGGCTTGGGCCGGTGGGCCTCGGTCCGGGGGTGCTGTTTTTTTAAATAAAAATTAAACCAAAACGAATAAAAAAATACCAAATGATCTCGGATTTAAATAAAACAAATTTTCCCGACTCCTAAAAATGAGTGAACAAAATGAACTTTAAAACAATATACATGCATAAAAATTTTAAAATGCTCATTTTGCCTAAGCAAAATAAATCTTTCAAAACCAAATTTGGTTTATTTATAATATCTTCATTTTTCCTAATTGTTTGGGAAAGTCATATTATTCCCTCTCAAATATTTTTTATAGGAAAACTTTATGAAGATAATTTAAATAATCCAATGATCCTATTTTCAAAATTTGAGGATTCCCAAATATGAAAATAATGAAACTTCCAACTCTCTCCGAGGGTCCTTGAGTTGCGTGAAATTTCTAGGATCGGAAAAATGCGAGAAAATATGATATGCATGATGACCTAATGTATAACATTCCAAATTGAAAATTTGGGATGTTACAAACCTACCTCTTAAGATGAATCTAGCCCTCGAGATTCGGGTTGGCTAGAAAATAGGTGAGGTGGTCCTTAACAAAACTTCCTCTCTTTCCCTGTGGCTTCATCCTCGGTGTGGTGGCTCCAATGAACTTTGCAAAACTTGATAACCTTGCTGCGAGTAACTCTGGCATAATCGAGAATCTTAACGGCTTTTCCTCATATGTCAAGTCATCCTTCAACTGAATTGCCTCCAGTGGCACTTTGTGTCTTAACGGTACCTCTGCTATCTCGGGTGACATTTCTTCAATCGAGAAACATGGAATACATCATGAACTCCTGACAGTCCTTCCGCAATTCCAACTTATACATAACTTCTCCCATGCGTTGCAAAATCTTATATGGTCCAACGAAACGGGGTGCTAACTTTCCTTTAACTCCAAAACGCTTCACTCCTCGAAGCGGGGATACTCTGAGATATACTCTGTCTCCAACTTCGTACTCAATCACTTTGCGCTTTGAATCGGCGTAGCTCTTCTGTCTGGACTGGGCTACCTTGAGCCTGTCTCGAATCAACTTAACTTTCTGTTCAGACTCCTTAATTAAATCTGGTCCAAATAAGCGGCGATCTCGGTTTAGTCCCATGACAATGGTGTCCTACACCTTCTTCCATACAAGGCCTCGAAAGGTGCCATTTTTAAGCTGGTTTGGTAACTGTTATTGTAGGAAAATTCTGCATACGACAAATTTTCATCCCAACTAGATCCGTAATCTAGTGCACAAGCTCTCAGCATGTCTTCCAAAATCTGATTAACTCTCTCAGTTTGTCCATCGGTCTGTGGGTGGAAAGCTGTGCTGAATTCTAGTCTGGTTCCCAATGTTTTGTGCAACTGGTTCCAAAATTTCGAAGTAAACTAGGTTCCTCTGTCTGATACAATGCTCCTCGGAACTCCGTGTAAGCACACAATTCTGGTCATGTATATCTTTGCCAACTTAGCACTGCTATAGGTAGTCTTGACTGGAATGAAATGAGCTACCTTGGTCAAATGGTCGACTATGACCCAAATCGAGTCATATCCTGAACGGGTCTTCGGCAAACCTGTGATGAAATCCATGCCTAGTTTATCCCACTTCCATTCGGTATCGGCAATGGTTGTAACAATCCTGCTGGCTTCGATGCTCGCCTTTACTTTCGACATACGTCGCAAACTGCTACATACTCCGCAATATCCTTCTTCATTCCGGTCCACCAGAAAATATTCTTCAATTCCAAATACATCTTGGTATTTCCTGGGTGAATCGAATAGGGTGAATCATGGGCTTCTTGCAAAATCAACTTCCGATCTACGGGTCATTGGGCACAAAACACGGTCTTCAAACCATAGGGTATCGTGCTCATCCTCACGAAATCCTTTAGCTTTTCCTTTGCTCATTTTCTCCTTTATAGAGGCAACTTCCTTATCGCCTTTTGGGCTTCTCGATTTTGTCCATTAGTGTCGATTGAATCTCCAATGCTGCTACATAGCCTCTGGAACTATTTCCAAACATAGCTCTCGAAGGTCCTCGGCTAACTCATTGGGTATTCCTCCCATCATTAGGGTATTGACGTGGCTCTTACGGCTCAATGCGTCTGCTCGACATTAGCCTTTCGGGTGATAATGCAATCTCATATCATAATCCTTGATTAGCTCTAACCATCTCCTCTGTCTGAGATTTAATTCATACGTGTGAAGATGTACTTCAAACTCTTGTGATCCGTATATACTTCACAATGATTTCCAATGAGAAAATGTCTCCACGTCTTCAAGGCATGCACTGTGACGCTAACTCCAAATCATGAGTGGCATAATTCAACTCATGGGGCTTAAGTTGTCGTGAAGCATACGAAACAACTCTTCCTTCCTGCATAAGCACTGCTCCAAGTCCTCGGCGTGAAGCGCCGTAATACACCTCATAATCCTTAGTTTGATCTGGCAATATCTAAACTGGCGAGGTAACCAATCTTTTCTTCAACTCCTGAAAACTTGCCTCACAGTCCTCAGTCCATATGAATTTGTTTTCCTTCTTCAACAATTCAGTCATAGGCTTTGCAATTCTTGAGAAATTCTCAATGAATCTTGGTAGTATCCTGCGAGTCCAAGGAAACTCGAATCTCTCCAACTGTCGTTGGTGCTTCCCATTTGGTTACGGTCTCAACTTTTGTGGGGTCAACTGCTATCCCTTCTCCGGATATAACATGTCCGAGAAATCCAACTTCCTTTAGCCAAAACTCACATTTGCTGAACTTGGCATACAACCTGGTGTTCCTCGGTTTCTCCAAAACCAATCGCAAATGTTCCTTGTGTTCTTCTTCATTCTTGAGAAAATCAAAATGTCACCGATGAACACCACGCGAACTTGTCCAAAAATTCCATAAACACTTTGTTCATCAGGTTCATGAAATAGGCTGGTGCATTAGTCAGTCCAAATGACATAACGGTATACTCATACAGTCCATATCTCGTGGTAAATGCTGTCTTGGGTATGTCCTGCTCCCGAATCTTCAACTGATGGTACCCTGATCGCAAGTCGATCTTAGAAAACACTTTGGATCCTTGCAAGTGATCAAACAGATCATTTATCATAGGTAGTGGGTACTTGTTCTTGATTGTTACTTCATTCAATCCACGATAATCAACAACCATTCTCAACGATCCATCCTTCTTCTCCACCAACAAAACGGGTGATCCCCAAGGTGAAGAACTTGGGCGAATAAAACCTTTATCCAATAGTTCCTTAATCTGCTTCTTGATTTCTGCCAAATCCTTTGCGGGCATCCTGTACGGTCGCTTCGATATCGGGCCTGTTCCTGGCAACAGCTCGATCAAAAACTCAATGTCTCTATCCGGTGGCATTCCTGGTAACTCTTCCGGAAATACATCAGAAAATCTTTCACCATCGGTACTTCTTCTGTACCACTCGATAAACAATTAACTTGTGCTCTCCTCGGCTCGTGCCGTGATACATACTTAATCCTTCTTCCTTCGGTGTGGTGAGCAAAATTGACCTTGTGGTACAATCTATGTTTCCTCCATACTTTGATAACCAATCCATTCCTAATATCACATCCAATCCTTGGGATTCCGAACTATTAGGTGCGAGGGGAAAACATAGTGTCCAATCCTTAGTGGCGATCGATCACACCATTTACTAGCCATGTACTCTGCTCGGGTGAGGTTACTAGCATGGGTGACCTAAGGGCTTGGGTTGGTAACTTGTACTTATCCACAAATCCCTTGATATGTATGAATGCGATGCACTAGTGTCAAAAAGAACAACTGCGCATAAATGACTTAACCAAAACTTACCGATTCTTGCATCGGCTGATCTTCAACCTCCTCCACATCAATGTGGTTCACTTGTCCCCTGTTGAAAGGGTTGGGCTTCTTTCGAGCTTCCATTGCCATTTCCATTCTGGCCTTCGGACAGTCATTTGCATAATGCCCGCCTCTTGCGGCACTTAAAGCAAGTAATGTGACTCAGGTCTACCTTGGATGGTGTAGGCGGGTTGGTGCGGTTCTGTCGTTGCTTCCTCCATTCCGTTTCCATTCTTGGTGCCATTATGGTTGTGCGAATTACCTCCTCCATGGGTATGCTGAAACTGAATTCCTGATTTAGGGGTATAACGAGGCTTCTGCTGGGATCGAGTTATACTTCCCTTGTCCATACTTCCGCTTGCAGTTCTCAATTTTCTTTGCTTTCCTTCAATCATGAGAGCTCGGTCTACCAACTCCTGGTAGTTGTTGAAACTTGCTACCATCAACGGCATCTTGAACTCATCATTCAGTCCTTCTAGAAACTTCTCTGTTTAGCTGCATCGTAGTAACGTCATTGGGGCATAACGTGCTAATTTGCTAAAGTCATCCACGTCTCGCCAACAGTCCTTCCTCCTTGGCGTAAGTTGCGAAACTCACGCTTCTTCATGGCAGAGCTCCTGCTGAAACATGGGTTGTCGAAAAGCTTGCTGAAACTGGTCCCATGTGGCGGTGTCTCACGGATAAGTGGCTGTGAAATTCTCCCACCATGCTGCTGCGGGTCCTTCAAGCTGATGTCTGCAAACTTCACTCTTTCACCATCATGCATCCTGCAGTGGTCAGCTCCTTCCTATCTTGCGGAGCAGGTCATCTGCTACAATTGGCTCGGTGCTTTTGGAATACACCGCGGGTTCAGTCTAAGAAGCGAGTTAGATGATCCGCGGTGGTGGTGGTGGCGGTGGGTTGTTGTTGTTGTTGTTGTTGTTCGCACCAATGTTTGAATCGGGGTATTCGCTGCTGGATCAACTGGGTGATCTCTGGTGGAAAAACGAATCCGGGTCGCGTCTCGGAGGCATCGATGGGTTTAGAAAAGAAGAGGAATGTAGAATAGAATGAGGTCTAAGGGAATCACTACCCAAATGCACATGAGCAAATGCACACAAAATCACTTCATTCAATCAAACAAGAGTTACAACGATCTAACTATCGCAAAAGTGCGTGTACTATAATGTTTACATGGAGGAATACTACTAATATGTGGGGACTTCTACTAATTTGAACGGTGGAAGACTCCATGATGTCTGCTCCACCGTCTTCAAAATCGGGTTCACTTGGATCCGAATCTGTGTCGTCGATGTTGATGTAGTCGATTGGGTATTCGACATACTGGTCTTCATTCTGGCGCCAACTTCTTCTTGAGTTCTTGATCTCGTACTTAAGATCGTTATTGTGTCTTGCCAAAGCTACGATCTCGTCCATGTAGTCCTTGCGTGTAGTCTTTAGCTCTTCTTCCAGTTCGATGATCCTTTCCTTCGTCTTCTGCAACTCCAACATGTCATTGCACATTTGATTCTCCTGGCGTCGAATGTGCTGGTTTAACTCCTGGATGAAAGCTGCAATGGACCTATCCTTCTTGGTGTTGACGACGTCCCAGTTGTCATCTCGGCGTCCACAAATCTGGTAGATGGTGTCCTTGAGGTCTTCTTGATAAACTTCTCCAATCGTCCCATGGTGATGTGAGCTGCCATGCTCTTTCCCGGACTCAAGTGGGTGCAATGAAAACACTATCTATTGGCTTGGTGATTGGGGCGAATGTCCTTCTGGAGCGTGGCGTGAATCTTCCAGCGCTCCTCTTGAGCAGAGTGGCGTTGAAAGTCCGGTGAAGCTTGGTAGTCCAATGTTCGGTACTTAGTAACTTCCTTCAAGTGAAATCCAAAGGTGTGCCTTCATCCGGTTGGGTGTACTTGATCTTCGCGTCCGTCATCCTAAAGAGAGTAGAAAAGATGAGGAGTTAGAAAATGGGAAGAGAGAGTGATCTATGGCTTTATCTTAGTGGTCGTGTCCTCATCGGCGTGTGCTCGATACCATTCTCTGAGCGACCAGACCAAAAGGATCAAGTCTCGTGCTCGATGTCATCCACGGATCGAGAATCTTGACACCACACATGATTTCAAGGATTTATAGCAGAGTAGCAATCACACACTTATTACATCGTTGTCCACAAGGGAACTGAATACAATAATATGGCTTAAGGCCATCTAATAATAACAGCGGAAGGCTTGGAAGATAAGCGAGTCCATCAACTCCAACGGCATCACTGAGTATAGAACCACGACCTAACACCTTACTAGTCGTCTGAAAAGTCTGCAACGTGAAAAGTTGCAGCCCGAAAACTGGTCAGCACATGGAATATGCTGGCAATGTAACACATAAAGAGCAATGAAAGAATAACCTATACTACATGCATATTTGGCTGGTGGTAAGGCTCACGGTTACATTTGCATAAAGCTGATTTTCCCTACATCAAAGGAACAATTTTATTTAACTATCATGGTGGTTGTTAAACATTGAGAATGGTTGACAGCATCCTCAATCCCGATTAAAAGTACTCATCAAAACCCAATAACTTTTATTAGAAGTAACATGTTGAGATTCACATGATAATCAAGTACGGATACTCAAATTGTCCATAACCGGGGACACGGCTAATCATGATTAGTTTATACACTCTGCAGAGGTTTGCGACTTTTCCCCACAAGACTCGATCGCCTCCGCTTGATTCTCGCACTACATGGTGTTTGAGAAGCGGATGACCGAGACATAGTCTTTCGAAGCGCTAGCACCTTACATGTGGGTAGACCGTACCAACCTACATCCCCTACATCAGCTAGCCTACCCGTAAGAGTTATGACGACTTAGTCAACTACGCCAGAGCCCATAATTGGCTTGTGGCTGCACACGGAAGTTTCCAGTTTGAATAATCTTATGATCCCTTAGAGCCTGGGTGGCGGTCCGAAGAAATACAGGCAAATCCTGATGGAAACCAGGTGCCTCAATCCACCCAGATGTGTGTTAGGTTGCCACCTTAGATAAACCATTAATTAACAATCTCACATCTGTCATGGATATTCACTCACCCAATCCACGTCTACTAGCGTAGCATGGCATGAACAAGCAAACGTAGAAGTAACTCCCAAGGTTTCATAAGTAAAACAGGTAATAGGTACTACCTCAATCTACTTCCCAAACCCACAATTTAATTAGATCCTAACCATGCAAGTGTTTGAGGGATAGATCTAATGCATAAAAACTGGGTATGAGAAAAAAAAGTATGATCAAGTGTTACTTGCCTTGCTGATGATCCGCGAGTCCTAGAGATTCGAAATAACAAGCGGCGCACTCCGGGTGATCTAACGCAGACAAACAACAAGCATACAATAAGTACTCATCTAATGCACAGGGAAATCTCGAATAAAAGATCTAACCAGAAAGTTCAACTTAAGAACCCTGGTTACAAAAGAATCGAATCAAAACAAACTCCGAAGGTCGAAACTCGAGAGAGAACGTCTCGGTTTAGCGAACTGAAATTAGGTCAAAATTTCACAGTAGCAAAACTCTGTGAAAGTAGGGTAATCGGAACGGCGGTTTCGTTACGAAACTCTAGGCGCTTGAATCACCTGATTCCGACAAACGAGCGAGAAATAAAACAGTTTTGAAAATCGGATCTGAAATCAAATCAGAAAATAACGGATTAAATTCGATTAAAAAGAAAAACGACGAACGGGTTAAATAGCGGACGTTTGTTAACAGAACGAATCTAACGAACGCGTTCATTGAAACGAACGGTTCGGTGAACGTCCGTTAAATAAGAAAACCAAAAAAATTAAAACCAATCTAGGGTTTTTAAAAAAAACCAAACATATTTTTTTAAAAAAATAAACCGGACGGTTCACGGGGAGAAAACCGAATCGGCGCTGGCGGCGGTGGCTACCTCCGCGATCGCGGCGGGCGCCCGAGGCTCGGGAGAGAGGCGGCGGGTTCGGCGTCGAGGCGGCGGGGTCCACGGCGGCGGCGGCGGCGGCGGCGCAAGGCCCACGGGCGGCGGGCGGGCCGGCGTCAGGCGCGGGCGGCGTCGGCTCCGTGGGGGGGGGTGAGAGGGGTCCGGGGTATTTAAGAGGGGGGGGGCGGTGGCTTGGGAGGCAAGGGGTGCCGGGTGAGGCGGACTCGAGGCGGGCGGCGATGGCGTCTGTGGCGGGACTCGGCAAGGCGGCGGCCTTGAGGAGGAGGCGGAGGTGGGCGGGCGCTGGCCTGGGCCTGGCTGGCTTGGGGGGTGGGCCTCTGGGTCGAGCGCTTTTTTTAAATAAAATTAAACCAAAACGAATAAAAAAATACCAACTGATCTCGGATTTAAATAAAACAAATTTTCCCGACTCCTAAAAATGAGTCGAACAAAATGAACTTTAAAAACAATATACATGCATAAAAATTTAAAATGCTCATTTTGCCTAAGCAAAATAAATCTTTCAAAACCAAATTTGGTTTATTTATAATATCTTCATTTTTCCTAATTGTTTGGGAAAGTCATATTATTCCCTCTCAAATATTTTTTATAGGAAAACTTTATGAAGATAATTTAAATAATCCAATGATCCTATTTTCAAAATTTGAGGATTCCCAAATATGAAAATAATGAAACTTCCAACTCTCTCCGAGGGTCCTTGAGTTGCGTGAAATTTCTAGGATCAGAAAAATGCGAGAAAATATGATATGCATGATGACCTAATGTATAACATTCCAAATTGAAAATTTGGGATGTTACACCTAAGGTTTATCAATCCGTAGGAGGCGTAGGATGAAGATGTTCTCTCTCAAACAACCCTACAACCAAATAAGAAAGAGTCTCTTGTGTCCCCAACACACCCAATACAATGGCAAATTGTATAGGTGCACTAGTTCAGCGAAGAGATGGTAATACAAGTGCAATATGGATGGTAGATAAAGGTTTTTGTAATCTGAAATAATAAAAACAGCAAGGTAACTGAGGACAAAAGTGAGCGTAAACGGTATTGCAATGATAGGAAACAAGGCCTAGGGTTCATACTTTCACTAGTGCAAGTTCTTTCAACAATAATAACATAGATAGATCATATAACAATCCCTCAACATGCAACAAAGAGTCACTCCAAAGCCACTAATAGCGGAGAACAAACGTAGAGATTATGGTAGGGTACGAAACCACCTCAAAGTTATTCTTTCGGATCAATCTATCAAAGAGTTCGTACTAGAATAACACCTTAAGACACAAATCAACCAAAATCCTAATGTCACCTAGATACTCCATTGTCACCTCAAGTATCCGTCGGCATGATTATACGATATGAATCACACAATCTCAGATTCATCCAACCAACATAAAATTACTTCAAAGAGTGCCCCAGAGTTTCTACCGGAGAGTCAAGAACGTGTGCCAACCCCTGTGCATAGGTTCATGGGTGGAACCCGCAAGTTGGTCACCAAAACATACATCAAGTGGCACGTCAAATCCCATTGTCACCATAGATAAACACGGCAAGACATACATCAAGTGTTCTCATAAAGGACTCAATCCGATAAGATAACTTCAAAGGGGAAACTCAATTCATCACAAGAGAGTAGAGGGGGAGAAACATCATAAGATCCAACTACAATAGCAAAGCTCGTGATACATCAAGATCGTGCCATAGAGGGAACACGAGAGAGAACACGAGAGAGAGAGAGAGAGAGAGAGAGAGAGAGAGATCAAACACATAGCTACTGGTACATACCCTCAGCCCCGAGGGTGAACTACTCCCTCCTCGTCATGGAGAGCGCCAGGATGATGAAGATGGCCACCGGTGAGGGATCCCCCCTCCGGCAGGGTGTCGGAACGGGCTCCCGAGAGGTTTTTGGTGGCTACAGAGGCTTGCGGTGGCAGAACTCCCGATCTAGCTTCTGTTCTGGAAGTTTTTCGATACGTAGGTATATATGGGTGCAAGGGGTACGTCGGTGGAGCTACAGGGGCCCCACGAGGCTGGGGGTGCGCCCTAGGGGGTGGGCGCGCCCCCCCACCCTCGTGATCACCTCCTGTATCTTCTAACGTGGGGTCCAAGTCCATCAGGTGGGTTTCCTTCCAAAAATAACTTCTCTAGTTTATTTCGTTCCGTTTCGACTCCGTCTTATATTCCTTTTCCTCGAAACACTGAAATAGGCATAAAACAGCAAATCTGGCTGGGCCTCCGGTTAATAGGTTAGTCCCAAAAATAATATAAAAGTGGATAATAGAGCCTAATATTGCCCAAAACAGTAGATAATATAGCATGGAGCAATAAAAAATTATAAATACGTTGGAGACGTATCAAGCATCCCCAAGCTTAATTCCTGCTCGTCCTCGAGTAGGTAAATGATAAAAAGAATTTTTGATGCGGTGTGCTACTTGGCATAATTTCAATGTAACTCTTCTTAATTGTGGTATGAATACTCAGATCCGAAAGATTCAAGACAAAAGTTCATATTGACATAAAAATAATAATACTTCAAGCATACTAATCAAAGTAATCATGTCTTCTAAAAATAACATGGCAAAAGAAAGTTCATCCCTACAAAATCATATAGTTAGGCTATGCTTCATTTTTGTCACACAAAGATGTTCCCAACTTCTATACCCCTGATGACAAGCCAAGCAATTGTTTCGTACTTAAATAATCTCAAACTTTTTCAACCTTCACGCAAATACATGAGCGTGAGCCATGGATATAGCACTATGGGTGGAATAGAATATGATAATGGGGATTGTGTGGAGAAGACAAAAAAGAGAAAGTCTCACATTGACGAGGATAATCAACGGGCTATGGAGATGCCCATCAATTGATGTCAACATGAGGAGTAGGGATTGCCATGCAACGGATGCACTAGAGCTATAAATGAAAGCTCAACAAAAGAAAACTAGTGGGTGTGCATCCAACTTGCTTGCTCACGAAGACCTAGGGCATTTGAGGAAGCCCATCGTAGGAATATACAAGTCAAGTTCTATAATGAAAAATTCCCACTAGTATGAAAAAGACAACTTATGAGACTCACTATATGAAAAACATGGTGCTACTTTGAAGCACAATATATGAGACTCACTACATGAAGGACAAGGTGCTACTTTGAAGCACAATATATGAGACTTACTACATGAAGAACAAGGTGCTACTTTGAAGCACAAGTGTGGAAAAAGAGATAGTAACATTGCCCTTTTTATTTATATTTTTTTGGGCCTTTCTTTTTTCTTTTTGGCCTTTCTCTCATTTTTTGGGCCTTTCTTTTTTTTCTTTTTGGCCTTTCTCTTTTTTTTTGATTGGGCAATGCTCTAATAATGATGATCATCACACTTCTATTGATTACAACATAAGGATTACAACTCGAAACTAGAACAAGATATGACTCTATATGAATGCCTCCGGCGGTGTACCGGGATGGTGCAATGAATCAAGAGTAACATGTATGAAAAATAATGCATGGTGGCTTTGCCACAAATACGATATCAACTACATGATCATGCAATGGCAATATGACAAAAGTAATGTATGTCATGATGATGATGAACGGAACGGTGGAAAGTTGCATGGCAATATATCTCGGAATGGCTATGGAAATGCCATAATAGGTAGGTATGGTGGCTGTTTTGAGGAAGATATAAGGAGGTTTATGTGTGATAGAGCGTATCGTATCACGGGGTTTGGATGCACCGGCGAAGTTTGCACCAACTCTCAAGGTGAGAAAGGGCAATGCACGGTACCGAAGAGGCTAGCAAAGGCGGAAAGGTAAAAGTGCGTATAATCCATGGACTCAACATTAGTCAAAAGAACTCATATACTTATTGCAAAAATTTAGAAGTCATAAAAAATCAAGCACTACGCGCATGCTCCTAGGGGGATAGATTGGTAGGAAAAGACCATCGCTCGTCCCCGACCGCCACTCACAAGGATGCACAAGCCAGGTACACTTCATGTTTCAAATTTGTTACACAACTTTAACCATACGTGCATGCTACGGGATTTGCTAACTTCGACACAAGCATTCTTTAAATTCATAATCACCCAACCAGCATGACTTTAATATTACCACATCCATATCTCAAAACAATTATCAAGTATCAAACTTTTCTTAGTATTCAACGCACTCAAAAGAAAGTTTCACATATCTGGAATACCAAGTATATTGATTTTAAGCAAATTAACATGCTATTAACGACTCTCAAAATAATATAAGTGAAGCATGAGAGTTCATCTATTTCTTCAAAATAAAACCACCACCATGCTCTTAAAGATATAAGTGAAGCACTAGAGCAAATGACAAACTACTCCGAGAGATATAAGTGAAGATCAATGAGTAGTCGAATAATTATGTAACCATGTGAAGACTCTCCCGTTTAATAATTTCATATCTTGGTATTGTATTCAAACAGCAAGCAAAGCTAAACAAAACTACATTGCAAGGATAGCACAACTCATGTGAAGAAGCAAAGACTTAGGCTCAACCGATACTAACCGATAGTTGTTGGAGAAAGGTGTGATGCCTACAGGGGCATCCCCAAGCTTAGATGCTTGAGACTTCTTGAAATATTATCTTGGGGTGCCTTGGGCATCCCCAAGCTTGAACTTTTGTGTCTCCTTAATTCCTCTCATATCATGGTTTTTCTTTTTATCAAAAGCTTCATTCACAACAAACTCAACAAGAACTCGTGAGATAGGTTAGTATAAACCAATGCAAAACCTTATCATTTTCTACTGTAACAAATCACTAACATTATTATTCAAAATTTCATACTAAATGCCTCTTCATATTTAATACTCCTATCCTTAAATAGAATCATTAAGCAAGCAAACATATGCAAACAATGCAAACATAAGAGCAATCTGCCAAAACAGTACAATCTGTAAAGAATGCAAGAGTATCAATACTTCCCTGACCCCAAAAATTATGAACTAAAATTCCCACTGTAAAAAATTTACCAGATCTCAATATGCAAAAAGATGCAACATTATACCATTCTCTGACTTTTGTAAGAAATTTTTGCAACAGCGGTAAACTTTCTGTTTTCAAACAGCAACATGTATACTAGCAAAATAAGCGTGGCAAAGGCTATCCTTGACTTTTTTATTGAAACTAAAGATGCAAAAAATTATTATAAATAACAGCGAGCTAATACTAACGAGATAAAATGATGCTCCAAGCAAAACACATATCATGTGGTGAATAAAAATATAGCTCCAAGTAAAGTTACCGATGAACGAGGACGAAAGAGGGGATGCCTTCCGGGGCATCCCCAAGCTTAGGCTCTTGGTTGTCCTTGAATATTACCTTGGGGTGCCTTAGGCATCCCCAAGCTTAGGATCTTGCCACTCCTTATTCCATAGTCCATCGAATCCTTACCCAAAACTTGAAAACTCCACAACACAAAACTTAACAGAAAACTCGTATGCTCCGTTAGCGAAAGAAAACAAAACACCACTTCAAGGTACTGTAATGAACTCATTATTTATTTATATTGGTGTTAAAACTACTGTATTACAACTTCTCTATAGTTTGTAAACTATTTTACTAGCCATAGAGTCATCAAAATAAGCAAACAACACAATGAAAACAGAATCAGTCAAAAACAGAACAGTCTGTAGTAATCTGTAACTAACGCAAACTTATAGAACTCCAAAAATTCTAAAATAAATTGCTGGACCTGAGGAATTTTACTAGTAATCATCTTCAAAAAGAATCACCTAAATAGCACTCTCCAGTAAAAAGTTCTAGCTAATCTCGTGAGCGCTAAAGTTTCTGTTTTTTACAGCATGATCATAAAGACTTCACCCAAGTCTTCCCAAAGGTTCTACTTGGCACAAACACTAATTAAAACATAAAACCACATCTAAACAGAAGCTAGATGGATTATTTATTACTAAACAGAACCAAAAAGCAAGAAACTAAAATAAAATTGCCTCCCAACAAGCGCTATCGTTTAACACCCCTAACTAGGCATGATGATTTCAATGATGCTCACATAAAAGATAAGAACTGAAACATAAAGAGAGCACCATGCAGAATATGACTAGCACATTTAAGTATAACCCACTTCCTATGCATAGGGATTTTGTGAGCAAACAACTTATGGGAACAATAATCAACTAGCATAGGAAGGCAAAACAAGGATAACTTCAAGATTTTAAGCACATAGAGAGGAAACTTGATATTATTGCAATTCCTACAAGCATATATTCCTACCTCATAATAAATTTCAGTAGAATCATGAATGAATTCAACAATATAACCAGCACCTAAAGCATTCTTTTCATGATCTAATTGCATAGAAAATTTACTACTCTCCACATAAGCAAATTTCTTCTCATTCGGAATAGTGGGAGTATCATAAGAGACTTGAACACTAAAAATTGTTTCCACATTAAAGGAGTAATGTTAAGAAAAAGGGTAATCATAATAATGACAAGATTTGTAAATATAATCATCACTACTTTTTATAGAATAAGTTTCATCACAATAATCATCATAAGTAGCAACTTTGTTCTCATCATAATCGATTGAAACCTCTTCCAAGATAGTGGATACATCACTAAATAAAGTCATGACCTCTCCAAATCCACTTTCATAAATATTATAAGATTCAAAATCCTCAAATATTGTGGGATCACTACTTCCTAAAGTTGACCTTCCAAACCCACTTTCATAAATATAATCATCATAGGTAGAAGGCATGCTATCATCATAACTACTTTGCATATCAAAACTTGAGAGGCTAAAAATATCATAATTATTAAACATAGCATCCCCAAGATTGGGACAAACATTAATTGCAGCAAATATATTCTCAAATATGTCATCCTCATTAAACATAGCTTCCCCAAGCTTGGGCCTTTTCGTATCATAAGCGTAATCACTCTCATCATTAATAGTATGGATAGCACCAATAGTATAGCAATTATTATATTCTTCCAAGCAAGTGCCAAAAATATTTTCAAGATCATAAGAAGTATCATTATCTTCCCAATCATAATCATCAAAACAAGCAATAGGCATAACGAGATCATCATCAAGTGTATCATCTTCATGAGGCACATCAATAATAGGAGCAACTTTATTTGGGAGAGATACCTTTTTACCTCTCTTCCTTTTTCTCTTCTTCTTCTTTACCACATCATGTGTGGGTTCAATCCTCTTTTTGGAGCTCCTTATTAATGAGATTGGTTGAATAGAAGGCTCCTCCTCGTTACCTGATTCGTCATAAGAAATAATAGGAGGATATTGGGAAGTCTCTTCCCTTTCATTAGTATTCTCTTAATCCTCTATTTGTTTTCTTTTCTTTATGTAATTGGCAATATAAGGATTTTCAATGCAATTCACCGCACAATACATATAAATTTCTTCTAGATCAAAGCCAAGAAGTTTGTAACGGGCAAATTCTGGAAGATCATTAGTTAAACGTTTCATTTCTTCATAACCCATAAGCAAGCTAAGTTCATTATAATTTGAAAGGGAAATCAACTCATCACAAATTTTGGACACGATTAGATCGTGAAACAATTTGCATCGGATAGCCAAATGACCACTTTCACTGCAAAGTCCACAAGTACGGCCAAGATAATTTAAATCTTCAGCACAAACATCTAGCCTTTCTTGAAACAATTTAGTTTCTAAGTACTTATGCCTCTTGCAATATTTATCTTCCCTATTTTGTGTGTACTTACAAACCCAATGCACTCCACAAAAATTGACATGTTTATAGGAGGCATTTTCATCATAACTACTGCAATCATCATTAGTACTATGGATATTGAAGGAGTTCATACTAACAACATTGCAATCATGCTCATCATTCAAAGATTTAGTGCCAAACAATTTAATGCATTCTTCTTCTAACACTTTGGCACAATTTTCCTTTCCATCATACTCACGAAAGATATTAAAAAGATGAAGTGTATGAGACAAACTCAATTCCATTTTTTGGTAGTTTTCTTTTATAAACTAGACTAGTGCTAAAACAAGAAACAAAAAGATTCGATTGCAAGATCTAAAGATATACCTTCAAGCACTCACCTCCCCGGAAACGACGCCAGCAAAGATCTTGATGTCTACTACACAACCTTCTTCTTGTAGACGTTGTTGGGCCTGCAAGTGCACAGGTTTGTAGGACAGTAGCAAATTTCCCTCAAGTGGATGACCTAAGGTTTATCAATCCGAAACGTAGAGATTATGGCAGGGTACGAAACCACCTCAAAGTTATTCTTTCGGATCAATCTATCAAAGAGTTCGTACTAGAATAACACCTTAAGAAACAAATCAACCAAAACCCTAATGTCACCTAGATACTGCATTGTCACCTCAAGTATCCGTGGGCATGATTATACGATATGCATCACACAATCTCAGATTCATCCAACCAACATAAAAGTACTTCAAAGAGTGCCCCAAAGTTTCTACCGGAGAGTCAAGAACGTGTTCCAACCCCTATGCATAGGTTCATGGGCGGAACCCGCAAGTTGGTCACCGAAACATACATCAAGTGGCACGTGAAATCCCATTGTCACCACAGATAAACACGGCAAGACATACATCAAGTGTTCTCATAAAAGACTCAATCCGATAAGATAACTTCAAAGGGGAAACTCAATTCATCACAAGAGAGTAGAGGGGGAGAAACATCATAAGATCCAACTACAATAGCAAAGCTCGTGATACATCAAGATCGTGCCATAGAGGGAACACGAGAGAGAGAGAGAGATCAAACACATAGCTACTGTTACATACCGTCAGCCTCGAGGGTGAACTACTCCCTGCACGTCATGGAGAGCGCCGGGATGATGAAGATGGCCACCGGTGAGGGATCCCCCCTCCGGCAGGGTGCCGGAACAGGCTCCCGAGAGGTTTTTGGTGGCTACAGAGGCTTGCGGCGGCGGAACTCCCGATCTATCTTCTGTTCTGGAAGTTTTTCGATACGTAGGTATATATGGGTGCAAGGTGTACGTCGGTGGAGCTATGGGGGCCCCATGAGGCAGGGGGCGCGCCCTAGGGGGGTGGGCGCGCCCCCCACCCTCGTGAGCACCTCCCGTATCTTCTGACGTGGGGTCCAAGTCCATCGGGTGGGTTTCCTTCCAAAAATAACTTCTCTAGTTGATTTTGTTCCGTTTCGACTCCGTCTTATATTCCTTTTCCTCGAAACACTGAAATAGGCATAATACAGCAAATCTGGGCTGGGCCTCCGGTTAATAGGTTAGTCCCAAAAATAATATAAAAGTGGATACTAAATCCCAATATTGCCCAAAACAGTAGATAATATAGCATGGAGCAATCAAAAATTATAGATACGTTGGAGACGTATCACCCGCACAGACCAGACGGTTTATAAGCAACCTGACTGAACATTATGATTCACTGGTAACCCGGCGGGCGGGACAGACGGTGACAAGGCCTAAGGCCCAGAAGGCCGGCTCATGTTATGGTGGGCCGGTTTAAGAGGAAAGGTGTGAGGAATATTTGTCTTACAAGGAGTTAAGACTTGGACTTGTATCCGATTTGTATTAGAGATAGGCTAGTCCTAATCCTAATAGGACTCCACATGTAACCCGCCCCTTCAACATATATAAGGAGGGGCAGCGCTCCCCAAAGAGGGACAAGCAAGAAGAAATAATCTCTAGGGCTAGACATAAAGAGCCGGTTTACCAACGACTCTCTGGTGATGATAATGAGACCTGGCCACAGACATCATGTAGGGTTGTTACCGGATGATGTTTCCCGGGGCCCGAAGCAGTCTAAACCCTTGTCTTGTGTTGCGTCTCTCGATTCCGCTCAAACCCCTCTCAAGCTACACATAGATGCGTTGGCCTCACGACTAAGTCCTCACCCTAGGACATCTGCCGTGACAAAACCACGACAGTTGGCGCCCACCATGGGGCCCGGCGCACGGTGGTGTTGAGTTCTTGGAGGGATCACTCCTACGGATCAAGGGGCTCGCAATTTTTCGAATAAAAAAACTAGTTTGAAAGGATTTGCATCAGCGCCAAGTTCATCAGTCCAAATTTGAAGATTTGTGAGATTTAAGGTTCAAGAAAAATTTAGGGTTGCGTGCGTGGCCGCACGCGACCTGGTGACCCGTCCGGGTCGATTTCCGCTGCGTTGTTCTACGAAGTCGCTGAGAACAATCGGAGGCAAAATTCGCTGCAGCCCCGCGTGGCCAGTCAAACAAATACAACCACGTTTTACCATCCACGGACAAGCACCCAGGATATCCCCAAAGGAATTATCCATAGTTTACTACGTGAACACCGGGTCAAATCCAAGGAAATATCATAAAGAAGACCGCGACGTGGAGGAGGACACGGACGTGAGCCAATGGATCCAGCCACGACTCGGAAGCAGACGTCTCCACGGACTCGGGCTCCGCCGTTGACTCGCAAGATGGTTTGGGCCTACGCCTCGCGACCGCAAGCGGTTGCTGCCATCATGTTTTTGCTTCGTCAACCGTAGCTACACCAAGCCAGCCTCACCTCCACCGCCACACTGCCGTGTCGACCTGCGCTGCTACTGTGCCAAGCTGGACTCCAAGTCGCTTGCTGATCTACCTCAACCACAACAGGGCCAAGCAGCCAGCCGTTGCTCCGGTCCGGTTTACAACGCGGAGGGTACTATGCATTATCCAGCGCCAGCATCCGGGTTTATCCGGCAAAAAATAGCAAGTGTTATTTTTCTTATGTATTTTATAAGTACATGTTAATTCATCCGATAGCAATTACTCTGGCCTGTAGTATTTTTATGCAGGAAGGCTATTTAAAAAAGGGGTGGTATTATACCACAGAGGCACGTTCGGCTGTGCCGCGTAGTTTCATGGACACGCGTATCGCAGTCCGGTTTACATCAATGCGCCGGCCAACTTGCCCGTCCGCGCCACCTTACAACGCCACGGACGACTCGCCCGTCCACCCTCGCCGCTGGTTCACGCATCCGCACCGGTTTATAACGCGGAGGACAACTGGTTCGTCTATGCCGGCTTACAAGGCCGCGACCGACTCATCACTCTGAAGCCGCTTCTGATGCTGCGGTGGTTTTACTGTCCGCCCAAACATCAGGACAATTTTTATGCCATTCACGGACACGCGTATCACGGTCCAGTTTACATCAACGCGTCGGCCGACTCGCCCGTCCGCACCACCTTACAACACCACGGACGACTCACCCATCTGCCCTGGCCACCGGTTCATGCGTCCGCGCCGGTTTACAACGTGGAGGACAACTTGCTCGTCCGCACCGGTTTACAACGCCGTGGCCGGTTCATCCGTCTGCTCGCATGGCCGACTTGCCCATGATTGATTTCAGCTTCACCGTGGTGATCATCAACTCCGCGGTGGATATTTTCTAGCTAACATATCAGGTGAAATCCATCCACTATATTTTCATATTATATATTGCTTTCTTTAAAAGAGCAAATACTCTCGCTTGCAAGTTTCCCAATGCAGGACAAACTGTCTATTGCAAAAACGGATTATTATATCACTGAGCTATTGGATAACCCATGCCGATTTATATCGCGATCTAGTCCGCGTCAACTCGTCAGGACCGTGCGAATTACCCAATAACGCGTGAACAGGCCGACGTCCCCCGCAGTCCGGTCTACATCAGCATACGGCCGATTTCCCCCGTCTGCACCGGCTTACTATGCCGCGGCCGACTCATCTGTCCGAGCTGCCTCTGATGCTGCGGTCGTCCTTGTCATCCGTCTCTCGCGGCCTAGTCTACATCAATATACTGGGCCGCACCTGTCTTCATGAGCTATTTATTGAGTATGAACAAGTCACAGCTTGGGTAGCCTGGTTTTTCTTTCAAAAAAATGGAGGCAAATTACCATATACTATCAACCACCGTCTGCACTGGGTGGTTCAACGGGCAGGCGCACAAGTCTCCGCCACTACAGTTTTGGTTAACTTCAAATCACCAGTTGGAAGGAACCATTGGCCGAGTTGCTGACACGGCTCATGCAGGATCATTTATAACCCGCCGCAGTCACCTCAACCTTCTGTGGATTCACATCGTGCTATCAAAACCAATGATATAAAAGTTATGCCGGTTTATATCACGGTCAAATATGGAAAGTCTCAAGCCAACTCCTCGAGTCAACTTTGAGACTCGGGGGCTACGATGACATGACTCAGCAAATCTTACCGGTTTCAGCAAATTTAAGAACCCCAGGACGATGGAGGGAAAGATAACATGGTCCCGGAGGCTACTGTTATATTGACAAAAATTTAAAAGCCGTCAGAAAATTTCCGGCTTAGAAAGTATATGACAGCTACAAAATCCGGCTCAATGAAGAAGTTCTGCGTCATCGGAAAGGATTCCTGTTTAAAATCCGGCTCAAGGGAAGTCAGTCTCACTGAAATATCCGGTTTACAATCCGGTTCAAGGGAAATATGTTCTCCCACAAAGCTTTGAAGCTCTCAAATCCGGTTTAAGAATTTCCGGTTCAAAAATAATTAATCTCTCGCAAATTCGAGTTTAAAGGCCGTTAGAAAATTTCCGGCTGAAAATGAAGATTCCGGTTTAAAATCTGGTTCAAGGGAAAGATGTCTCCCATAAAGTTCGGACGCTCTCAATATCCGGTTCAAAATCCCGGTTCAAGAAGAATTTATCTCTTGCAAAAAGTTAAAGGATGCCGAAGAGGACCTGCTGCCATGATGCGCGGTTCAAACATGGATATCCTGCCTTATTGGCTTATCATAATATTAATCACGTGGGGGCTTCTGTTATAAAGCGGTGTCCTGTTTGCTCATTGATCCGGCTTATGAAGTCATATATGAAAAATCACTTGGGAGCTTGGTCGTACTCGAACCATAACCACACCTCTTGATCGGCGCAAAGACACCAGAAAAATTACTTGGGGGTTTGGTTGTGTCCAAACCATAGCTACACCAGAAAACTACTTAGGGGCCAAAGAGAGTGTTGCAAAAGAACAACTCAAACATAGGCACCCGCTGAGCACAGCTCAAAATATTGCTTGGGGACTCTTTGCTGTCGCAATGAACAAAGACTCTACACTTGTAATAGGCTATCAAGCCACGGCTTGGAAGCCTGGTGTATACACCTAAAACCCCGGGTTAGCCTGCCTATTTAAGTAAGTCACTCCGCCCAGGTAAACCTGGTATGACCCTTCGAACTTTGACAAGTTACTCTAAATAAAGACCCTGAACTTGTCAAGTTAAAATGATGATTGGCTAAGGATTGAGGACCATCTTAAAAGGCTTTGGAAAATGGTTTAACTCAGTGGCTCGGCAGCCCATGAAAAGCCTCAAATTTGGGGCCTGGCAGCCCGTGAAAAGCCTCGACTACAAGTTTTCATCTGCTTTCATTTGATAAGTTTTTTATCCTTTAATGAGATTTATAATGTTTTTTGATAAACCAGCGTTTATTAACCCGGCTTGACTTTCAACTACCAAGTTGTCAGTTTATGATCAGTTATAATCCGGAGACTATCAACCCGGTCTGGCTTTGGACTATAAGTCGCCACTGTTATATATGGATAAGCTGGTGTTTATCACAACACGGTACGGTTTATCATAAACCGGCACAATATGGAAGGAGTTATCAGTACTCATGATTAGGGTTATCACCCTTACTACAAAAAGTTGGTAAACCAACGATGTGATTCAATGTCACAAGTTGAATAAAGCATGATTATAAATCACCGGCGTTTATTAACCCGGCCTGGCTTTCGATTATAAGTCGCCAGTATGATGATAAATTATCCAGTGTTTATTAACCCGGACTGGCTTGGGATTATAAATCGCCAGTATATATTTGGATTGCGCCATTGGAATCATGCGCTCATAAATCATTGGATTATATTATTCAAATCTTCAAATAGCCAAAATGGCTGGATTTTTATTATGGTTACAAATAACCAGTATTATGATTAAGGTTTTCAAAGTCGCTTTAGCGCAATGGCTATCATATTATCAATGGATATGATTTATTCTACAATTGAAGGAATAGTCCCGAATCGCTGCAGGCTTACAACCCGGCACTTGGGGGCTAGATTATATCAAATATGCAAGTCTCATGTCGCTTCAAGCATGTGCACCATGACACTTGGGGGCTAATGCAAATTCATTTTTTATTGGCCTTATTGAAGACCCGACTCATCACATCATAATGAGCCAGCCCTTGGGGGCTACCAATTGCTCATGTCAACAATTCAAGGTACACAAGTCTTCATCTATTATATTGAAGGGTCCACTGCTCAGTTCGTAAAGCACAAAGCTCTTAACCTTGTGGACGTGGGTTCAAGCCCCATGATGGGGGTTACATCATATGATGTTCTTTTCAAAGAAGTATATATAAAGTCCCAGCTCAATATTATTTTACTGAGCCGGCCCTTGGGGGCTACACATTGTTGCTCAATTCTACATGATCATATCTACAAAAGTCCCTGCTCATTATTGCATAATGACCCGGCCCTTGGGGGCTACATTGGTTGAAGTTTTTATAGGGCAATTACAAGTCCCACGTTGCTGCAAAGCATGACAACCCGGCACTTGGGGGCTACATATATGGAGTATCCAATTTTTACTAGTGACTGAGATGAACAATCTGGATTTCTTCAAGCTTGTGACATTCATATTGAAGCAATTCTTAAGTTGTTACTACGTTACCTTCTCAAGACTTGGGGGCTACAAGTAATATGCATATAAAGGAGGAACATCTTCAAATTCTCAATTTTTGGCAAATCAGGAAGATTAATTGTGTGACCCGGTATTGGCAACAGTCATAACCCGGTGTCTATAAATGGTCATGACCCGGGATCATCAGTTGTTATAACCCAGCAATTTTGGCAATGATAAACCGGCAAGTTCTACATTTTCAAACCGGCTGATATCAGTTGAATATTTGAAGACCAATATTTTTGTCAAATCAAAGCATTGAAGGCTGATTCAAATGGATTCTTTATTTACAAAATATCTTCTGCAAGCAAATTGATTATGAAGCTGGCCTATTGACTCGGATTTTTCAGAAGGAAGAAATGACAAGGACTTAAGGATGATCAAGTGCCGGTTTATAAGAATATTTAACCCGGAGCACAACCCGCCAAATTTGTTTTTGTTTTTATGTTGCAGATCAGTTTTACATGGATAAATCCAAATTAAACTGGGGGCTAATGTCGGCGAGATACCCCGCGGCGTAACCCGGCCAGACTTGGCGATTCACCGGCGACCCGCATAGACCAGACGGTTTACAAGCAACCTGACTGAACATTATGATTCACTGGTAACCCGGCGGGCGGGACAGACGGTGACAAGGTCTAAGGCCCAGAAGGCCGGCTCATGTTATGGTGGGCCGGTTTAAGAGGAAAGGCGTGAGGAATATTTGACTTACAAGGAGTTAAGACTTGTACTTGCATCCGATTTGTATTAGAGATAGGCTAGTCCTAATCCTAATAGGACTCCACATGTAACCCGCCCCTTCAACACATATAAGGAGGGGCAGGGCTCCCCAAAGAGGGACAAGCAAGAAGAAATAATCTCTAGGGCTAGACATAAAGAGCCGGTTTACCGGCGACTCTCTGGAGATGATAATGAGACCTAGCCACAAACAGCATGTAGAGTTGTTACCGGATGATGTTTCCCGGGGCCCGAAGCTGTCTAAACCCTTGTCTTGTGTTGCGTCTCTCGATTCCGCTCAAACCCCTCTCAGGCTACCACATAGATCGTTGGCCTCATGACTAAGTCTTCATCCTAGGACATCTGTCGTGACAAAACCATAACAGAGGAGGTCAAGGAAGAAGAGGAAGAACGGGGCCCCTCTCCCCCTCTCCTATGGTGGCGCCGGAACGCTGTCGTGGCCACCATCATCATCACTGTGATCTTCACCAACACCTCCGCCATCTTCACCAACATCTCCATCACCTTCCCCCCTCTATCTACAGCGGTCCACTCTCCCGCAACCCGATGTACCCTCTACTTGAACATGATGCTTTATGCTTCATATTATTATCCAATGATGTGTTGCCATCCTATGATGTCTGAGTAGATTTTCGTTGTCCTATCGGTGGTTGATGAATTGCTATGATTGATTTAATTTGCTTGTGGTTATGTTGCTGTCCTTTGGTGCCCATCATATGAGCTGCTGCGTGGATCACACCATAGGGTTAGTTGTATGTTGATAGGACTATGTATTGAGGGCAAGAGTGATGAAGCTTCAACCTAGCATAGAAATTGATGCATACGGGATTGAAGGGGGACCAATATATCTTAATGCTATGGTTGGGTTTTACCTTAATGAACGTTAGTAGTTGCGGATGCTTGCTAGTAGTTCTAATCATAAGTGCATGGAATTCCAAGTCAGGGATGACATGCTAGCAGTGGCCTCTCCCACATAATACATGCTATCGGTCTAGTAAAGTATTAAATTGCTTAGGGACAATTCCGCAACTCCTACTACCACTTTTCCACACTCGCTATATTTACTTTATTGTGTCTTTATCTAAACAGCCCCTAGATTTTATTTACGTGCTCTTTATTATCTTGCAAACCCATCCAAAAACACCTACAAAGTACTTCTAGTTTTATACTTGTTTTAGGTAAAGCGAACATCAACCGTGCGTAGAGTTGTATTGGTGGTTGATAGAACTTGAGGGAATATTTGTTCTACCTTTAGCTCCTCGTTGGGTTCGACACTCTTACTTATCGAAAGAGGCTACAATTGATCCCCTATACTTGTGGGTTATCATGATGCTACCCCCGAAGCTACCCCGCCATCTCAGCGGAGAAGCAGCGTGGCTTCCACCGAGCTGCTTCAAGAGCATGTTTTCACGGCTCCTGCTAGCTACCCCGTGGATGCTATCACGGAGTCTCAACATTGCCACCTTATGACGCAATGGCAGCAATTCAAAGTCAAGGCGGCTGTCGGCTCTGTTGCTCCTCCTGAACCCGGCGCAACTTTTCACTGCCGGCCGATTCCAGATGGATATGCTAGGGTGATGGTGGATGCAATAACGGAGGGATTTGAGGAGCTCGAGCTTGACCACCCTACCGATGAAGGGGAGACTCGGCTGGGTTCTGCTCTGAAGACTCCATGCCTATGGCAGAAGGAGTTCATCAACCTTCCTAACTGGACGCCTCCGCCTCCTCCTCCTCCTCCGGCGAGTCAGGGAACTCCGCCTCCTCCTCCAGCGAGTGATCAGGGCACTCCGCCTCCTTCGCCGGCTTCTCAGGCGCGTGGCGGCACTCCGCCTCCTTCTCGGCCTGCGCCGGCATGTCCGAGCAGCCCGCCTCCTCCTCCGCCTCGTCAGCAAGGGCGGAAGAGAGCCGCCGCCGCTCCGTCTGCTCCGGCGCGTTGTAGCACCCCGCCTCATAAGTAATGAAAGAAGACAGCCGCAGCCGCTCGGCCTGCTCCGGCATCTAGCAATACAGCCAGAGGCGGGAGGCAATACAAATTCGGTCCATCTCTCAAGCCTCTAGAGAAGTTACCATATGAGATGACCGAACAGGAAAATGCGGAGATCTGTCAAGCCGAAGTGAAGGACTACTTTGAAATGCAAAGAGCTAAGAAACATCCACCATCGGAGGAGAAGATAGATCCGGTGAAAGCGAAGCGCACTTTTGATGCCCTGAAGCGACCACCACCATCTCCGCCGCAAACCAACTATGAGCGCATTATTGAAAGGACATATAAGGAAGCATCCCGGTCGGGAAGTACTTGCAGTGATCAAAGGTTAGCAGAACGAAGAAGTGGGAAAAAATTCCCCAGCTCGGCGAACAAGCGAACCAGTTGTGCCCCCCGCTCAAGGTGTCTAGCGATATCGTCGCTAATCATCCGGGGATATTGCCTGGTACCAATCCTGCAGATTACATACACGACGACGATGCACATTTTGATATAATGGAGGTGGACAAATTCAGATACCAGTATGGGAAGCCTCTCGTCAAACCTGGTCATCCTCCTCTAACAACGATGATGCGAAGATTCCGTGATTGGTACATGAAAACCTACAGAGAGTCTGGGAAGGATATTTTGACGCTGAAAGTTAAATAGGAGCACGACCTCGTTGGAATTGATCTGTTGTCTGTTCCATTTGAGGAGTTCTTCCAGTTTTCAATCAAAAGGCCCTTGATAAATTAACAGTCACTTGCTACTGTCTAAACGTACTATACTTTTGTCATTAAGTCTCTATATATAGCTCTGGTCTTTCATTGCATGTATATATAATTATCCTCACTATGTTATGCAGATTGAAGATCGCCGAATGCAAGAAAAGACAAATCGGTGATATTGGGTTCATTAACACAAATCTAATAGATGAATTTACGGTTAAATTTCATGCCAAAGAAACCGAGGCCAACTTGCTACGATTGTTGGTAATAAATCAAAACAAAGATATAATACTCTTTCCTTACAACTTCAAGTGAGTGTTACTGTCTTCTGCATATTCGGTTTCCCTTATTACTCGAGGTTATAGTAATGTAATTGATGAGTTATGCATGCGTGCGCAGCTTCCACTATATTCTTCTAGAGATTAAGCTTGAGTAGGGACTAGTAACCGTCTTAGACTCGAGACGAAAAGATCCCGAGGACTATGCGGACATGACTAAAATGCTCCAGAAGTAAGTTCAATCGATCATTGTCGCACCATATCGGAAACTTTGTTCATTTCCTGATATCAAGTAATTGTTTTCTTTGTCTGTCAGGGTTTGGAAAAAGTTCACCGCACAAGCTCCGGGACTGCCGGGGGAGCTGCGATTTATACACAAGAAAGTAAGTAATACTAGCTAATTCCGCGCATCTCCCAGTGATTCTAGCGCTAGTTTCATCAATACCATTTAGCATGCTTGGTTATCAGTTTGATTGACCTTTATTTCTTGTAAAGTGGTTGTGGCAGGAACCCGAGAGTAATTACTGTGGATACTATGTTTGTGAGTCCATCCGCCACACGACCTGTGAGCGGGGCTACTCTAAAAAAACAATATGAAGTGTGTAAGCAATAATATTCACAATTTTATTTTATTACCATCATTTGTGTTGAGTTTTATTCATATATATGTATTGACCCCCTTCTTCAAATTAGATGTTTCAGATGCGGGATGAACTCCTAGCACAAGATCGCATACGAGCAATTCAAGAGGAAATGGCGGAATTCTTTCTTAACCACGTCATCAATAAAGACGGAGAATACCATGTGGAACTTGAGTTCATATGTTAGGAGATTATATTGTAAGAGATCTTATATTGTATACATATTTAGCCAGTAGCGTCGGATAGATATACGAAAACTTGTTGTTCGACCAATCTCTCGGAGAAGGAGAGGTCGATCACTTCTCTCTGTATATGTTCGTGACGATCTTCTGTACTTAACGGTTTCCTTCATTTGCTTACTAGCTAGTGTGTCGAGTCCTCTCTATACGTATAGCACGTAGCATCGACTAAGCACGGAGATAAGAGAGGACACTTCTCTCTATTAGCTAGCTAACACAATATATGAAACCCTTACATTAACCCTACAAAAAACCCCAAAACCCCCAAACCTCCACCCCCCTTTCAAAAAAAACCCAGCCCCTGAACTGCTGACACGTGGATGCCTGTTAGTCCCGGTTGGTGCTACCAACCGGGACAAAAGTCCCCCCTGCGAGGGCAAGCCGCAGCGGCCACGTGGAGCCCCATCTGTCCCGGTTGGTATAAGAACCGGGACTAAAGGTATAGGGCTTTAGTACCGACCCTTTAGTCCCAGTTCCCGAACCGGGACAAATGGGCCTTATGAACTGGGACAAATGGCTCTTTTCCTACTAGTGTCATATCCGCGCTACACGAGCATTTCATCCTACTATCATGCCTAACTAAAGAGCAACAAGTGTTTTATAAGAGGTTTTGAATCATCACGTCAAAAGAATAACCTTACGGGAGAGGATACCTTCGCCTTTAAATTTATGATGTGTCTCCTCTCCCGCAACTAACATAGGGGTAATTAAACCCAACACAAATTTCACTTTGCACAGTAAAAGAGCTAACATGTAGGAGTACTCTACTACCGGAGTACACAGGAACATACGTCCACACGCACGATCCATACATTGATTCATCTCCAACTGGATGGAACGAGCTCCATGTATGCTATTGCAGGTTATACAGCCCGGAGCTACGCATGGATGCACCGTTTGACCTAACTAATCATAGGGAGTCTGCTTCTGTCCAAGGCAATTCAGCCTCAATTTGACCACAGTGCCGTCATCTTGCGCACAGGTTGTGTTGGATGAAAGTGACACGATTCCATTCAGCAGTGCGACAATTTCTTTCATGCTCTGTACTGCAGTCGAGGGCCACTCGGTTCAAATGCATGCCTACGACGAAACTTTTTGGGCCAAATCATCCTCTAGCCACACACCACTTGGGCTTCTTCCGTCCGCTGGGTGTTGTTGTTGGGTGCGTCTAAATGTCGCCTACTAACTAACATGCGACTCGCCTCCAGCGTTCTATACGGGGTGGCCCCAGCAGCATGAGGCCTTGAGGCTTGTGTAGTTCCAGCGCACAAGCCTCACGTTCTCTTTCGCTCAAAAACAAACGAGCAGCAGGTTAAGTCACAATAAAAGAAGCCCCATCAAAAACAAAACAAAAAGTTACAATTTTGATCTAGAAAAACTGAAGGCACAATATTAATTCTATTTTTCTGTCTTTTTTCAAACAAAATGCAACACAGATGCTCACATGTTATTTCTATACTTTTAGAAATGCCATTCTGACGAGGCGCAACTGCCACGAGCCTTCTACCAAGTGGAGAGTAGTTCCAAGTGCGAGAGCATAATGTTTTTATTGCATAGTAATTTTCATCTCCTAGGTCTACTGATCCATTCTGACGAACGAACAAGTGATTACAAATCTACTTTTGATCTATGAAATGCATGCATGTCTACCCTTTTATCGCGTTGACCCTTTTATGTGGAAGGTCGGGTACAATCTTTTTCAGTTGTATCGCGTTGACCCTTTTATTGAAAAAAAAAAAGAGAGTATGAGACATGGCAACCAATTGCAATCACGATTAAACTGTAATAACTAGAAGAACGCCCGTGCGTTGCAACGGGGCCACGTTAACTTAAAGAGTTCAATATTACGACATTGGCGACCTTTTTTACCATCAAATCCTCACACACACACTCCCTCCCTCTTCCTCACTCTCTCTCCCCCTCTCCCTCTCTCTAACACACACACATATCCATCTTATTGGGTACGGGACCATAATCCATCTATTTCACACACACACACGCTAGTGCATAACAATATGGATTATGTGTATTATATTTGCCACCAGAACTGAGGGAATTAATTTCATGTAAATCGGCCAGCCACAGCTTCAAGAATACGCGGAGGAGGTGGCCGGGTCAGCGTATGGTATGGGCAAGGGCCACGGGCCCGCTTCAAGTGCACGTGCAATGCACGCCTTCACAAATATTACAACCAGATGTGAGAAATCACATACTAACACGATGTTGCAATCAATTTGTAATTAAAGAAGCCAAAAGTCTTTTTTCTTAAACCAGAATTCCTTATGCTGGAGTTTAAACAAACCCCACAATAGCCCTACTTATCACCTAATTAAGCAGATGCATAACTTATGAAGCGGATAAGGAATCATGTTAACTTGGAACTAAAATTCCAACAAAAAAGTGAGGAATAAACCTTTTATCATTGCTCAAGTCTGAACCTCCCCTATTTGTTAGTGAAATGTGAGTATGCTTGGAAGATAATAATTTCTTATGCAACATATGCTTTTACATCCGAAAGAGCTACAAAATATGTTGACCTACCTATGTGCACTTCCTAAATCAAGCGGATAAAATTATTTCTATCGGCAATATAAAATATTAAACATTAGAAAGAAAGGGACAATGTCCACTAACCATGCAAATATTCTGACCATGGGATATTTAGGCTGGCATATATGGGAAATCAAAGCTAAAAATGACTCGATGAGTTAGGGATACATCAATAAATATTGTAAAAAGTGATAAAAACAAATCTGCAGCAACTCATGACCCCACGAACTCAGATTCGCAATGAGCAAGTTAGTGAGGCCACCACGGTAGGCTAGCACCAAGGGACAAGGGCAACAACCGCCTTCCCATCCAACCTACTGATTCTGCTGGCGCTACTTTCATCCTAAGCCCATGAGTACCGTTAGTGTTTTGCCACGACGGAGAAACTATGAACTGAAATTTTCATCCAAATCATGAAAATGTTAATGTTCCTCTCCTCTCCCATCCCTCGTGTGAACATACCCAATTCGTGGTTGGCTCGCTACATTCAGCGTAGCTCTGATGTGCACTGCCCTCGCTCTTGATTAGTTGCCGCAGTGCCACGCATCTATGCCAACAAGCTGGGAAACAAATGCAAATGTTACACCGAGTCAAAATCAACCATCCCACAATCGTAATAATAGAAAAGATATAACCAAAATTTAACAGAAGAACTACTGCTTGGCTCCCAGATCCATCTCGATAGCCCTTGATCTGGCTGCTGAGCTTCTCCTAGCCGCCTCAACATCACGTCATTACCAAACATGTAGTGGATGCCTAGTGGGACAAGGATTAAGAAATAACATGAGGTGAAAATGCGATGGTTGTCAATTCCATAAGACGATCCAAGTAATTTGACAAAACAGATCGAGAGCATCTTGTATAATCTCAAAAAAGCAACTAAAAATATGAGAAATGAAGTGATGAAAATCAGCCCCTGCTCTCATTTATGCTCGCTTTTGTAATGGGAGGCAAGGAATGGGGATACCGGGAGAAGAAAGGATCACATGGACGGCAAGCCTCCACCACCGGCAAGTGGGGTTGCTTCGCATCCAATCTCCACGGTCGCCGCCTCCATGGGGACGAACTCCCATGTTCACAACCGGGCTCCCAATCGGCCGCTGCCTCGCCGACCGTGACGACGAAGTAGTCCCTCCCTTCGATCCCATTCGCAACGGAGGCAACACCCATCCCAGCGGACGGGTCCGCGGTGAGATCCCTACTGGATTGTGGTCGCGCCTCCCCAAACCTCACCGCAGGACACATGAGAGGGCGCCGTTGCCATGGTCAGGCTCGGATGGGGAAAGGAGGCGACATAGCAGCAACGGCGCCTTCGACGGGATTGTTGGCGACGGCGGCGGCGACCGAGCGGGAGGACGGTGGCGGCGAGAGAGTAGGAGGGTGGTGGCGGCAGTCCATCGGCCGCCGTGACATGAGAGGATGGGGATGGGGCCGCGATCTGGACGTATGGAGCGGTCGAGAGGAGGGGAAGCAGGCGGCTGGGTTTTTCCATCATGCGGGGTTTGGGGAAGGTCAAACGAGAGGGGTTTTTTCTTGCGGGAGGCAGAGCAACGAGGGCGGATGTAGGGAGACGGGACGCGGTCGGTTGGCAGGAAAAGGAAAGCTACGCAAAATCACATCAATATAAGAAAATATCCCATTAATACTTGATTGATTGCGACTTATTTTTTATATGGTAACTAATCTGATCATCAATACTTGATTGATTGCGATTTATTTTTTATATGGTAACTAATCTGATGAGTTTATGTGGGTGGTGAAGCGAAAAGGAAAGCTACGCATTTTTTGTAGGCAGTAGAGATGATTGATGATAAGAAAGGGAAAATCACATAAATATAAGAAAATATCCCATCAATACTTGATTGATTGCGATTTATTTTTTATACGGTAACTAATCTGATCATCAATAGTTGATTGATTGCGATTTATTTTTTATATGGTAACTAATCTGATGGGTTTATGTGGGTGGTGAAGCGAAAAGAAAAGCTACGCATTTTTAGGCAGTAGAGACGATTGATGATAAAAAAGGGGAAATCACATCAATATAAGGAAATATCCCATCAATACTTGATTGATTGTGATTTATTTTTTATATGGTAACTAATCTGATCATCAATACTTGATTGATTGCGGTTTTTTTATGGTAACTAATCTGATGGGTTTATGTGGGTGGTGAAGCGAAAAGACAGGTGGGAGGGAGACGAAATAAAACCAGCGAAATAAAACCAACGAAAGTGGTGAGGCGAAATAAAAACCAGCGAAAAATAACCGGCGGACTATTCGTAGATTTTTTTGATTCGTCTCTCTTGGTGCGACGGGATGTTAGGGTCTGGAGTGCGTGAGGGCGGGCGGGGGACTCGGCTTGAGGTTTTTTTTGGTTCTATGTGGCTTAGCGTGAGACGGGAGGTTGGGCGTGTGCGGGACTCGATCGCGGGGTTTTCCTTGGTTTTTCGCGGCTGAGAGGGAGGTGGGAGAAAGTACCAAAGAAGTACCAAAAAAGACCGGGTGAGGTGGGACGAAAATAAAACCCGGAACGCGACCTACCAACTGAGACATTAGGAGTAGAGATAAAATAAAAACAATAACTTTAGAAACACTATGTTTAATGCCTCTATCATGATAAACTGACGTCGTGATTGTTATGTGGCTATGTTGGGTATTTAGCTAGTACTACCTCTAAGCGATGAATTGATTAATTAATCAATTATTGCTAACAATTGTTATTTTCAGGGCCATTGCCATCCAACGACCTAAAGCTCATCCTCGTAGTCATCGAGGCCACCCCCCAACCTTGTCTGCATGGCCGAGATGACAGGGTCGCATATGCCCTGCAACTCCCAGAGCTTCTTCTCATAGTCCCCCTCCTCGGCGTTGTCTGTGTTTCCGTCGAGCCACTTGCTCACCGCCATCACCTCCCCCTCCACCTCCCCCCTCTTCTTCTCCTCCAGCTCCATGTCACCAGCAGCGGCAAGGGTCTCCTTGATGCTGTGCACGTAGGCCTCCAGCCTAGCTTTGGCATCCATGGCGAACTCGTTCGCTTCACGCAACATAGCGTCGAACTCTTCCTGACTCAGCCGACGATGATGATAGCCATAGCTGGTCTTGGCCGACTTGCCGGAGGCCTTATCCGTCGCCTCGGCGTGGATCGTGCCCGCCTCGTCCACCTCGATGGTCACCTCGATTTCTCGCCTTCCCCAGTTCCATATACTGCGCCCATCATGATTCATGAATGATTCGCGTTACAAATTGACAATATGTATGTATGTGTGATCTCGGAGTAGCTAGGATGTAGGAGGGTGTTAACAGCTAGCTAACCTTGCAGGTGGGATTTCAGAGAGGTCAAGCTGGCAGAGGAGTCTGTTATCCTTGACCTCTGTTCGGTCGCCCTCATACACCTTGATTGCCATGGTGGTCCGCTTGTCCCAGTACGTGGTGATGACATGCGTCCCCTTTGCCGGGTAGCCGGCGTCCCTCCGGATCAGCTTCACCATGGCCCCATCGGCGGCTTCGATGCCGATAGCGGGCTGCGGCACGTCAACTATCCCTGCATATATTTTTTTCTTATCAATCAAGAGTCTTAACTGCATCTCATAAAAATCTTGTCAAGGTGAGTGAGGCAGAAAAGTAACTGTACCAGAAAATATCTTGTCGTCGTCGTCATGGTGTCCAGTCAGATAGCTCCCCTGAACGGCGGCCCCGTAGGCGACGGCCTCGTCAGGGTTCATTCCGTCGACGTTGACGGGCTCCTTACCGTCGAAGTAGTCCTTGACAAGCTGCCGCACCATGGGGATCCTGCTGCTGCCGCCCACGAGGATGACATCGTGGATGTCTCCCTTCTCCAGCTCGGCGTCCGCCAGGGCCTTGCTCAACGGAGCCATCGTCTTCAAGAAGAGGTCTTGGTTGAGCTCCTCGAACAGCGCCCTGGTGAGCGTCTCCGAGAGGTCGACGCCGTCCAGCAGCGCCTTGACCTCCACGCCCACCTGGTGCTTGTCGTGGTCGCTGAGCGCCCGTTTGGCGCGCTCGCACTCCCGCAGCAGCCTCTGCATCGCGCGGCCGTCGCCGGTGACGTCCCGGCCGTGCTTGCGCTGGATCAGCTCGACGAAGTAGCCCGCGAGTCGGCGGTCGAAGTCGTCGCCGCCGAGGTGGGCGTCGCTGCGGCTCGCCATGGTCTCGAACACGCCTTCATCGAGGGTGAGCACGGCGACGTCGAGCGTGCTGCCGCCGAGGTCGAACACCAGCATGTTCCTCGCGTCGCCCCTATGCTTGTCGAGGCCGAAGGCGATGGCGGCGGTGACGGGCTCCCTTACCAAGCGGAGGACGTCGAGGCCGGCGAGGACGCCGGCCTCCTTGGTAGCGTACATCTGCGCGTCGGTGTAGTGGGCGGGGACGGTGAGCACCACCCGCGTGACCTTCCTGCCCAGGTGGGCCGCCGCCCTGTCCATCATGTCCGCGAACACCGCGGCAGTGATCTCCACGGGCCTGAGCAACCGAACGTCGTCCTCGCCCACCTCCACCCGGACGTACGGCATCCCGTCCCGGTCGACGACGGCGTACGGCAAGGTCTCCACGTCCCGCTGCAGGTCGGCGTCGCTGAACCGCCGTCCCAGGAGTCGCTTGGCGCCATAGATGGTGCGGTTCGGGTTGGCGGGGTACTGGTCCCTGGCGGTCTCGCCGACGAGTCTACCGCCGTCGTCGGTGAAGGCGACCCATGCAGGGGTGACCCTGTTGCCCCGGTCGTCGGGGACGATCTCGATGGCGCCGTCCCGGTGTACAGCGGCAACGCACGAGTGGGTCGCGCCTAGGGCGATGCCGAGCACCTCGTCGCCAGTCTCGCCGGACCGGCGCCGGCTCTCTGGGACGAGGAAGCTCGATGCCGTGAGGGGTAGGAAGAGGAACCCGAGGACGAGCAGTGCCTCCGCAGCACGACGAGCCATCATGGACTTGGCCGAGATCGATTTGGAGGAGTAGCTAGGGCAGGCACGCCTCGTCCGTGACGATATTTAGACTTGCCTGTCTACGTACGAGGCAGGAGACACGTCCCAAGGCGCCACGCAGAAGTGATTGGTGTTCACTCCAACCAGATGATGACACATGGCGCCTATGACGCAAGAACCCGATTCAAATTGATTTTTTTTGCGGGAATTAAAATTGAATTTGGTTTGGTTACTACTCCCTCCTTCCCAAAATATAAGGCGTGGATTGACTTTTTTGGTCTTTGTTGCACAACTTTAACTGTGATTTTCACGTATTGCATCTCTATAAAATTAGTATATGGACATATGGAATAAAATTGTTTTGTAAGACAAATACAACGATGCCATTTATACATATTCAATTTCATGTACTTTGATATATATTAGTGGTCAAAGTCATGCATCAAAGACCGTGCAAAGTCAATCGCGCCTTATATTTTAGGAAGGAGGGAGTACAATAGGTATTTCCACTAACCTGAAATCGTACAAATATAGGCGAGCTGAATCATCATGGAAAGTGCATTTGGGAGACGGCCTCGAGGGAGCCATTTTTTTTATCAGGAACACCTTGCATTTCAGGAATTACGAGGGACCAGCCGAGTCGGCGGTCACAGCACGGGATACATCATCAGGGAGGTTGCTATGCCACACCTGTAAACTACCAGGTTCGGCAGTAACACCAGCCGCCGCGAGCACATGCGCTGGGCGGTTACACGCACGGGGACAGTACAGAATTTTATGCTCAATGAAATTTAGTTGGAGGAGGAACTTTGCTTCTCGGAAGAGCACACCAAGGGGTCCCCGGTCCTGGGCAGAGGATGACATAGCTTGCTGAAGATTCAGGCAGTCAGTTTCAAAAACGACGCGGCCCATGCCGTATGATTCCACGACTCGGATTGCCTGGATGAGGGCCTCCGTCTCCGCCTGGAGCGCGCACGACTGGTGGAGGAGCCGCCCTGCGGCAGCGAAAATCACATCTCCCGTGACATCACGGCCAATCACACCCCAACCAACCTCTTCCGTTATCAGTAGGCCTGAACGCCGCATCGATATTTAGTTTGACAAACTCGGCCCCTGGAGGCACCCATCGTGGAGCGGTCACTGGCTTTGCTTGTTCCTTTGTCTGTAGGGACTTGGACCATTCGAGGGCCAGGTATCCCATGCGTGCCTGGAATGCTTCTGGAGATAGTCGCTGCTTTTTGTGGTTCACGTTGTTTCTCTCTGACCACCATGTCCATAACAAGCAGATGACGCGCAGCTTCATGGGTTCCTGCAACTTGAACATGGCCGACAGCATGGCTTTTGGGGTGTCACATTGGAGGAGTGATTGCCGTGTATACTCGAGACCGCAGGCCCTCCAAATCTTCTTCACCTCGTTGCATCTAAGGAACAGGTGACCGCCGTCCTCCAGCTGCCTACTGCAGATGACACACCGGGCGTCCAACTGAACCCCAACGCGCTGGACATTACGGAGGAGCGGGTGGCTGTTATGCGCAAAACGCCATAGGAAATGGTGAACTCGGGCAGGGCATCCCGTCCTCCAGAGATTACGCCAAAAGGATTCATTTTCAGATGCACCGGCTGAACTCTGTACGCCGATCTCACCGAGAACAGGCCCTTACTGTCGAAGTGCCATGCCAAGAAATCTTCATATTGGTCACAGATCGGTATAGCAAGGATGGTGCGAGCGTCGTCCGGGCAGAAAGTTTGGAGCACTAAGTTCCGATCCCACTGGTTCATGGTTGGATCGATGAGTGCAGACACTTTAGTCAGAATGTGTGGACCCTGAAGCGTGCGCGGTCTCCTTGTATCATTTGATGGAAGCCATGGATCCGTCCAAATATCAACCTTCTCGCCCAAGCCAACGAGCCAGATCATCCCTTCCTTGATCACTTGCACTCCCTGAAGAAGACTGCGCCAAGATCGATTTGGAGGAGTAGCTAGGGCAGGCACGCCTCGTCCGTGACGATATTTAGACTTGCATGTCTACGTACGAGGCAGGAGACACGTCCCAAGGCGCCACGCAGAAGTGATTGGTGTTCACTCCAACCAGATGATGACACATGGCGCCTATGACGCAAGAACCCGATTCAAATTGATTTTTTCTGCGGGAATTAAAATTGAATTTGGTTTGGTTACTACAATAGGTATTTCCACTAACCTGAAATCGTACAAATATAGGTGAGCTGAATCATCATGGAAAGTGCATTTGGGGAGTTATTTACCCAAAACCACCACACTTGGGTCTAGGGTAACAACTTGGTACCACATTCAAGACAGGTCACAAAAAACCACCAGAAATGCGCCTAATGCGTAACGTGGAGCACTGATGCTGGAATTTAGTCGCGAAAACAGCGAAACTAACAAATTGGCCCCACCTGTCGGGTTGACGTGGCCTGCCTATGTGGATAATTCGCTGAGGTGGCCCAAGGCCTCACATGTCCGATGCATATCTTCTTCCCCTCTCTTCCTGTCAAAAAAAAACGACAGCCAAATCCCGCGCCGCCGGCGGAGTCCAACCCCGGCGAGCCACCCCACCACCGGCGAGCCACCGGCAACCACAATCACCTACCATCACCATCTGTGCTGAGAGGCCCTGCTGGACCTCGATCTACCTTCATGAAGGCGGATGCAGCATCAAGCACCAGCGGCCGCCCAGATCCGGCGAGGATCCGCCCCACCGCCCAGCCCCCTGCCTGGCGCCGACGCCGAGTCTAAGTGGAGGACGAGTACTGGAAAATTGTCCCCTTGTGTTATGGTTGCTTGCTTGAGCACGCGTGCGGCCATGGCCTCCTAGCGGCTGCGGCGAGCACGGGCGTGGCCATGGCGCTCCTTGACGGCGCGCGTGGCCAGGGCCTCCCGGCGGGCGCTGCGAGCACGGGTGTGCCCATGCCGCTCCATGATGGCGCGCGTGACCAGGGCCTCTCGGCGGGAGCGGCCATGCCGCTCCATGATGGCGCACTCGACCAGGGCCTCCCGGCGGGCGCGGCCATTCCGCTCCACCATGGCGCGCGCGAGTTGCGGACCACAACTTGCCGGATCCAGGCACGGCAGAAGGATGGGGCAGCGCAGCGACAATAGGGCAGCGCGGCGAAGACGAAGCTGCGTGACCATGTCCAGTTCATCCATGGTTGAGACAGAGAGAGAGATCAGGGAGGAAGGAAAAGAAACGGGCGGCGACTGGAGGTCCAGCGGCTTGACAGCGACGGCGAAGTCTCGGATGGCGGTCGACCAGCAGGAGCGGCGAGCGGCGCCGGTGTCGTGCAATGCGTAGATAAGCGCCCGTTACCTGTTTGTTGAAATGCCCAGTAAGAAAATGTCCAGTTGAAAAAGAAAAAAAATGAAAAAGCGATAAATGCTTGAGTCATTGACATGTGGGACCCTCGTCCAGCTCAGCAAATTGTCCACATAAGCACGCCACGTCAGCCTAACAGGCGGGCCCCATCTGTCGGTTTCGCTGTTTTCGCGACTAAATTGCAGCATCAGTGCTCCGATACGCATTAGGCGCATTTCTGGTGGTTTTTTGTGACCTGGCTTGAATGTGGTACCAAGTTGTTACCCTAGCCCCAAGTGTGGTGGTTTTGGGTAAATAACTCGCATTTGGGAGACGGCCTCGAGGGAGCCATTTTTTTTATGAGGAACACCTTGCATTCCAGGAATTACGAGGGACCAGCCGAGTCGGCGGTCACAGCACGGGATACATCATCAGGGAGGTTGCTATGCCACACATGTAAACTACCAGGTTCGGCAGTAACACCAGCCGCCGCGAGCACATGCGCTGGGTGGTTACACGCACGGGGACAGTACAGAATTTTATGCTCAATGAAATTTAGTTGGAGGAGGAACTTTGCTTCTCGGAAGAGCACACCAAGGGGTCCCCGGTCCTGGGCAGAGGATGACATAGCTTGCTGAAGATCCAGGCAGTCAGTTTCAAAAACGACGCGGCCCATGCCGTATGATTCCGCGACTCGGATTGCCTGGATGAGGGCCTCCGTCTCCGCCTAGAGCGCACACGACTGGTGGAGGAGCCGCCCCGCGGCAGCGAAAATCACATCTCCCGTGACATCACGGCCAAGCACACCCCAACCTCCTCCGTTATCAGCAGGCCTGAACGCCGCATCGATATTTAGTTTGACAAACTCGGCCCCTAGAGGCACCCATCGTGGAGCGGTCACTGGCTTTGCTTGTTCCTTTGTCCGTAGGGACTCGGACCATTTGAGGGCCAGGTATCCCACGCGCGCCTGGAATGCTTCTGGAGATAGTCGCTGCTTTTTGTGGTTCATGTTGTTTCTCTCTAACCACCATGTCCATAACAAGCAGATGACGCGCAGCTTCATGGGCTCCTGCAACTTGAAGATGGCCGACAACATGGCTTTTGGGGTGTCACAGTGGAGGAGTGATTGCCGTGTATACTCGAGACCGCAGGCCCTCCAAATCTTCTTCACCTCCTTGCATCTAAGGAACAGGTGACCGCCGTCCTCCAGCTGCCTACTGCAGATGACACACCGGGCGTCCAACTGAAACCCCAACGCGCTGGACGTTACGGAGGAGTGGGTGGCTGTTATGCGCAAAACGCCATAGGAAATGGTGAACTCGGGCAGGGCATCCCGTCCTCTAGAGATTACGCCAAAAGGATTCATTTTCAGATGCACCGGCTGAACTCTGTACACCGATCTCACCGAGAACAGGCCCTTACTATCGAAGTGCCATGCCAAGAAATCATCATATTGGTCACAGATCGGTATAGCAAGGATGGTGCGAGCGTTGTCCGGGCAGAAAGTTTGGAGCACTAAGTTCTGATCCCACTGGTTGACGGTTGGATCGATGAGTGCAGATACTTTAGTCAGAATGTGTGGACCCTGGAGCGTGCGCGGTCTCCTCGTATCATTTGATGGAAGCCATGGATCCGTCCAAATATCAATCTTCTCGCCCGAGCCAACGCGCCAGATCGTCCCTTCCTTGATCACTTGCAATCCCTGAAGAAGACTGCGCCACACGTAGCTCATGCCAAGTTGGGGAACCGCGGATAGCACGTCCCCGTTCGGGAAATACCTCGCTTGCAAGACTCGTTCACAAAGGGAATCCGGGACCTGGATCAGCCTCCATACTTGGCGAGCTAGCATTGCAATGTTAAAGGAGTGCAGATCTCGAAAACCCAAGCCTCCCACCTCCTTGGGCATCATCATCTTTTCCCAGCTCACCCAGTGGTGTTTGTGCTCATCCTCTTGATTGGCCCACCAGAACCTGCAAATCATCTGGCTAATGCTTTCGCACAATGCTTTGGTGAGATCGAAGCATGCCATTGCATACGTGGGGATCGCCTGTATCACTGTTTTAGTCAGGATTTCCTTGCCCGCATTTGAAAGAAGCTTGATCTTCCAACCCATCAGAATTTCCCAAAACTTATCTCTAAGATACTCAAAACATTTCTGCCTGGATTGGCCCACATAAGTAGGCAGGCCCAAGTACTTCCCGTTTAAATTTTCAGCCCGAAGACCAAGGAGACCCAACAGCTGATGTTTTAATTGGTTCGGTGTGTTTTTACTGAAGAGCACAACCGATTTATCTCAATTGATGACCTGACAGACCCACGCTCGTATACCTGCAGAATATGATTGATTGATAACCCACAAGTATAGGGGATCACAACAGTTTTCGAGGGTAGAGTATTCAACCCAAATTTATTGATTCGACACAAGGGGAGCCAAAGAATATTCTCAAGTATTAGAAGCTGAGTTGTCAATTCAACCACACCTGGAAACTTAGTATCTGCAGCAAAGTGTTTAGTATCAAAGTAATATGATAGTGGCGGTAACGGTAACAAAAGTAAAGACAGCAAAAGTATTGTTTTTGGTATTTTTGTAGTGATTGTAACAGTAGCAATGGAAAAGTAAATAAGCGATGACCAGTATATGGAAAGCTCGTAGGCACCGGATCACCGATGGATAATTATGCCGGATGCGGTTCGTCATGTAACAGTCATAGCATCGGGTGACATAGAACTAGCTCCAATTCATCAATGTAATGTAGGCATGTATTCTGTATATAGTCATACGTGATTATGGAAAAGAACTTGCATGACATCTTTTGTCCTACCCTCCCGTGGCAGCGGGGTCCTATTGGAAACTAAGGGATATTAAGGCCTCCTTTTAATAGAGAACCGGAACAAAGCATTAACACATAGTGAATACATGAACTCCTTAAACTATGGTCATCACCGGGAGTGGTCCCGATTATTGTCACTTCGGGGTTGCCGGATCATAACACATAGTAGGTGACTATAGACTTGCAGGATAGGATCAAGAACTCACATATATTCATGAAAACATAATAGGTTCATATCTGAAATCATGGCACTCGGGCCCTATTGACAAGCATTAAGCATAGCAAAGTCATAGCAACATCAATCTCAGAACATAGTGGATACTAGGGATCAAACCCTAACGAAACTAACTCGATTACATGATAAATCTCATCCAACCCATCACCGTCCAGCAAGCCTACGATGAAATTACTCACGCACGGCTGTGAACATCATAAAATTGGTGATGGAGGATGGTTGATGATGACGACGGCGACGAATCCCCCTCTCCGGAGCCCCGAACGGACTCCAGATCATCCCTAATGAGAGGTTTTAGGGCTTGGCGGCGGCGATGTATCCGTATCGTAAAACGCGATGATTTCTTCTCCCTGGTTTTTTTTCTCCCCAAAAGCCAATATATAGAATTGGAGTTGGCGTCGGAAGGTGTCTAGGGGGCCCACGAGGTAGGGGGCGCGCCCTAGGGGGGGCGCGCCCCCCACCCTCGTGGATAGGGTGTGGGCCCCCTGGTCTTCATCTTTGGCGAGGATTTTTTATTATTTTTCATAAGACATCCCGTGGAGTTTCAGGTCATTCCGAGAACTTTTGTTTTCTGCACATAAAACAACATCATGGCAATTCTGCTGAAAACAGCATTAGTCCGGATTAGTTCCATTCAAATCATACAAGTTAGAGTCCAAAACAAGGGCAAAAGTGTTTGGAAAAGTAGATACGACGGAGACGTATCAACTCCCCCAAGCTTAAACCCTTGCTTGTCCTCAAGCAATTCAGTTGACAAACTGAAAGAGAAAAAGAAAAACTTTTACAAACTCTGTTTGCTCTTGTTGTTGTAAATATGTAAAGCCAGCATTCAGGTTTTCAGCAAATATTATAACTAACCACATTTGCAATAACTCCTAGGTCTCATGTTACTCATATCAATAACATAATCAGCTAGCAAGCCATAATAATAAATCTCGAATGACAACACTTTCTTAACATAATCATAATATGATATAACAAGATGGTATCTCGCTAGCCCTTTCTGAAACCGCAAAACATAAATGCAGAGCACCTTCAAAGATCAAGGACTGTCTAGACATTGTAATTCATGGTAAAAGAGATCCAATCATAGTCATACCCGATATAAATTAACAGTAATGAATGCAAATGACAGCTGTGCTCTCCAGCTAGTGCTTTTAATAAGAAGGTAATGACTCAACATAAAAGTAAATAGATAGGCTCTTCGCAGAGGGAAGAAGGGATTTGTAGAGGTGCCAGAGCTCGGTTTTGAAATAGAGATAAATTATATTTTGAGCGGCATACTTTCATTGTCAACATAACAACTAAGAGATGACGATATCTTCCATGCTAAACAAATTATAGGCGGTTCCCAAACAGAATGGTAAAGTTTATACTCCCCCTCCTCCACAAGCATCAATCCATGGCTTGCTCGAAACAACGAGTGCCTCCAACATTCAACGGGTCCCAGGGGGAGTTTTGTTTGTAATTATTTTGATTTAGTTTGCATAAAGCATGGGACTGGGCATCCCGGTGACCAGCCATTTTCTCGTGAGTGAGGAGCGGAGTCCACTCCTCTTGAGAATAACCCGCCTAACACGGAAGATAAGGGCAGCCCTAGTTGATGTATGAGCTATTCGAGCATGCAAAACAGAATGTTTATTTGAAGGTTTAGAGTTTGGCAAATACAAATTTACTTGGAACGGCAGGTAGATACCGCATATAGGAAGATATGGTGGACTCATATGGAATAACTTTGGGGTTTAAGGGATTGGATGCACAAGCAGTATTCCCGCTTAGTACAAGTGAAGGCTAGCAAAAGACTGGCAAGCGACCAACTAGAGAGCGACAACAGCCATGAACATGCATTAAAATTAATAAACATTGAATACAAGCATGAGTAGGATATAATCCACCATGAACATAAATATCGTGAAGGCTATGTCGATTTGTTTCAACTACATGCGTGAACATGTGCCAAGTCAAGTCACTTAAATCATTCAAAGGAGGATACCACCTCATCATACCACATCACAACCATTTTAATAGCATGTTGGCACGCAAGGTAAACCATTATAACTCATAGCTAATCAAGCATGGCACAAGCAACTATGATCTCTAATTGTCATTGCAAACATGTTTATTCATAACAAGGTGAATCAAGAACGATGAACTCATCATATTTACAAAAACAAAAGAGGTCGAGTTCATACCAGCTTTTCTCATCTCAGTCAGTCCATCATATATCATCATAATTGCCTTTCACTTGCACGACCGAACGGTGTGAATAATAATAAGAGTGCACGTGCATGGGACTAAGCTGGAATCTGCGAGCATTCAATAAACAGGAGAAGACAAGGCAATATGGGCTCTTGGTTAAATCAACAATGATGCATATAAGAGCCACTTCAACAATTTAATCATGGTCTTCTCCTATCGACCCCCAAAGAAAAGAAACAAAATAAAAACTGTTTACACGGGAAAGCTCCCAACAAGCAAAAGAAGAATGGGACATATTTTTGGGTTTTCTTTTTAATTAGTACAGCAAAGAAATAAACTACTACTAATTTTTTTGGTTTTTCTTAAGGTTTATTAAACACACAAGAAGAAAGCAGGAAAAAGAAAATAAACTATCATGGATATTACAGTGAAAGAGTATGAGCACCGACATCTAGCAATGAGTGTGTGTGAACATAAATGTAATGCCGGTGAGAAATACGTACTCCCCCAAGCTTAGGCTTTTGGCCTAAGTTGGTCTATTGCGAGGGATAGCCTGGCGGATACCCGTAGGTGTAGATGGGGTCAAACTGCGATGCAGCGGCTATCGCCTCCTGAGCTGCAGCGTGGCATCGAGCCGCCTCCGCTCTTCTCTCGTACTCATCTGCCTCCTCTCTGGTAATAACATATCTTCCTTTTGTCTGAGAATCAAAGAAGGCAGGAGCAGGAAGAGTAATATGGACAACATGTCATTTGTTAAAGATTAGTCGATACTGGGGAGGTGGTTCAGTCCTCTCAACAAACTGGTGGGGAACCATAGAATCAAAATCTAAATAAGTAGGGGGTAACTCCATATCACCCTCACGAATGTCTATCTCAAGAAAACTAGCTAAGCGGGTTGCATAAATTCCTCCAAAGAAATCTCCGTTATATCTATTATGATGCAAAATACGAGCTACAATGGCTCCCATATGATAAGATTGGTCTCCTAACACAGCACTCCTGAGAATGATGAGATCAGGGAGACACATGTGACATGCTTCATCTTTAGCATTTATGCACCTACCGATGAAGAGAGCAAAATAATGTATAGCAGGAAAGTGAATGCTCCCTATAGTGGCTTGCGTTATATCTCTAAATTCCCCCGCAGTTATACTAGCAAGAAAGTCTCTAAATTCAGATTTAGGGGGATCCCTGACACTACCCCAAGATGGAAGTTTGCAAGAAAAAGTGAAATCCTCTAAGTCCATGGTATAAGATTTGTCATAAAGGTCGAACATGACTGAAGGAGAATTACGCAAAGATGAAAATTCAAACCTCCTCACAAATGAACTTGTGAGATCATGGTACTGGGGGCATTTTGTCAGCCTCGAAGTCCACAAGATCGGCGTTACGCAAATATGCGTTAAATTCTTCTATGATTCCCGCTTGATCCATAAAATTTTCCGAAGGCCATTCACAGGGCCTCACAAGAGCGTCTCTTGGTTGTTCCTCGTCAGCATCACGCATTGCAAGCCTGGGACCTTGCTTCCTTGAAGAACCACCTTGGAACATCTTCCTAAACGTATTGTTTCCTCCGAAAAATTTCTGAAATTTTTAGTAACTTCAAACAAAAGTGAACCAACTTCAATAAAATTGATAGAAACTACTCCTACAAGTGCCTAGAGCCTATATCAATCATTAGAACTACTTGGAACCATATAAATTTGACATGCAAGCTCAAGAACATGGTCACCTATGCAGCACAAATTTGCAAAGAATAAAGCACTAGAAAAAAACTAATTGGACCAATGGAGGAGTCACATACCAAGGAACAACCTCCCCAAGCAGTTTTGCGAGAGGTGCTTTGAGCAAGGAGATCGAAAATCACAGCAAAAGTGGCTGGAACTCGTGCTTGAGTTGGTTTTTCGGGTTTGTGTGAGGCAGAGGAAGAAGATGGGTGCAGGGATAAGTGGAGGAGGGCCACCATGGGCCCACGGGGCAGGGGCGTGCCCAGGGGGGGTAGGGCGCGCCCTCCGCCCTCGTGGCCAGGTGGCAGCTCCCCCCGCGATGATTTTTGCGCTATAAATCCTCAAATATTCCCGAAAAAATCTTATTAAATTGGCATGGCATTCTGAGGACTTTTATTTTCGGGATATTTTTTATATTGCACGGATAAATCAGGAAACAGACAGAAAAATATTATTTTTACTTTATTTCAACTAAATAACAGAAAATATAAAGAGGGTATAGAAGGTTGTGCTTCTAGTTTCATCCATCTCATGCTCATCAAAAGGAATCCACTAACAAGGTTGATCAGGTCTTGTTAACAAACTCATTCCGACTAACATGGAACCGGAGAAATTTTGAATGACACTATGTTACCTCAATAGGAATATGCACATCCCCAATGATAATTATATCATATTTCTTTTTGACAGTAGGAAGAGGAAATTCAAAACCTCCAAATAGATGGAATTTTTCCAATAGAGTTGATACTATGAACTTGAGGTTGTTTCCTTGGAAAGTGTACCGTATGCTCATTACCATTAACATGAAAAGTGACATTGCCTTTGTTGCAATCAATAACAGCCCCTGTAGCATTCAGAAAAGGTCTTCCAAGAATAATAGACATACTATCGTCCTCGGGAATATCAAGAATAACAAAGTCCGTTAAAATAGTAACGTTTGCAACCACAATAAGCACATCCTCACAAATACCGACAGGTATAGCAGTTGATTTATCAGCCATTTGCAAATACATTTCAGTAGGTGTCAACTTATTCAAATCAAGTCTACGATATAAAGAGAAAGGCATAACACTAACACCGGCTCCAAGATCACATAAAGCAGTTTTAACATAATTTCTCTTAATGGAGCATGGTATAGTAGGTACTCCTGGATCTCCAAGTTTCTTTGATATTCCACCCTTAAAAGTATAATTAGCAAGCATGGTGGAAATTTCAGCTTCCGGTATCTTTCTTTTATTGGTAATGATAACTCAGCATAAGGATTTGTTTTGAGCACATCAGTTAATCGCATACGCAAAAAGATGGGTCTAATCATTTTAGCAAAGCGCTCAAAATCGTCATCATCCTTTTTCTTGGATTGTTTCGGAGGAAAAGGCATGGGCTTCTGAACCCATGGTTCCCTTTCTTTACCATGTTTCCTAGCAACGAAGTCTCTTTTATCATAACATTGATTCTTTGATTGTGGGTTATCAAGATCAACAACAGGTTCAACTTCTACATCATTATCATTACTAGGTTGAGCATCATCATGAACATCATCATTAACATTTTCACTAGGTTCATGTTCATTACCAGATTGTGTTTCAAAGATCGGACATAGAGATATCATTTGGATTCTCGTGGTTCAGCAATAGGTTCACTAGAAGTTTGCAAAGTCCTATCATTTTTCGCTTTTCTTCCTTTTAGAAGAACTAGGTACATCAATATTATTTCTCCGAGAATCTTGCTCGATTCTCTTAGGGTGGCCTTCAGGATACAAAGGTTCTGAGTCATTCTACCAGTTGTAGTAGCCACTCTAACAGCATAATCATTTTCCTACTATTCATTTCATCAAGCACTTCTTTTCGAGCTTTAAGTACTTGTTCTACTTGAGTGGTAACCATAGAAGCATGTTTGCTAACAAGTTTAAGTTCACCTCTAATATTAGCCATATAATCACCCAAGCGCTTAATCATATAAGCATCTTGTTTTAATTGTCTACCAAAATAAGCATTAAAGTCGTCTTGCTTAAACATAAAGTTATCAAACTCATCCAAGCACTGACTAGAAATTTTAGTAGGAGGGACTTCAGCTTTATCATATCTATAGAGAGAATTTACCTTTACTACCTGTGTTGGGATATCGGGATCAGGAGGTTATTCAGTGAATAAAGAATTGAGATCATATACTTCTTCAACAGGCGGTAAATTAAGACCATATATTTCTTCAATAGGAGGTAAATTCTTAACATCTTCAGCTTTAATACCTTTTTCTTTCATAGATTTCTTTGCCTCTTGCATATCTTCAGGACTGAGAAATAGAACACCTCTCTTCTTCGGAGTTGGTTTAGGAATAGGCTTAGTAATTGGAGCAGAAGCTAGCTCAGGAGGTGCCCAATTATTTTCATTTGTCAACATATTATTCAGTAGAATTTCAGCTTCATTCTGTGTTCTTTCCCTGAAAAGAGAACCAGCACAACTATCCAGGTAATCTCTGGAAGCATCGGTTAGTCCATTATAAAAGATATCAAGTATTTCAGGTTTCTTAAGAGGATGATCAGGCAAAGCATTAAGTAACTTGAGAAGCCTCCCCCAAGCTTGTGGGAGACTCTCTTCTTTAATTTGCGAAGTTGTATATTTCCCTCAAAGCAGCTTGTTTCTTATGAGCGGGGAAATATTTAGCAGAGAAGTAATAAATCATATCCTGGGGACTACGCACACAACTAGGATCAAGAGAATTAAACCATATCTTAGCATCACCCTTTAATGAGAATGGAAATATTTGGAGTATATAAAAGTAGCGCGATCTCTCATCATTAGTAAACAGGGCGGCTATATCATTTAACTTAGTAAGATGTGCCACAGCAGTTTCAGATTCATAGCCATAAAAAGAATCAGATTCGACCAAAGTAATTATATCTGGATCAACAGAAAATTCATAATCCTTAGGAACACAAATAGGTGAAGTAGCAAAAGCAGGGTCAGGTTTCATTCTGTCTCTAAGAGATTCTTTACTCCATTTAACTGGCAGCCTCTTAAGTTCATATATATCTTTACAAGCAAAAATAGCTGCAGAAGATTCCATATCAAAAACATAACCCTCAGGAATAACAGACATATTTTCATCATCACTTTTCATCATCGTATTCAGATTCAATAATTTGTTTCTCTCCAGCCCTAGCAATTTGTTCATCTAGAAATTCACCAAGGGGCACAGTAGTATCAAGCATATAAGTAGTCTCATCATAAGTATCATGCATAGCAGAAGTGGCATCATCAATAACATGCGACATATCAGAACGAATAGCAAAGGCAGGTTTAGGTGTCGCTAGCTTACTCATAACAGAAGGTGAATCAAGTGCAAAGCTAGATGGCAGTTCCTTACCTCCCCTCGTAGTTGAGGGATAAATTGTTGTCTTAGCGTCTTTCAAGTTCTTCATAGTGTCCAGCAGATTAAATCCCAAGTGACTCAAAGAATAGAGCTATGCTCCCCAGCAACGGTGCCTGAAAAAGGTCTTGATAACCCACAAGTATAGGGGATCGCAACAGTTTTCGAGGGTAGAGTATTCAACCCAAATTTATTGATTCGACACAAGGGGAGCCAAAGAATATTCTTAAGTATTAGCAGCTGAGTTGTCAATTCAACCACACCTGGAAACTTAGTATCTGCAGCAAACTGTTTAGTAGCAAAGTAATATGATAGTGGCGGTAACGGTAACAAAAGTAAAGACAACAAAAGTAACGTTTTTGGTATTTTTGTAGTGATTGTAACAGTAGCAACGGAAAAGTAAATAAGCGAAGACCAGTATATGGAAAGCTCGTAGGCACCGGATCACCGATGGATAATTTTGCCGGATGCGGTTCGTCATGTAACAGTCATAGCATCGGGTGACACAGAACTAGCTCCAATTCATCAATGTAATGTAGGCATGTATTCTGTATATAGTCATACGTGATTATGGAAAAGAACTTGCATGACATCTTTTGTCCTACCCTCCCGTGGCAGCGGGGTCCTCTTGGAAACTAAGGGATATTAAGGCCTCCTTTTAATAGAGAACCGGAACAAAGCATTAGCACATAGTGAATACATGAACTCCTCAAACTATGGTCATCACCGGGAGTGGTCCCGATTATTGTCACTTCGGGGTTGCCGGATCATAACACATAGTAGGTGCTATAGACTTGCAGGATAGGATCAAGAACTCACATATATTCATGAAAACATAATAGGTTCAGATCTCAAATCATGGCACTCGGGCCCTAGTGACAAGTATTAAGCATAGCAAAGTCATAGCAACATCAATCTCAGAACATAGTGGATACTAGGGATCAAACCCTAACAAAACTAACTCGATTACATGGTAAATCTCATCCAACCCATCACCGTCCAGCAAGCCTACGATGGAATTACTCACGCACGACGGTGAGCATCATGAAATTGGTGATGGAGGATCGTTGATGATGACGACGGCGATTAATCCCCCTCTCTGGAGCCCCGAACGGACTCCAGATCAGCCCTCCCGAGAGGTTTTAGGGCTTGGCGGCGGCGCTGTATCCGTATCGTAAAACGCGATGATTTCTTCTCCCTGGTTTTTTTCTCCCTGAAAGCCAATATATAGAGTTGGAGTTGGCGTCAGAAGGTGTCTAGGGGGCCCACGAGGTAGGGGGCGCGCCCTAGAGGGGGGGTGCGCCCCCCACCCCCGTGGACAGGGTGTGGGCCCCCTGGTCTTCATCTTTGGCGATGATTTTTTATTATTTTTTATAAGACATCCCGTGGAGTTTCAGGTCATTCCGAGAACTTTTGTTTTCTGCACATAAAACAACATCATGGCAATTCTGCTAAAAATAGCGTCAGTTCGGGTTAGTTCCATTCAAATCATACAAGTTAGTGTCCAAAACAAGGGCAAAAGTGTGTGGAAAAGTAGATACGACGGAGACGTATCATTGATCACATGGAGGCTTTCAGGTGAAGCTTCGAGCAATAGTAGCGAGTCATCGGCAAATAACAAGTGGCTGAGTGATGGTGCTCCCTGGGCGAGACGGATACCCATGATCTGTCTGGTTGCCTCCGCATGTTTAAGCAAAGGTGACAGGCCCTCGACGCACAGCAAGAAAAGATAAGGGGAGACGGGGTCCCCTGCCTCAGGCCCCTGCCCGGGGTCACTAGATCAGTGCATGGCCCATTGACCTTGAATCTATATGTCATCGATCTAATGATGTGTTAATCAGGTTGACAAAGCTTTGCTCAAAACCTAGTTAAAGCATCACTTTCTCGAGAAAATCCCACTATACCCGATCATAGGCCTTACTCATGTCAAGTTTCAAAGCCGCATAAGCCACTCTCCCCATCTCTTCCGTTTCAAAAAATGTGTCGCTTCATAAGCCAGAATAGTGTTGTCTGATATGAGCCTCCCCGGGACAAAAGCACTCTGGTTGGGTGATACAATCTCATCCAGAATACACTTCAGTCTGTTAGCGATGACTTTGGACACGAGCTTGTACACGACATTTCATAGGCTAATAGGGCGAAGATCTTTCAGAGACTCGGGGTTTTGAACCTTTGGGATAAGGACCACCAAGGTGTCGATCCCTCTGGTATACTACCGCCTTGCAATACTTGTAGCACCTCGCGCACCACGTCATCTCCAACAAGCTGCCAATAGTTCTTATAGAACAGTGCTAGGAGCCCATCCATTCCCGGGGCCTTTAAGTCACCAATATCGTCCAGGGCATGCTTCACCTCTTCAGCAGTGTACTCTGCCCCAAGAAAATCATTCATTTGGGTAGTCACCTTTGGGGCTATCTGATTCAATATGTCGGCTGTGTCTGTACCTGCTACAGAAGTAAAAAGAGAGGAAAAATAATTAGTCACGACATTCTTCATACCCTCTTCATCCTCCACGACCCCCATCCTCCTTCTTCAACTTATTTATGGTGTTTTTCTTCTTCCGTTCCGATGCATAGGCCTGAAAATATCTCGTGTTACGATCGTTGTATGCAAGCCAATCTGCATGTGCTCTCTGCCGCCACACTAGATCCTCCTGCTCTTCTAGTTTCTCCAGCTGGTAGCAAAGGGTTTGCTCCTTCCTCACCATCCCCTCCGATAAGGGCTGACGCCTGACATGCTCCAGGTCAGCTTTGATCTTCTTTATTCTTTTATGTAGGTCACCCAACACCTCACGGCTCCAAGTATGTAGGGCCTTCATCACCCCTTCCAATTTGCTACTAACATTCGGTCCGTATGTATGTTCCCATGCCTCCTGAACAATCCCATCACATCCTTCTTCTACCAGCCATCTGGCCTCGAACTTGAGTTGGTGTTGGCCACTTCTCAAGCGCTGCACCCTCGGACTTCCATCTCTCAGCAAAATCACAGGCCTATGGTCTGAATGGTGCGGGTCCCCATTGACAATTTTGTATGCAGGGAACCGATCGCGCCACTCCGGTGTTGCCACCACACGGTCAAGCCGCTCCCGGATATAACCATCAATACGATAATTTTTATTTCTCCACGTAAAAATTCCCCTCAAAGCCGAGGTCATGCAAATTACAAAAATCAAGGGCATCACGAAAATTTTTCATATATCTATGGGACCGTGGCACACCGCCCTGTTTTTCATGCTGGAATAAAATCTCATTAAAGTCCCCACAGCAGACCCACCGGAGCTGGATTTGTTGATGGAGAGTGCGAAGCAGCTGCCAGGTTTCAACCTTTCTATCTATGTGAGATTCCCCATATATTCCAGTTAGACGCCACTTGAAACCATCCTCCTCTTCAACTATCGCATCAATGTGCATCCTGCCCATCCACCTTAGTGTCAAGTTTATTCCTCTCCTCCAGAAGAGAGCCAAGCCTCCACTCTTTCCTTTATTATTGCACGCCCCATATGATGTAGACCCAACTTATCATGAAAACGCTCCATTCTCTCCTTATCCATTTTTGTTTCGGACAAGAAGAGGATGTCGGGAACCTCCTTCTTCTGGAGATCCAGAAGACCACGAACTGCCGAGCCATTTCCCAAACCCCGCAAGTTCCAGGCTATTATCTTCATTTGTCCTCGCAGGGCTGGCCCGGCAGCCCCGCGTCTTGGTGTGTCTCCAACTCCACGTGCCCTCCTTCGTTGTTCTTCTTCTATCTCTTTGCCTCCTCCTCCCCATCTAACTCCATAGCATCGCCCTCCCTCTTCCTGTTACTCCCCTCCATCATTCTCAAGTGATCATCCCCCTCCTCTCCATGGCCTTCCCTTCCTGCTCCTTTGCTTTTTTGTAATGCCCAGGGGATCTGTTCTTCTTCCCCTCTATAGTCCCCACGGAGCTGGAGACCCTCACGTCCACGTGCATGGCAGCAGTGTGCATGGCCTCGGCCTGCGTGCCCTTCTTTAACACCCCGCCCCCTTCCACACCCTGCTGTTTACCATCTGTCCGGGACCCTCCATTTCCACCCTTGTCGTTTCCAGGTGGTGTGACTGACTGCTCCTTTGTCCCCTTCGGTTCCCCCATAGCTGATTCCTGTCCCCCCCCCCCACACACACAGTGGTCGTATGTGGGACAGATTGGTCTAGCCCACCTTGAATTTCCTCCAATTGCTGGCCTGGGCCCGGCTATTGTTGAGCCTTCTCCTTCCCTGCCTCCTGCTGGAATGATAACCGCTTCGGCAATCCAGCCCTAGCGTCCACCCCAACCTTCTTTATCAGACTCGTCACCTCCTGGCCCCTCTCTTCCTCCTCAACACTGCCCGTCCCGCTCTTACTCCCTTTCCTCCATGAAGGTGCATCGCTGCCAGATGTAGTGTGCCCGGTCCAGGTCCCCACACCTCTGCTACTGCTACCTCGGCCCCCCCGCCAGCGATCTGCTATCCCCCACCTTCCTCTCGCAGCCGATCCTCCACGCCTAGGCATGTACGCCCGCAACCAAGCATCGAACTGCTGCTTCTCCCCCCTCTTCAGCTTCACTCCACATCCTTTGTCAATGTGGCCTATGATCCCGCACGTATAACAGAAGTCAGGTAGATATTCATACTCGAACGGGCACTAGTTCTTGTCTTCTACACCATCCTGCTCCTCCCCCTGCGCGGTCACCATTAGAGCTCCCTTCTCTTCCTTCTCCTCTTCCAGGATAAACCCTCTCATCAACGGGCTGGTAATATTCATCCTCACCTTTACCTGAAGGAATCTACCCAATGTGTTGGGGATATAATTACTAAGCGTGAACCGCCCGGGAGGGCCGGTTTACCCTCGTTCATGATCCAGGCCCATATGGACGCCTGGAGCCCAGAGGCGAATTAAGGTCCATGTAGGTAAACCGCCTTAGCATTGTAGCTTGTGTTGTAAGACAAGAAAGGAGAGATCAAGCCGGACTCTTGTATGAGCCGGATTGGGACTCTGTAGACCGACCGGGCGTCAACCCGTGTATATAAGGGGACGACCCGGCGGCGAGTTAGGGATGAGAATTCGAGGCTAAGGCAAAGCTGTTGCTCCTAGTCGCGAAACCATATCAATCACATCACAACCGGACGAGGCTTTACCTTCATCAAGGGGCGGAACGAGATAATTCCCGTGTCTTGTGTCCGCTTTAACCCTCTAGGTAAACCCGTACAATGGCCCTACGACTAAGTCCTTTCATGAGGACATCTGCCGTGACAAGTCCACGACAGTTGGCGCCCACCGTGGGGCTATCGCATGATGGTTTGATGATCTTAGAGGGCAAGTTCGAAGGACTCGAAGGCTATGCAGTGGGCCGGATGACTAAAAGTCGTCGCGGCAAGCTCTACATCGACGATGCGGACTGGGGCCCCGAGGCCGGCTCGGTTGAGTACGGGTACCGGGTCCCCTTTGGCGGCATACACGTGTTCATCGGCAAGATTGGCGAGTCAGGGCCTGGGCCGGACGTCGGCACCGACCTCGTCGAGACGGCTCAGCGGGCGAAGAAGAGTCCCGCCCTAGCTGAACCGGCGGTCAAGCATGTTTTCGTGGGAGTCGTCCACGGAGGTTACGAGGGCGGATCAGCATCTGGTGACGAAACCATCGTTTACTCTGGCGACGAATCGTCGGCCGGAGAAACTGAGTCTTTATACCAGCTGCAGGACGGCCAGATCGGGGGCTGTTCCGACGGTGAGAGTATTCCGGACCCCCTCGATCTACCCAACTGGGTTGGGGTCTTCATGGCCGGTACGCAGGAGGCGCTTCACTCTTCGGCCGCGGCACCCCTGGTCGCCGGTTCAACAGCGGTGATGGCAGCCGGGGGCGGAGGCCCTGTGCGCCCACCGGCTCAAGTTTTATCAGAGCTTTTCGACGCATTGGCGGTGCTCATGGCGGAAGCTAATCCACCGGATCAGGACATGCACAACGCGGAGATTGCAAAGGTGAGGGAACAGATCACTAAAGCTAAGGCAGACCTGGCGGCCGCGGACGAACGGATGGCAGTGGAACGAGCCGCTTTGGATGCGCAGGCTTATAGGCTCAGGCTGGACCGGAGTGCATCACAGGAAGTCATGAAAAGGAAGTACAGGTCCCGTTTGCCTTCAGTTTTTGAGGGTAGAGAGCTTTTTAATACCCCAGGAGCAGGGACCAGTAATCCGCCGCCGTTGGTAAACCGGCCGGAAGCACCTGGGACGGCCGCACCGGTTCAGCCTCGTGTGGTAGATCTGCCTCGCCATCATACCGGAGCGCCCCAGACCGTGCAGACACCTCCGGGTCACTACTCCAACCCGATGGATAATCTTGTGGTGGCTGCGGCACGGTTGGAGGCGATTCCAATTGAAGGCGATTCACCGCAGGCGGTAGAGACACGCCGGGTTAAGGAGCTCCTCAGGACGGCCCTGGCTCAGGAAGAAGCGTACTCAGTCGATCGGGATCGGATCCACTCCACCCCCCGCCCGAGCCGGAGCTATAGCCGACGCGTCGATGAACCGGCCGTATCGAGCAATGCGCCGCGTGGTCCGCCTCGCGGCAACAATCCGGCAGGCGGCTTTGAAGATGCTCAAGTGGTAGTAGACCGCGCCAGGGCACGTAGGGAGGCCGAGTTAGCAGCACAAGCGGAGGATCATCCGCCCGCGCCGGTTCATCCGACCATCATCGAACCAGGGGTCACGTCTGGCTCTTTGGGGGTGCCTTGCCTCGTCCCCGCTTTACGCAACGTGCGCTTACCCAAGGACTTTAAGGGGCCACGCAAGGTGCCAAATTATACTGCCGACTTGGCTCCAGAGGCGTGGATAGAAAGTTACGAGATGGCCATGGAGATGCTAGATGTGGATGAAGCCGCATGCGCAAAATACTTCACAATGATGCTGGAAGGTACGGCCCGGACTTGGTTGAAAAACTTGCCTCCCAACTCTATTAGCTCGTGGACCCAGTTGCGAGCCCGATTCATCCAAAATTTCAAAGACACCTGTAAACAGCCCATGTCTGTGGTGGATCTGGCAGCTTGCGTCCAGGCGGAGGGAGAGTCTACAACCCATTGGGTGCACCGCGTTTCGGAGGTTTTACATTCTTCAGACCGGATCAACCCTGATTCCGCGATCTTGACCTTGGAAGCCAATTGCCGGTTCGAGCCATTGAAATTGAAGCTGGGTCGATGAAGCGTTTTGCCATGACATGGGCACTCTAATGGGCGTTTTTGGTAAAGTACGCTGATTCTCGATAGTACCAAGGATCCCGAATCTGAGAATGATGAAGTGGGGAAGGGAAAACAGAACGGCAACCTGGGGCCAGCAGCACCATTCGGCAGCAATGGAGGGAACAAGCGCGAAGTTTAACGACAACATGGGCTTTGTGGCTAACACCAACGCTAGCAGGACAAGGGTCAGCAACGCAGGGGTAGGCAGTCAAACCGGGGCGGTCACAATCCGGATCGTTTGAATTTCATATTGAATCAACCTTGTCCGAAGCATGGGACGAAGGAGGTACAGGCGAACCACCTTTGGAAGGATTGTTATATTATGCAGGAGTTTAAAAATTCCAATTCTTTCCGGTATGATCAAGGGACCGGCGGCGGCTCAGGGTCCGCTCCGGGTTACGGTGGAGGAAATTCCGGCCCGGGATTCGGTGGTAATCCGGCGGCAAGGCAATCGAATAATCAAGGCAATCGAATAATCAAGGTAATCGTAACGAATCGAACTAAGGGGCTACAATCAACAACAGCAGCGATCGGGTTATCGAGCAACCCAAAGCAGCTTGAATGGGGACAAGACCACGCCTTCACCACCAGCTTGGACCGACGGGACCGAAAACTTCAGAGGCGGGCGGTCGGTGTGGTTGAACTGCTGCGCCAGATTACCTACGCTTGGTCCGAGCAGCCGATTGTGTGGAGCAGAGGATCATCCTCCCGGTTTACAATCCGGTCGCTTAGCCCTCGTGGTAGCACCCTGTAGGAGGGTACAAGTTTACCAAGGTTCTTATGGATGGAGGAAGCAGCATCAACATCTTGTACTACGAGACCTTTTCGGCGATGGGGTTAACGGATAGGCATCTTAGGCCATCCAGCACGGTGTTTCACGGAGTGGTGCACAGTAAGTCGGCGCATTCGGCCGGCAAGATAGCTCGAGGTGACCTTTGGGGACGAGCATGACTCGCAACGTAAACGCTGACGCTTGAGGTGGTGAAAATTCAAAGCCCTTACCACGCCTCTTTGGGCGGCCGGCTTATGCTAAATTCATGGCACGGCCTGTTATGTTTACTTACACTGAAAATGCCGGGTCACAAAGGAACGATAACGGTTCATGGAGCCGCGGATCGCTCTGGAGTGCGAGGAAGGTGATGCGGCTTACGCAGAGTCGGTCTGCGCTACGGAAGAGTTAAAGTATTATAAAGATAATGTTGATCCGGCGGATATGACCCTTTGAAGAAGCCAACTACAGAGCATGATCCGGACTTGAAGTTCAAATCGCGGCTGAGACGAAGCTTGTTGATTTTGTGCCCGCGATTCATCCAAGCAGTTCACTATCGGTGCCAACCTGGATCCTAAATAGGAAAGCGCGCTCATCGAAGTTCATCCGTGAGAATCGACATTTTGCATGGAAGCCGTCGACATGCGGTGTACCGAGGGAACTCGCAGAGCACACTCTTAATGTTGACCCGAAATACAAAACGGTAAAACAGTTTCTTCGCCGGTTTAATGAGGAAAGGCGCAAGGCCATCGGAGAAGAAGTTGCTAGGCTTTTGGCAGCAGGGTTTATCGTCGAAGTCTTTCATCCAGAGTGGCTCGCTAACCCGGTTCTGGTCCTTAAGAAGAATGGCACTTGGCGCATGTGCGTGGATTACACAGATCTTAACAAAGCTTGTCCAGAGATCCTTCGCCTCCCCCGCATTGATCGATTATTGATGCAACGGCGGGTTGTGAGCGCTTGAGCTTTACGGATGCGATTCCGTTATCATCGATTAAGATGGCGTTAAGGACCAAGAGAAAACAGCGCTTATCACCCCTTTTGAGCCTTCGCTATGTGTCCATGCCTTTGGGCTCAAGAGCGCCCAAGCAACTTATCGCGTAGTACGTAATTGTTTGCATGAACAGATCGGCCGAATGTGCACGCTTATGTGGATGACATCGTGGTGAAGTCAAGGCAGAAGGAAACATTGATCGAGGACTTAAAGGAAACCTTTGACAACTTGCGGGTGTACAAGATGATGCTCAACCCGCCAAGTGCGTCTTTGGTGTTCCGCGCAGTAAATTGTTGGGTTTTCGTGTCCAACCGGGGATTGAGGCTAATCCGAGAAAATTACAGCTATCACCTCCTTAGCTAAGCCAAAGTGCATCAACGACGCCCAACGCTTGGCAGGCCGGATTGCTGCGTTAAGCGGTTTATCATCGCCTAGGAGAGAAGGCTATTCCTTTGTACCAGATGTGAAGAAGACGGATCAATTCGTGCGGAGCTCGCCGATGAGGCATTGAGGATTTAAAGCGGCAGCTGGCCAACCGCTCGTTCTTGCTGCCCCTATTGACAGGGAGCCGCCTCGTTATATGTTGTCGCTAACGCCAGAGCAGTGAGTGTGGCCATTGTGGTGGAGCGCAAGGAGGCAGGGAAGGAGTATCCGTTCGTGCCGATTTACTACATCAGCGAGGTTCTCATCGAATCTAAACAAAGATATCCACATTGGCGTAAGCTGGTATATGGAGTTTTTATGGTGTCGAAAGTGAAGCAATATTTCCAAGGGCACCTTATCACAAAGGGTCGGATTCGGCCCCTTAGGCGATATCATCATCGAACCGGAAGCGATCGTCGGATTGCTAAGTGGGCTATAGAACTTGGGCCGCACGGTTTAAAGTATGTGCCCTTGACGGCCGTAAAGTCTCGTGCACTTGTGGATTTCATTAATGATTGGACAGAGTTGCAAGCGCTTTAAGAGAAGCCGGATCATACCTATTGGACCATCCATTTTGATGGATCCAGCAATTGAGGGCTCTGGGCTGGAGTCGATTAACTTCCCCACGAGGTGACAAGTTCATTATTTTCTCCGCCTAATGTTCCCTTGTACTAACAATGCAGCTGAGTATGAAGCTTTGCTCCATGGTCTCCGGATGGCCAAGGAAATGAATCTCACCGGTTAAATGCTTTGGTGACTCGGACTTGGTGGCCCAAAGAAGTATCCCGCACTTGGGACTCCAAAGATCCGCCATGGCTGCATATCGTCGGAAGTGGATATTGTTGCGGGACATTTTAAAGGGTATCGTGGACCATGTGGATCGTCGGAAGAACGGCGGTGATGCTTTGAGCCGGTGGGTTCCCAGCGTAAACCGTCCCGCCTAACGTTTTCCTTGATGTGCTGCACAAACCGCCGCTTAAGCTTCCCGATGAAATTGATTTGGCTATCCCTGATCCGGAGGCTCAATTGGTGGCGGCCTTGCATGTCATTCGGATTGACGCCCTTATTTGGCATACATGAACCGGGCGAAGTTACTGAGGATGAGACGCTGGCCCGGCAGATCGCTCGCGGTCTAAGTCTATGACCATTGTTAATGGCGAGTTGCACCGTCGCAGATGTGTCGAGGCGTTTCAGCGTTGTGTGTCCCTCAAGAGGGCTGTGAGATATTGCGAGAGATTCATGAAGGGGATTGTGGTCACCACGCGGTTCAAAGTCCCTCGTGGCCAAAGCATTCCGCCATGGTTTCTATTGGTTGACTGCCCATGCCGATGCGGAGGATCTGGTCGACGGTGTGATGGTTGCCAAAAGTTCTCCAGCGTGCTCATGTGCCAGCCCAAGAATTGAGGATGATTCCAATTACTTGGCCGCTTTGCACTTGGGGTTGGATATGGTTGGACCTTTCAAAAGGTCCAAGGACAAAAAGACCCACTGCTGGTAGCGGTGGATAAATTTACCAAGTGGGTCGAGGCAGAGCCCGTTAGCAAGTGTGATGCGCCACGGCGGTTCAGTTCATCAAACGGGTGATTTTCGGTTTGGGTTTCCACACAAGATCATCACGGACGATGGCACCAATTTGTCCAAAGGAGCTATGAAGGAATTTTGTGAACGAGAGCACATCCGCTTGATGTTTCTTCCGTAGCCCACCCGCAATCCAATGGTCAAGCGGAACGAGCTAATCGGGAGATTTTGAAAGGTATCGGACTCGCTTATGGTCCCTTTAGAGAGGACGCGGGTTGTTGGGTGGAAGAGCTACCATCGGTGATATGGAGTATAAACACTACCCCAACCGATCCAATCGGATACACGCCGTTCTTTATGGTCTATGGAGCGGAGGCGGTCCTTCCCAGTGATATCCGCCACGACTCGCCCGAGTAGCAGCTTATGTTGAGGCAGATAGCGAGGCAGCACGGCAAGATGATTTGGATCGACCGGACGAAGAGCGCGATATGGCAGCAGCTCGCTTCGGCGGTCTACCAAAGAGGATCTTCGCCGGTATCACAGCCGGGCGGTTAAAACGAGAACCTTTCGTGAAGGAGACTTAGTGCTGCGGCTCATTCAAGATCGTAAAGATATGCACAAGCTATCCCCACCTTGGGAGGGGCCTTTGTGGTCAGAAGAATCTATACAACGGGTCCTACTATCTCGATTGATGTTCGAGAGCGAAAGGACTCACGACGCCGAGGAGGAGACTAACGTGCCGTGGAACATAGCTCATCTTCGCCTTATTATACCGAGCCATCGGCTCCACTTATGTACATATCAAGACAATGTATATATTATGAATAAAAGCAATAAACCGGATCCTCGGCTAAAGGGTATCTCATTCAGTATAAAAGACCGTTCGGGTACATGGAGATGTTGTCGTGAAGCGGCCTCCGTTTAACCCTTAGCCTTGTTGTCGAAATTTTTGTCATTGGGGGCTTGGTCGTGTCCGAACCAATGCAACACCTCTTGGCAAAGTAAAGCCACCGATCATTTGGGGCATGGTCACGTCTGAACCAACACACCTCTTGGTCGGCCTAAGGCCATAGAATCACTTGGGGCTTTGGTCGAACCCAACCATCGCAATGCCATTTGATCGGCATCATGCCACGAGTTCGGGTTGGGGACCCGCTGACTTGAACCATCGCTACATCAGATAGGGGCTTGGTCTCGTCCGACCATGGTAACACCATCTGATCCGGCTCAGTACAGCCTTTTCTTGCAAAGTGATTTTTTCTCATCGATTTTGCTTCCATGTGATCTTTATGCCTATCATTTGGCTTTTGTTGACCTTTTTAAACCGACCAAACTCTGTAAACCGGATTTAAGTTCAAGTTCAGTACATTTTTTAAGCTGGCGATTTTTGTTCCGGTTTGATTTTGCTGTTAACATCCTATTGTGGAGTAACAGGGGGCTTATCATGCCCGACACGGTTTACACGGTAAATCGGTCTTATACACACAGGGATTGATCTCCTTTGACGGTGATGGTCTATAAGGCTTCCGCTTTGGGATTGGCTAAAGCCAACTGTGTGCCTGATATTGGCAGGTATGTTCGTATCACATAGTTTCGATCGTATGCCTCGGTATTTTTCTCATATAAGTATGTTAGCATCAGTCTGGCTAGGGGCGTAAACCGCCCTGGCGGTTTAAGAACTTGTGATTGCAGGCAAAATATGTTGCAGGATTCATTACAAAAACCAACGGATCTCGTACCATCATGTAAAGGTTTACAGACTGAGGGTGTACCGGCATTGTTCAATGACAGACACTTGCTATCCTATTACAGAGCCTTTCGAGGCCCGGCGTTTCACGCAGAGTTATGCCTTGAAGCTTTGGATGTCACCCGGTTTGACGGATTACGCTGCTTCACCGGGTTGGCGTGAGGTAGAGGGGACGGCGCCTGGCGTCGGTTCAGCTTCTTCTTCTTCCTCACCCAAAGCCCGGAAGTCATTGGTAGACCAGTCAATCCGGGTTAAGGCCTGAAAGACAGCTTCTTCACTTATCACTCAGCGGATCAACGCTCGGGCGTAAGTGTGCTTACGGATTGAGGAATAAGGCTCGCACTTCCGGGATGACAAATTCCACCCGCTTGTTGTTGGCGTCATAAAAAGAGCGATGAACCTCCAGATTGGCTTCAGCGGCGAGTTGACTCGCCAACGGACGCATTTCCTTTGTAATCCGCTTGTATGCCGTTATCAAAGGCTTCACCGTTCTCTTGAGCGCTGGGAAAACCTTTAGCTATATCACCGGATCAAGATCCGCCATCCATGCCTTGGCACGCCGAGCCGAGAAGGTGCTGCCGGGCTGCGGATCGCTTCATCTCTTCAAGCTGTCCCGGAATCATGGAAAGCCGGTCCAGCATCTCTCTGATCAGGGACGGCGCCGTATTGTCATATGAAGTGGCGCATATGACTCGCTGGGCACCGGTATATAGCTGCTCAATCAGGGTGTACGAAGCCTTGAGTTTTTTCCGCACGTCAGAGCCCAAATGAGCAATACGCTTCCCTGCACCAAGTTTAGACAGCTCAAGTTAAACCGGCGGAAGCATTAACACAGGCATGTTCAGTGTAGCTTTGCTTACCAAAGACGGCAGAAGTCATGGCATGCACTTGGCGTTTGAGTCCGGTAAGCTCTTCAGTCACCGGTTTAAGGGCCGCCTCAGCCTCCTCCGCCCGCTTTATTAAACCGGTTTTCTCGGCGTCCCAGTTGACCCGCTCGGATTTATACCACTCCTTCAGCTGTTCCATGGTGGTCAGGGCAGTTTTTAGCTCATCCTTGGCTTTGGTGGCTTCTGATATTTGGGTTTCCAGATTGCTTGGAGGTCCTTGAGTTGTACAGCTTGGTTGGTGTATTTCATCTCGATGACAAAGGAAGCATGGTAGTGGTTTCATTATACAAGTCCCAAGCTTAATACAAGTATTCAACTTGGCACTTGGGGGCTAATGGCTAGTTGATCTCAATTTGCTATGAAGAGACACACCTTAAGTCCCGGTTTAACTTTGCAAAGTTAAACCGACCCTTGGGGCTACTATGCAGTTAAAATAAAAGAAAGGTCGCCCATTACCTCATAGCGGTCCTTCATGCGATTATTAGACCGGCTTCAAAGTCGCGGCTTGTGTAAAGCCGTTCGTAAAGCCGGAATGAAGCTCTTGGGCAGAGAAATTGTTGTGTCGACATATCAGTCTTCCCTTGTCCTTGCTCATAGTAGTGGAACTTTCTTTGATGTTGTGCTTTGCTAAGGCGACGGTTGGCTAGGAGCAGATAGCGATTACTGTCACAATAACATCCTCATTTTCAGCGGTCTTGTTTGGGCTCGATGTCGCTTTTGCTCGCTCGGCGGTTCAATGATCCACGACCGGCTCGGGCGGACGGGTTTGACGGAACAGGCTGTGAAGTTTCCACTTGGACTTCCGGTTCAACTTCTGGCGGATCAGCAGTGTCGTCTTTGTATAACTCGCCAGAGCTTTCCTTGGCAGCTTCAGGATTTTCGTGTGGTTGTTCTGGGGTCTTCTCCGGATCAACATCCGGGGTAGGAGCAAGAGTTTTCGCTTTCTTGCTCAAGCGAGCCTTGGTGCTGCAATGTTCAGAATTGTAAGACAAATATTTCCAAGGTAATGGTGAATCGAATTGACGGACAGCAATTACATACCCCGCGGCGATGTTCACGGAGGCGGTTGTGTGGTGGATGAACCGCCGGATGAGTTGGAAGAGGCCGATAATTGGTCGACGGATTGAGAGGACATCGGAAGAAACCTTTTAAGGGATAACGCCAGAGAGCAAGTCACCGACGACGGCGCTTCCGGGTTGGTGTGTCCGTAAACCGAGGAGGTAATCCGTTGGCATTGCCGGGTTGTACGGCGCTTCAGCCTCTTTGTGTCTTCAAGTTAAGATTTGGATTCAAGTAAGCACAGGAATGATATTTTTTCACTTTCCGGACGGCGCGACGAATTCTCTTAACCGGCGCAAGTTCGGATTCGGAATAAAGTAAGATTACCTCAACAGGGTCGGCATGGCTAGCTTCAGCATCATCCTGGGAAGAAACTTGTCAGTAAAAATATTGTAAAGGGACCAGGCGTATGCAGGAAGAAACACGAAGTGGAAAGCCGGTTTACCTCAGCTTCTGATTCTTCGTCCTCCGGCGGATCAGAGGACTCGGCGGTCTTCTTCTTGCCTGTTTTCTTAGTGGCCTTGGACTTTACACGCGGCGCCCGAACCGGCTTGGTGCGTTTCCAGAAGGAGCTGTCAGCCAGAGAAGTAACAAAGATTAGCATATATCAACAAGAGTATTAAGAGCCTGAAAGGCAGTGAGTAGAACGTACCGCCGGCGGTTTGTTGGCGGCACAAAATGGAGGCAACCCGGTTAGGCTGCAGACGGAGATTGGCTCATCGAGCATCTTCTTGACGCATCTCGGTGACCTCTGTTCGATTATGGGCAGCTCGTGACGCCTTTGAGGATCTTTGAGGCTGCGGTGTACTCGTGCATCAATCCGGCCAGCGGTTTAGTGGCAAAACACCCCAAGAGACCCACAACGCATAAGATCCACGCCGGTTAAGCCATTGGCCATTAGAGCTCGGAGCTTGATTATTTGCGGTGCGGTTCTTCCGCTCGCGGCGGTTAAGCGTGCGCAGCAGCGGATGCTTTGGTTCTTGAGCGGTGAGAAGCGGTAACCCGGCAAGGGGTTTTCGTTGGGGGCAGTGTTCCGCAGAGAACCAGGTTTGGTTCCGATCCTTTGGATGGTTGTGGTGCTTGGCGGAGGGAAATCGACTTCCTTCCTCTTCGGATTGAAACGCCGCCCAGCTCCGTGTTAGGACCATCGAGAAAATTCTGCGACGGTTCGGATGGAAAAATCCGGAACAACTCCACAGATGGTTCTTCTTGAAGATAGACTTCACGAAGACTTGAAAGTTGCATATGTTTGACATGAAATTGGGCCGATATCCTGCGGATGGAGTTGCAAGTCGGCAAGGACGTCCCGAAAAACTTTGAACCGGCGGGCAGAACCCCGGTCTAAGTGCTGCATAAACACAATTACTTCTCCCGCCATGTTCGGGGAAACTTCGCCCTCGGAACACGCCAATGGAGGACATTTTTGGAGCCAAACCGCGGTGGTGACATAGCCGTTGAGCTGCGTTTCAGTGACTCTGGACCGGACCCAGTTGCAAGCGGAAAATTGAGGAGCCATTCCGGAAGACTAAAGCTGCGAAAGAAAGGAAGAAAACGGTTCACCATTGAACGGGTCAGGCGTTGCAGATATTGTTAAACCGGCAATTCAGCAGCCGGCTTCCCATTCCGGTTTAACTGAGGACTAATGGAGTGACGGATTAGCTATCAAAAGTTAAACCGCCAGAAGAGGCAAAACTGAAAATGTTGCTAAGTATAGACAGAAACAGGTTTCCCACGCGAATGAAAATAAACTAGATCTACCGGAGTTCAGTAAGGAAAATTTCTATGACTTATGCAAACCTCGTACAGCGCAGGAAGGTTCAGGCATGTTGAAATAAAGGATCTGAACAGAAAAGGGGAAGATACAGAGTTGGATGAACGGCGAGAGCAGCCATTTACACAGGATGAGCGATACGGCTGGGCCGTACGGCCGCGGCGGAGCAAGTATGAAGAACCGGTACGAACGCTTATGAACTATGAGACGAGCAGAGTTCAGATGAGATCTAGGGTTCGAAGGAAACCTTACCAGACGAGCGGGAACCGCGGAGGAGCGTTGAAACTCTGGTAAGATCAGGTTGATGCAGCGGCCCGGCGTGAAGCGTCGGTCGAAGGTTGAGGACGACGGCAAGAGCTTCAGAGTCGGCGGGTCGCGAGCAAGAAGAAGAGAGGAAGAAGAAGAGAATGGCCCGACCGGTCTATTTATAAGGGACCGGAGTAATCAAACGGGCGCGAGAATCGAGGAGTCAAAAGCGGCGGAAGGTGCAGCGGCCGCCTCGATTTCCGGAATGGTATTAAATGCAGGGAATCTTACTATTTGGATTTCTTTATTAAGGATGACGTCAGGACGCTCTGACACGCGAATAGGAAGATGACATCACGGCGGTTCAAACAACTGGCGGTTTACGAAATGAGGAAAGAGATCAAGAGTTTCCTGAAGATGGGAAGATTAACGTGAACCGGTTCAAGTCAATCTGGGGCCTAATGTTGGGGATATAATTACTGAGCGTGAACCGCCCGGGAGGGCCGGTTTACCCTCGTTCATGATCCAGGCCCATATGGACGCCTGGAGCCCAGAGGCGAATTAAGGTCCATGTATGTAAACCGCCTTAGCATTGTAGCTTGTGTTGTAAGACAAGAAAGGAGAGATCAAGCCGGACTCTTGTATGAGCCGGATTGGGACTCTGTAGACCGACCGGGCGTCAACCCGTGTATATAAGGGGACGACCCGGCGGCGAGTTAGGGACAGAGAATTCGAGGCTAAGGCAAAGCTGTTGCTCCCTAGTCGCCGAAACCATATCAATCACATCACAACTGGACGTAGGCTTTTACCTTCATCGAAGGGGCCGAACCAGTATAATTCCCGTGTCTTGTGTCCGCTTTAACCCCTCTAGGTAAACCCGTATGATGGCCCTACGACTAAGTCCTTTCATGAGGACATCTGCCGTGACAAGTCCACGACACAATGCTTTCCCATCCGCTCTTGCATCTACGTCCAGGACTTCACCGATCTGTTCCCCAATCTTCTCCTCTGCCTCCCTAGTCATCAGGCCCAGCAGAAGACGTAGGACATGCACCTAGATTGGGATCGTATCAAAGGCATAGTCTTCCAGCCGCTTCGACGCCACAAAGTCCTCAATCACGAGGAGATCGTTACCAAACTCCCAAGGCCCGCCCTCGACCGCCATCCTATTCCCCGACTCCTGACCAAAGGTGAAGATGAATTTGTTCTCCCCAACCTCCTTGCAATCTAGGCCCCTGATTGGGCACCAGATCCTCCCAAGCGTTTCCGCCATGGCCTCTACTAGCACTGGTTTCTCGGACAACAGCTTCGCCAGGGCTTGGGGTTCCACCACTCCTTTCTTTCCAGATCCACTCCAACCGATCTTGATGCTCTTGCTCTCCTTCTCTGACAACTTCAGATTCTGCAACAGCCCTTCAACCTTCTCCATGCCTTCCTCTATGTGACGAAATCACACCGACACAACTCGAATCTAGGGGACCCGGTGGTGTACGATCACAAGCCCTAGATCTTGTGAAAGTTTATTTTAGGACGTCGATATGGCGCTGACGTTCGGTCTGGGAGGCTCCCACACCGAACGAATCGTTGGTACTGGAGGGTAGATCGCTCCGAACGAATTCGTTCGGGAGGAGAGGCCCCCAGAGCGAACGCCCCACGCCCCCACCCCTGACGACCCTATAGCCTGGTAGCTAAAAAAAGCCCAACTATTTTTTTGTTGTGCTAGATTAAAGCCCAGATTTTGCACTACTACGAAACAAAAATGTCATCAACTTTAAAAGCGAAAAAGAAAAATAGTCATGGCAATTTCCATCATCGAAACAAAAAAATTGCCATGGAAGATTCATAGTAAAAAATGCCATGCTATTTTTAATTAAATTTCCATTGATTGTATGCACAATTTGAACACAAAATTATGTGTGAGGAATTTGCCATGGTGTCGTAGTATAAATTGCCATGTTAAAAAAATACAATTTCCATGGCACTAAAGAACAAAAATTCCCATCGTGAAAATTAAGAAAAACAAGGGAATTTGCTATGGTCCACGATCTCAAAACATAAATTTACCATGGGTTAAAAACATTATCGCACTACCTATAATGAAATGTTTACACATTGCAAATTTAGTAAGTTTTTTCTTAAAAAAAGATGGAAAAATTAGGATTTGTTGAAAAAATGTAATAGATGCATGGATTTGTTGAAAAAAAGATGGCAAAAAACTCATGAAAGATAATTTAGGAAATACAGAGTAGACGAGCAAAAAGTTGCCATGCTATATAGTGAATGAAATAAAAGTTTGCCATGGGGAAAAAGTTATTTTTCTATGGCAATAAAAATTAAATATTTGCCATGCCGATATAGGTAAATTAGCCATAGTAAAAATAAAAAAGTTAAATCTGCCATGGAAGTGAAAGTTAAGAGTTGCCATGGTGACTTAGCTAGAATTTGACATGTCAATTAAGGTAATTTTTCCATGGTAAAAATAAAAAAAGTTAATATACCTAAAGACACAAAATAATGTGGATTGAAAAATGCCATGGCAAATAAGAAGTAAAATTTGACATAGATGTAAAAGTTAAATTGCCATGGCAAGTAAAGAAGTAAATTTGCCATGAGCAAAAGTAAAAGTAAAAAAAAGTTGCCATGTATTAAAAAAGAGTAAATTGCCATGTATGTAAAGGTTAAATTGCCATGGCAAAACAAAAAAAAGGTTAATTTTGCATTGGCAAAAGAAAGTTAAAATTGCCATGGCAAAAACAGGGTAAATTTGCCATGGCTATAAAATTAAATTTGCCATGTTCCAACAGAGAAATAATTTCACCATGCCATTGTTACAAAAATTTGCCATGGTCCATGCACCAGAGATGCCATGATGCACAAAATAAAAATTGCCAGGACAAGGAACTCTATTTGCATCGTCTCATAAAATTGTAATTAACATGACAAAACATTCTTGGATGGACTTTGGCAAGGACTCAACGAACCATGGCAATAAATGATTTTAGTTGCCGTGGCAAAAAACACATCTATAAAAAATATATTTTAGTTGCCATGACAAGTTTGCTATGTTTTTGAATATCTTAGGTTGCTATGTTTTTGTACATCTTAAGTTGCCATGGCAAGTTTGCCATGTTTTTGAACATCTTAAAACAAGTATTTTGACATGTTTGCCATGTTTTTAAACATCTTAATTTTGCCATGGCAAGTTTGCCATGTTTCTGAACATCTTTAATAAAAAAAAGAATTTTGACGTGTTTGCCATGGCAATTTTGCCATTTTTTCCCATGGTCCATGAACTAAACTTTTCCCGGATCTATGTACTAAATTTGCCATGGTCAATTACTAAATTTGCCATGTTTATTTGCCAAAGAATTGTCTTTATCTTGGCAATAAATGTAAATTTTCCATGGCAAAAATAAAAAAGTTCAAAATTGCCATGGCCAAAAAAATTGTTAGGCATGGTATGCTCAATGTAGTCAATGATTGTAGGCTTCGTTTCTTCTTCATTTGCATGGCCATGTGCAATGAACCAACCAGCCAAAACATCACACTACTGAACCAAAACAGAGATTGTCTCGAACGATTGATTAGATTTGATTGAATCAACATGAAAGCAACATTGGATCAGGTGGATTAGCCGCAATTATGAATATACGTAGTCCGGCGTCACGGGGGCAGGGGTCCCAGGACTTGCACTGCGGCCTGGCGTGGCTGAGCTAGCGAGCCGTCACGCCCATCTTCATCGACGAGGCATTCAAGACACTCGCGAGGCCAAGCCTCGATGGCGATTTGACATAAGACCTCCTCAGGAGCGGCCAAACCAGGCAGGCTCACAAGGAGCAGAGATATCAAGGCGGGGCAAACCTCACGAGGCTCTCGTGACGTGAGCCATGACGATCGGCTGTGAAGCGCCGCCCGGCGTGCGTGGCGATCCTTGTTTCCTCTTTGGTGCTAAGGAGGCCAGCATGCAGCGAGGAGTACCGAGGCATCGAGCAAAGGTTGCTATATTGGTGCAACGAGACCAAGACCCGGAGGACGGCAAGACAGAGGTCATCGTGGAGCCCAAGACGGCGTCACCACCAGAGCCTTTTGCAGGCGAAGACTGCTTTTGTCAGGATAGCTTGTACTAGCTGTCCCCCTTCAAATTTGCCCGCCGTTGTTGGCTCCCTTCCCGTTCAATATTTGGGAAGAGGACCAGGGCCTATATAAGTGGAGCTAGCCACCACCGTAGGGGTATCGAGCAGTTCACCCAGCTCTCACCCGCTGAGTTACCAAGCACAAGAACACCTCAACCTCGGGAGGTTGTTCTTCCCCTTGTACTGTTCATCATCAACCCAAGAGGCAATCCACCACCACCACACTGGAGTAGGCTATTACACCATAACGGTAGCCTGAACCAGTATAAATCCTGTGCCTTTCTGTGTTGCGAGTTCGTCCGCGAGATCTTAGTGAGCTTGGGCGTAGATCGGTAGGAGGGAAAAACTTCACGCGCACCCGGTGTTGAACCTTAAGGGTTTGTCTGAACCCCACATCCGACATTTGCGCGCCAGTAGAGAGTCTTGCGGCTCCTTTCCACCAACCCGCGCCCGCGCGCCGCCCCATGGCGGTGCCCCACCATCCACCTCTGCGGCCGACGCCAACAGCGGGGCATCAGGTGCCGAGCTCGCCCCCCCCACTGGGCCAGTGCGGTGGCCGACCAAGTTCAAGCGGAGATGCCGCCGTGTTGACAGGCGGCGAGACCAGCGCCGTTCTGCTGGCGTCGAGAGGCTGTCCTCGAGGCGGGCGGCCTTGAGATCATAGGCCCTGGTTCCCCATGGCCCTTGCTTGCGTGCCACGCGCTGGCTGCTCAACCTCCGGGATCAGCGGTGGCCTCTGGGGGAACTCGGCGGCCTTTAACGCATGATTTACGCAGTGCGGCGCCTGCGACCATCGCAGCCCTGTTGGCGGCTCTCAAGCATCACCCTCAAACTGCCACATCAAGCAGTTCCTCCGTCAGATCGGGGCCACATCCAAGCGCCGGGGGGCTCCGCCGGGTTGGGCCGCGCCGGAGGCCGACCTCACCTTTGGGTCGGAGGACCATCCCGACTCCATCGCCGGCTCCGGAATGCTCTTGATGCTCTGCACGCCCACCATATGCAACGTGGCCGTTATCAAGACCCTCATCGACGGTTGAGGGAGTCCTGGATTAGGGGGTGTCCGGATAGCCGAACTATCACCGTTGGCCGGACTCCTGGACTATGAAGATACAAGATTGAAGACTTCGTCCCGTGTCCGGATGGGACTTTCCTTGGCGTGGAAGGCAAGCTTGGCATCTGGATATGTAGATCTCCTACCATTGTAACCGACTCTGTGTAACCCTAACCCTATCCGATGTCTATATAAACGGAGGGTTTTAGTCCGTGGGGCGAACAACAATCATACCATAGGCTAGCTTCTAGGGTTTAGCCTCTACGATCTTGTGGTAGATCCACTCTTGTACTACCCATATCATCAATATTAATCAAGCAGGAGTAGGGTATTACCTCCATCGAGAGGGCCGAACCTAGGTAAAAACATCGTGTCCCTTGTCTCCTGTTACCATCCGCCTAGGCGCACAGATTCGGGACCCCCTACCGAGATCCGCGGTTTGACACCGACATTGGTGCTTTCATTGAGAGTTCCTCTGTCGTCATCCTTAGGCCCGATGGCTCCTTCGATCATCAACAACGCGCTGTCCGGTGAGACTTTTCTCCCGGACAGATCTTCGATTCGGCGACCGCTGCGGAGCAACTCACTTGGCCATCTGGAGCAGATCGAAAGCTTCGCCCCAGCCATCAGTCAGATTTGGGAGTTTGAACTACGGCCGACATCTGCGGAGACTTGATCTTGACGGATTGAGCCATAATAGCAGCGCGCCTTGTCTCGATGGGCGCGATCTAGCTCTGCCGTAAGCGGATTGCCACTGGAGGCGCACCGGCGTCCGCTCCGACCTTTAGCTCGGGCCGGCTCCGCCGTCGAGGGCGAGTGGTTGGACACCGTCTCGGGGAGCTCGATCTCTCGGTGATTGAGCCAAACTCCATCCTGTCCTTCTGGTGTGACTCCAAGGTGCGGACTCCTCTCCGGACTCCGAACTCTCCGTGCCCTGCCAATCGAATCCAATTGGCGCGCGGTTATGGAGTTCACTTGCGCGGACATCTTCGGCACTCACCCTTTGGAGACATCCTGAATTCACTAAAGTCTCTCTCTTTATCCGGAGAGCCTGGCTGGACTACTGGTCGGGGAAGGTTGGGATGCAGACGACGAAGAAATTCACGCCCACCCACCACCCACTTTGTAGCCCTTGTCGATGATTTAAGCGACATGCTCGACTTGACTCGAAGACATCGGCGGTATGGGCGGCGATCTTTGAGGCGACCAGAACCAGCGCCTCTGAGGGCTGGAAGACCACCTCGTCATCGACATATACATGGTGGACATCCCAAAAGATGGGAGCAGCGATGGAACAGCGGAGGATGACCCCTCAAGAAACAGCCCAAGCGCCCGGCGTCAGCAGGCGCCGCTCTAAATCCGCCACAGCAAAAGCGATGATTCCGCACGGAGATAATAACACCGGACGGTGCGAAGACAACCTCCTCCGGCGAGGATTCAGCAGACGGGAGGAGGAGAAGCCAACCCTCATGATAGGCGGCAAATAGGGAGGCGGAGGGCGATAATTATATGCCTCCCTTGAAGATGAGGCAACCTCGATGGCGAGCAATTTGTCGTGCACGAGGATCCCGCCGAGCAGGGGCGTTTCAAGCGCGGGCTTATAGCCACGACAAGCAGCCTCAAGAAAAAGCAGCAGCAGCTTAGAGCTGACCAAGACTTGCTAGGTGACGGATGGATGAAGTCCTCTTGGTGAAAATCTGAACTCGAGCGCCCTCAAGAGATACCCAAAAGCAGGCTGCTACCCCAATTAGAGGAAGCAGCACCCAAACCTACATCACCGGCGCATGATCGGCCGACCCAGCCACCCGTGGCTGCTGACGGAGAGGCCTCTAGACCCTCCATTCAAGCCGCACCCGGCGCCGCTCGAAAAGTACCAAGGCGGGGAAGCGCGCGGACCTGCGAGACATATTGGAGGACAAGGCAAGGCAAACAAGATCGATCTACGAATCGCGTGGGCGCCCCACGACACGTGATGATAACTGTCGTGGATTTGTCACGGCAGATGTCCTTAGTGTCAGGACTTAGTCGCGAGGCCAACGCATCTATGTGGTAGCTTGAGAGGGGTTGAGCGGAATCGAGAACGCAACACAAGACAGGGATTTAGACAACTTCTGGCCCCGGAAAACATCATCCGGTAAAAACCCTACATGCTGTTTGAGGCTAGGTCTCATTATCATCACGAGGGAGTCGCCGTAGACCGGCTCTCCTCTTTGTGTCTAGCCCTATGATTGTTTCTTCTTGCTTGTAGCCTATCCCTCTTTGGGGAGCCCTGCCCCTCCTTATATATGTTGAAGGGGCGGTTTACATGACTAGTCCTAGTTGGATTAGGATTACTCTATTACAAGTGGAGTCCTAGTGTTGCTTCCTTTGTCGGAGAATAGTCCTTACGCTTTCCTCATAAACTGGCCCACCATTAAACGTGAACCGGCCTTCTGGGGCTTGGGCCTTGTCATCCGTCTATCCCGCACGCCGGATCACCCAGTGAGTCGCAATGACCAGGTGGGTTGCTTGTAAACCGCCAGGTCAGGGCGGGTTGCCAGTAAATCGCCGAGTGTTGGTCGGATCTCAAGTAAACCGCCAAGTCCGGCCGGGTTATACTTCCGGCCGGTTTACGCCTCGGGGTATATCCCCGACATTAGCCCCCAAGTTTAGCTTGGATTTATCCATGGTAAACTTATGCTGCAAAATAAACACCAGAACAAATTTGGCAGGATGTGCTCCGGTTAAGAATTCTTGTAGACCGGCACCTGATCGTCCTTAATTCCTTTGTCATTTCCTCCTTCTAGAAAATCCGGGTAAATAACCAGCTTCATACTCAAATTGCTGATGTTGGCTTCTTATAGAAAAAATATTGTGAAGAATAATCCACTTGAAATATTGGTCTTGAAATACTCATCTGATATTCAACCGGTTTGAAGATGCAGAATCTTGCCGGTTTTATCATTGCCAAAGACTGTTGGGTTATAAAAACTGTAGCCCCCAAGTCTTGAGCAGAACAAAGTGATTGCTTAAGACTTGCTTCAATATAAATACTGCCACTTAAGAAGAAATCCATGTTATTCATCCCAGTCACTTAGTAAAAACTGAATACTCCATATTATGTAGCCCCAAGTGTCGGGTTGTCATGCTTGCGACAACTCAGGACTTGTAATTATCTTATACTCATAAAAACTTCAACCGATGTAGCCCCCAAGGGCGGGACATTATGCAATAATGAGCAGGGACTTTGTAGGTATAATCATGTAGATTTGAGCAATGATGTGTAGCCCCCAAGGGCCGGCTCAGTAAGATACTATTGAGTTGGGACTTAATATATACTTCAATGAAAATAACATCATATGATGTAACCCCCATCATGGGACTTGAATCCACGTCCACAAGGTTAAGAGCCATGTGCTTTACCAACTGAGCAGTGGACCCTTCAATATAATGAATAAAAAGCTTTGTACCTTCAACTGTTGACAGGAGCAATTGGTAGCCCCCAAGGGCCGACTCATTATAATGTGATGAGTCGGGTCTTTAATAATATGAGCAAAAAAATTCACTTTGCATTAGCCCCCAAGTGTCCTGGTGCATGCTTGCAGCGACATGAGACTTGCATATTTGATATAATCTCAACTTAAAAAATGTAGCCCCCAAGTGCCGGGTCGTAAGCCTGCAGTGACTCGGGACTATTCCCTCCATTGTAGAATAAATCATACCCATGGATGAAATAATAGCCATTGCGCTGAAGCGACTTTGAAAACCTCCATCATAATATTGGTTATTGATAACCATAATAAAAATCTAGCCATGTTGGCTATTCAAGATAATATAATCTGGTATGAAAAACCTTATTCATTCAATATCATAATGAAAATTCAGCCAAGTTTGGCTATTTGAATAATATAACCCAATGATGTATAAGCGCGTGATTCCAATGGCGCAATCCAAATATGTACTGGCGACTTATAGTCCAAAGCCAGGCCGGGTTAACAAACACCGGATAATTTCTCATCATATACTGGCGACTTATCGTCTTAAAACCAGGCCGGTTTAATAAACACTGGATAATTTATCATCATGCTTTATTAAACCCGTCTCTGCATACAACAAGTTTAAAGTGTCCTGGCGAATTACCGCCGGACGGGTCATAATGCCCAACATATAACCCAGGTTTATAACCAAGGCTGCACTTAAGAATAATCAATGAAATATATCATACCTGTGACATTGAATCACATCATTGGTTTACCAACTTTTTGTAGTAAGGGTGATAACCCCAATCTTGAGTAATGATAACTCCTTTCATACCGTACCGGGTTGCGATAAACACCGGTTTAACCATATATAATACTGGCGACTCGTAGTCAAACCAGACCGGGCGGATAGTCTCCGGATTATGATTTGATCATGTACTGACAACTTGTAATTGAAAGTCAAGCTGGGTTAATGAACGCCGGTTTACTCCATAATAAGATGGTAATATAAAATCAAACCGGGCAGATAGTCTCCGGATTAAGATTTGACTGTGTTCCGTCAATTGACAGATTTGAACGGTTTAAAAATGTTATCGTTTAAAAACGCAACAAAAATCAAATAACAGTTATGAAAAAATATGGAAGCAAAGGCAATGATAAAACCGTTTGCAAAAGAGGCTTTCTTGAGCCGATCGGATGGTGTTACCATGCTCGGACACGACCAAGCTCCCAATAAGGTGTAGCTATGGTTCAGGTCAGCCAGTGTCCCAAACTGAAACCGTGGCATTATGCCGATCAAGTGGCGTGGCAATGGTTCGGGTTCGACCAAGCCCCAAGTGACTCTATGGCCTTAGGCGATCAAGAGGCGTGGACTGGTTCAGACTTGACCATGTCCCAAGTGATCTGGTGGCTTTCGCCTATCAAAAGGTGTTGCATTGGTTCGGACATGACCAAGCCCCAAGTGATACTGTGGCATTGCGCCGATCAAGAGGTGTGACTATGGTTCAGACATGACCAAGCCCCCAAGTGATCAATAAATGATAAGCCAATAAGGCATGATACCCATGTTTGACCCGCGCATCATGGCAGTAGGTCCTCTTTGGCACCCTTTAACTTTTTGCAAGAGATAAATCCTTCTTGAACCGGACATTAAACCGGATATTGAGAGCTTCAAAGCTTTATGGCAGACTTCTTTCCCTTGAACCGGATTTTAAACCGGAATCCTTCTTTTTAAGCCAGAAATTTTCTAACGGCCTTTAAATTTGTACCAGCATGGCGGTTTAGGGTCCTGCATTAGACAACTTTGCAAGCCGGAGTAATTGCTCTTTTAAAGAAAGCAATATATAATATAAAAATATATTGGATGGATTTCACGATATGTAACCGAAATTATCCACCATGGAGTTGATGATCACCCGGTAAAGCTGAAATCAATCTCGGCGAGTCGGCCGTGGGAACATAAAGATGATCCGGTCACGGCATTGTAAGCGGTCGCGGATGCACGAGCCAATCATAGGCTCGTCCCAGCTAGTTGAGCGTGACAAGGCGGCGGCTTGTGCGTCCATTCATCGGTGATATGTCCGGATTATCCTCAGCGGAAATATTATCAACCATGCTCCATATCCGTGGTATAAACCACATTTGTAGTGAATAATGGTCCTGTATATAAAAATATACAAATCAAAGTAATTTGTCCTTTGATAAAAATAATATATGTTAATAAAACAAATTTGAGATGGATATCAGCTGATGTTTGTAGATGGCAAATGGCTTTGGATGATTAATGATTCGTGCACCGCAATCGCGGTGGCGGCTTACAACACTACACCGATCGACTTCGGACCCTCCGGGTCATGTTTGACCCCCCACTTTTTTTTCGATAGCACTTGACTTTTCCTTTGCTTTCTTCTTTTCAGCCAAAGCGAACGCAGGGGAGGCTGGACTCCTTTGGCGGAGCGGCGAGCTTGCGGAACTAGAATTGTTCGCAGCAGAGGCGGCCCAGAGCGAAACGACGCGGGTGATCGACACGCCGCAGTGAGGAGGCGTTCGAGGTGGAGCCAGTTAGTGGCGTAACCGAGGTTTGATCCGCTTTGAGTGAGCTGTGGCGAACCGTAGGTGGGTCGGGCGCTCGGGCGCGCGAGGTGAACCGGCCACATCGAGGGCACCGCTGGTCGACGAGAGATCCGCTCACGCCGCGCGAATTGAGTAGCACGGTGGAGACAAGACCAACCAATGCGCGTGCAAAATCGCCCGGGTTTGAAGCGGACGCGCGGATTAACACAATGGAAGCGGCGGCGGGTCAGCACCAGCGGTTTATGTAAACGGTGAGCGGATGAAGCGAGGCCGTGACACGAGGCGTCGCGGAGGCCAAACCGGCGATGGCGGAGACGGTTCAGCGGGCGCAGCCGGATGACAGCAGGCAGCGGGTGGTCGAGATAAGGTCCGGCCCCTCTGCTGCAAACGAGGTCGCCCGATGATTTGGTGGCGGTTTGTCGCGGGCACCCAGCCGCGGGCGGAGGTGAACCAGCAGCACCCGAGCCGCCGCGGTGTAGGGACGCCGAGCAGCGGCCGAAGTCGCCGCCGAAGCGGCGGTCGGTCGCGCGGACGGCAGAAGCGGGAGACGGCAGCAACCGCTGGGGCTTGAAGGGGAGCTGGCGCTTGGGCGGCTCAGAGACAAGCAGCGCGACGCAGAGGAACCGGGCGGAGCTAATCGGGCGATGAATCGGCGGGCGAGGAATCGCACACTAGACGCGTAGTAGGAGCGGCGGCACTGCCACGGAGCTCGCGCCGCCTTCGCTGATGGAGATGGAGAAGAACGCGGCGAGGCAGCTAGTAGCGCCCATGACGAGCGGTTGCCGGGAAGAGCACGGAGGCGGCGGCTGGCGCCATGGTCGGCCGAGGGTCCGCGAACACAACGCAGATGGAGCGTTGAGCGAGGCGCCAGAGGGCAGCTCACGGGGCACCGTGGCGACCGGTCGAAGCGGAGCGACACGGGCACACACTTGGGCGTGGAGAAGCCGCCGTGCGGGCGAGGTGGCCGGCGCGCACACAACCGCCAAGTTGAAGAAGCGCGTCCGCAGGCATGAGGGCGAGGCTGATCGCCGGGCGCGGTCCGAGGGGCGCGAGGGGAGACTCCTTCCAGGTTGGTGCGGGGTTGCGGCGCCGCGGTGGGAGGCCGGGCGAGGCGGCGTCGCGACTTGTAGGCTGGCGGGGGTTAAGCGGCGCCCGGCGTCTTCTGGCGGAGGCGACCGCCATTAGTCTTGAGGACAGCGTCTGCGTCGGCTTCGGTGGCGGAAGGCGGCAGCGGCTCGAAGCAGCTGAGGCGGAGAACAGCGATGTTGGTGGGAAGCGCTCGGGTCGTGGCTGAGGCCCTCCTTTTTCCTCTTTTTTTAATTGACAAATCGCTCGCCCATGACTTTCCTTTTCCTTGATTACTTTCTCGATGAGCTCGGACTGCTCATAGATTGATAGTAGCACATATAGCAACTTGCGCTTAGGTGGCCTTCACGTGACAAAATAATAATGGATGTACTATTTGATGATTCCTTCGATTTGTTCTTGTCCTCATGTCGAGAGAACAGCAGCTGACAGATCACTCTTCGCTGGGTGATGCCTGATTGCAGCGATTACTGTTGATGCCCTCGGGACTTGAAAAGCGCATACTGGCCGCAAAGCAACGCAAACATGTCGGATCGGATCATCTGGACTTCAATCCAGACGGTTTATATTTGGACTCGGCGGATTAATACGTCGCGACGGGCGCATATAGATGAACTTGTAGTTGATGTGAATCCTTTAAAATTGTTGATCCAACGGGTCGCGATCTTCTCAAAAACCTAGGAGAGATCCCTTCAAGAACTCATCACCACTGTCGCGCAGCCCCCACTTGGGTGCCAACTGTAAATGGATTTGTCACGGCAGATGTCATTAATCGAGGACTAAGTCGCGAGGCCAACGATCTATGTGGTAGCTTGAGAGGGTTGAGCGGAATCGAGAGACGCAACACAAGACAGGATTTAGACACTTGGCCCTGTGAAACATCATTGGTAAAACCCTACATCTTTGTTTGAGGCTAGGTCTCATTATCATCACGAGGGAGTCGCCGTAGACCGGCTCTCCTCTTTGTGTCTAGCCCTAGGATTGTTTCTTCTTGCTTGTAGCCTGTCCCTCTTTGGGGAGCCCTGCCACTCCTTATATATGTTGAAGGGGCGGTTTACATGACTAGTCCTAGTTGGATTAGGATTACTCTATTACAAGTGGAGTCCTAGTCTTGCTTCCTTTGTCGGAGAATAGTCCTTACGCTTTCCTCATAAACCGGCCCACCATTAAACGTGAACCGGCCATCTGGGCCTTGGGCCTTGTCATCCGTCTATCCCGCACGCCGGATCACCCAGTGAGTCGCAATGACCAGGTGGGTTGCTTGTAAACCGCCAGGTCAGGGCGGGTTGCCAGTAAATCGCTGAGTGTTGGTCGGATCTCAAGTAAACCGCCAAGTCCGGCCGAGTTATACTTACGGCCGGTTTACGCCCAGAGGTATATCTCGACAATAATCATCACGCGGATACAAGCAACCCGCCGGACCGAACCGAAGAGACAAAGCTCATTTGAGCTGCGTCGTGATATAGCCCAATACTGTAGGCGCCAGACACCCACTATGCTTCACAGACGAAGTGATGGATCATCAAATCCCCGAGGGTTTCAAACCCGTAAACCTCGAATCATACGATGGCACAACAGATCCTGCGGTTTGGATCGAGGACTACCTCCTCCATATCCACATGCCCCGCGATGATGATCTACACGCCATCAAATACCTCCCACTCAAGCTTAAAGGACCAGCTCGGCATTGGCTTAACAGAATTGCCCGCCAAAGAATCAATTGGTTGTTAGAGGACACGGAAGCCGCGATTCCATGACAACTTCGGGGCACATATGTGCGACCACCGTAGCGCCGATGACCTCAGCCACATAATTCAGCAGCCGTAAGAATTGGCCGACAATTCGGACACGGTTCCTAACCAAGAAAAATCAAATCGCTGATCGTCCGAATGAAGAGGCCCTTGCAGCCTTCAAACATAACATCCGCGACGAGTGGCTTGCCCGCACCTAGGACAGAAAAGCCAAATCCATGGCAGCCCTCACAATGCTCATGACCCACTTTTATGCTGGAGAGGACAGCTGGCTAGCTCAGTAGTAATAACTTGACCAAAAACCCCGGTAGTTCGGATACCAAGGACAGCAATGGCGGTCGCGTCGCAACAAGCACAAGCACCGCATTAACGGCGGTAATGTCAAGATACGCGATCAATGCCGGATTCGAGGCTCTAAACCCGTCGTGGAAAAAGCCGCTCAAAAGAAATACTCAGGCCCATCCAATCTGGACCGAATACTCGATCGCTCGTGCCAAATACATGGCACCCCAAAACCAGCCAACCACACCAACATGGATTGTTGGGTCTTCAAACAGAGCAAGTTAAATGTCAACTCAATGACAAGGGGCTGCATAGCGATGACAAGGAGGAGCCCCGCCACCGAACAATAGAGGATGTAAGGGCTTCCCACAAGTGCGGACGGTGAACATGATATACGCAACCCATATACCCAAAAGGGAGCGGAGCGTGCGCTTAAGGGACGATATGCGATGGAGCCGGGCCGCCTAAAGTTCAACCCATGGTCCTCCTGCCCGATCACCTTTGATCGAAGGACCACCCCACTAGCATCCGCCACGGCGGATTCGCCGCATTGGTTCTTGACCCAATCATCGACGGATTTCACCTCACTAGAGTCCTGATGGACGGCGGTAGCAAACTGAACCTGCTCTATCGTGGATACTGATGCACAAAATGGGCATAGACCCTCAAGGATTAAACCCACAAAGACGACCTTTAAAGGCGCCATACCAGGTGTAGAGGCCAATTGTACAGGCTCGTTACACTCAAGTGGTCTTCGGATCCCGGATAACTTCCGGCGAGAGTTAATCTTCGACATAGTCCCGCTCAGAAGCGGCTATCACGCGATCGCTTGACGAACCGCATTTGTAAAGTTCAATGCGATGTCGCACTCACGATACCTCAAGCTTAAGATTCCAGTGCCCTCGAGGAGCAATCACGGTCAATGGAAACACCGAACGCCTCTCCGAACGGAGGAGCATACGGCGTTCCTCTGGCGGAGGTGCAAAGCAGCCTCTCACAACAATTCTCGAGTCCGCTATCAAATGTCCGGACACCGCCAAGCGCCCGAGTAACCTACAACAAGACCGCCGCACGATTCGAGCATCGCCAGAGTAATCCGCCCCAACCCCAACCTCGCGAAATTGCGAAACCAAAGATTACGAGTACATAACTACACTGGATATACAATGGGCATAAGGAGGGCACGACCACGCACGCCTGCACGCGGCTCAACCGCACTGGGGCTCCGATTGTGTCATTCCTTTTCTTTCTTCTTTCTCTTACTGTGACTCCATTTTCCGAAGCCCTGTCCGCACTAGAATTGCCGAACTCACGATGCAACAGCTGAGGAAGCGTAGTTACGCCGAGTGTCCGTGTGGTCTCTACTACGAGCATTATACCTGTTTTACATACCATCCCGCAGCTTACCCCGGAGGTGGACATGTTAAATAGTCCCATCCCTTGCTTATCGTGACTATTTATATCGTTCTGCTTTCATTGCAGTACCTTTTTGAATAAACAATACATAGCTTTTGCCTATTATTGCACTCTGTTCTTTATCTATATATATGTTCATTCATGACATGTTGCACCCATACACTTTGGTACGGCCAATACACCAGGGGCTTAAGTACCCCAAAAATATGGTGTGATAAGTCCGAACACTTTCACAAGTGCGGCACCCCGAACTTATAGCATTATATGCATGGGCTCCGGATCATGTCTTGGGCCAATAGTTGGGTTTGCCTGCTCCCATGTTTTGGTACCTTACATTCCAATAGCTATTTGGGAGAACCACCGCGATTGTGCCCGGTTGAGCTGGGTTGAGCACCTCGCTGGAGAAAGCTAAACTGACCGTCATGATAGGGCGAGAGCCGGTCGCTGTTCGAGAGGTTTTTGGGTCCCTAAAGACTTATGCCGCTTAGAGCGAGGAGTCGGCATTGTCCGCCAAGGCGTGATAGCGCCTCAACTCGGTCTTCCGAATACTAGGGGCTTCGCCAAAATTTAAAATTATAGAATTCTATGGCTACGTGAGAGTGTTCAAGCACTATAAGTCTGGTTGCCTTGTTCGCTGCGCTGAGCGCCCCCCTAAGGACCCAAGAATGGGAACAAGAGCGCTCAAGTTTATCCCGAACACCCAAAGACTGTGGCATGGGGGTGAAGCCAACGACTTGCCATCTCTCAAATTTGATAAACGGCCGCATTGTAAGGTAATATTTTAAATTCACAAGCGTTGCTTAGCGATATGAACAAGTTTTCAGCGTCTGTGATAACAAATGCGCAGTCTATTCAAAAATTACATCTTTGGAGCATTCACCCGCTATAGCGGGCACCCTTCATGACGCCTCATAGTAAATTTCGGCTTATGATGCTCCTTGCCCTTTGGTGGCCCGTCCGTCACAAGCTTCTCAAAGATCCAGCTTGCCCCAAAGGCACCTTAGCACGGGCAAGGCCCGACGGGCACCTTCAATGCAAACGGAGCGCTTGATGACTTCAATCCATGGACAGGCATCCACCACCGCCGACTAACCCGAAGTAGCTCCTGTGCATGGCTTCCAATGGCCACGGCCCAATTATGAGGCCCTTCATGGCCTGTTCGGCGACCTTGTGGAGCTCGACCACTACTTCAGCCTGGTCGCTCAGGGCACTGATGTCCGCCTCAAAGATACCGAGACCGTAACACCTTTTTCGTCGAGCTCCCCTCCTTGGCACGGTAGAACGCGGCAGCATCAAACACACTATGGGGTAGATCTGCGAATGCTCCTGGAGAGCTCCGGATTCGGGTAAGTAATAGGTAATTCACTTTCACATGCCTGCTTTGCATAAAGAATGCCTTACCCGCCGCTATCTTCTTTAACGCTTCAATTTCTTGGAGGGCTTTTTGGGCTTCGGCCTTAGCGGCTTTGGCACTCTCAAGAGCCGAGGCGAGCTTGGACTCTCGAGTCTTCAAGTCACGCTCCAAACTCTCGTGTTTTTCCACGAGAGCCTGGAGCTCTTGCCGCACCTCCGCCACCCGCGCCTCCGGCTTCTCTCGCTTGGTGCGCTCCGCTACCGCTTTGCTTTCGGCCGTGGACACCGCTTCCTTCAGGGTCGCCACCTCGTTCGTGGCCCCTACAATACCCACGTTAGTCCTGTCATTTTTGCAACCAAATCCTTTCTATAAGGTATTACTTTAAGAAGTTATTACTTACCTTCCTTGTCCTCGAGCTGCTTCTTGGCAAGGCCGAGCTCGTTTCTCGGACCGCCGAGGCTCTACTTCAATGCATCGACCTTCGCAGCCAAGGCAGAGAGGTCAAGACAAGCAGCCTCGCATTCCCATATTGACATACTTATGTTAGACTCCTCAGATATCTTTTAGATCCTCATCCGCTTTTCTTCCCAACATCAACTAAGCATCGGGGGCCACCGCTCACGCCTGTAATATTTTTACATATTCTAAACTTACCTCAAAGCCTGTTAGAAAGCTCGGCAGTGCTTAAGTCACCGCTTGGCGGATGAACTTCTCTCGGATCACCACACTCATAACAAGGCGGTGCTCCTCGCCGATGGAGGCGCCGTTAAGCGCCTCCAACAAGCTATCCGGTGGCTCCGGATGGACGGAGGTCACCGCGTCGTAGTCTTACCCTTTCTACGATGGGGCCGCTTGTCGGACTTCGAACCACCAAGGTTCCGAGACGGAGTCCGGCATGAGGCCATACTTAGAGCCCTCCGGGTTTCGCCTTTGCGCCGAGTCCGGGAGGTCGCCATGGCGCCTCCAGACCACCTCCTCTGGCTGGGCCTTTGGGACTCCACCATGTGTCGCTCAAGGCCACGAGGGGGAGGCGGCGGAAGTGAAGTGCTATTCACATCCGGACAATTCAGGAGCCGCGACGCAAGCGGCGAAGCTCGTCCTTGGGCGGGCTACATGGTTATATTTGGCGTTAGAAGACACTATGCGACAAATAAAAAGTCATGAGCTATTCCGGAGTCCGGACACTTACAATCTCGCCAGGGGCTTGGCCCTTGTTGGCCACTCCTCCTCGTCGTTCTCGGCATTGGTGGAGAAGTCCGGAGGAAGAGTCCTTCCTTTCTTGACCCTCCGCCTCCCCGATCGGGCGGCCTTCCTTTTCTTCTCTCCCACTGGGAGAGGCTTTTTCCTCCTCCTCGTCCTCGAGGAGGATTCCACCTCAGTCGTCGGACGATGAGTCCGACAACACACCGACGCGGGAGCTCCTTCGAGTTCCGTGGCCTTCTTCTTGGTTTTTCTTCCCGACCACGTGAGGTGCCGAGCCAGCAGCCTCGTCAATCGGGCGCCCGCTGGGTCTTCCGCAAAGGGGTGGGACAGTTAATCTGTCCGGACGTCTTCAGCCAGTCCTGTCAAAGGTTAGGGAGTTTTAGATCCCACATAGAGTCAAAATATGAAAAAACAAGAGTCACGTAAAGGGTAAAATAGCTTACCTCGGTAGCTTGGCGCTATGAGCTGAATCTGCGATCTTCAGAGCGGATGCGGAGCCTCGGCGCCTTGAACAAGACCTTCCTGCATCTTCGCACGTAGTGTCAAGAGCCTTTTCGAGTTTGGTGCTGTGCCGATCGAACTCCCACAATTTGAAGGCCCGTTGTTGGCATTGGAGAATCCGCGGATGAGCATCACCGGATTACGCTGACAAGCTTGAGATTCCTGTCCACGAGGTTTCGGACGCAGGTTTGGAGTCCGGACAGCTCGTCCGAATTACGCCACGCCAGGCCCGTCTCTTTCCATGATGTGAGCCGTGTGGGGAAGCCAGATCAGAATTCCGGGGCCGCCGCCCATTGAGAGTCGCGTGGCTCAAGTGATGTAGAACCACCCCGATTGCCACCCCTTTATGGTCTCCACGAAGGAGCCTCGAGCCATAGGACTTTGGCCATCTTGCCAACCATGGCACCTCCAAGACTCGCTTGGCGGCCGCCCACTACCTTCGGCTTGACATTGAAGGTCTTCACCATAAGCGAAGTGGGGCTGGATGCGAGGAAGGCCTCGCATACGATATGAACGCTGAGATGTTGAGGATGAAATTCGGGGCCAGATCGTGGAAGTCCAGGCCGTAGTAGAACATGAGCCCCCGGACAAATGGGTGAGTGGAAAACCTAGTCCGCGGAGGAAGTGGGTGAGGAACACCACCCTCTCATGGGGCCTGGCGGTTGCAATGAGCTGCCCCTCGTCGGGGAGCCGGTGCGCAATGTTGTTGGACAAGTATTCGGACTTCCGCAGCTTTTTGATGTGCCCCTCCGTGACGGAGGAGGCCATCCACTTGCCTCCCGCTCCGGACATAGTTGGAGAAGGTTGAGGTGGGATGTGTGGACTTGGGCGCTGGAGCTCGAGTGCACGGAAATGGATGAGCAAAGGAGGAAGAAGGCGTAGGTGAAAAGGTGGATCCTTAACCCCTTATATGGACGGACGAAGCTATGCATCCCCCGCCAGCCTGGTAAAACTCGCTTATCTCCCAAGCACCGTAATCAATGGCGCGGTTGGGTTACCCACGTCCGTTTGATGGGAATCCCGGAATAAGGGGGCACGATCTCCGCTTTGATAAGACGTGCCAAGGAAACCGCCTCGCTAAACACGCTGAGGTAGAATAGTAAAAAACGATTCGTATAAAGGCCTGGCCGTGGTGTGATGTCACGCCGGAATACGCCGGCAGATCTCTGCAAAGGTTATTCCTCCACGGTAGTATGTGGAACTTGTTTTGCGAGCTGGACACTATCCTTGTGTTCAAAATCTTCTATGAAGTATTCGGAGGAGGAACCCGCCTTGCAATGTCGAAGACAATATGCTGCGCGCGGACTACGTCGTCATTGAAGCCTCGGTTCGGGGCTACCGAGGAGTCCTGGATTAGGGGTGTCCGGATAGCGAACTATCACCGCTAGCGGACTCTGGACTATGAAGATACAAGATTGAAGACTTCGCCCCGTGTCCGGATGGGACTTTCCTTGGCGTGGAAGGCAAGCTTGGCGATACGGATATGTAGATCTCCTACCATTGTAACCGACTGTAACCCTAACCCTATACGGTGTCTATATAAACTCGGAGGGTTTTAGTCCGTAGGACAAACAAAAATCATACCATAGGCTAGCTTCTAGGGTTTAGCCTCTCGATCTCGTGGTAGATCCACTCTTGTACTACCCATATCATCAATATTAATCAAGCAGAGTAGGGTATTACCTCCATCGAGAGGGCCCGAACACAGGTAAAAACATCGTGTCCCTTGTCTCCTATTACCATCCGCCTAGACGCACATTCAGACCCCCTACCCGAGATCCGCCGGTTTTGACACCGACTGCGGTGGTGCTGGCCTCAACTTGCTCTCCGTAGAAGCCTTCATCCTTCTACACGCAGCCGCCGAGCGGCTCGGCCTCAAAGAAGCCCTTCTCGGGAATGGGTGGAGGAGCTACTCATTCTCTGGGCAGATCCGCCTCCTGTCACTTTCGCACACGTGACAACTCACCGCGACCGAGTGGTGGACTTGACATCGCCGCAGATCGGTCTCCCATACAATGCCATCCTCTGTATCCGCCTCGCCAGTTCATGGCGGCGAATCACCCGCCTACAACCTCATGAAGATGCCGGGGAGCAAGGCGTCCTCACCATCAAGGGGGACACTAAGGAGGCCTTGACGCGCCAGTTCAAGATTCAAGACCGCATGGCAAAGAAGACAGCCAAATGACGCCGGTACCTCCGAGGCCAAGGAGGCCGCGCCTACCAAGAAGAAGCAGCTGTTCACCCAAGACAAGGCGGAAACCAAGTAGGTGCCGGTCAACGAGGATGGGTCCTCAGGGGCCACCTTTACCATAGGGGCCGGCCTTGACCCAGGACAAGAAGAAGCCTTGGTGAGGTTCTTGCGCGCGAACAAGGAGATATTCGCGTGGGAGCCCAATCAGCTGGTAGGGGTCCCGAGGAAGGTGATCCAGCATCATCTAAGGGTATGCCCCAATATACGCCCCGTGAAGCAGCGAGCAAGACGACAGTCCACCAAAAAGCAAGCCTTCATCGTCCAAGAGACTCGCAAGCTGGAGGCGGCGGGTGCCATCCGAGAAGTTTGATATCCCGAATGGCTGGCGAACCCCATCGTGGTGCCGAAGAAAGGCGGAAAGGAACGGATGTGCGTCGACTTCACCAACCTCAACAAAGCCTGCCCCCAAGATCCATTCCCACTCCCGCACATCGACCAGATTGTCGACTCCACCGCCGAGTGTGATCTATTGTGCTTCCTGGACGCTTTCTTAGGGTATCGTCAGATCAAGATGGCGGTGGAAGATGTGGAGAAGACAACCTTCCTGACACCATGCGGGTGTATTTACACTCGCATGCCCCTTCGGCAGCGCAACGTATGCCGACCTTTCAGCGGTTAATGCACATCGCCCTGGGGCGGCAGCTCGGGAGAAACACGGAGGCCTACGTCGATGACATAGTGGTAAAATCTCGCGAGGCGAGGACATTGATTCAAGACTTGGAGGAGACCTTCGAGAGCCTGCGCCAAGTGAACTTGAGGCTTAACCCGGAGAAGTGCGTGTTCGGCGTCCCCTCCGGCAAGCTACTGGGTTTCCTCGTATCCCACAAAGGGATTGAGGCGAACCCAGAGAAGATCAAGGCCATCGAGGACATGATCCCACCGCAGACCCTCAAAGAGATGCAGAAGCTAGCGGGGCGGGTGACCGCGTTGGGGCGTTTCATCTCCAAACTATGAGAGTGCGCCTTGCCCTTCTTCAAGCTCATGAAGAAGAAGGGCCCGTTTGAGTGGACCCCGGAGGCTGACTAGGCCTTCCAATACCTCAAGAAGTACCTTACCAGTCCCCCAGTGATGGTGGCACCACGGCCTCTCGAGCCTCTGGTGCTCTACCTTGTCGCCACACCGTACTCTGCCAGCGCGGCGCTAGTGGCAGTTCGGGAGGAGCGCCATGAAGGAAATATGCCCTAGAGGCAATAATAAAGTTATTATTTATTTCCTCATATCATGATAAATGTTTATTATTCATGCTAGAATTGTATTAACCGGAAACATGATACATGTGTGAATACATAGACAAACTTAAATGTCACTAGTATGCCTCTACTTCACTAGCTCATTGATCAAAGATGGTTATGTTTCCTAACCATAGACATGTGTTGTCATTTGATTACTGAGATCACATCATTAGGAGAATGATGTGATTGACATGACCCATTCCATTAGCTTAGCACTTGATCGTTTAGTATGTTGCTATTGCTTTCTTCATGACTTATACAAGTTCCTATAACTATGAGATTATGCAACTCCTGCCATCGGAGGAACACTTTGTGTGCTACCAAACGTCACAACAAACTGGCTGATTATAAAGGAGCTCTACTGTGTCTCCAAAGGTACATGTTGAGTTGGCGATTTCGAGATTAGGTTTTGTCACTCCGATTGTCGGAGAGGTATCTCTGGCCCTCTCGGTAATGCACATCACTATAAGCCTTGCAAGCAATGTAACTAATGAGTTAGTTACGGATGATGCATTACGTATCGAGTAAAGAGACTTGCTCGTAACGAGATTGAACTAGGTATTGAGATACCGACGATCGAATCTCGGGCAAGTAACATACCGATGACAAAGGAACAACGATGTTGTTATGCGGTTCGACCGATAAAGATCTTCGTAGAATATGTAGGAGCCAATATGAGCATCCGTGTTCCACTATTGGTTATTGACAGAAAGCAGTTCTAGGTCATGTCTACATAGTTCTCGAACCCGTAGGGTCCGCACGCTTAAGGTTTCGATGATGCTTATATAATGAGTTTATGAGTTTTGATGTACCAAAGTTTGTTCGAGTCCCTGATATGATCACGGACATGACGAGGAGTCTCAAATGGTCGAGACATGAAGATTGATATATTGGAAGCCTATGTTTGATATCGGAAGTGTTAGGGTGAAATAGTGATTTTATCGAGTACCTGAGGGGTTACCGAACCCCCGGAGGCTATTGGGCCTTATGGGCCCAAGAGGAGGAAGAGGAGGCGCCCAAGGGCAGCCGCGCCTCCCCCAAGTCCGAATTGGATAAGGAGGGGGGCCCCCTTCTTTTCCCTCCTTCTTCCCCAAGTCCTAATCCAACTAGGAAAGGAGGGGAGTCCTACTCGGTGGGAGTAGGACTCCTCGGCGCGCCTCCTCCTATGGGCGGCGGCACCCCCTTGCTCCTTTATATACAAAGGGGGCACCCCATAGACACAACAATTGATCCTTGAGATCTCTTAGCCGTGTCGGTGCCCCCTCCACCATAGTCCTCGATAATATTGTAGCGGTGCTTAGGCGAAGCCCTCGCGACGTAGAACATCAAGATCGCCACCACGCCGTCGGCCGATGGAACTCTTCCCCACACCTCTTTGGATCGAGTCCGGTATCGTCATCAAGCTGAACGTGCGCTAGAACTCGGAGGTGTCGTGGTTTGGGTGCTTGATCGGTCGGGCTGTGAAGACGTACAACTACATCAACTGCGTTGTTCTAACGCTTCCGCTTTCGGTCTACGAGTGTACGTGGACAACACTCTCCCCTCTCGTTGCTATGCGTCACCATGATCTTGCGTGTGCGTAGGAATTTTTTTGAAATTACTAAGTTCCCCAACAGTGGCATCCGAGCCAGGTTTTATGCGTAGATGTTATATGCACGAGTAGAACACAAGTGAGTTGTGGGCGATACAAGTCATACCGCTTACCAAAGATGTCATACTTTGGTTCGGGCGGTATTGTTGGATGAAGCGCCCGGACCGACATTACGCGTACGCTTACGCGAGACCGGTTCTCCCAACGTGCTTTGCACCGAGGTGGCTAGCGGGTGTCAGTTTCTCCAACTTTAGTTGAACCGAGTGTGGCTACGCCCGGTCCTTGCGAAGGTTAAAACAGCACTAACTTGACGAACTATCGTTGTGGTTTTTATGCGTAGGTAAGAACGGTTCTTGCTAAGCCCGTAGCAGCCACGTAAAACTTGCAACAACAAAGTAGAGGACGTCTAACTTGTTTTTGTAGGGCATGTTGTGATGTGATATGGTCAAGACGTGATGCTATATTTTATTGTATGGGATTATCATGTTTTGTAATCGAGTTATCGGCAACTAGCAGGAGCCATATGGTTGTCGCTTTATTGTATGCAATGCAATCGCCCTGTAATTCTTTACTTTATCACTAAGCGGTAGCGATAGTCGTAGAAGCATAAGATTGGCGAGACGACAACGACGCTATGATGAAGATCAAGGTGTCGCGCCGATGACGATGGTGATCACGACGGTGCTTCGGAGATGGAGATCACAAGCACAAGATGATGATGGCCATATCATATCACTTATATTGATTGCATGTGATGTTTATCCTTTATGCATCTTATCTTGCTTTGATTGACGGTAGCATTTTAAGATGATCTCTCACTAATTATCAAGAAGTGTTCTCCCGAGTATGCACCGCTGCAAAAGTTCTTCGTGCCGAGACACCACGTGATGATCGGTGTGATAGGCTCACGCTCAAATACAACGGTGCAAAACAGTTGCACACGCGAATACTCGAGTTAAACTTGACGAGCCTAGCATATACAGATATGGCCTCGGAACACGGAAACCGAAAGGTCGAACGTGAATCATATAGTAGATATGATCAACATAGTGATGTTCACCATTGAAACTACTCCATCTCATGTGATAATCGGACATGATTTAGTTGATTTGGATCACGTGATCACTTAGATGACTAGAGAGATGTCTGTCTAAGTGGGAGTTCTTAAGTAATATGATTAATTGAACTTAAATTTATCATGAACTTAGTACCTGATAGTATTTTTCTTGTCTATGTTTTTTGTAGATAGATGGCTCGTGCTGTTGTTCCGTTGAATTTTAATGTGTTCCTTGAGAAAGCTAAGTTGAAAGATGATGGTAGCAATTACACGGACTCGGACCGTAACTTGAGGACTATCCTCATTGTCTGCACGTAAGAATTACGTCCCGAAGCACCTTTGGTGCAGGCTCGTCTGTAGATGCAACTGACGACGTTAAGAACGTCTGGCAGAGCAAAGCTGATGACTACTCGATAGTTCAGTGAGCCATGCTTTACGGTTTAGAACCGGGTCTTGAATGACGTTTTGAACGTCATGGAGCATATGAGATGTTCCAGGAGTTGAAGTTAATATTTAAAGCAAATACCCGGAATGAGAGATATGAAGTCTCCAATAAGTTCTATAGCTGTAAGATGGAGGAGAATAGTTATGTCAGTGAAGATATACTCAAAATGTCTGGGTATAATAATCAATTGATTCAACTGGGAGTTAATCTTCCTGATGATAGTGTCATTGACAGAATTCTTCAATCAGTGCCACCAAGCTACAAGAGCTTCGTGATGAACTATAATATGCAAGGGATGGACAAGACCATTCCCGAGCTCTTCGCAATGCTAAAGGCTGCGGAGGTAGAAATCAAGAAGGAGCATCAAGTGTTGATGGTCAATAAGACCACCAGTTTCAAGAAAACGGCAAAGGGAAGAAGAAGGAACTTCAAGAAGAACAGCAAGCAAGTTGCTGCTCAAGAGAAGAAACCCAAATCTGGACCTAAGCCCGAGATCGAGTGCTTCTACCGCAAAGCGATCGACATCGAAGCGGAACTGCCCCAAGTATTTGGCGGATAAGAAGGATGGCAAGGTGAACAAAGGTATATGTGATATACATGTTATTGATGTGTACCTTACTAATGCTCGCAGTAGCACCTGAGTATTTGATACTGGTTCTGCTGCTAATATTTGCAACTCGAAACAGGGACTATGGATTAAGCGAAGATTGGCTAAGGACTAGGTGACGATGCGCGTGGGAAATGGTTCCAAAGTCGATGTGATCACGGTCGGCACGCTACCTCTACATCTACCATCGGGATTAGTTTTAGACCTAAATAATTGTTATCTGGTGCTAGCGTTAAGCATGAACATTATATCTGGATCTTGTTTGATGCGAGACGGTTATTCGTTTAAATCAGAGAATAATGGTTGTTCTATGTATATGAGTAATATATTTTATGGTCATGCACCCTTGAAGAGTGGTCTATTTTTATTGAATCTCGATAGTAGTGATACACATATTCATAATGTTGAAGCCAAAAGATGCAGAGTTGATAATGATAGTGCAACTGATTTGTGGTAACCGCCGTTTGGGTCATATTGGTGTAAAGCGCATGAAGAAACTCCATACCGATGGACTTGGAATCACTTGATTATGAATCACTTGGTACTTATGAACCGTGCATCATGGGCAAGATGACTAAAACACCGTTCTCCGGAACTATGGAGCGAGCAACTGATTTGTTGGAAATCATACATACTGATGTATGTGGTCCAATGAATGTTGAGGCTCGCGACGGGTATCGTTATTTTCTCACCTTCACAGATGATTTGAGCAGATATGGGTATATCTACTTGATGAAACACAAGTCTGAAACATTTGAAAAGTTCAAAAAAATTCAGAGTGAAGTGGAAAATCATCGTAACAAGAAAAATAAAATTTCTACGATCTGATCGTGGAGGAGAATATTTGAGTTACAAGTTTGGATTACATTTGAAACAATGCAGAATAGTTTCGCAACTCACGCCACCCGGAACACCACAACGAAATGGTGTGTCCGAATGTCGTAATCATACTTTACTAGATATGGTGCGATCTATGTTGTCTCTTACTGATTTACCGCTATCATTTTGGGGTTATGCTTTAGAGACGGCCGCATTCACGTTAAATAGGGCACCATCAAAATCCGTTGAGACGACGCCTTATGAACTATGGTTTGGCAAGAAACCAAAGTTGTCGTTTCTTAAAGTTTGGGGCTGCGATGCTTATGTGAAGAAACTTCAACCAGATAAGCTCGAACCCAAATCGGAGAAATGTGTCTTCATAGGATAAACAAAAGAGACTATTGGGTACACCTTCTATCACAGATCTGAGGGCAAGATTTTTGTTGCTAAATTTGGATCCTTTCTAGAGAAGGAGTTTCTCTCGAAAGAAGTGAGTGGGAGGAAAGTAGAACTTGATGAGGTAATTGTACCTACTCCCTTATTGGAAAGTAGTTCATCACAAGAACCGGTTCCTGTGACAACTACACCAATGAGTGAGGAAGATAATGATTTTGATCATGAAACTTCAGATCAAGTTACTACCAAACCTCGTAGGTCTACCAGAGTAAGATCCGCACCAGAGTGGTACAGTAATCCTATTCTGGAAATCATGTTACTTGACCATGGCGAACCTATGAACTATGAGGAAGCAATGATGAGCCCAGATTCCGCAAAATGGCTTGAGGCCATGAAATCTGAGATGGGATCCATGTATGAGAACAAAGTATGGACTTTGGTTGACTTGCCCGATCATCGGCAAGCCATCGAAAATAAATGGATCTTCAAGAAGAAGACTGACGCTAATGGTAATGTAACTGTCTACAAAGCTCGACTTGTTGCGAAAGGTTTTCGACAAGTTCAAGGGGTTGACTACGATGAGACTTTCTCACCCGTAGCAATGCTTAAGTCCGTCTCAATCATGTTAGCAATTGCGCGATTTTATGATTATGAAATTTGCCAAATGGATGTCAAAACGCATTCTGAATGGATTTCGGAAGAAGAGTTGTATATGATGCAACCGAAGGTTTTGTCGATCCAAAAGGTGCTAACAAAGTGTGCAAGCTCCAATGATCCATTTATGGACTGGTGCAAGCATCTCGGAGTTGGAATAAACGCTTTGATAGTGTGATCGAGCATATGGTTTTATCTGAATTTTGGAGAAGCTGTATTTACAAGAAAGTGAGTGGGAGCTCAGAGCATTTTCGATATTATATGTAGATGACATATTGTTAATTGGAAATGATATAGAATTTCTGGATGGCATAAAGGGATACTTGAATAAAAGTTTTCAATGAAAGACCTCGTGAAGCTGCTTACATATTGGGCATCAAGATATATAGAGATAGATCAAGACGCTTAATTGACTTTCACAAAGCACATACCTTGATAAAGTTTTGAAAAAGTTCAAATGGATCAAGCAAAGAAAGGGTTCTTGCCGTGTTACAAGGTGTGAAGTTGAGTCGACTCAATGACCCACCACACCGTAAGATAGAGAGAAAATGAAAGATGTTCCTATGCTTCAGCCATAGGCTCTATCATGTATGCAATGTTGTGTACCGACCGACGTATGCTTACCAATAAGCTTGGAATGTAGGTACCAAAGTAATTCAGAGTGGAACACCGGACAGCGGTCAAGAATATCCCGAAAATACCGAAACGACTAAGGATATGTTTTCGCTTATGAAGGTGACAAAGAGCTAGTCGTAAATGGTTACGCCGATGTAAGCTTTGACACCGATCCGACGATTCTAAATCGCAAAACCGATACGTGTTTTTATTAAACGGTGGAGTTGTAAGTTGGTGCAGTTCTAAACAAAGCGCCGTGGACGGGATCTACATGCGAAGCGGAGTACATAGCTGCTTCGGAAGCAAAGAAATGAAGGAGTGCGGATGAAAGAGTTCATTTCGATCTAGGTGTCATACCTAGTGCATCGGTATCAATGAAGATCTTCTATGACAATATCGTGCAATTGCCTTGGCAAAGGAATCCAGATTTCACAAGAGGACCAAGCACATCAAGAGACGCCTCAATTCCATCCGGGACCAAGTCCGTGGGAGACATAGAGAATTGCAAGATACATACGGATTTGAATGTTGCAGACCCATTGACTAAGCCTCTTCCACGAGCAAAACATGATCAGCACCAAGACTCCATGGGTGTTAGAATCATTACTATGTGAAAGTGCAACTATCCCTAGGTGGTTTTGGTAATTCATAACAACATATAGCTCATTGAGCTAATGCTATTCCAAGACTATTATTTCAGGAAAGCTCAATGAATGGCATGGAATGGATGATGAAAGTGGATCCCTCAAAATACTAAGGACAATGGATTGGCTCAAGCTCAAAAGCTCAAGACTCTACATTTTGCATTTTAGTGATCCAAGATCACATTGAGTCTATAGGAAAAGCCAATACTATCAAGGAGGGATGAGGTGTTGCTTAATGAGCCTTTTGCTTCATGTGCTTAGTGATATGCTCCAAAACCCTCCACCACTTTCTCACATCCACATATGACCTAAACCCAGAGCCAAAATCGGTCACACCGATTCTTCCTACCCGGCGCCACCGATTTCAAAAGTCATAGCCACTACCACAAACCCTAGGCAAATCGGTCCTACCGATAGGGATCTCGGTCTCACCGAGATGGGATTGTAATCTTTCTGTTTCCCTTCGTAACGTTTCGGTCAAACCGAAGTGAGCGATCGGTCCCACCGAGATTGCAATGTAAACTCTCTGTTTCCCTTTTGTAACATTTTGGTCTCATCGAAAAGAGCAAATCGGTCCCACCGAGTTTACCTGACCAACTCTCTGGAAAGCTTATTACCAAAATCGGTCTCACCGAGTTTGTATAATCGGTCTTACCGAGATTACGCTATGCCCTAACCCTAACCGAATCGGTCTCACCGAGTTGCATGTCAGTCCCACCGAAAATCACTAACGGTCACTAGGTTTACTAAATCGGTCCGACCGAGTCTGTTGAATCGGTCCCACCGAGTTTGGTAAATTGTGTGTAACGGTTAGATTTTGTTTGGAGGCTATATATATACCCCTCCACCTCCTCTTCATTCGTGTGGAGTGCCATCAGAACAAACCTACACTTCGAACTTACCAGTTCTGAGAGAAAACCACCTACTCATGTGTTGAGGCCAAGATATTCCATTCCAACCATATGAATCTTGATCTCTAGCCTTCCCCAAGTTGCTTTCCACTCAAACCCTCTTTCCACCAGATCCAAATCCTATGAGAGAGAGTTGAGTGTTGGGGAGACTATCATTTGAAGCACAAGAGCAAGGAGTTCATCATCAACGCACCATTTGTTACTTCTTGGAGAGTGGTGTCTCCTAGATTGGCTAGGTGTCACTTGGGAGCCTCCGACAAGATTGTGGAATTGAACCAAGGACTTTGTAAGGGCAAGGAGATCGCCTACTTCGTGAAGATCTACCGCTAGTGAGGCAAGTCCTTCGTGGGCTTACGACCATGGTGGGATAGACAAGGTTGCTTCTTCGTGGACCCTTCGTGGGTGGAGCCCTCCGTGGACTCGCAAGAACTGCTACCCTTCGTGGGTTGAAGTCTCCATCAACGTGGAGGTACGATAGCACCACCTATCGTAACCACGCCAAAACATCCATGTCTCCAATTGCGCTTTGAATCCTCCAAACCCTCCCCTTTACTTTCTTGCAAGTTGCATGCCTTAATTTCCGCTGCCTATATACTCTTTGCATGCTTGCTTGATTTGTGTGATGATTGCTTGACTTGTCCTAAGATAGCTAAAATCATCAAACTCTAAAATTGGGAAAAGGTTAAGTTTTTAATTGGTCAAGTAGTCTAATCACCCCCTCTAGACATACTTCAAGGTCCTACAAGTGGTATCGAGCTTTGGTCTCCATTTGCTTTGATTTCCATAGCTTTGCTGGTCATAGCCTTGGTTTCACAACCTAGGAGAGTATGGCGCCTAGCGAGGAAATTATCACCGAGAGGTCCTTACTTTGATGGTACTAATTTTGCTAGTTGGAAGCATAAGATGAAAATGCATATTCTCGGACATAACCCGCCGCTTGGGCAATTATTTTATTGGCTTGCAAGGTGAATTCTTTGATGGGAGAGAGCCGAACCGTGAAGCTAATGCGTAAGAATTGAAGATGTTGGAATACAACGCCAAGCTTGTGATATCATCTTCAACGGATTGTGCCCTCAAGAATTCAACAAAATCAGCCGCCTTGAGAATGCAAAAGAAATTTGGGATACTTTGATTGATATGCATGAAGGTACCGAATCCGTCAAGGAATCCAAGTTGGATGTGCTCCAAAGTCGACTTGACAAGTTCAAAATGAAGGATGGTGAAGGTGTCTTTGAAATGTACTCTAGGCTTGCTCTTATTACAAATGAGATTGTCGGCTTAGGGAGTGAAGAGATGACCGATGATTCATCATCAAGAAGATCCTAAGAGCATTGGATGGAAAGTATGATACCGTGTGCACATTGATCCAAATGATGCCAAACTACAAAGATCTCAAGCCAACGGAAGTCATTGGAAGAATTGTTGCTCATGAGATGTCGCCAAGGATAAGGAGGAACTTCACAACAAGTCAAGTGGTGCTTACAAAGCTTGGTGAAGCCCCACATCATCGAAAGTGAGAAACAAACCTTCAATGAAGAATTGAGCTTAATGGTGAAGAACTTCAACAAATTCTACAAGAGTAGAAGCAAAGAAAGAAGCTCCAAGTCAAGGACTTACCATGACAAAAGATCTCGCTAGTCGAGAGCTTAATTGTTACAATTGTGGGAGGCCCGACACTATTCCAATGAGTGTACGGCACCCTACAAAAGAAGAGAAGATTCCCCAAGAAGAAGAAGCAAAAGAGAAGAATCACCACCAAGAGAGAGGAGGAGTAGAGATGATCGTTATGAACGAAGACCCTCACGGAGAAGCAAGGATTCGGAAAGGAAGGACAAGTCATCAAAAAGCTACACCAAACGAAGACATCAAGCTCACGTTGGTGAATGGGTATCCGGCTCCGACTCCGACAATCACTCCGAGAAAAGCTATCACTCCGACTCCGAATATACTCAAGATGAAGGTGTTGCCGGTCTAGCACTTGTGTCAACCAACTCCTACGACATATTTGATTCACCAAATGAAGGAATTGGAAGATGCTTCATGGCCAAAGTGAAGGAAATATGCCCTAGAGGCAATAATAAAGTTATTATTTATTTCCTCATATCATGATAAATGTTTATTATTCATGCTAGAATTGTATTAACCGGAAACATGATACATGTGTAAATACATAGACAAACATATAGTCACTAGTATGCCTCTACTTGACTAGCTCATTAATCAAAGATGGTTATGTTTCCTAACCATAGACATGTGTTGTTATTTGATTAATGGGATCACATCATTAGGAGAATGATGTGATTGACATGACCCATTCCGTTAGCATAGCACTTGATCGCTTAGTATATTGCTATTGCTTTCTTCATGACTTATACATGTTCCCGTAACTATGAGATTATGCAACTCCTGCTTACGGAGGAACACTTTGGTGCTACCAAACGTCGTAACGAATCGGGTGATTATAAAGGAGTACTACAGGTGTCTCCAAAGGTACATGTTTGGTTGGCGATTTCGAGATTAGGTTTTGTCACTCCGATTGTCGGAGAGGTATCTCTGGGCCCTCTCGGTAATGCACATCACTATAAGCCTTGCAAGCAATGTAGCTAATGAGTTAGTTACTGAAATGATGCATTACGTAACGAGTAAAGAGACTTGCCAAGAACGATATTGAACTAGGTATTGGATACCGACGATCAAACCTCGGGCAAGTAACATACCGATGACAAAGGGAACAACGATGTTGTTATGCGGTTCGACCGATAAAGATCTTCAGTAGAATATGTAGGAGCCAATATGAGCATCCAGGTTCCGCTATTGGTTATTGACCAAGAATAGTTCTAGGTCATGTCTACATAGTTCTCGAACCCGTAGGGTCCGCACGCTTAAGGTTTCGATGATGCTTATATTATGAGTTTATGAGTTTTTATGTACCGAAGGAGTTCGGAGTCCCGGATGAGATCGGGAACATGACGAGGAGTCTTGAAATGGTCGAGACGTAAAGATCGATATATTGGACGACTATATTCGAGTTGGAAAGGTTCCGAGTGATTCGGTATTTTTGAGTCTGGGAGAGTTACGGGAATTCGCCGGGGAGTATATGGGCCTTATTGGGCCATACGGGAATAGAGGAGAGAGGCCAAAAGGAAGGAGGCCTGCGGTCCCCCTCTGGTCCGAATTGGACAAGGAGCGCAGCCCCCTTTTCCTTATTCCTCTCCCCTCTTTCCCCTTCTCCTACTCCAACAAGGGAGGTGGAATCCTACTAGGACTAGGGAGTCCTAGTAGGACACACTTGGCGCGCCCCCTCCTAGGGCCGGCCTCCTCCCCTTGCTCCTTTATATATAAGGGGGCACCCCATGACACACAAGTTGATCTACGGATCGTTCCTTAGCTGCAGCGTGCCCCCTCCACCATATTCCACCTCGGTCATATCGCTGCGGAGTTTAGGCGAAGCCCGCTACGTAGAGCATCATCATCGCCACCACGCCGTCGGTGTGTAACTCATCCCCGACACTTTGCCGGATCGAGTCCGGGATCATCATCGAGTGAACGTGTGCTGAACTCGGAGGTGCCATACGCTCGGTACTTGGATCGGTCGGATCGTGAAGACGTCGACTACATCAACCGCGTTGTCATAACGCTTCCGCCACGGTCTCACGAGGGTACGTGGACAATACTCTCCTCTCGTTGCTATGCCATCACCATGATCTTGCGTGTGCGTAGGAATTTTTTGAAATTACTACGTTCCCCAACCGTGGCATCCGAGGCAGGTTTTATGCGTTGATGTTATATGCACGAGTAGAACACAAGTGAGTTGTGGGCGATACAAGTCATCTTGCTTACCAAAGATGTCATACTTTGTTCGGCGGTATTGTGAGATGAAGCGCCCGGACCGACATTACGCCAGACGCTTACGCGAGACTGGTTTCACCGCCATGCGAGCACTCCTTGCTTAAAGTTGGTGGCGAGTGTCTGCTCTCTCACTTTAGTTGAACTGAGTGTGGCTACGCCCGGTCCTTGCGAAGGTTAAAACAGCACCAACTTGACAAACTATCGTTGTGGTTTTGATGCGAGGTAAGAACGGTTCTTGCTCAGCCCGTAGCAGCCACGTAAAACTTGCAACAACAAAGTAGAGGACGCCTAACTTGTTTTTGCGGGGCATGTTGTGATGTGATATGGTCAAGACGTGATGCTATATTTTATTGTATGAGATGATCATGTTTTGTAATCGAAGTTATCGACAATGGCAGAGCCATATGGTTGCCGCTTATTGTATGAAATGCAACGCCATGTAATTGCTTTACTTTATCACTAAGCGGTAGCGATAGTCGAGAAGCAATAGTTGGCGAGACGACAATGATGCTATGATGGAGATCAAGGTGTCGCTACCGGTGACGATGGTGATCACGACGGTGCTTTGAGATGGAGATCACAAGCACAAGATGATGATGGCCATATCATATCACTTATATTGATTGCATGTGATGTTTATCCTTCATGCATCTTATCTTGCTTTGATTGATGGTAGCATTATAAGATGATCTCTCACTAAATATCAAGAAGTGTTCTCCCGAGTATGCACCGTTGCGAAAGTTCTTCGTTTGAGACACCACGTGATGATCGGGTGTGATAGGCTCTACGCTCAAATACAACGGGTGCAAAACAGTTGCACACGCGAATACTCGAGTTAAACTTGGAGAGCCTAGCATATACAGATATGGCCTCGGAACACGGAGACCGAAAGGTCGAAGCGTGAATCATATAGTAGATATGATCAACTAGTGATGTTCACCATTGAAACTACTCCATCTCACGTGATGATCGGACATGGTTTAGTTGATATGGATCACGTGATCACTTAGAAGATTAGAGGATGTCTATCTAAGTGGGAGTTCTTAAGTAATATGATGAATTGAACTTAAATTTATCATGAACTTAGTCCCGTAGTATTTTGCAAATTATGTTGTAGATCAATAGCTCGCGTTGTTGCTTCCCTATGTTTGTTGCTTTCATATGTTTATTTTAATATGTTCCTAGAGAAAACTGTGTTGAAAGATGTTAGTAGCAATGATGCGGATTGGATCCGTGATCCGAGGTTTATCCTCATTGTCGCACGTAAGAATTATGTCCTTGATGCACCGCTTGGTGCGAGACCTATTGCAGGAGCGTATGCGACGTTATGAACGTTTGGCTAGCTCAATATGATGACTACTTGATAGTTTAGTGCACCATGCTTAACGGCTTAGAATCGGGACTTCAAAGACGTTTTGAACGTCATGGACCATATGAGATGTTCCAGAATTGAAGTTAATATTTCAAGCAAATACCGAGTTGAGAGATATGAAGTCTCCAACAAGTTACGTAGCTAAAAGATGGAGGAGAATCGCTCAACTAGTGAGCATGTGCTTAGATTGTCCAGGTACTTCAATCGCTTGAATCAAGTGGGAGTTAATCTTCCGAGATAAGATAGTGATTGATGAATTCTCTAGTCACCATCACTAAGTTACTAGGACTTCGTGATGAACTATAGTATGCAAGGGATGACAAAAAGATTCCCGAGCTCTTCGTGATGTTGAAATCGGCGAAGGTAGAAATCAAGAAAGAGCATCAAGTGTTGATGATTGACAAGACCACTAGTTTCAAGAAAAGGGCAAAGGGAAAGAAAGGAAACTTCAAGTAGAATGGCAAACAAGTTGTCACTCCCTTGAAGAAGCCCAAAGATGGACCAAAGCACGAAACTAAGTGCTTCTACCGCAAAGGAAATGGTCACCGAAGCGGAAATGCCCAGAATATTTGGTGGATAAGAAGGATGGCAAAGTGAACAAGAGTATATTTGATATACAAAGTTATTGATGTGTGCCTTACTAGTGTTTATAGTAGCCCCGAGTATTTGATACTGTTAGGTTGCTAAGATTAGTAACTCAAACAGAGTTACGAGAATAAACAGAGACTAGTTGAAGGGAAGTGACGATGAGTGTTGGAAGTAGTTCCAAGATTGATATGATCATCATCACACACTCCCTATACTTTCGGGATTAGTGTTAAATCTAAATAAATGTTATTTGGCTTTTGCGTTGAGCATGAATATGATTTAATCATGTTTATTGCAATACGGTTATTCATTTAAAGTCGAGAATAATTGTTGTTCGCTTACATGAATAAAACCTTCAATGGTCATACACCCAATGAAAATAGTTTGTTGGATCTCGATCGTAGTGATACACATATTCATAATATTGATGCCAAAAGATGAAAAGTTAATAATGATAGTGCAACTTATTTGTGGCACTACCGCTTGGGTCATATCGGTGTAAAGCGCATGAAGAAACTCCATAAAGATGGATTTTGGAATCACTTGGTTATGAATCATTTGATGCTTGCGAACCGTGCTTTTGGGCGAGATGACTAAAACTCCGTTCTTGGAACAATGGAACGAGCAACAAACTTGTTGGAAATAATACATACCGATGTATGCGATCCAATGAGTGTTGATGCCGTGGCAAGTATCATTATTTTTCGACCTTCACAGATGATTTGAGCAGATATGCGTATATCTTCTTGATGAAACATAAGTCCGAAATAGTTGAAAAGTTCAAAGAATTTCAGAGTGAAGTAGAAAATCATCCTAACAAGAAAATAAAGTTTCTGCGATCTGATCGTGGAGATGAATATTTGAGTTACAAGTTTGGTCTTCAATTAAAACAAAGTGGAATAGTTTCACAACTCGTGCCACCTGGAACACCACAATGTAATGGTGTGTCTGAACATCATAATCGTACTTTACTAGATATGGTGCGATCTATGATGTCTCTTATCGATTTACCACTATCGCTTTGGGGTTATGCATTAGAGACAACTGCATTCACATTTAAATAGGGCACCATCTAAATACGCTGAGACGACACCGTATGAACTATGGTTTAGCAAATAAACCTAAGTCATCGTTTCTTAAAGTTTGGAGTTGCGATGCTTATATGAAAAGGTTTTCAACCCGATAAGCTCGAACCCAAATCGAGAAGTGTGTCTTCATAGAATACCCAAAGGAAACTGTTTGGTACACCTTCTATCACAGATCTAAAGGCAAAAGTTCGTTGTTAAGATGGATCCTTTCTAGAGAAGAAGTTTCTCTCGAAAGAAGTGAGTGGGAGGAAAGTAGAACTTGATGAGGTAATTGTACCTTCTCCCTTATTGGAAAGTAGTTCATCACGTAAATCAGTTCGAGTGATTCCTACACCAATTAGTGAGGAAGTTAATGATGATGATCATGAAACTTCAGATCAAGTTGCTACCAAACCTCGTAGGTCTTCGAGTAAGATCCGCACAGTGAGTGGTACGGTAATCATGTTCGGAAGTCGTGTTACTAGACCATGATGAACCACGAACTATGAGGAAGCGATGATGAGCCCAGATTCCGCGAAATGGTTTGAGGCCATGAAATCGAGATGTGATCCATGTATGAGAACAAAGTATGGACTTTGATTGACTTGCTCAAATGATCGGCGAGCCATTGAGATTAAATGGATCTTTAAGAGGAAGACCGACGGCGATAGTAGTGTTACTATCTACAAAGAGAGAATTGTGCAAAAGGTTTTCGACAAGTTCAAGGTGTTGACTACGATGAGAGTTTCTCACTCGTATCTATGCTTAAGTCTGTCCGAATCATGTTAGTAATTGCGCATTTTATGAAATCGCAAATGGATAAACAAAACTGCATTCCTTAATGGATTTATTAAAGAAAGAGTTGTATGTGATGCAACTAGAAGGTTTTGTCAATCCTAAAGATGCTAACAAAATGTGCAAGCTCCAATGATCCATCTATAGTGGTGCAAGCATCTCGAGTTGGAATATACACTTTGATAAGTTGATCAAAGATATAGTTTAATACAGACTTACGGTGAAGCTCGTATTTACAATAAAGTGAGTGGGAGCACTACCGCCTTTCGATAAATATATGTGAGTGACATATTGTTGATCGAAATGATGTAGAATTTTTCCGAAAGCATAAAGGAGTAATTGAAAGGAGTTCTTTAAAAGAAAGACCTCGGTAAAGCTACTAATATATTGAGCATCAAGATCTATTGAGATAGATCAAGACGCTTGATAAGTTTTTCAATAAGTACATACCTTGTCAATATTTTGAAGTAGTTCAAAATGGAGCGATCAAAGAAAAAGTTCTTGCATGTGTTGCAAAGGTGTGAAATTGAGTAAGACTCAAATCCCGACCACGGCGAGAAAATAGAAAAGAGAATGAAAGTCATTCCCTATGCCTCACCATAGGTTCTATAAAGTATGCTATGCTATGTACCGGACCTATTGTATACCTTGCTCTGAATTTGGCAAGGAGTACAATAGTGATCTAGGAGTAGATCTTTGGACATTGGTCAAGAACATCCTTAGTGAGGACCAAGCAAATATTTCTCGATTATGGAGGTGATAAAAGAGCCCGTCAGAAAGAGTGACAACGATGCAAGCTTTTACATCGATCCAGATGACTATAAGTCTCAATCTGGATACATATTGAAAGTGGAAGCAATTAGCTAGAGTAGCTCCGTGCGAGCATTGTAGACATAGAATATTTGCAAAATACATACGACTCAATATAATGATCCGTTGACTAAGCTTCTCTCACGAGCAAAACATGATCATACCTTATTACTCTTTGGGTGTTAATCACATAGCGATGTGAACTAGATTATTGACTCTAGTAAACCCTTTGGGTGTTGGTCACATGACGATGTGAACTATGGGTGTTAATCACATACAGATGTGAATATTAGTGTTGAATCACATGATGATGTGAACTAGATTATTGACTCAAGTGCAAGTGGGAGACTGAAGGAAATATGCCCTAGAGGCAATAATAAAGTTATTATTTATTTCCTCATATCATGATAAATGTTTATTATTCATGCTAGAATTGTATTAGCCGGAAACATGATACATGTGTGAATACATAGACAAACATATAGTCACTAGTATGCCTCTACTTGACTAGCTCATTAATCAAAGATGGTTATGTTTCCTAACCATAGACATGTGTTGTTATTTGATTAATGGGATCACATCATTAGGAGAATGATGTGATTGACATGACCCATTCCGTTAGCATAGCATTTGATCGTTTAGTATATTGCTATTGCTTTCTTCATGACTTATACATGTTCCTGTAACTATGAGATTATGCAACTCCGTTCATGGAGGAACACTTTGGTGCTACCAAACGTCTCACAACGAATCGGGTGATTATAAAGGAGTACTACAGGTGTCTCCAAAGGTACATGTTGGGTTGGCGATTTGAGATTAGGTTTTGTCACTCCGATTGTCGGAGAGGTATCTCTGGGCCCTCTCGGTAATGCACATCACTATAAGCCTTGCAAGCAATGTAGCTAATGAGTTAGTTACGGAATTATGCATTACGAACGAGTAAAGAGACTTGCCCGATGCTGAGATTGAACTAGGTATTGATACCGACGATCAAACCTCGGGCAAATAACATGCCGATGACAAAGGGAACAACGTATGTTGTTATGCGGTTCGACCGATAAAGATCTTCGTAGAATATGTAGGAGCCAATATGAGCATCCAGGTTCGCTATTGGTTATTGACCAAGAATAGTTCTAGGTCATGTCTACATAGTTCTCGAACCCGTAGGGTCCGCACGCTTAAGGTTTCGATGATGCTTATATATGAGTTTATGAGTTTTGATGTACCGAAGGAGTTCGGAGTCCGGATGAGATCGGGGACATGACGAGGAGTATCGAAATGGTCGAGACGTAAAGATCGATATATTGGACGACTATATTCGGAGTTCGGAAAGGTTCCGAGTGATTCGGTATTTTTCGATCTGGAGAGTTACGGAATTCGCCGAGGAGTATATGGGCCTTATTGGGCCATACGGGAATAGAGGAGAGAGGCCAAAGGAATGAGGCCTGCGGTCCCCTCTGGTCCGATTGGACAAGGCGCAGCCCCTTTCCTTATTCCTCTCCCCTCTTTCCCTTCTCCTACTCCAACAAGGGAGGTGGAATCCTACTAGGACTAGGGAGTCCTAGTAGGACTCCACACTTGGCGCGCCCTCCTAGGGCCGGCCTCCTCCCCTGCTCCTTTATATCTGAGGCGGGGCACCCCATGACACACAAGTTGATCTACGGATCGTTCCTCAGCTGCAGGCGGTGCCCCCTCCACCATATTCCACCTCGGTCATATCGTTGCGGAGTTTAGGCGAAGCCTGCGCCGATAGAGCATCATCATCGTCACCACGCCGTCGTCTTGTGGAACTCATCCCCGACACTTTTTTGGATCGAGTCCGGGATCTTCGTCGAGTGAACGTGTCTTTGAACTCGGAGGTGCCGACGTTCGGTACTTGGATCGGTCGGATCGTGAAGACGTCGACTACATCAACAGCGTTGTCATAACGCTTCGCCACGGTCTCACGAGGGTACGTGGACAATACTCTCCCCTCTTGTTGCTATGCCATCACCATGATCTTGCGTGTGCGTAGGAATTTTTTTGAAATTACTACGTTCCCCAACACAAAGGTCCAAAGGTAACACATCCTGAGTATGTTGATTTCAATAGTGATGAAGATGACTTGCTTGTGGATGATGATTTACTTGTTGACAACTCTAGTGATGAATACTATGATGAAACGTCAATTAATCATGCTAATCAACATAAAACGAATGACAATGATAAGGAGAAGATTGAGCTTCTAACTAAAGAACTAAACACCCTTAAGTTGGCTCATGAAACTATCTTCGAAGATCATCGAGAACTTTTAAGGGCTCATGAGAAGTTACGCTTTGAAAAGCTCAATCTTGAGCAAGAGCATGAGTTCTTAAAAGCAATCAATGATGATCTCCATAAGAAAAGTTCTTCTTACATTGCCAAACGTTTACTCCTATCTACTTACATGCCTCAAGTCAAGTCTAGTAACAAGTACAAGAAAGATACTTCCTCTAGTAGTAACAATAATAATGTCAAATCCAATATTGTTGCTTCTAGTAGTTCTCTTGATTCCACTAATGATTCTCTTAGCCAAGTTACACTTGAGCAATAAAATAGCTTATTGAAGGGAATTATAGAGAAAGGTGTTTACAAGAGCCTTGCCGGGAGTAAGCAATTCGAGAAAATTGTACGCAAGCAAGGAAGACACCGGAAGAATCAAGGTGTTGGTTTTGAACGAAAGTTCAATGCCAATGGAGTTGAGTGGGAAGAAGATCAATACCCCAAGACGAAGTTTGTTCCTCAACAAGAGAAGTACGATCCTACTTCCTTCAAGGGAACACAAGCACAAGATGATCTTCCACCACAAGACCACAAGTACAAAGGCAAGGACAAGCTTCAAGAAGAGATTGATGCATTTGAAGAAGCACCTAAGGCCTCGTTCAAGTGGATTCCCAAGACTACTACAAGTTCTACTTCATCAAGTACGACTACAACTCCAAGGATTCCCATCAAGATGATGTGGATCACGAAGAAGAAGAACTAGAGAGTTCTTGAGGGTGACTCCGCCAACATTCTTCACACATATCATTATGGCAAGGACAAGTGCAATCAACTTCCACATCTTGCACTAGTTCAAGGAGTCACAAACCCTCATGTTGGTAAGGCAAGGGACAAGGTTGTTGGGGAACGTAGTAATTTCAAAAAAATTCCTACGCACACGCAAGATCATGGTGATGGCATAGCAACGAGGGGGGAGAGTATTGTCCACGTACCCTCGTAGACCGTAAGCGAAGCGTTATGACAACGCTGTTGATGTAGTCGACGCCTTCACGATCCGACCGATCCAAGTACCAAACGCACGGCACCTCCGAAGTTCAAAGACACGCTATTTCGATGACGATCCACGGGGCCCGATCCAAAGAAAGCGTCGGGGATGAGTTCCACAAGACGACGGCGTGGTGGCGATGATGATGCTCCACGGCGCGCAGGCTTCGCTTAAGCTCATGACGATATGACCGAAGTGGAATATGGTGGAGGGGGCACCGCACGGCCAAGGAACGATCCGTAGATCAACTTCGTGTTATGGGGTGCCCCTGCCCCCGTATATAAAGGAGGGAGGGAGGTGCAGCCGGCCCTCATAGGGTGCGCCGAGGAGTCCTACTCCCACGGGAGTAGGACTCCCCTCTTGCCTTGTTGGAGAAGGAAAAGGGGAGGGAAAGAGGAAGGGGCGCCGCCCGCCTCTCCTGTCCTATTAGGACTAGGGGAGGGAGGCTTGGCCGCCCTGGCCGGCCCTCCTCTTCTCCCTCATGGCCCACTAAGGCCCAACATCCCGGGAGGGTTCCAGTAACCCTGTTCCCAGAAATCCCGATTTCACCGGAACCATTCCGATATCCAAATATAGGCTTCCAATATATCAATCTTTATGTCTCGACCATTTCGAGACTCCTCGCCATGTCCGCGATCACATCCGGACTCGAACAAACTTCAAGACATCAAAACTTGTAAACTCATAATAAAACCATCATCGTAACGTTAGCGTGCGGACCCTACGGGTTCGAGAACTATGTAGACATGACTTAGAACTATTCTCATTAATAACCAATAGCGAACTCGGATGCCCATATTGGTTCCTACATATTCTACGAAGATCTTTATCGGTCAAACCGCATAACGACATACGTTGTTCCCTTTGTCATCGGTATGTTACTTGCCGAGATTCGATCGTCGGTATCCAATACCTAGTTCAATCTCGTTATCGCAAGTCTCTTTACTCGTTCCGTAATACACCATCTTGTAACTAACTTATTAGTTGCAATGCTTGCAAGGCTTATGTGATGTGTATTACCGAGAAGGCCTAGAGATACCTCTCCGACAATCAAGTGACAAAACCTAATCTCAAATACGCCAACCCAACATGTACCTTTGGAGACACCTATAGTACTCCTTTATAATCACCCGATTACGCTAGACGTTTGGTAGCACCGAAAGTGTTCCTCCCAAACGGAGTTGCATAATCTCATAGTTACAGTGAACATTTATAAGTCATGAAGAAAGCAATAGCAATATACTAAACGATCAAGTGCTAGGCTAACGGAATGGGTCATGTCAATCACATCATTCTCCTAATGATGTGATCCCATTAATCAAATAACAACACATGTCTATGGTTAGGAAACATAACCATCTTTGATTAATGAGCTAGTCAAGTAGAGGCATACTAGTGACTATATGTTTGTCTATGTATTCACACATGTATTATGTTTCCGGTTAATACAATTCTAGCATGAATAATAAACATTTATCATGATATGAGGAAATAAATAATAACTTTATTATTGCCTCTAGGGCATATTTCCTTCAAAGGTAACCAAATGATTTCATGGACATCATCTTGTGTGTGCATCACTCTATGTCTATGGATATTCTTGTTTGTTCCTTGTGGGACTAACCCATGTAGGCAAGTTGAAAGTGCAACTCACTCCAAAGGATTGCTCCAATTGATCTACATCAACATTGAGCATCCACATCTTCAAAACCTACATGAAGTCATTATCGACAAAACCCAAGGTTAGTTCATCCCTCTAAGGGGGGATCTCACTTCTAGGGGGAGCTTAACTCTAAGAATTGAGTCAAAGCAACTCTAATGGTGTGAACACATCAATGCATTATGTAAAAGTGGTAACCCCACTTGAGCTTAAAAGATGAGTATGACCTATGATCAAATGTTTCTCATTTCACTCCTAAGTCAATATACTCATATATAGATGACCTAGTCATCGCCAATTGTTTGATAGATGCTAGAATTGGTTGTGCATGCTTTGTCACATATTTTATGTAGCGATCCGACCCGAATGGATCATGTCTCTGTGCTTAAGTGTCATCCCTGGATCGGTATGCTGACACACACAGTACTCAAGGATTTATAACAGAGGTAAATCACATGTATAAAGTAGCGTAAATACTATTACCTCAATCCAAAATAGCAGAAGTAACAAGGTTGTGGATTCCCATCAACAACAACGGCAAAGTTGAGTGTAGAAATCGTAACCCTAACGTATCACTTACTCGTGTAAGATCCTTCAACATGAGACGTTGCGACCATAAAGGTCAAGACAATGAATGTCTTGGCAAATTCACTTATGAGAGCAATGCTGAAATATGGCTATCACTACATGCATATATGGTGGTGGAAAGGCTCTATGGTTATAAGGGTTTTCTGAAAAGCCAATTTTTCCCTCCCGCAAAGGAATAAATTTATTTAACTATCATGGTGGTTGTTAAACATTGAGAATGGTTTGAGATTCTCAATCCCAATTAATCATCATCATTAAAACCCAACAGAATTAATTAAAGTAACATGATGAGATTCATAAGAAAATCCAAGTACTAGATACTCAAAATGTCCATAACCGGGGACACGGCTAATCATGATTAGTTTATACACTCCGCAGAGGTTTGTGCACTTTGCCCACAAGACTCGATCTCCTCCATTTGATTTCTCGACTACATGGTGTTTGAGAAACGGATGACCGAGACTTAGTCTTTCGTAAGCGCTTAGCACCTTACGAATGGGTAGACCGTACCAACCTACAACCCCTACATCGCCTAGTCTACCACCGTAAGAGTTCATGACGACTTAATCAACTATGCTAGAGCCCATAGTAGCATGTGGTCGCACACGGAAGTTTCTAGCATGAATAATCTTATGATCCCTTTGAGCACAGGTGGCGGTCCAAAAAAACAGTAAATCTGGTCACCCAGTGCCTAGATAGGCAAATCTCGAATAGCAGTACCTCAATCCACCCAGATGTGTATTTAAGTTGCCACCTTATAAAAACCATTAATTAACAATCTCACATCTGTCATGGATATTCACTCACCCAATCCACGTCTACTAGCATAGCATGGCAATATAAGCAAACGTAGAAGTAACTCCCAAGGGTTTGATAATGAAACAGGTAATAGGTACAACCTCATCTACTTCCCAAAACCCACATATTAATCAGATCCTAATCATGCAATTGTTTGAGGATTGAAACTAATGCATAAAACTGGGTAATGAAAAGTATGATCAAAGTGTGAACTTGCCTGCAATGTTGATGAAGATTGTTCGCACTCAAAACTCTTGATAGCTCTACTCGTTACACTCCGGTCAATCTATCGTAAGCAAGCAATAGTAACCACACATAAGCAATCACTCAAAAGATCGGAAGGAACGAAGAGACAATTCGGAAAACATCAAAACCAAGCAAATAACTCTTGCAACATAAAACAATTTATAAGTACCAAAATTATGTGAATTTGGCCTTATCATAAAGTTTAGGTCAAGAGCTTCGATTTGCAAAAAGAATCAACAAAATCGAAGTTACGAAACTCAAGTTATGATCAAACAAAGTTCAAATTCAAATCTGATCTAATTCAAATTTGAAACTTTCAAAAACATGTTTGAGTTGGATTACTGGATAGAGGGGATCATAACGAAGAAGTGGGCGTTGGTTTCGTTGGATTTGGACTAACGAGCAAAAAGTAATGAACGTTTAAAGATTAGGGACTAATCTGTGAAAAAAAATACTACATATAGGTCCTCGCCACGTGTCGTAAAAACCATCGGCGAAAAAATCGCATCATGGGCTAAACAATGGATGTTCGCTATATAGCGATATCTTGGTTCGAATAAAAAATAACCTAATCTAGCCCGTAGATTCTAGATCTGGACGGAGAGAGAGGCGAGGTGTACCACGGCGGTGGTGGTCGCGACCACGAGGGGAGCGGCGGCGGCGGCTCGGACATCGACGGGCGGTGGCTCCGACCATCGAGGAGGCAACGGAGGGGTCGAGGGAGGCGGCGAGGCGAGGAGGATGGCGTCGGCGGTGGTCCACCATGACGGATGGAATCGACGAGGCGGCGGATCTCGCCCGGCGACGGCGGCTTCCCATGAGTCTGGCGCGATCGCCGAGGGAGAGAGAGGTCGGGTCTCGCCTTTTAAGGCGAGGGAGCGCGTGGCTTGGAGGAGGGGATGCAGGCGGCGGCGGGAGTCCCTGACGGACACGGCTGCTGTGGCGATTCCGTGGAGGAGGCGGACTCACGAGTCGGGACGGGAGCGGGCGCTTGGTTGGGTGGGCGCCTACATGGTAAGCCCGATTTTACAAGATGGATAAGATTTTTTAAAGAAAACATTTTAGACAAACAAAAGCGTAAATAAAACAAAAATAAATAAATATATTATATAGGCATATAATATATCCAAATTTTCGAAAAAGATTTCTACATTGTGAACATTTTGTAATATCAAATAACATCCATGTAAATTCAAATAAAGCAAAGAGTGCTTCGCTCTAGTAGAATCCAATAAAATCATTTTAAAAATACCAAATTGATTTCAAATTTATTTATCTCCAATTTTCGATGTAGGGAATCATGTTACCCTAATTTACATATATTTTATTTTTGAGAAAATAATATGAATAAAACTCAAATAACTCCAATTGAAAATAAATTCAAAAGAACTTTGAATTTAATTCTTTGAAACTCCCAACTCATATTTCATATGTTTTGAAGAAGTCATTTTATCTTCGCTCGTGAAAATCATTGAGTTGCATAAAGTTTCATAATTGGAAATATTTTCCAAATGAAATTCAAATATTTTCAACACCCCTTGTCATTTAAATAAATGGAAGAAGTCATGTCATCTTCTCTCTAGGGTTTTGTGGTGAAAAGAATTTGAATTCACGGAGATCACGAATGCAAAATGAAAGTTTGGGAAAGTCCTTTTATTCCCTCTCATTTAACTTTCAAAAAAAATTCAAATGTCACTCAACTTCACACAATCAATCAAACAATCAATCAAAACTATCTATTTGTTTATAACATTCCAAAATTTAGAATTTTGGGATGTTACAAACCTACCACCCTTAAAATGAATCTCATCCTCGAGATTCTGAGAGGCTAGCAAGAAATAGGTTAGGGCAGGGGTCTTCAAAATCCATCAATCGTCTCCGGGGTCTCGGGTGCTACCACCCTTAGAAGCATTGTTAAGCTTCCATCAAAAACTCATATACTCCATCCTTATTGTTGACAGCGTCGGTCTTCCTAGATCTCGGGAAATTCCATCTCTGGGCTCTTCCGGTAGCGGCATAACCTTTTCCTCAATTTCTTCTGTCCTTTTATCTTGGTAAGATTATTCCGAGATTGGGTCTTCATAGCTGATAGGTCTGGCGCCAATACTAAACAACTATCGATATCTCATGGTGGTTAACAATTTATGGTTTGTCCTGCAGGAAATGGGTCTGGGTTGCACCTCACCGTATAACCTACGGTTGGCAAAAGCTGCCTTATACAAGGGGAAAAATTCTTCTACCATTCTAAGGTTTAAACAGGGTTTTGATCGTCGTCTCTTTACTATAGGTAAGTCACTCAGATTTACCATCCCGTATAGCAAGGCGAATAATAAGAGTAAGTCGGTATGGTGATCAATCCATCCCGCACCCAAATCATTACCTTGTACATGGTTTAGCGAATCTCGCATTCTAACACTCGGTCATCCTCACAAGCATTGCGAATTTCTCTTGTCAACGAACCGTGTTCGGATAAATCCATTGATTCTGCAAGCCAAACAAACATCTATCGTTCCTTCACACCTCTCAGGTTTTGCGTTACTCATATAAGATCGTCTATCGATAAAATCGTAACTTCTTCCAGGGTTTTCCCTCAGCAAGAATGTGCTTGCTTCTTGGCAGGTCCTGGGCCTGTGGGTTATGGCCCATCTCATCACTTGTAAACCTTGAACTCATCCTCTGGGCAACTGATCGTTATTCCAACTTCCAACTTCCTAGTATTCTTAAATCCATCCAATTGTACTGTCTTCCTTCCTTCTATTGGCACCAAACTAGGACATGATTACTCAGACTCATCATGGTATTTCCATTGATCCATATTTCCAACATCATACCTCCTTGTATCCAATAGTACTTCATCTCTTCATCCTCGTGGGATATCCCACATACCGAGATAAAAACTTATACTTATGAAGTCCATATTCCACTTCATGGAACATCATTATCCTTTCAAAGGGTCAAGTGTCCTTATAGGGGAATATTGGCCATCTCTGCATGGCACTTCTTCAACTGGGAAACGTGAAACACATCATGAATTTCTGACAGTCCTTCGGGTGACTCCAATTTGTTGGCCACTTCTCCCATACGCTCCAAAAATCGGTATGGTCCTACAAAACTCGGGTCTAACTTTCCCTTAACTCCAAATCATTTAACTCCTCGCAGAGGGGACACATGAAGACATGCTCTATCTCCAATTTCATAGACTACCTCCTTGAGTTTTTTAGTCTGCATAACTCTTCTGCCTGGACTGAGCTACCTTCAATCTATCTCATAGCAACTTAACATTCTCTTCTGAATCCTTGGTCACATTTGGTCCAAACAACTGATAGTCTCCAACTTCATCCCACATCAATGCTGTCTGGCTCCTTCTCCCATACAAAGCTTAAAAAGGGGCCATCTTCAAACTGGTTGGGTAACTGTTGTTGTATGAGAACTCCACGTAAGGTAGATTATCATCACAACTAGATCCATAATCTAGCGCACACGCTCTCAACATGTCCTCCAGAATCTGATTGACTCTCTCGATTTATCCATCTGTCTGCGGATGAAAGGCTGTACTGAACTCTAGCCTAGTACCCAAAGTGTGGTGCAGCTGATTCCAAAACTTTGAGGTAAACTGTGTTCCTCTATCTGATACGATGGTCCTCGGAACTCCATGCAGACATACGATCCTGGTCAAATATATCTTGGCCAACTTCGCACTTGTATAGGTGGTTTTCACTGGGATAAAGTGAGCCACTTTGGTCAAGCGAATTAACTACTACCCAGATAAAATCATATCCCGTTCGGGTTCTGGGAAATCCGGTAATCAAATCCATGCCAAGCTTATCCCCACTTCCATTCGGCTATCGGCATTGGCTGTAGTAATCCTGCTGGCTTCTGATGCTCTGCTTTTACTCTCTCTGGCATACATCACCTACGACTACATACTCGATAATATCCTTCTTCATACCAGTCCACCAGAAACACTCCTTCAAATCCAAATACATCTTGGTGTTTCGAGCTTAATCGAGTATGGTGAGTCATGAGCCTCAAGTATTAACTTCCTGATCTTTGCATTATTGGGCACATATACACGGTCCTCGAACCATAGGGTGTCGTGCTCATCCTTACGAAAACCTTTGGCCTTTCCTTTGCTCATCCTCTCTTTTACCTCAGCAATCTCTTTGTCATCCTTCTGAGCTTCACGGATCTTTCCTAACAATGTAGACTGAACTTCCATTGCTGCAACGAAACCTTTGGGAACAATCTCCAACCGAAGTTCCCTGAGATCCTCGGCTAACTCCTTGTGTAATCATCTGCTTATGAGGGTATTCGTCCTGGTGTTCTTTATGGTTGTGTCCTATTTCTCCACAAAGCTTGTATGCACAAGGTTTCTTCATATCCTTTCCATAAGGCCTCAACTTCTGGGACACAAGACGAGACCTTTAACTTAAATTCTTCTCAAGTGGTTACTCCTTGCCATCCATTGATGGTTTGGTACATCCTCCACCAGGTAGCAGCACCTCTTTCAAAGCACTGAAGAGCATGTTGGGTCATATACTTTCCAGCTATAGGGTTATTCTCCATATGATCTTCCAAGTTCTGAATTCATCGGTCCGTCTCAAATTGACTCGTCGGTCCAGAAAATACGAGCCCATCTTCATTCATCCTCTATGGGGTCCAGGGTTTGGGGTGGGATAAGAGAGATAGAGAGGATACACACAATACAAACAATAGTTTTGAAAAGCGAGGTTTTATTGTGGTCGTCGAAAAACATCAAACAAATGACAGCTCACAATCGTAGATCTAACGCAGTATATAATAGGGTCTGGGCTTCTAATGGTCAATAAATCTTCAAGGTCATCAAACTCTTCGATTCTTGTTCATGTCTCCGATGGCTTCTTCCGATCATGCTTGTCTTTCTCAAGTCCTTTTTGCGAGCTCATCTCTGTTGTCGCAAAGTCTCTCGTGGCGTCCTTCAATATTTCTGGAGTTACGTTCCAACTTCTGGATTTCATCAACCTCGATATGAACGATGATCCCACCATCCTTCGCCTCGACAAATCTCCGTATCTCGAGGTTTAGCTCCTCCCGCTGGCTATTTTAATCTTCAGGACTGGTTTCTTCACGAATCGCTTCCTTGTCAAATACGGCTTCTCGCAGATCCACCTAAACTTCTTGATGTAATACTCGGATCTGGTGATGCACCGGCTATGTTAAAATCGCATCCTTCACGACAAATGCTCCTTGACCTTCTACCATCAAATTCTTCCATGCATCCGCACGCTTAACTCGCATGGTGACAATAGCATAGGCGTGCAATAACACCATGGTTAGCCATGTCTATGCCCATATTCTTGCCATGAGCTTTCATTCCATAATTGATATCTCCTGCCTTAGGGTTTTCTTGACAAAACTTTGAGTTCTAATGCTCCATGTTAGGTCTTTCTCCGATACACCTTGATCTCGGGTATTGATGGCTTCCATAGTCCGCCAAGTTCCATAAGGGTGCCTTCCTAGGTCATACAAACCGAAATTCTTCAAAGCCTTCAAATTCTCCTAGTCTTGGTCTTCACTGTTGTAGTTTCCGTCATTGTAATGCACGGTAAAAATCCTCTTTATTCCAAAGTAGTCTTAGTTGTCCGATATCTTGTACTTCTTGGGGTGGTCTCATCAGCCGAATCTTTGAGTGGTCAAAAGGGAAAAGGGGTATGGTCTCTCTAAAAACTAAATATTTGAATAAGCTCAGAAGAGAAGAGAGGTAAAACATCCTTTTGAAAAATGAAATTGTAGAGAAAAATCTTTCCTATGGGCTTGCAATTTTCTAGGCTCACGTCCTACAGTAAACATGTGCTCTGATACCATCTTGTAGCGACCCGACCCGAATGGATCAAGTCTCTGTGCTTAAGTGTCATCCCTGGATCGGTATGCTGACACACACAGTACTCGAGGATTTATAACAGAGGTAAATCACATGTATAAAGTAGCGTAAATACTATTACCTCAATCCAAAATAGCGGAAGTAACAAGGTTGTGGATTCCCATCAATACCAACGCAAAGTTGAGTGTAGAAATCGTAACCCTAACGTATCACTTACTCGTCAGAAGATCACGCAACATGAGACGTTGCGACCACAAAGGGTCGATTACATTGAATGTCTTGGCAAATTCACAATATGAGAGCAATCTTGAAATATGGCTATCACTACATGCATATATGGTGGTGGAAAGGCTCTATGTTTATAAGGATTTTTGAAAAGCCAATTTTTCCCTCTGCAAAGGAATAAATTTATTTAACTATCATGGTGGTTGTTAAACATTGAGAATGGTTGTGAGATTCTCAATCCCAATTAATCATCATCATTAAAACCCAACAAAATTAATTAAAGTAACATGATGAGATTCACACGAAAATCCAAGTACTAGATACTCAAAATGTCCATAACCGGGGACACGGCTAATCATGATTAGTATATACACTCTGTAGAGGTTTGTGCACTTTTCCCACAAGACTCGATCTCCTCCGTTTGATTTCTCACACTACATGGTGTTTGAGAAACGGATGACCGAGACATAGTCTTTCAGAAGCGCTAGCACCTTACGAATGGGTAGACCGTACCAACCTACAACCCCTACATCGCCTAGTCTATCACCGTAAGAGTTAGCCCTACTTAATCAACTATGCTAGAGCCCATGGTAGCATGTGGCTGCACACGGAAGTTTCTAGCATGAATAATCTTATGATCCCTTTGAGCACGGGTGGCGGTCCAAAAAAGTGCAAATCTGGTCTACCCAGTGCCTAGATAGGCAAATCTCGAATAGCAGTACCTCAATCCACCAGATGTGTATTTAAGTTGCCACCTTATATAAACCATTAATTAACAATCTCGCATCTGTCATGGATATTCACTCACCCAATCCACGTCTACTAGCATAGCATGGCAATATAAGCAAACGTAGAAGTAACTCCCAAGGGTTTGATATGAAACAGGTAATAGGTACTACCTCATCTACTTCCCAAAACCCACATATTAATCAGATCCTAATCATGCAATTGTTTGAGGATTGAAACTAATGCATAAAACTGGGTAATGAAAAGTATGATCAAAGTGTGAACTTGCCTGCAATGTTGATGAAGATTGTTCGCACTCAAAACTCTTGATAGCTCTACTCGTCACACTCCGGTCAATCTATCGTAAGCAAGCAATAGTAACCACACATAAGCAATCACTCAAAAGATCAGAAGGAACGAAGAGACAATTCAGAAAACATCAAAACCAAGCAAATAACTCTTGCAACATAAAACAATTTCTAACAGTACCAAAATTATGTGAATTTGGCCTTATCAGAAAGTTTAGGTCAAGAGCTTCGATTTGCAAAAAGAATCAACAAAATCGGAGTTACGAAACTCAAGTTATGATCAAACGAAGTTCAAATTCAAATCTGATCTAATTCAAATTTGGAAATTTCAAAAACATGTTTGAGTTGGATTATTGGATATAGGGGATCATAACGAAGAAGTGGGCTTTGGTTTCGTTGGATTTGGACTAACGAGCAAAAAGTAATGAATGTTTAAAGATTAGGGACTAATTTGTGAAAAAAATACTACATATAGGTCCCCGCCACGGTCGAAAACCATCGTCAAAACTGTAATCGTGAGGCTAAAATAGGGATGTTTGCAATATAGCGCATATCGGTTCGAATAAAATAAAAAAACAACTAACCTAATCTAGCCCGTAGATTCTAGATCGGACGGAGAGGAGAGAGGCGAGGCGCATGCATGGCGGTGGTGTACGGCCGTGGCAGAGGAGACAGCGGCAGCTTTCGGACATCGACAAGGCGGTGGCTCGGCCATCGAGGAGGGCAACGGAGAGGTCGTGAGGGCGGCGGCGAGGCGAGGAGGATGGCGGCGGTCGGCGGTGGTCCACGGCGACAGGATGGAGCTGGACGAGGCGGCGGATCTCGCCATGGCGGCAGCGGCTTCCGGCAGTCTGGCGATCGCTCGAGGAGAGAGAGAGGCGGGTCTCGCCTTTTAAAGCGGAGGAAGCGTGGTTTGGAGGAGGACAGCAGAGGCGGCATGAGTCCAAGACGGACACTGGGCGGCAAGCGGCGACACGTGGAGGCGAACTCCATGGGAGATGGGACGTAGCCAAGGCTTCATTGGTCAATTGGCATACTGTTGGGCCGCCCGGTTTGGCGGCGGAGGATAAGATTTTTTTTTATAAAGAAAACATTTTCAGAAAAATAAAACAGAAATAAAACAAAAATAAATAAATAAATTATATAGGCATATAATATATTCGAATTTTCAGAAAAACATTTCCTACATTGTGAACATTTTGTAATATCAAATAAAATCCACGAAATTCAAATAAAGCAAAGAGTGCTTCGCTCTAGTAAAATCCAATAAAATCATTTTAAAAATACCAAATTGATTTCAAATTTATTTATCTCCAATTTTATGATGTAGGGAATCATGTTACCCTAATTTCCATATATTTTATTTTTGAGAAAATAATTTGAATAAAACTCAAATAACTCCAATTGAAAATAAATTCAAAAGAACTTTGAATTTAATTCTTTGAAACTCCCAACTCATATTTCATATGTTTTGAAGAAGTCATTTTATCTTCGCTCGTGAAAATCATTGAGTTGCATAAAGTTTCAGAATTGGAAATATTTTCCAAATGAAATTCAAATATTTTCAACACCCCTTGTCATTTAAATAAATGGAAGAAGTCATGTCATCTTCTCTCCAGGATTTTGTGGTGAAAAGAATTTGAATTCACGGAGATCACGAATGCAAAATGAAAGTTTGGGAAAGTCCTTTTATTCCCTCTCATTTAACTTTCAAAAAAAAATTCAAGTGTCACTCAACTTCACACAATCAATCAAACAATCAATCAAAACTATCTATTTATTTATAAAATTCCAAAATTTAGAATTTTGGGATGTTACATTTTATTTGTCATCTTATTGTGTGAGCATGTTGGTGCATATTTTACTCATTCAAGGACATCCACTTGTTGTTTTGAGTGTTTGGTTCTTTCTTCTTTTGGCCAAGTGGATGGACAAGAATGCCTAAGAACTTTCTCTAGCTATCTATGCTTTTCTCGTCTCAAACTCTATTCATGCTACATCACAAAATTTGATCAAGTCGATTCGAACCACTCTGTAAGGAGCACCTGAGTCCCCGATTTGTCATGGACTTAAACTTCCAAAACTTCTTTGTGATTCTCGGTCCGACCGATTCCTCCATTCGGTCCTACCGAGATCACTAAGTCGATCTAGGTTTTCAATCTCGGTGCAACCGATTTGAACTTTTCGTCACACCGAAGTTTACAGAATCGAACACGAGTTATGCATCTCGGTGCCACCGAAGTTGTTCCCTTTCAGTCCACACCGATGTGGTCGGCTATATATAGTCACGGCAAAATTTTGAAATTTCTCGAACCCCTTCGCATGAAATAGCTCGCTCTGCCTCCAAGGTCTCGGATCGTCTCATCGCCGCCAATGACCTCTCGTCATTGGTCTCCGCCGTCAACGGAATTCAACCCGTCGTTGCCGCCAGAAGCGAGTTCATCGCCGGGCTAGGGTATGGACTCGATCATAGTGATATCCTCGTCAGATTCCTAGCACATTGTGCTCTTATTGATTCTTGCCACGATTGAAACACTCCTATCCATCAATGCAATCCGTAGATTAGATGAGATTTGAAAATTTAGGTTAGGTTTCGCGAAACCATCTCGGACCCACCGAGTTGAAAAACTTCGGTCCCACCGATTTGGCTTATGCCATTGCACTAGTAACTCTCGGCCCGACCGAGAATTGCTAATCGGTGCGACCGATTTTAGGACTTTGTGAAACCCTAGCGATCTCGGTACACCGAACTCGTGACTCGGTCCAACCAAGTTCATCGGCTTAGGTTCCAAACCGCTTCGGTATCACCGAGTTTGAAAATCGGTTGATCCGATATGCTTTCGTGGAAAACTAAAACTGAATTTTTGAATCATTCTTTGCAAAATCTACGCATTTTGTGATGCTCATCCTCTCTATCTCATCAATAACTCTTCACAGGTCGTGATCGGTGTTTGCAAAGATGTCGCACGGAGTGACAATGAACAAGTCGGAAGGCGATTGACATGAGTGATGGCACTAGTCCCTCCGGCTCTTGAGATGAAGGCAGCAGGAGCACTCCTACCAACCCGCCTAAGGTCGCTACGAGCAAAGGAAGAAGAAGACCTCGAGTCGAAGATGAGGATTACATGGCGATTGAGGATGAGGCAAGCTCCAAGAAGAAAGTGCTCAAGAGGGAGTTCGGTTCATCTGCAGTGAAGCCTGGCTTGAAAATCAAAAGGCCGTGAGCGGACAACCAATGTCCAAAGCGAGTGTTCATCAAGCTCCTTTGGAATCTCAACCCAAAGAGCATGTTGCTTGAGAGGAAAGAAAAGGAAAGAAAGGGTCAAGAAGACCATGGCAAGAGTGATTGGGAAGCCTTCCATGATGGAAGAGGAAGAAGAAGAAGAGGTTGCAGAGCCAGCACCCAAGGCACAAAAGGCGATGGGTGATGCAATCAAGTCGAGTGCAACTTCCAAGCCCAAAGTCGCCCCAAGGCCAAGAATGCACCCAAAAGGAATACCAGGAGCATACCAGTTCTTTGAGAAGAACAAGGCCCCAAGTGCTCGAGGTTGCCGAGGAGGAAGATGAAGAAGGACAAGTTCGAGGAAGCTCAAGCCCAAGATACCGGATCACAATGATGCCCATCCCGTGGTGAAAACATGAAGATCGGGAGAGATAATGGGTTGAGGCTATGGAGAGAGATGATCCATATGCCACGAGGAGAAGGACTGCTGTGGATTCTGGGTTCCACACCAAGGGCAAGCAGGACTTCTATGAGACAATTTTGTTGGATAAGAAGCCCATAGTTTGTGATATGAGGTGGGTCAATTGGACCTACATGAAGGAGAACGCAGAACACTACCTCGAGTATATGATGACTTGATTGCTTGTGGAGTTCTTGATTTTGTTGGGCGAAGCTCACCAACTGGAACAGCGAACTTATCATGCAATTCTACCCACAAAGACATTTCTATCCGGATGGTAGGATAGTGTGGATGTCGGAAGGAACCGGATATCGTCTACCATAGAGGAATGGGCAAGTTTGATCAATGCCCCAAAGGAAAGTGAGGATGACACGGACATTTATGGTAAGAAGAAAATGGATCATAACTCAATGGCACATATGTACAAGGTGATCCCAGTTATGCAATTGAGACCTTCAAGTTTGGATCGGTCCATTTCTGCTTTGTCGTGGCTGCCACGATCAAGCTGGATCTTAAGGCATACTCTTTTGCCCAAGTCGGTGACCATAACATTATTAGAGGGCATGCAATCAATTTGCTTCACGTTTTTGATGTGCCTTAGAAATTCAAGCTCGTGAGCCTCATAGTCGAGACAATTAAGAGGACAACAGCAGATCAGAAGAGGAGTTGTGGTTATGCCCCACCATTCGTGGAGTTGATAAACTCAAGATGGGCACAGAAAGTATCTCTTGGATAAGGAACACATGGTTCTATATCCTGATTTTGAGGACAATCGAGTTGTCATGACAGAGAATGAACCATCATCAGTGCAAGCTCAGGAGAGAAAGGAGAAGGCAAGGCAATAGAAAGCTACAAAGATGCCAACTCAAGCAGAGGCATCTGACTACTTTCTGAAGAGCAGCGAGGGAGCGACTTGGTTACTTAATAGCATCAACTTTACGGATTGAGAAGGGTTGGCCACCTAACTCAAAACCGGAGAGCACTGAGAGAATCATGGAAAAAAATTGTATGATCTTGATGTCAAAGTGGTGAGATTGATCACCGTGGAGCGATTACAAGATGATATGCAGGAGAGGAAGGGCAAGACGACAACTTATGCATTTGCAGAGTGCCTAGAGCTCGGAGGTCATTTGCAGTACCAACTCCGGACACTAGAGCAACTTCTTCCGCTCCACTCAAATTGACTCAACCATCTCCGGCTCCAACTTCTTGACTCCTACCACGTCTCTTCGATCGTTCATCCTTGAGTCCCTGTCTACACCACCACCGAAGACCAAGCACGAGAGGCGAAATAGTACTATGCATTTTCTATGAACTTTTTGGTAACTTGTTGCCAAAGGGGGAGAAAAATGTATAGATCATAGGCTTCGAGAGAGAGAGAGAGAGAGTTGCTTTTGTTCTCTCTTGATTTGGTGGTTCAAACTTGTTTGCTTTTGATTGCTTGAGATACTATGCTATTCTTGTGAGACATTGATGATCATGTGTTTGATCATAAGCTACACTTATGCATGTTTGATGATATTATCTTATCTATCCTATGTGATCATTCACTTTGCTTGGTGATGAGTGCATGTATTCAATCTTTATCATTTTGAGCGCTCCACCAAGATGTATGTGACATGGAAGAGTAACCCATGAGCCTAATTCCTTGTGCATTTGGGTCAAAGCAAATATTAAACTATGCACAAATTTAGGGGGAGCTCTTGCTTATCATATACTTCTCAAAGCGACGATGTTTTTCAATCTTATTATCATTTGTCAAAGCTTTGATCTATATGTTGTCATCAATTACCAAAAGGGGAGATTGAAAGTGCAACTATCCCTAGGTGGTTTTGGTAATTCATAACAACATATAGCTCATCATGCTAATGCTATTCCAAGACTATTATTTCGGAAAGCTCAATGAATGGCATGGCATGGATGATGAAAGTGGATCCCTCAAAATACTAAGGACAATGGATTGGCTCAAGCTCAAAAGCTCAAGACTCTACATTTTGCATTTTAGTGATCCAAGATCACATTGAGTCTATAGGAAAAGCCAATACTATCAAGGAGGGATGAGGTGTTGCTTAATGAGCCTTTTGCTTCATGTTCTTAGTGATATGCTCCAAAACCCTCCACTACGTTATCACATCCACATATGACCTAAACCCAGAGCCAAAATCGGTCACACCGATTCTTCCTACCCGGCGCCACCGATTTCAAAAGTCATAGCCATCGCCACAAACCCTAGGCAAATCGGTCCTCTCGATAGGGATCTCGGTCTCACCGAGATGGGATTGTAATCTTCTGTTTCCCTTCGTAACGTTTGGTCTAACAAAGTGAGCGTCGGTCCCACCGAGATTGCAATGTAAACTCTTTGTTTCCCTTTTGTAACATTTCGGTCTCACCGAAAAGAGCAAATCGGTCCCACCGAGTTTACCTGACCAACTCTTTGGAAAGCTTATTACCAAAATCGGTCTCACTGAGTTTGTGTAATCGGTCTTACCGAGATTACGTTATGCCCTAACCCTAACCGAATCGGTCTCACCGAGTTGCATGTCAGTCCCACCGAAAATCACTAACGGTCACTAGGTTTACTAAATCGGTCCGACCGAGTCTGTTGAATCGGTCCCACCGAGTTTGGTAAATTGTGTGTAACGGTTAGATTTTGTGTGGACGCTATATATATACCCCTCCACCTCCTCTTCATTCGTGGAGAGAGCCATGAGAACAAACCTACACTTCCAACTTACCAGTTCTGAGAGAGAACCACCTACTCATGTGTTGAGGCCAAGATATTCCATTCCAACCATATGAATCTTGATCTCTAGCCTTCCCCAAGTTGCTTTCCACTCAAACCCTCTTTCCACCAGATCCAAATCCTATGAGAGAGAATTGAGTGTTGGGGATACTATCATTTGAAGCACAAGAGCAAGGAGTTCATCACCAACGCACCATTTGTTACTTCTTGGAGAGTGGTGTCTCCTAGATTGGCTAGGTGTCACTTGGGAGCCTCCTACAAGATTGTGGAGTTGAACCAAGGAGTTTGCAAGGGCAAGGAGATCGCCTACTTCGTGAAGATCTACCGCTAGTGAGGCAAGTCCTTCGTGGGGGCATCGCCATGGTGGGATAGACAAGGTTGCTTCTTCGTGGACCCTTCGTGGGTGGAGCCTCCGTGGACTCAGCAACTGCTACCCTTCGTGGGTTAAAGTCTCCATCAACGTGAGGTACGATAGCACCACCTATCGTAACCACGCCAAAAACATCCATGTCTCCAATTGCGTTTGAATCCTCCAAACCCTCCCCTTTACTTTCTTGCAAGTTGCATGCTTTAATTTCCGCTGCCTATATACTCTTTGCATGCTTGCTTGATTTGTGTGATGATTGCTTGACTTGTCCTAAGATAGCTAAAACCTGTCAAACTCTAAAATTGGGAAAATGTTAAGTTTTTAATTGGTCAAGTAGTCTAATCACCCCCCCTCTAGACATACTTCAAGGTCCTACACTATGTAATCTAGATTATTGACTCTAGTGCAAGTGGGAGACTGAAGGAAATATGCCCTAGAGGCAATAATAAAGTTATTATTTATTTCCTCATATCATGATAAATGTTTATTGTTCATACTAGAATTGTATTAACCGGAAACATGATACATGTGTGAATACATAGACAAACTTAAATGTCACTAGTATGCCTCTACTTGACTAGCTCATTGATCAAATATGGTTATGTTTCCTAACCATAGACATGTGTTGTCATTTGATTAATGAGATCACATCATTAGGAGAATGATGTGATTGACATGACCCATTCCGTTATCTTAGCACTTGATCGTTTAGTATGTTGTTATTGCTTTCTTCATGACTTATACAAGTTCCTATAACTATGAGATTATGCAACTCCTGTTTGGGAGGAACACTGTGCCGCCAAACGTCACAACGAATCGGGTGATTATAAAGGAGCTCTACAGGTGTCTCCAAAGTGCAAAGTTGAGTTGGCATATTTCGAGATTAGGTTTTGTCACTCCGATTGTCGGGGAGGTATCTCTCGGTCCTCTCGGTAATGCACATCACTATAAGCCTTGCAAGCAATGTAACTAATGAGTTAGTTATGGATGATGCATTACGTAACGAGTAAAGAGACTTGCGATAGAACGAGATTGAACTAGGTATTGAGATACCGACGATCGAATCTCTGCAAGTAACATACCGATGACAAAGGGAACAACGTATGTTGTTATGCGGTTCGACCGATAAAGATCTTCGTAGAATATGTAGGAGCCAATATGAGCATCCGTGTTCCGCTATTGGTTATTGATCTAAAAGCAGTTCTAGGTCATGTCTACATAGTTCTCGAACCCGTAGGGTCCGCATGCTTAAGGTTTCGATGGCGGTTATATTATGAGTTTATGAGTTTTGATGTACGAAGTTTGTTGAGTCCGGATATGATCACGGACATGACGAGGAGTCTCAAATGGTCGAGACATGAAGATTGATATATTGGAAGCCTATGTTTGATATCTAAGTGTTAGGGTGAAATAGTGATTTTATCGAGTAACGGAGGGTTACCGAACCCCGGAGGCTATTGGGCCTTATGGGCCCAAGAGGAGGAAGAGGAGAGGTGGCCAAGGGCACCAAGACCCTCCACCCCAAGTCCGAATTGATAAGGAGGCGGCGCCCCTTCCTTTCCCTCCTCCTCCCCCCAAAGTCCTAATCCAACTAGGAAAAGGAGGAGTCCCCTTGCTCCTTTATATACTGAGGCAAGGGCACCCCATAGACACAACAATTGATCCTTGAGATCTCTTATCCAAAGCGGTGCCCCTCCACCATAGTCCACGGTGAGAACATCAAGATCGCCACCACGCCGTCGTGTTGCGGAACTCTTCCCCGACACCCTTTGGATCGAGTCCGGGATCGCCATCGGTGAACGTGTGCTAGAACTCGAGGTGCCGTGGTTTGATTGCTTGATCGGTCGGGCCGTGAAGGCGTACGAGTACATCAACCGCGTTGTTCTAACGCTTCCGCTTTCGATCTACGAGGGTACGTGGACAACACTCTCCCCTCTCGGTGCTATGCATCACCATGGTCTTGCGTGTGCGTAAGAATTTTTTTGAAATTACTATGTTCCCCAACACGCCAAGCCAAGGGCGCGCCGCGCCAAGCCGGAGCTGAAGTGGTGCAGGGTCAGGGAGGCGTAGCAAGGGCGTCAGCGGGGGAAGACCAAGCTCAGCGGGGCAACCTCGTAAAAGTTCCGGAGGACAGTCAGGTCTCGAGAACCCCTCCACCTCAGGATATGCCCCGATCTCCACAAGACCCGAGCCTCGACATTGTGCCAGCCCTTGTCGAGCACCCGGTGTACTTCGTTAGCACCGTGCTGCGGGATGCGAGGGCACGCTACCCCATGCCCCAGAAACTCCTGCTCGCACTCCTGGTGGCCTCGCGCAAGCTGCGACACTACTTGTAGGGCCACCCCATCAAGGTCGTCTCACCCTACCCATTGGAGAGGGTACTCAGGAGCCCTAGCTCGGCCGGAAGGGTCGCCGAGTGGAACATCGAGTTGCAAGCATTTCAGTTGGAGTTCAGCACCACCAGGGTCATCAAGGGGTACTCCCAACTTTGTGGCGTAATGGACGGATGCCCCGACACTTGAGGAAGGAGAAGACCGGTCCACCTCCCCAGAAGCAAGGCTCAGGCAATTTGGGTCATGTATTTCGATGGCGCCTTCGTGCACCAGTATGGGCCGGAGCAAGTGCTCATATCGCCTACTCAGACAAGCTCTATTACGCTGCGGCTACTGCTTTCAGTGTGGCGAGAAGGTCTCAACAACATCGCAGATCTGAAGGCCTCATAGTCGATCAAGGTCTGGCGGCTCTAGGGGTGAAGCGCCTTCTTGTCGAGGCGACTCGTAACTCCTCGTCAACTTCTCCAACAAGGTGTACGAGCCAAAGGACGAGCATATGGAGGCCTACCTCGCGGAGGTGCGCAAGATGGAGAAGCAATTCTTGCCCGAGTCTGCAAAGACATGCCCCGGCACCAACAAGGAAGCCGACGACATCGCCAGAGAGCATCCAAGCGGCAATCGCGAGAGCCAGTGTATTTGAAGAGCGGCTCTTCAGCCATCACCACGCCACCTCTTTCAAGCATGACTCACCATGGAGCCCCAACTTGTGGTTCGACTTGAGAGCTCTACTTTTGGCGCCGAGCCCTGTGGAGGAATCTTGGACCAAGGAATTCAAGGAGTACCGACGACGGGCGTTCTTACGGAGAAGGAAGAGGGGCGTGGAGCGCGTGGGTCGACAAGCCACGACATATCAGATCCAAGATGGCGAGTTATACAGAAACGATCAACGACGTCACGCTGCTACCGCATCTCCGGCGATCAAGGAAGGGAGTTCTTCGCCCGACATACAGCGGGGATTGCGGACACCATTCGTAAATCACGAACACTCGTCTTTAAAGGTGTTCGCGATGGATTCTCTTCGCCTACAAGTGGTGAAGTCCTATGAAGCTTGCCAATTCCACGCCAATCAAATCCATCACCGCTCGGGGCCTCCAACCATCCCGCCACATGGTCGTTTGCGATGCCGAGGTCGATATCCTAGGCCCGTTCCCACGGGCGCCAGGGGGCTACCGCTAGCTATCTCTACGTCGCTATCGACAAGTTCACCAAGTGAGCGAAAGTGGAAGCCGTCTGTACCATCCCAGCCGGCTCTGCTGTCAAGTTCATCAAGGGCCTCGTGAGCCGCTTCGGGGTCCCCAACCGCATCATCACAGATAACGGCTCGCAGTTTACTACTCCCTCTGTCCCATAATGTAAGACATATTTTGGCACTACACTAGTGTCAAAAAACGTCCTATATTATGGGATAGAGGAGAGTAACTTTTTCAAACCTCTCGTTCTAACCTTGAACGCAGATCCGCTACTCTTGATGAGCGCATCCCGTGAGCAATGGCTGTGCCGAACGCGCCAACGCGGAGGTCCCGAGGGCCTCAAGACCGGGACCTTCAAGAAGAAGTGGAGGCTCGTGGCGAGGAGCTTGCACGACGAGCTCCAGGTCCATGATGTGGTCAATCCGCACCATCGCCACCAAGCCAGCCGGCGAGACTCCATTCTTCCTCGCTCACGGAGTCGAAGCGATCCTCCCTCACGAGGTCAAGCATCGCCCGCACGGGTCTGGCGTTCGAATAAACGCAGCGGGACGCCACGTGGGGATGGACCTCGTCTTTGGGAGGAACATCGTCGTGAAGCCGCATTGAGGGGCAAGGTACCAACAAGCACCGCGGGCGATACCATCGCCGCAACATCCGCTCCAGACGCCGAGGTGGGCGACCTCGCCCCGAGGGGTCTCTCGAGGAAGGACGCATAAGCTTTCACCAATGTGGGAGGGCCGTTCAAGGTCGTCCACATCTCGAGGCTCGCGCCAGGCGCTGGAGACACAAGACATGGTGCCTATCCAAAGCGCTCGAACATCCAACCTCCAAAGTTCTACCCATGAAACAAGGCCCAGAGCACGTGAAGAAAGGCCCAGAGCACGTGAAGAAGGCCCGTGCTCGTGAAGAATCGCCGCCGTGACACTCTCACGTAATAATGAGTTGAAAACAGACACGCCCGAGTCTCGAGGCGCCGGTCTCAGGCCTGGCGCCCCGCCCACGCCTAGTGGCGACTTAGCTCCGCTTGGTGAGAAGACTTGAAGAATAGATTAGGTGCCGACGCTGCTTTTCATTTGCTTTCCGCAGATTGGCTCGCTTTCCCTTAATCGAAATTTTCCTTTGGTGTCCCTTGTCGATTCGATTCCCTCGCCTCCTACCACATTTTTGGTTGCCGGTTCGCTCATGTTCTCTCTCTCTCTTTGCCTCATGAGGGCTAGGCAGTGCCCTCGCGAGCATTTTTCTCTCTCTCGCCTTCTCGCGAGCCACCTCGCTCGAGCCCAAAAGCTGGCACACCTCTCCTAATTCGTGCCCCACGGGTACCGCGATACAAGTGCCAAGTCAGGGCCAGGGCGGACGTCGAATCTTTCGACGCACTTCCTAACGAGTTTTTGCAGTTCCTGAGCGAATGCAGGCCACCAAGGCAAGATGGACACGAGGAAATAAGCTCCCGGTCCTAAACGCACCAGGTTAAGTTATCATTACGCAAAATACAACACGGCACGGGAATAACACGCATAGTACAATAACCAAGGAACCACAGTTCGATACACGCCCCTCTGGGCCCATACTGGTTTCACCTTTTTGATGCAGGGAAAAAGAGCAAAACAAAGCGGCGTTGCGGTGATCCGCGGAGGCAGGCCCTTAGCAACGCCCTGAGCCTAGCTAGATCCTTCCTCGCGCTTCACGGAGGCGCGGCGGCGAGATGACCCGATGCCACCTTCGAAGCGGGCGCGGCGACTGGTCGTAGCCACCACTATTGGAGCTGTCGCCGGAGGAAGAGCCGCCGTAGCTGGAGGAGACACGGTCGCCGCCGAGGACAGGCTCGCCCTCGTCCTCGCCGTGACCGTCACCAAGGTCGAGCACCTCTCACCGTCATTCGTCTTCATAAAGCACCCGGCGGCGACCATCTTCCCGAACACCCTCACGTAGAGGGTCGATCCACCATCGTTTGAAGTGGAGGGTGCACCGCCGCCAAGGCTGTGGAACGTCTCGCAACCCGCGGGCGGGCTATGTTGCCATGGCGGAAGTCTCGACCGCGACCAGAGGCCTTCTGCAAAGAACCATCCGCTTACACCAGAGGCCGCTGGCCTGGGGGGCATAGTTCGTCGACGAAGAAGCGCGGAAGCTGGAGCGATTGCGGCGGGTTCTCCGACTAAACGAGCGAACTCGGCGACACCTCCGCTAATGAAAGCGCAGACGGGGAGGCAGCGCCGCCATAGCACGCCCCTCGTCAAGCTGGATCGCCATGTCTAGGGCGACCCCTTCAGCAGGGCAGGCGCCTCGACGATGGGCCATGACGGGGATGCGGCGTGCTTTCGCATGGACGGCGGCCAAGGCTTCGCCAGCCGGGAGCCGGGCCTCGCGAGGAGCCTTTCCTTCTCGGCGGTGGAGAACTTCCTTCGTGGCGCCATTGGAGGCACTGCAAGCAACAAAGCAAAGGAGGAAGAAGCAAGCAAGCGAGGAAGAGATGGGCAACGTGAGCTCCGCCCTCCCTCCCATTTATAGCAAGAGAAGGCCAACCGGCGCCTCCCGCGATCGCAGGTAATGATGGTTTTCCTTGCATGTCGCAGGACTTGTCAAGTCGTGCGATTCTTGCCGAGGCAAGGGGAAGTGGAGACGCCCACGCCCAATCAACCTCCATCGCCAACCGAGGCCGCGAGCTTTGGGGCCCACGGTGCTCAGCCAGCCCTTGGCCATTGCTGAAAGCCAAGCCCGAGCGCACCTTGGGCCCGTGGGCTACTGTCGGCGTCCTAGGAACGGGGGTCCCCAGACTTGCCTGCTTGCGGCCCACGGCGTGGCTGAGCTAGCAGGCCGTACGTCCCATCTTCATCGACGAGGCATTCAAGACCCTTGCGAGGGGCCAAGCCTCGCGAGGCGGACGACGCAAGACCTCCTCAGGAGCGTCCAAGCCAGGCAGGCTCACAAGGAGCGGAGATATCAACGCGGGGCAAACCTCATGAGGCTCTCTTGTCGTGAGCCATGACGATCGACGCTAGGCAGGCGCCAGCGCGCGCAACGTCCTTGTTTCCTCTTTGGTGCTAAGGAGGCCAGCGCCGGCGAGGAGTACCGAGGCATCAGGCAAAAGTTGCTATATTGGTGCAACGAGACCAAGACCAGGAGGACGGCAAGACGAAGGTCATCGTGGAGCCCAAGACCGCGTCCGCTTTTGTCAGGATAGCTTGTATTAGCTGTCCCCCTTCAAATTTGCCCGCTGTTGTTGGCTCAATTCCCGCTCAATATTTGAGAAGAGGACCCGAGACTATATAAGTGGAGCTAGCCACCACCGTAGGGGCATCGAGCAGTTCACCCAGCTCTCGCCCGCTGAGTTACCAAGCACAAAAACACCTCAACCTCAAGAGGCTGTTCTTCCCCTCGTACTGTTCATCATCAGCCCAAGAGGCAATCCACCATCACTACACTGGAGTAGGGTATTACACCACAACGGTGGCCTGAACCAGTATAAATCCCGTGCCTTTCTATGTTTCGAACCTTAAGGATTTGCCGGAACCCCACATCCGACAGTCTGATATGCTTGGCACTCTGTTATACACTTCTACTACTTGTACTGAATGGCAGTGCAAAAACACAATTGAAAACAAAGCATGGCAGAAGCTGAAACAACATTGGTGGAGTGGATCGGTCAATCAGACTTGCGGCTTCAACAGTTACCACATTGTTGAGATGGATGGATGCATCTTGTACCTCGATGAAGCGCCAAAAATGGAGGGGTCGACGGCTGACGACGCCATTGATGCACTGGAGCACATGCGGGAACGACTGCCGCCGCCGCTCGACGTCCTCCATAGCCGTCGGCTCCCCTCAAGGGCCTCAACGCCCATGCACCACAACGGGAGCACCCAGCCCTCGCCCCCATCAGTAGCTGCTCTCCTCCCTCGTGTGCCGCGACAGCCTCCGACCATAGCTACCGGCTAGATGCAGCCCTCGCGCATCCTCACCGCCGCACTCGCGCGACCCGGCAAAAGCGACGCCGCGGACGGCTCCCCGCCGACCGCGCTGCCGGGGCCTGGCAAGCGCCAGGATGTGGTGGCCGGCACGACCGGGACTGCCACACTGCTCGCGCTCCGGGATGCGGCTCCCGCTCGCGCGTGATGCCGAACGGCACCTGGTCGTACATCCCGGGCGGGACGAGCTCCAACTCGTAGGAACAGCTCCTGCCGTCCACCACCTCCTCCCCGCGGGCCGCAACCTCGCCGCCGCACTCACTGTCGCCTCCTCCCCGCGGGCCGCAACCTCGCCACCTCCTCCTGCGGGCTGCATCCTCGCCGCCGCCTCCTCTCGCAGGGCCGCAGCATGGTGCCCAGCGGACGAAGCCGTCCCGCACCCTCGCCGCCTCACTCGCCGCTGCTCCAATCGCCGAAGGGCCCTGCCGCTGCTCCAGTCGCCAGAATGGGGGAGTGGGTGAGGCAGAACTCGCTGGGGAAAGGATAAGATACGGGAGTACAAAATCGTTCGCGTTAATTCGCCTTCAACCCGAATAGTCTCCTGGGATGACGTGGCAATGGGAGAGCATCAAGATTTGTGCAACGGGTACGAGCACGTTCGGCTCCATGTCCAGAAAACCCGAATGTTCGGGAGTTATCGATTCGTTATTTTATTTTTCCAGCGAAAATACTATTTGCACACCTAAAAAAAATCTGAAAAAATACCCGTAAGCATATAATTTGTGGTATACATGTATAAAACTTCATTAACATATATGTTCGTATGTGGTGTACACAAAAAAGATTAATACATAGATTAAAATGGACTTTTTCTACCCCGCCCAAAAAAGGACATTTCTTTGTTGTTTTTGGGCCAGGTTTTTGTCTTTTTTGTGTAGCCTACAAATAATGATATTAACTAATGAAAAATTATATATACTTAGAGAACATGTATGCATATCATCTTTGAAACTTCAAAATAGTGTTTCAAAAATTTCAAATAATGGTCCATCCTTTGAAAACTCTGCTCTCATGTATATTGTCCCTTCTTAACATGATAGGGTTGTTACAAATTTGCAATCTCCCTAGATACATACACATTCGTACATACAGAATTTCATTTCAGTGTTCTTATAGACTTAATCAGCAATTAATCGTTGGCTTCTTTGTGTGATGGCCATGTTAAGTCATTAAATCCAATGGCGATGAGTTATCATCTTTAGCTCCACACACAAGATTTTGCATTGCACCATTAGTAGTCCCTCCGTTTCTAAATATAAGCCCTCTAGAGATTTCGATGCGAAGTACATATGGATGTATATAGATGAATTTTAAAGTGTAGATTCACTCATTTTGTTATGTATGTAGTCCATATTGGAATCTCTAGAATGACTTATATTTAGGAATGGGAGTAGTAGTTAGTAGTGTAAAGTTGCATCTCCTGAAAGTGTTATGTTAGTTAGTATGCTTCACCAGAGAGTTATGCAGGAACCTGACTTAATAGACACGCATCATAATATTTGAAGAGCATATGTGTGCTGGCACAACAAGGGTGCGTAGGCATATACTCCTAGCGCTTAAGCATGCCGGTGTGCGCTTAGTCGAGATGGGCGCTATCACTGAAAACACACACACTTCATACCTATTGTTTTTCCCTTGATCTTACGTAAAAGGATTCAAAAAGCGGAATGTGTAAAGCTGGGCAAAAAAGTAAGATAAATAAAAAGTAGTTTAAGCAGGAGAATTGACAAGGTAGCCTTGTCTTCCGTAGCCTGAAACAAAAGGTAATTAGATTAGATTTACTACATGATGAGGTTGAGCTGCTAGATTTCCGGGGTAGGTACGAAGTGTTCAAGCATTTCTTGTGACTGTCACACGCCTTTTTTTTGCCGCACGCAGGGTGGGGGTGGGGGGTACTTCAACTCTAGAAGGAATTAATGGGAAAAGGTCAATGAAAGTTATGATATAATTGATATATTATTTTGTGTGAATATAATGAAGTTTGAATGTTAATTACAGTGGAACGGCCTGGAATGCACCGTAATCAGGAGTGGAACTTTGTTTAAAGCAATATCCACTATATTTTTGTGTCAAATAATTTCATAAAGACTTTCACCGAGAAGGACGGATTTATAGTGTCTCGTCACTAGTTATGTCTTAACGACGGACATCACCTGCCCATCAATAGAGACGATCATCCCCTGCCCATCAGTGAGAGATACCCTCCAATGACATTTGCATACCAACAAGACCATCGTCCATGGAGAGGGTTAAGGTGGCAGATGGTACTCCCTTCGGTCCTTTTTAGTCTGTACTGAGAGTATATAAGTTTTATTTGAAGTAGAGCATCTCTAGCTACTTTGACCAAACATATATAAAAAAGTGTCAACACTTATAATGTCAAATCAATATTCTTAGATTCATTACGAAATGTAGTTTTATGGAATATATATTCAGTACGGTAGATATTTATATTTTTAAATATATATTTGGTCAAACTTTGCAAAGTTTGACTTAACCTAAATCTAATACACGGAGTAAAAAGGACCGGAGGGAGTAACATCTCGAAGTACAGTATGATATAGTATATATATAGAGAGTGAGATATAAAAGGAAGCAATCATCCGTGCTTTTGCACGAGAATTTCGTTACACATGTGTAGACGCACGCATGCACAAGTACAATTTCCAACCACCCGCCGAAATACACACGCTACGTACTCGTAGGTGCTGGTACTGGTCTCAGAGACCTTATTTAATTCATTCATGCGTAGCTTCAGAAGAGCGTCGGCGGCGTGGAGATTACGAGTTGACCTTGGAGCAGACGAGCCTGATCTGCCCCTGCGTCCCCGTCTTGGGCGCGATGTTCCCCATCTTCACCATGGCCGTTGCGAAGGCGTTGTTGAATGTCGCCGCGCTGGACGCGAAGCTCATGACTGTGTTGTCGGCGCCGCCGCCATTGAACAGTGCCTGGTCCGAGTGTAGGAGCCCCTTCTGCGAAATCAGGTTGCTGTAATAGGCATTGTCGAACGCGTTGGGCGTCGCCGTGTCCAGCGGCGCTAGGCTGCTGTCGCCGCCGGACTGGGGGCAGTTGGCCTTGATCGCCGTCGCGAAGGCCGTGTTGATGTTGGCCTCGTTGTAGATCCTGTTCCTGAAAAACCGGCACTGCGATTGTCCGAGCGTGTGGGCGCCTGCACAGCCGTACGTGTTAGAATTAACTGTCTTTCCGGTGAGCCGTTGTAGTAAAGTTCAAGTTGAATCATATCGATGGTGTGTACCTGAGAGCGCAACCATGTCTGTTAGGGTGAGCTGCTTGTTGGCGAACGAGGTGGTGAGGTTTTGGAGGTCGAAGGTAGGAGGTGGAAGGTCATTCTCTGCATTGGTCTTGCTTGCGGTGGTGGAGTCCCTCCTCCCTAGAAGAACAGTCCATGTCGGCCCTCCCAGCTGCAGGGCATGCATAGAATTTTAATTGCAAAGCACAACCAAGAAAGTACCACATATCAACATGTGCTACATCGACGATGTACATAATCACATGTATCCGAGCTAACAGTCGAGCTTACAGCAACGACGGAGTCACGGGCGGCGACGGCGAGGATGTCGGCGCAGGAGACGGTCTGCTGGCACGCGGCTTCGACCTGGGTCTTGATGTTGTCGATGACGTTCATGCCACGAATGGATCCGTCGTTGGGAGCAGCCCCCTGCTCGCCGACGAAGCTCCCCGTGTCCGCCAACAGAACGGACCCATCACATCCCTGGCAGAAAATACAGAAATACTAATCATTTGCCTGTAGTAACGTCCTTACATATGCTACAGCTGACTAAGGTTATGTGAGACTTGCATCGACAAAGCAGTCGTGGAAGTGCAGCCGGACCAGCGACGCCCCCATGCGGGGCTCGCTGTTCACGGCGGCCTGGACCGCGGTCTGGATGATGAACAGCGCGCTCGGGCACGACACGAGGTAGAACGTCGGCGACAGCTGCGCCGACGCCGCGGAGGCCATTGCCACGAGGACCAGTAAGCTAAGGCAAGAAGCAGAAGCCATTGCTAATCTAGCCACTGTGTTATTTGGTGCTTCCCGCCTCACCTTTTTTGTGTTGGCTGTGGCTTGCAAGGGAACCATACCAGCATTGCACATATATATAGCCAGAAGAGGTTTGGAGCCACGGTACCCTGGGCTAAAACGTCCACATTTTGTGCCTAACTTGGCCATAAACATCTGTTGGGAATCATTATCGTCGAGAAAGGCTACCCCACAAACGATTAGCATGGACATACACCACATATATTCTGCATGAGCTTAACATGAAACGTTCTCACACTGATTTGATTACCAGTTTGGTACAGCGTATTCAACATAAAATTATACAGCCAACACCAAGTAGGCACTATTCGGGCAAAGAATTTGGCTGCATTATTCGCTCAGTGTATGCATGATTGCATATGGCAGTTCGATATGGCCTTATTATATTGCTTAGGCAAAAACATGCACTCAGTGGCATATCATATCGGCAGGATACATACACCACACATGTGGTTTGTCTCTAAACGACGTGGCAGTTTGATCTATGGGTCAGGAGGTACCAACTAATCCGCAGAAGTTGTGTATAATGTGTCGTTATCTCCCTCTTCTATATTGGTTACACACGTGGGATAAGCTAACTAGCTAGAAATGGGTTCAAATACAAACTCGAGAACATTTGGATGTGTGCATCTTAGTTATCCAGAGGCCGGGTGTAATGTTTAAACCTTTTAAGTAATAAAGCGGCCCTTTTCAAAAAATAAAGGAGATCCGGTTAATATAATTAATTAATTGATCATTTTTTGTATAGTACAGAATATTTTTCTTTTTTTCGAAATGAAGGATAAACTTCGTGCCTCTGCATTCTCAGACGCACACACATCTATGTTATATTAATATGGAACGATATTAATTAGGCCATATATTATGGAATATCGATTTTCTTTTGCAGTAATCACCTGGTCGAGCCAATCCAGAGTGCACTAGATCGGTTTTAGCTTCTGTGGAGTTGGAACTTCACTTTCCCCTATGTGATCTTAAGGCCCAACCCAAATCTGATTGGATCATTCCCCTCACCATGCATCAAAGGAGCACAACTTCATGTATTAAAAGTTGAAAATGGTATGAATTTCAGAGTTTTGTATACTACTGGGGACTATAATTATAAAATTTGGCCTATATATTCCAACAATGTGTCTGCTTCTATGAGCTTTTGGCCATCTTGATCAAGCAAGTTGGATGCACCCCACTAGTCCGTACGGGAGCTTTCATATATTCATACTTCTATGTGCAACCTAGTCGCATGACAATCTCTACTCCTTGCATCAATATCGACTATGAGGTCTTCCTCTTGGCCTAATGATCCCTTTCATTGATGCAAGATTAACTTTAATTTTGACTGCTTTCAACCCCCAACATTATGTTCTTATGCCAATCATTAGGGTGCGAAACCTAGACTTGCGCTCAGATTTTACTCTAATTTGATTGATTGGTTGAAATAGCACAGAAAAGCAACAAGTGTTTGTTTTTTTTTTTCTTGTATCAAGGATTAGCGTAGAATTGATTTTCATGCTAAACATTCTTTGTTAGGAAAGTCATTACTGTTTCCCAAATAAATATTGACATTCTTTCAAAACTTTGACGCTGGTGATATTGACTTCATGCATTTGATTATCAAAGAATTTTGGGAACTTTTTTGTATGCATTGAGATAGTTTGAGAATATTAAATGTCGAGCATTATCATTTATCTTAACTACTGTATAGACTCACCAAAGATTATACATCATAGGATCAAGTTCTTGATAAGTAGCATTCACATACAAAAATCATCCTTGTTTATCATCTTACATGCTTGAGGATGAGCATGGATTACGCTTGGGGATGTGTTAGGGAATCCATGCTCATCCTCAAGCGTGCGGACCCTACGGGTCGAGAACTATGTAGACATGACCGAGGCACGTCTCCGGTCAATAACCAATAGCGAAACCTGGATGCTCATATTGGCTCCCACATATTCTACGAAGATCTTTGTCGGTCAAACCGCATAACAACATACGTTGTTCCTTTTGTCATCGGTATGTTACTTACCCGAGATTTGATCGTCGGTATCTCAATACCTAGTTCAATCTCGTTACCGACAAGTCTCTTTACTCGTTCCATAATACATCATCCTGCAACTAACTCATTAGTTACAATGCTTGCAAGGCATAGTGATGTGCATTACCGAGTGGTCCCAGAGATACCTCTCCGACAATTGGAGTGACAAATCCTAATCTCGAAATACGCCAACCCAACAAGTACCTTCGGAGACACCTGTAGAGCACCTTTATAATCACCCAGTTACGTTGTGACGTTTGATAGCACACAAAGTGTTCCTCCGGTAAACGGGAGTTGAATAATCTCATAGTCATAGGAACATGTATAAGTCATGAAGAAAGCAATAGCAACATACTAAACGATCAAGTGCTAAGCTAACGGAATGGGTCAAGTCAATCACATCATTCTTCTAATGATGTGATCCCATTGATCAAATGGTAACTCATATCTATGGTTAGGAAACTCAACCATCTTTGATCAATGATCTAGACAAGTAGAGGCATACTAGTGACACTATGTTTGTCTATGTATTCACACATGTATTATGTTTCCGTTTAATACAATTCTAGCATGAATAATAAACATTTATCATGAAATAAGGAAATAAATAATAACTTTATTATTGCCTCTAGGGCATATTTCCTTCAGTCTCCCACTTGCATTAGAGTCAATAATCTAGTTCACATCATCATGTGATTTAACACCAATATTCATATCTGTATATGATAAACACCCATAGTTCACATCGTCATGTGACCAACACCCAAAGGGTTTACTAGAGTCAATAATCTAGTTCACATCGCTATATGATTAACACCCAAAGAGTACTAAGGTATGATCTTTTTTGCTCGTGAGATAAGTTTAGTCAATGGGTCTGTCACACTACTGGAATCAGCTACTTTCCCATCTGCCAGATCTTTGCCATCAGCTACCGTAAAGCAGACGGTAAAGAAAGGGCAGACGGCAAAGAACCTCTTTGCCATGCGCCATTTCGTTGCCGTCCGCCAGCTGACGGGAAAGAGGGAGGTGGCCCCCACCCACCCGCCCGTTTTAAAAAAACTTAACACGCCACCTCTTTGCGTACGCTAGCAGACGACAAAGAGAGATAACGGCGACGGCAAAGAGTGGCGGACGGCAAAGAGTCGAGTAACTAACGGACGCCACCCCCGCCGTCACTCTCCCTCTCTTCCTCTCTCCTCCCGACGCCCGCCCTAGCTAGATCCACCGCCCGCCCTTGCGCCCGCCCCCGCACCCTTGGCCCGTCGCGCCACCACCCTCCGCCCCACCCCACCCGCCGACGCCTGTCGCCCCACCACCCTCCGTCACCCCGCCCGTGCCGCCCCGCCGCCGCCCAGCGCCGCCCCGCACCCTTGGCCCGTCGCCCACCACCCATCCGCCCCACCCCACCCGCCGACGCCTGTCGCCCGCCACCTCGCCGCCTGGCACCGCCCCGCCGCCCGATGCCGCCCCGCCGACCGTCCCATTGCTCGGTGAGGGACTACTACTTTTTTTTCAGTTTTTCATTTTTTCTGTTTAATTGTTAGTGCTAGATTGTGTTAGTGTTAGTGTTAGAAAAGAATTAGAAGAAGTAGAAGTAGTAGAAAGATGAAAAAGAAGAAGAAGAAAAGAAGTAGAAGAAGTAGAAGAAGAAGAAAAGAAGAAAGCGAAAAGAAGTAAAAAGTAGAAAAAGATGAAAGAAGAAGAAGAAGAAAGGAAAGAAGGAGAAGAAGAAGAGAAAGAAAGAAGAAGGAGGACCGAAGGAAACAACCCGACCCGACCCCCTGACCCCGACACCCCGACCCCGACACCCCCCCGACCTCCCCTGACCCCGACACCCGACCCGACACCACACCCGACAAACGACCACGACACCCAGACACCCGACACCCGACCCCGAGGCCGGCGAGGTCTTATATTTGTGAATTATTAGTTAGGTCATATATTTTTCGATTTTGTTATGAAAAACATCATATATAATTGTGTTGATCGGGTTGATTTAAATGTGCAGTTGTTTCACCGCTGCGAGGTTTGGTGTTCGACGACCTCGCCGTGCGTTTGACGAGCTCTGCCCCTTCGTTCGTGGGTGAGCACAAATGAGTCCTCCTCCCCCATTAATTATTTGCTCTGTTCCGGTGTTTGTGCCGATGAAACTTGATAGCTAGCTATATATATATGTCTTGAATCATCAGTATACGTAACCAATATGTGTCTCCCCGTTCGAAAGCGTCATAGTTATAAATATGCATGCATTTGCATATTTATAACCTTGATTCTTTCGAATTTTCCAACGCTATCCATGGACAGCCCGAGTATGTGTAGATTGGGTTCGTTTTCCCATATGCTTTGCTCGGATCCGATGCATAAATATAAATCGATGTGCCTCCTGTTGTTCTCCGGTACACATCCTCTCTGTTTATTGCAAAGGCGTGTATCGGGAGAACAGCGGGAGGTCTGCCAAATTTTAACGTCGGATCCGGAGCATAGCATGGGAAAATGAACCCAATCTACATACTCGAGTGGGATTAGGACCTATCATTACCTATTAGAGTGTAGGTTGCATGGACGTAATAAAATTGACAAAGTAGATCAACTGATAAATATATACATGGTGAATTATATATATAATTGTTGTGTGTCGATAGCTCGAAAGTCAAGATGAGTGATCGATGCGTGGATGTATACCGCCACACTGGTCGAGAACAAATGGAGCGTTGAATGGTTCACAAAAACCAAGGGGTTTGTGCAAGCCGCATTTGCATATGGCCAGAGGAAAACTTGGTGCCCCTGTTTCCGATGCGGCAATTGGGAAAAGAGGACAGAGGCTGAAATGGGTAATCACCTGCAGAAGAATGGTTTTACGCCCGATTATACGGTGTGGACATTTCATGGTGAGTCTGCCCAACGTGACCGAGCTGAGGTGGATCATCGTCGCACCGACGAGCATGGTACCGGGATGGAAAACATGGTGCAAGACTATGATGATGCTCGGGATTCGGACGAGTAGATGGAGGAATCTGCAAAGGCCTTCGATGAAATGTTGGAGTCTTCAAAACGTCCGCTCCACGAGCACACTCAGCTTTGTCAGTTGGATGCCATCTCACAAGTAATGGCTTTGAAGGCTCAGTTCAACTTGGGCAGAGAATGCTATGACGCAATTATGACAGTATTTGGATGCTTTCTACCCAAAGGCCATGTAATGCCTGCAAACCTGTACCAGTCGGACAAAATCCTCCGTGCACTGAAGATGCCCTATGAGAAGATACATGCCTGTGAGAAAGGATATGCCTTATTTAGGCTTGACTATGCGGACTTGAACTATTGTCCCATTTGCAAGTCTTCCAGGTATATTGTGGTAGACAACGGTATGGGTGAGAAGACACAGACCAAAATCCCTGTTAGTGTTCTTCGGTATATGCCAATCGTACCAAGACTTCAACGTCTTTTCATGGTCGAAGAGACGGTCAAACAGATGACATGGCACAAAACAGGCAAAAGAACCGAACTAGATGCAGATGGGAATCTGATGATGGTACACACATCGGATGGTGTTGCGTGGAAAAAGTTTGATGAATTACATGTCGACAAAGCGGCAGATCCGAGGCATCCTCGAGTCGGCATCGGCACCAATGGGTTCGATGTGTTTGGTATGACGGCAGCCCAATACAGCTTGTTGGCCCGTATTTGTCTTTCCACTCAATCTCCCCGGACAGATTATGCAAAGAAAGAACATTTTCCGACGTTGATAATTCCAGGCCTAACTATCCGGGAAAAATATGAATGTGTACATGCAGCCGCTTAAGGACGAATTGCAAGAAGCCGGGATAATGGGTTCAAGACATACGGCGCCTATAGCAAACGAAACTTCATAATGCGTGTCCGGTACATGTACTCGACGATGACTTGCCGGCGTATGCGCTATTCGTTGGCTGGTGTGTGCATGGAAGGTTCCGTGCCCCACATGCAAGGTAGCTCTTGAGTTACGTTGGCTTCGGGCGGTCGCAAGTTTTCTTGCTTCGACATGCATAGACAGTTCTCGGATCCTCGCCATAAGTTCAGGAAAGACAAGAAGAACTTCATCGAGGTAGAGTTTTAAAAACTCGCACCACCTGCTGACGACAGCCAGCAGACCTGGATCGATTAAACGCCTCGAGTCGATCCAGAGGCGTCCGTGGTACTTCAAGGGTATAATTACGAGCACGCTGGACTCACAAAACATGCTTATGGGATCTTCCTTACTTCAAAGACCTCCTTTGCCCACACAACATCGACGTGATGCACACTGAGAAGAATATCGCCGAGGCACTTTTTGGTACATTGTTCAGCATAAATGGGAAGTCAAAGGATAATACTAAGGCTAGAGTCGATCCGAGGCGCTATGTGATAGGCCGTTACAAAACATGAAAGAACCGAAGGAAAGCAGAATCGACGGAGCCAAAGGCATGGTTCAATCTTGGAAGGCCAGCTATGAGGGAAATTATCTTGTGGGTGAAAATGCAGTTGATGTTCCCGATGGGTATGCAGCGAATCTAAAGAGGGAGCGAGTCTTGATAAATTGAAGATATTTGGTCTCGTGGAGTCATGATTGGCACATATGGATTGAGCGGTAATGCGGTGATGTTGCATGGCTTCATCCCCGAGGATGAATGGCTAATCTTGGCAGAACTCAGCTATTTCTTCCGTGTTCTTTGTGCGAAAGAACTATCGCTGGCGTGCTAGAAGAAATGGAAGAGTTGGCGCCGAGTTGATCTGCAAGTTAGAGAAGATCTTTCCACGGACTTCTTTAATCCAATGCAGCATTTGATTTTGCATCTCCGACCGAGGCAAGATTGGGGGCCGTGCAAAATCGTTGGTGCTACCTAACCGAGAGGATGCGAAGACGCTTGAGAAAAATGTAAAAATAAGCGAGAATTGAAGCATTTATGGCTGAGGCATTCATCATCGAGGAGGCGGAAAACTTCGTGACAGCACACTCTGAAACCAAAAATCGTCATTTGCATAATCCAAGCCTCGGTACAATCCGACGAGCCTAAAAAGGTGGATCCAACCTCAGCCTATTCAAAGGGAATCTCGCACCAGCCGGTGTTTCAAATCCGGTATCTTTGGATAACGAAGAATGGCGTACCATTTCGTTGTATATCTTCAACAACCTGATAGAAGTGCGGCCGTACATCGAGTAATTTCTCGGTACATTGTTTCGCAACTTCTATTTCCTTTGAACTGCTCTTATTCCTGGATATTTCATACAGTCGATATGTCGCCCTATTCTCGTATGGGCGGTGATCCAAAAGGATTCCGTCGAAGAGTATGAGCTTCTCATAAAGCAAGGAGGCGGCTATCCGGTTTCATCTCTTGGTTCAAACAAACGGTAAATTCTATTAGACAATTTCATTTCATTCGCTAATTTGTGCGTAATGCAACAATCCTTTCATATTAAACTTGTAGGCTAATTCAGAGTCTATGGACGCCGAATTGAGACAAGTCGCTAATGGTTTTGACTATAAGGTCCGTTCATTTGACAAATACGACATCAACGGGTATCGTTTTCGTACCTATGGCAAAGAGCTATCTATGGCCGACCGAAAGTCTACAAATTGTTGTGTATCTGCTATCGGCGAAGGAGGTACCGAGTATTATGGGAGAGTTGAAGCAATTTATGAACTTCTATTCTATGGTGAAAACCCACGAATGTCGTAGTCTTCAAATGTTATTGGTTTCACCGAAGGAGACTAGAAGGACTCATGAACATATAGGGCTAGTTGAAATCAACCAAAGCACCCATTTAGATGTTCTGATGTCTATATTACGGCTCAACAAAGCGACCCAAGTATTCTATCTACCACAGGCCTGCCAAACTAATCCAAATCTGAAAGGTTGGGATGTCGTTTATGAAGTGCCGCCACGTGCTAGACTATCTCCCCAAAGAAAGAGGATTATGAAGACTATAACCGAGACACATATGAAGGAGAATTCTTCCAAGAGACACGTCTTTCCAAAAAGCGTTTCAAGAACGGTATACTTCACCCCAAAACATTGAAGTAGACAGCGACGGTGAATCCCACATCACCCGGAGGAGGAACAAGAAGAGCGGAACAAGAAGAGGTTATCTGCTGCGGACGACCTCTCAATGCTTGACCGACACGTAAAGGTGGCCTTCCACATGTTGATGCCACTTAACCCTATGAGCTCGTCATTGATTATAGTGATGATGATGATTATGCATTTATTGATGATCTTGATCGAGATTATTAGTAGTGTCGGTATTCAATTTTTTATGTTGTACTTGATGATGATACACTTAAAGGGCTCTTCCTGAGACCACGGTGAGTTTAATTTGAATGGACGTTACTTGCTAGTCTTAACATTTGAGTGTCATCATGCTAACGAAACATTGGAAATTATCTTTGGTGCAGCGTAACTCCACACAAGCATCACACGATCCTTCTCCAGCTACTGGCATGAGCCAGCCCGCTCCCACACCTCCATGATGAAGGTAAGTTTCTCTAGTTTTTTGCTTAACAAATGCATAAAGACCTAGACTTAGCTTTATTTCATCCAATATGCTTACCTTAATGACCTAGAGTTAGCTTCTTTTCCTGCAAAATGACTTAATAAGCTTATTGACCTCCAAAACCAGCCATTTTACCTAAGTTAGCTCTAAAACGATCTATACTTAGCTTTGTTTCCTTCAAAATGACCTAAGTTAGTTATAATATGCTTAGTTAACTAGGTTTGCTCAATAATGACATGTACTTACCTTACTTATGTAAAAAAAGGCATAATTAGCTTAGTTAGCTCATAAGCGATCCATTTTACCTCGTTAGCTCTAAAATGATGCATTTTACCTAAGTTAGCTCATAAACGATCCATTTCACCTAAGTTACCTCACAAACGATGGCGTGCTTCTTCTTCTAGTCTTCTTCTTCTAGTCACCTTTTCCTAACTTTCTTATTTGCCATTTTGCAGATTTCATTCACTTCTCGGAAGCTAGCTTGCTATGATGGAGTGCTTGTTTTTTATTTCATTCTCTTCTAGTATTCTTCTAACTTGCTACGATGGAACTTGCTATCTTGATAAAACTTTGCATTGTAATATGTATGTGCAACTTCCTAATGGTTGCAACTTATGTGTATGTGCAACTTGCTATATACTCCCTCCGTCCGGAAATACTTGTCATCAAAATGAATAAAAGGAGATGTATCTAGATGTATATTAGTTCTAGATACATCCATTTTTATTCATTTTGATGACAAGTATTTTTGGACGGAGGGAGTATGTATGTACGATGAAACCTATGTGCTGTAAAATAGCCCTGTGAAATATATCTATATATGTCATATATAATGGGCAGTAAACTTGATCGTTGGTTGGGCCGGGCCAGGTTTTAGGCCCAGCTTGCAAAAGCCTGACCTTCAAACTCCAAGCCCAAGCATGGCCTGAAGCCTGAAAATAAACCCTTGTCCAGGCCCAAGACTGGCCTGCACATAGGCCCGAAGCACGAAAGCCTGGCCCGAACGACAGTTTTTATCCTCCACATGCAAGCCCAGCCCAAAATCACAGAAAAGAGAAGCCTGAACCCAGCTCGATTTAGCATCCGGGCTGTAAAATGATGCCCAAGACCAGCCTGAATGCCAAGCCTGACCCGGCCTGGGTTTTTCGGGCTGGGCTGCCCACGCCAGATCTAATGGGCAGTCCGTCCGTGATGACATTTGCACGGATATCAGGGCCGTCGAGTGGAGAGGGTTATCATCTCGCAGTATGACATACTGAGATAAACGAAAGGAATCCTCCATGCCTTTGCACGAGAATTCGTTACACATGTGGACACACGCACGCATGCACAGGTACAAGTTTCACCCACCCCACACACGTACTCCGTAGGTGCTGGTAATGGTCTCCAAGACCTTATTTAGTTCATGCGTAGCAGCAGAGTGTCGGCGAGGAGATTACGAGTTGACCTTGGAGCACACGAGCCTGATCTGCCCCTGCGTCCCTGTCTTGGGGGCGATGTTCCCCATGTTTACCATGGCCGTCGTGAAGGCGCTGTTGAACGTCGCCGCGCTGGAGGCGAAGCTCATGACCGTGTTGTCGGCGCCGCCACCATTGAACAGCACCTGGTCCGAGTGGAGGAGCCCCTTCTGGGACATGAGGTTGGTGTAGTAGGAGTTGTCGAACCCGTTGGGCGTCATCGTGTCCAGCGGCGCCAGGCTGCTGTCGCTGCCGGACCGGGGGCAGTTGGCCCTGAGAGATGTGGCAAAGGCCGTTTCGATGTTGGACTCGTTGTAAATCCTGTCCCTGAAAAACCGGCACTGTGATTGCCCGATCGTGTGGGCGCCTGCAGATAGATCGAGCGTATTTGTGTCAGAATATCTCTCGCGAGTCGTTGTGGTGAAGTTTAAGCTGAGAGAAATCATATATACAGTAGATATTAGCGGGGTGTACCTGAGAGCGCAACCATGTCTGTCATGCTGAGCTGCTTGTTGCCGAACAAGGTGGTGAGGTTTTGGAGGTCGAAGGTGGGAGGTGGCAGGTCATTTTCCGCGTTGGTCTTGCTTGCAGTGGTGGAGTCCCTCCTCCCCAGAAGAACAGTCCATGTCGGCCCACCCAGCTGCTTATTGGTATGCCCAGAAATTAGTTCCAAACCACAGTTTAAGAAAGTAGTAGTACTAGCACGTGCTGCATCAACACATGCATGAGAGCTACTCCCTCCGTTCCCAAATAATTGTCTTTCTAGCCATCTCAAATGGACTACAATATACGGATGTATGTAGACATATTTTAGAGTGTAGGTTCACTCATTTTGCTCCGTATGTAGTCACTTGTTGAAATCTCTAGAAAGACAATTATTTAGGAACGGAGAGAGTAGTAATTGCCGAGCTTACGGCGACGACGGAGTCACGGGCAGCGACGGCGAGGATGTCAGCGCAGGAGACGGTCTGCTTGCACACGGCCTCCACCTGGGTCTTGATGTTGTCGATGACGTTCATGCCTCGAATGGAATTGTTGTTCGGGGCTGCCCCCTGCTCGCCGGTGAAGCTCCCCGTGTCCGCCAACAGAACGGACCCGTCACATCCCTGGCAAAAATTAATACAGAAACGCTAATCATTTTCCTGCACTACGTACTAATTAACGCTCTTGCATATGGTCAGAGCATAAGCCCGCCTACAACTGACTAAGGTTATGGGACTTGCGTACGTCAACGAAGCAGTCGTGGAAGTGCAGCCGGACCAGCGACGCCCCCATGCGGGCCTCGTTTTGCACGGCGGCCGTCACGCCGGCCTTGATGGTGGCCAGCGCGTTGGGGCAAGACGTGTCGTAGAACGTCGACGACAGCTGCGCCGTCGCCGCCGAGGCCATTGCCACGAGCACCACTAAGCCAAGGCAAGAGGCAGAGGCCATCGCTGATCTAGCGACTAGTGTAATACTATACCACTACCGGAGTGTTAAGTGGTGCTTCTGCCCCACTTTTCTTGACTTGGCCGTGGCTTGCAAGAGACAACACTGGCATTGGACATATATATATAGCCAGCAAAGGTTCTGGAGGCACGGGCGCCCGTGGCTAAAACCTCCAAATGTTGTGCCTAACTTGTCCAAAGAGACGATACTAACTAGCAGACATGTTGGCAATCATTGCCCTGGAGAAAGGATACCCCACAAACGAATACTATTCGAACGCTTAGCATGGAACGTTCTCACGTTGATTTGATTACCAGTTTGGTACAGCGTATTCGACATAAACAAATTTATTCGGCCAACAGCGACGATCTGCATTATTGGCGCAAGAAATTTTCCTGCATATTCGCTCAGTGTAAGCCTGCATGATTGCATATGGTCAGTTCGATCGGGCCTTATCATAGTATATCTTACACGAAAACATGCACACACCAGTGGCATATCATATCTCTGCCGAATACTTACCCCACATGTGGCAGTTTGATCCATGGGTCAGGTGTCACCTCATCCTCATTTTCAAAATCAACAACTGTTCAGTAGAGCTAGTTAGCCAAGATGATAACACGAGCCGCCCCCTTCTCCCATTAATTCGGACATAAGTATAGTACATATGGTCCAGATAATTAGTACTCCCTCTGTCCCATAATGTAAGACGTTTTTTAACACTATGCTAGTGTTAAAAAACGTCCTATTATGGGACGGAGGGAGTAGCTAGTGTTCTTTCGCTGCACCATGGACCAAATTCCATGGACGCATGCACCCGCGATGCAGGCTGGAAAAGGTGCCGGCGCAATGGCCGGCGCGTCCACTTCAGGCAGTAAATTTCGCAGGCGACCACCAGCTGACCTTCATGCGGTTTCTTACTTGCCGGTACTCGAGACGCACAGACAGTACGGTCCTGAACTACAGTATTCAGTAGACCACTGGAGTGTCATGTTAAATGCACATACGATAGGGTATCTCATTCTCATGGGCGTGCGTTGGGCGCACTCGTGGATCGATGTGCGTCCAGTCGTCCACCTCCAAGATTTTCTTTTCCGATATCTTAGCTTTATAAAATAAGAGAAATAAGACATACAACCACGTCTACCACTTGTTGTGAACAACGAAGGCGACCAACTCCACACCCGAATCGTACAAGGACAACCAAACACAACAACACAATTACGACACAAAAAGCCTACCCAACACCAAGCCCCTTGCCGCGTCTCGGCCGACACCGACGTCCTCCGAAGAACAGCAACTCCAACTTCCTTGGATTTGCCGACGACGACCGTACATGGCGCCGGAGGAGAAAGATCCGGGCAGCAGTGAACACCGGAGAAGCGCATCATGGAACCTCGAGTCTCCCAGCACAATGCTCCTAACAGAGTAACAACCTCAGAGATGTTGCCATCGTGCCGACCCAACGAATCAAGGCTTTCGCCCCGGAGACAGCTGCCGATACGAGGACGCGAGGAGGATGGCGTTGCACTCGACGAAGCCTCCAGGAAGGTGAATGACAGCCGCAGGTGCCATCAACGCCGGTCCGGTCACAACCGAACAAGATTTTCATCCGTGGCGCTGCACATCTCCACGCCTCCAAGATTCCGGCTGGTCCCGATCAGATGCCTCACACCGTCGTCACCGCAGCAACTTGCCATCGAAGCCCCCCTCACTGCCGAGGGAACGCGCTAAAGCCGTCACCTTCAACATCGACAAGGAGCCGCAGCAACCACCGAGCGGTGCAACGCCAGATCCGCTACGGTGGCCTTCACCCGCTCCAGGGGACAACCACTAGAGTGGATTCGACCCACACCTCCGACCACACTCCGGCACCCACACCGCCGAGGCAACGCCGCACGCCTCACACGCAGCGACCGAACGCCCACTGCCCGCCAAGACCCTCCCTAGCAAGGCCTCGCAGCGCCGCCGCCGCCATGGCTGCGATTGCATCGCCGCCACCGCCAGTGCCGGTGTACCACCTACACCCTCCATCCTGCTACGCCCCACGCAAGGCTCTAGAGACAGCCGATGCACTCCCCGCCATGAGCACTCCAAGGATGCCGGCCTGCACCGACGCGCACCAGATCCGGGCCGAGATCCGTGTTCCGGGCGCCGCCAGCCAGCGCCACCGACCCGTGGAAAGCCAACAGCGAGACGGGAGCGAGACGCCGCGGCAACCACCGGCCCCAGCTCCGCCCGGCCCGAGAGGACCGACCGCAGCCAGCCCGTGTCGCAACCCCCGGCGGCGCCCAGACCACCCTCCACCGCCGGCCGGCCGTGGCCGCCAGATCCGGCCAGACCACGCCGCATCGCGCCACCACGAGCCGCAGACCGCCCAACCAAGACCGCTGCCACGCCGGCCTGGCCGGACGCTGCGCCGCCGAAGTCGCTGACCAAGAGGAAGGCGTCCCGCGCCGCCGAAGTGCCTCGAGGGAAGGGAAGAGGACTCCGCCGCCACTGACGCGCGCACGGGCTTTGCCCGACGGCGTCCTCTGGCGGCGGCAAGGGAGGGGAGGGGGGAGCAGGGTGGCGACGGGGATTAGGGATCCGCCCGGGCAGCTCGCGGGAGCGGCACGGGGGACGGGCCACCTCTAAGATTTGTCTCTTGGTCAAAAATGCAGTACTACTACTTGTACAGTGTTGGTCCACTACTGGTCTACTACGGTCTACGGGTTCGCCTCATGTGGAACTTGTGTAGGAGTGGCTAGCTAGATGACGAAATAGTAGTCCGAACAGGCCAGCTCATTTGGACCGGTTTCGTGGGAAGGTCGGTATGAGTCCAAGACATTTCTGCCATGGTCTGACCATTGTGCGGTCCCTTTCCATTATATTAAGAGCCAGTGCTCATTTCAAAAAAAAGAGCCAGTGCTAGCTTAATCTTCGCTTAGCTTGACATGATGCGATCGTTGTCTCCGTTTTTTTTATCAAAACATATAGTTACTGGCACTTAGCCCAACTAGCTCTGGTAATGACATCTCATGGTTACATTTGTGTGGGAAAGGTGGAGAGCTCAGGCATTATGGGCCGTCGGATTGTCTTTCCAAATGAGTGACAGCTGTTGGATCAAGTAATGCTACAGTAATGGACTTTTACAGGGGTTTTATAGGGTTAGTTCCAGTTGGCAAAACGTGATTGGATAAGGGGCCGGGAGGGAGGGACCCGACACCATCTGAAAATCAGGGGGGTAGTTTAGATAGATGGAAGGAGTCTGTAAGCGTCCGTATGGGGTCAGTGTGTTTAGTATTATCGTTGTTGGATCTGGGGTACAATTGGTCCAAGCTGTTGCATTGAACCGAGATTGAAACGATGAACAATACATTTTTATCTCACCTTCGGTTTGCTGTGTTGTCTCATTGGCGTTTGGGGCACGATGTTGATGGGGCTCATCTGTCATCCGTTGAGGGTGCAGACACACAATGTGCATGCATTTTTCGGTAGAAATCTGCGGCCGCGCCCGCGGTTTCTAGATCCTGCCGAGGGCATGGATGGAGTTCCGCGTGCTGTGTGTGTGTGTGTGTGTGTGTGTGTGTGTGTGTGTGTTGCATGGTTGGGGGATGGATAGGGACGAGGAGGGCGTGTACTTATCTACTTCCGACTCCTCACTTTGTTTGATTGTTGAGAACCCTAGCCGCCACTCCCTGTCGCCCCCCTCCTCCTCGTTCAGTCCTTGCAGCTGTCGTGCCCCCTTCCTCCTCTCCTCCCCATTCCACTCCCATCGCTAAGCTCACCGCCACCATTTCTCTTCCCATAGAGCTCGGAAACAATATGCATGCACTCGCGTTGTTGATTCAAACTGAGGAGCACGCCATCGAGACGACCACTATTTAAAATTTGGATATATGTGGCCATAATGTTACTCAGAAACACAATGCAAACACAAACGCTCACATACATTCACCCCTATTTGAGATTGACGAAATCACCACAATGCCTTCTAGTCGTCAGGAATGTTATCTCCAACGGAACGAACATCGCCGAAAATTTAGAATAAATCTAGAAAATACAAACACCCTTGCCAAGTCTAGAACTTGAATCAGGTACTCTAGTTCCACAACAAAGAACCTAATCATTTGATTATGCTCAGTTTATTGCTAGAATAGTTAATTTAATTCTTACTCACTATCTAATCAAATGGAAGAGCGACCCGTTCCTATAAACGTAAAGATGTGTAAAACTCTGCGAAAATATATATGAGACGTTTGAAATAAGTGAAATTGAAGTGACCTTTTAGTAATATTTCATTGGAATTTTTGTGAACAATATCCAAAACTTTGTGAAACTTGACATGTGTTTATCTCAAGAAAATTATAAAATCATTAAAAAGAGATCAACCAAATGTTTCAAAGAGAAAATGTTAGGAATAATTTACAGAATAGAATATAAACATACAGAAGATTGTTGGGATTCAGAAAGAATTACAATGTGCGCAGAGAAGACTACAAGTACCATGCTGCCAAAGATCAATCACATCAGAGAGAGGCCCATAGCTTAACCTTTGTGAAACTTGACATGTGTTTATCTCTAGTAATTATAAAATCATAAAATAGATCAACTGACGTTCCATAGGGAAAATGTTAGGAATAGTTTGTAGAATAGAAGACAAACATATATACTTTAGTAAGTCACCTGAAAAGATTTTGGGTAAGTCATTTTATTCACCGCTGAATTCCCATTACCTTTGAGATCCAGCCCTCCCTCTCTTTCACTTTGTACTTTTCTGTTTTTCTGTTTTCATTTCTTTTTTTCTTTACTATTAGTCTGCTTTTCTTGTTATTTTCTTTTGTGAGTATTCTTGAGATGTTGAGTAAGTGTAAATGTAAACACCGGAATGAAATATATGGGGAAATTGCACTATTACATGGTTATTCTTTGCATACTAAAAAGAGTATAATTTCAGTATAAAGTTGTGTGCGAGTTTCTTGTTTTTCAGTTTTTTTATAGGGTAATACTAATACGACTAATTCATTGTTCCTTATAAAGCTTCATTTTTTTCATTACTATCTTACTTTCTAAGGTAATACCAATGCCATTAATCTATTTCTTCTGAGGAAACTATTATATCCTTATTCTTGCATTTTCTTGAAAAAAAACTTTGTGTATAATGTGTGCACTTTTTTTCTTTTTTTCTTTTTTAAAATCTCCTTAGTCTTAGAGGATAATACCAATTGCTCCAGTTCATTATTTTTCTCAAAATCTCTATGTTTTGATTTTTTAGTTTTAGTTTTATTTTTTTCTTCTTGAAGGGTAATACCAAAGCCACAAATTCATTCTTCCTTGAAAAACTGCATCTCTCTATGGGGAATCATGCATTAATTTTTTCAAAGTATTAAATTAAATATCTTAAATTAAAAAGGAAATGTGATAATGATAATGTCAATCCCACAAATTCATTTCTTCTTGAACCTTTCTTCTTCTTTTTTATGAAAATTGACTATTATATGCTCATTCTTGCATATTTTAAAAAATTACAATTTTTATACTGTGTGCTTATGTTTTTTATTTTTTATGTTGGAAATTTTGTTCATTTCCTTTCTTCTTAAATGGTAATACCAATGTCACTAATTCAGTCTTCCTTAGAAAACCTCATTATTATGATTTTGTTTTAGTTTATGTTTATTTTTCTTTCTTCTTAAAGGGTAATACAATACCCCTAATTAATTCTTTATTAGAAAACTTTATTTTTTATTTTGCTTCAGTATTTATTTTATTTCATTCCTCTTTAATTGTAATACCAATGCCACTAATTCATTTCTTCTTCGGAAAATTCTTCTTTTTCTGAAAAAATTCCACCATTATATGTTTATTCTTGTGTGAATTTTTTTATTGTTTTCCTTAGATTTTATTTTGATTTTCTTACTTTTTAAAGGTTAATACCAATGCCACTTATTTAATCCTTCTGAGAAATCCTCTTTAGTTTGATTTTGTTTTAGGTTTTATGTCATTTTCTTTCTTCTTAAAGGGTAATACGAAACCACTAATCCATTCTTTCTTAGAAAATTTCATTATTTTGTTTTGCTATTTTATTATTTTCTTTCTTATTTAATGGTAATACCACTTCCATTAATCCATTCCTTCTATCCCTTTTTATGAAAATTCCACTGTTATGTACTTATTCTTTCATGTTATAAATAATTTCAATCATTGTGTAAATAGTGTACAAATTTTGCCTTTTATTTGTTTCAATTTATTTTTATTTCCTTTCTTCTTGAAGGGTTAGTTTTGCATTTGCTTTCATTTTTTGCTTTTTTATTTGGAATTGCATGCATGTATTCGTATTACTCGTATCTATCCATCTAGAAAAAGTCTAGACATGGTTGACTAATGGCAATGCATGTGGGATCCATCCATGCATGACATGGGGGGGGGGGGGTGGTGTTGCATATATATACATCAACTCAGACAACTGCATCATTACCTACTGCCAATGTTCGTGGCCCAAAGAAATCATAAACAGGCCAAAGTGACTGACCCAAATACAATACCCAGTCCATTGGGCGTTGCATACATAAAATCAGACAGCTGTGTCATTACCTACCGCCAATGGTCGTGGCTCCACTAGTAGAAAAAGGAGCAAATCTGAGACACATTAGTGCCGGGTTGATTTTGAGCCGGCACTAATGTGTCCATTAGTGCCGGTTCCAACGGCTACGCGGCCGCTCTCATTAGTACCGGTTCGTGGAGAACCTTTAGCATCGGTTCGTGCCTCGAACCGGTACTAAAGAGAGTGGTGGCAGGATGTTGTCAGTATGGGGCCTGTCCAGCACCTTTAGTACCGGTTCGTGGCACGAACCGGCACTAAAGGTCGACGTACATAAACCATTCGTCCACCCGAGCCGCTCTGTTCTTCCCCTTTCCCCTCACTTCCTCTGTTCTTCCCCTCTCTTCCTCGAGCTCCTCACAAATTTTGCCCAAATTTTGTCAAGATTTGAAGGCCCCCATCCATTCAAGTGATCACAAAGGTTAGCAACTTTTTCCTTTCAACTCTCATTGCTAGATTAGCTCTTGCAATGCTTTGTATAGTGATTAATTTGGGAGGAATTATATTTGCTAGTATTTGATTTATATGCAATTTGAGGTCAAAAATAACACTTAGTTTGCATATGTAGGTGTGGTTTACTTAGTGCCTTCTAAATCTCCGTCGTAACCACCGTCGATCGCTCAGACCGTCCGTCGCGGCACCACCTTGTGGTGAGGCTCTTGTTCATGAATGTTTTACATTACCAAATTGATGTTTGTGTGATTTGGATATATAGTTACTCGTATAATTATCTTACCCGTACGTTGTTTGTTATACATAGTGCCATGGTTTTGATATCCGTCCCCGAAGGCCCTCGTCCTTGTTATGATTTGGATGTGGTATATTCTCTTTTAAAACTAGTTGTTGCATTTCTTGTTTATGACAAATTATGCTCATCAAGTTGACATAGATATTTTTATCTAGGAGGTATGTGAACCGGAAATTCCAACCGACCCTATTGTCAAGAGGTTAAATTTAGTTGAAAGAGAAAACGAGTATTTGAAAGAAAAATTGAAAAGAATTGAGGGGGAGAAGATGGAATTGGAGTTGCATGTTGCCGATGTCGTCGATGATCACAAGATCAAGATGGAGAAAATGAGGTTGAAGATTAGAAAGATTAGAAAATATGTCATTGATAGTGTGGCTTGGTATCATTATGTTGTTGGATCAATTGTTACCTTAGTTGCAATCTTGATTGCATTTGTTGTTGCATTTAAATTCTTTAGCTAGAGAGTTATTTGTATGTTGCATTTAATTAAGTGTTGTATATGAACTTTATGTATGAACTTGTATTAATTTGGTCTATTCGGTGTTGTGTAATGAAGATGAGCCGACAATGGATGTATGATGACCGATGCTCTCCCAAGTTCATTAATGGCGTGCATACTTTTTCGCTTGCACGAGGCAAACAAGCGGGCTGATGGTTTTATGCCTTGTCCATGTCTGGCTGTAAGAATGGTCACAGCATTACTCACGTCAAGAACCATTCACGTCCACCTATTTGAGTCCGGTTTCATGCCCCACTATAATGTTTGGACCAAGCACGGAGAAATAGGGGTTATGATGGAAGACAATGAAGAAGAAGAGGACGACGACGGCTATCCTGGCCATGGGTTCCTTGAATACGATGATACAACAATGGGGGAAGAAGCTGAAGAAGAGGCATCAGATGAGCCCGCTGATGATATAGGTCGGGCCATTGCCGATGCAAAGAGAAACTGCGCAAGTGATCTGGAGAGGACGAAGTTGCAGCGCATGTTAGAGGATCACAAGAAATTGTTGTACCCGAATTGCGAAGCTGACAAAAAAAAGTTGGGCACCACACTGGAATTGCTGCAATGGAAGGCAGAGAATGGTGTATCTGATAAGGGATTTGGAAAGTTGCTGGTAATGATAAAGAATATGCTTCCAAAGGACAACGAATTGCCAGAGAGTACATATGAAGCAAAGAAGGATGTCTGCCCTTTAGGGTTAGAGGTGCAGAAGATACATGCATGCCCTAATGACTGCATCCTCTACCGCGGTGAGTACGAGGATTTGAACGCTTGCCCGGTATGCGGTGCATTGCGTTATAAGATCAGTCGCGATGACCCTGGTGATGTCGAGGGCGAGCGCCCCAGGAAGAAGATTCCTGCCAAGGTGATGTGGTATGCTCCTATAATACCACAGTTGAAACATTTGTTCCAAAACAAAGAGCATGCGAAGGCGATGCGGTGGCACGCAGAAGACCGTAAGAAAGACGGAAAGTTGAGAGCACCCGCTGACGGTTCGCAGTGGAGAAAAATCGAGAGAAAGTACAGGCAGGAGTTTGCAGGTGACCCAAGGAACGTATAGTTTGGTCTAAGCGCAGATGGCATTAATCCTTTTGGGGAGCAAAGCAGCAACAATAGCACCTGGCCTGTGACTCTATGTTTGTATAACCTTCCTCCTTGGTTGTGCATGAAGCGGAAGTTCATTATGATGCCAGTGCTCATCCAAGGCCCTAAGCAACCCGGCAACGACATTGATGTGTACCTAAGGCCATTAGTTGAAGAACTATTACAGTTGTGGAATGGAACATGTGTACGTGCATGGGATGAACATGGACAGGAAGAATTTGACCTAAAGGCGTTGTTGTTCGTGACCATCAATGATTGGCCTGCTCTCAATAACCTTTCAGGACAGACAAACAAGGGATACCGCGGATGCACACACTGTTTGGATGATAGCGACAGTATATATTTGGATAGTTGTAGGAAGAATGTGTACCTGGGACATCGTCGATATCTTCCGACAAGGCATCCCGTAAGGAAGAAAGGCAAGCATTTCAAAGGTGAGGCAGACCACCGGACGAAGCCTCGCCACCGTACTGGTGCTGATGTACATGATATGGTCAAGGATTTGAAGGTAATCTTTGGAAAGGGTCCTGGCGGACATCCTGTTCCGAAGGACGCTGACGGACGCGCACCCATGTGGAAGAATAAATCTATATTTTGGGACCTTCCATATTGGAAATACCTAGAGGTCCGCTCCGCAATCGACATGATGCATGTGACGAAGAATCTTTGCGTGACCCTGCTTAGCTTTTTGGGCCTGTATGGGAAGACAAAAGATACACCAGAGGCACGGGAGGACCAGCAACGTATGCACGGAAAAGACGGAATACATCAGGGTCAGGCCAGCTACGCTCTTACCAAAGAAGAGAAGGAAATCTTCTTTGAATGCCCTTTCAGCATGAAGGTACCGTCGGCTTCTCGTCGAATATAAAGGAATAATAAATATGGTAGAGAAAAAGTTCCAGAACCTAAAGTCTCATGACTGCCACGTGATTATGATGCAACTCCTTCCGGTTGCATTGAGGGGGCTTCTATCGAAAAACGTTCGATTAGCCATTGTGAAGCTATGTGCATTCCTCAATGCAATCTCTCAGAAGGTAATCGATCCAGAAATCATACCAAGGTTATAGAATGATTTGGTGCAATGTCTTGTCAGTTTCGAGTTGGTGTTCCCATCATCCTTCTTCTACATCATGACGCATGTCCTAGTTCACCTTTGCGAAGAGATTAACGTTTTGGGTCCTGTATTTCTACACAATATGTTCCCCTTTGAGAGGTTCATGGGAGTCTTGAAGAAATATGTTCGTAACCGTGCTAGGCCAGAAGGAAGCATCTCGAAGGGCCATGAAAATGAGGAGGTCATTGAGTTTTGTATTGACTTTATTCCTGACCTTAAGCCGATTGGTGTTCTGAATCGCGGCATAAGGGCGATCTGGATGGAAAAGGCACGCTAGGAGGGCATCAAATAATATGTATGGACGGGCATTCTCTCACTTTGAAACACACTACACAGTTCTCTGAGAATTCCGCCTTGGTGGCTCCGATATGGAGGAACACAAGAATTTTCTACACTCCAAACACCGGAGAAGTCGACGATTGGATTACACGCGAACAAGCGAGGACTTTCGCGGTTGGTTGCGTAAAGCGTGCCCTGAATGATGGCGATATTCAGAATGACCTGTACTCGCTGTCCCGTTACCATCTTGAATATAATGACTTTCAAAGGGTACGGATAAATGAGAATACATTTTACACGATCGCCCAAGATAAGAAGAGCACCAACCAAAAGCAGTGGTGTCGCTTTGATGCAACAACCAAAACGGGAAAGGAAACATATTATGGTTACATAGAGGACATATGGGAACTTAATTATGGAGGTGATTTAAAGGTCCCTTTGTTTCGGTGCAAATGGGTCAATATGACACGAGGCGGGGTAATGGAAGACCAGAAGATGCGGAATGACAACAGTGGATCTCAACAATCTTGCGTATCATGCGCATTTAACCATTCGTCCTAGCCAATGATGTGGCGCAGTTTTTTTATGTGAAAGACATGTCTACCAGGCCGAGAAAAAGAAAAGATAAGGAAGCGAATGGAAAATACGACGAGCCAAAGTGCCACATAGTTCTTTCAGGAAAAAGAAACATCGTGGGAGTGGATGACAAGACAGACATGTCAGAAGTTTATGAAAAGTTTGATGAAATAGCTCCATTCACAGTGAATATTGACCCGAGCATCCAGTTAAATGATGAAGAGTTTCCATGGCTACTGGCGCAAAGGGACACACGCGAAGAAAAAGTTTCACACCCAAAGATCGGGATGTGATCGGCTTCACTATCATCACTTTCTTCGTGTTTCACACCCAGGAGGAATCTCTGTAATAGTTAGGGTAGTTATGTGTTTTGGCATTTGAAACACGAAGAAATTTTATGTGCAAACAAGTTCTTTTCATGCATTTACTGATTTTTTCCAGCTAAATGACCCTGAAATTGAAAAGCATTTCAAATGAACTCAGAAAAGGTTGAAAGTTGGCATGGTATCATAATTTCATCCAAATAGCATGTGCAAAAAGTAGAGAGAGTTACGGCAAAACTGGATGCACTTCGTGTACAAAATGGACAATCTCTTTCAAGTATCGGGTTTCGAGCGAAAACTAAATCGGTTACAAAGGCATTTCATTTTTAAATAACCTAAGCATTACCAAATTGAATATAATGATAAAACACACTAATATTAAACATAAGAAAAAAGAATCATGGGAAAATCTTTTTCAAAGTTAAGTTATTCACAAACTAGTGATTCACACAAATTTCAAATAATTCAAAATTTAAACTATTCAAATTTGAAAACTACGGCACTAACGAGAAAGTTTGTAATTTTTGTACCTAAAGCAAAAATATTCACAAAGAAACTCTAAATACAGCAAAAAACAACTCAAAAATAAATAAAACAAAAATAAATAAAGCAATAAAAATTAAGAAAATAAAAGCCCGCCTACTGGGCCAAAGCGGCCTGCATACGACTAGAAACACAACCTTTTGTTGGGCGGGATGCAGGCCCAAAGGCTTGATGAGGCCTGGCTGTGGCAACCTGAGCATGTAGGCCCAAGAAGCCTGCTTAAGAGAGGAGCTCGAGAGAGCTACCCTGACCGGGCTTATAAACCAGGTATGTAGCCCTCGACTAGCGAGGTGGGACTAAACTTGCCGCACCAAGATCAAGGCCAATAAGACCCGTTAGTACCGGTGGTGGCTGCAACCGGTACTAAGAGGGATCTTTAGTACCGGTTGGTGCCACGACCCGTACTAAAGGGGGGCGCTTCCGCCCCTTGGCCTGGCCAAAACATACCTTTAGTACCGGTTGGTGGCTCCAACCGGTACTAAAGGTCCATCTATATATACAATGATGAAAAAATTTCACTTTCCTCTCTGTTTCTTCCTCCGTCGCGGCGCCCTACCCCGATCGACGCCGTCCCGTCGGCGTCGCCGCCCGCCCTCGTCGCCGACCACAGCCGTCCCGCCCTCGTCGCCGCCCCCATCGACGTCGCCGCCCCGGCCGTCCTTCCCCGTCGTCCCCGTCGCCGCGCCCCGGCAGCCCCGTCGTCGCTGTTGGGGAACGTTGCAGAAAATTCAAATTTTTCCTACGGTTTCACCAAGATCCATCTATGTGTTCATCTAGCAATGAGTCATGGGAGAGTGATTGCATCTACATACCTCTTGTAGATCGCGTACGGAAGCGTTCAATGGAACGGGGATGATGGAGTCGTACTCGTCGTGATTCAGATAACCGATGACCTAGTGCCGAACGGACAGCACCTCCGCGTTCAACACACGTACGGAGCGGATGACGTCTCATCCTTCTTGATCCAGCAAGGGGGAAGGAGAGGTTGATAATGATCCAGCAGCACGACGGCGTGGTGGTGGATGCAGCAGAACTCCGGCAGGGCTTCGCTAAGCAACTACGGGAGGAGGAGGAGGTGTAGCAGAGAGGGGAGGTGCCAAGGGCTTCAGGGTGCGGCCACCCCTCCCTCCCCTCCCTTTATATAGGTGCAAGAGAGGGGGGGAGGGCGCATCCTTGCCCCTTCCTCCAAGGAAGGGGTGCGGCCAAGTGGGGGGGAGGAGTCCATCCTCCCCAAGGCACCTCGGAGGTGCCTTCCCCTCTTAGGACTCTCCCCTCCTCTTATCTCTAGGCGCATGGGCCTTTTGGGGCTGGTGCCCTTGGCCCATATAGGCCAAGGCGCACCCCCTACAGCCCATGTGGCCCCCCGGGGCAGGTGGACCCCCCCCCCCGGTGGACCCCCGGACCCCTTTCGGCACTCCCGGTACAATACCGATCAAGTGCGAAACTTTTCCGGCGACCAAAATAAGACTTCCTATATATAAATCTTTACCTCCGGACCATTCCGAACTCCTCGTGACGTCCGGGATCTCATCCGGACTCGAACAACATTCGGTTTGCTGCATACTCATATTCATACAACCCTAAGCGCCACCGAACCTTAAGTGTGTAGACCCTACGGGTTCGGAGACATGCGACATGACCGAGGCGGCTCTCGGGCAATAACCAACAGCGGGATCTAGATACCCATGTTGGCTCCCACATGCTCCTCGATGATATCATCGGATGAACCACGATGTCGAGGATTCAATCAACCCGTATACTATTCCCTTTGTCAATCGGTATTTTACTTGCCCGAGATTCGATCGTCGGTATCCCAATACCTCGTTCAATCTCGTTACCGCAAGTCACTTTACTGCATCAGTAATGCATGATCCCATGACCAAACACTTGGTCACTTTGAGCTCATTATGATGATGCACTACCGAGTGGGCCCAGTGATACCTCTCCGTCATACGGAGTGAAAAATCCGATCTCGATCCGTGTCAACCCACAGACACTTTTGGAGATACTGTAATGCACCTTTATAATCACCCGATTCGTTGTGACGTTTGGTACACCCAAAGCACTCCTACGGTATCCGGGAGTTACACGATCTCATGGTCTAAGGAAGAGATACTTGACATTGGAAAAGCTCTAGCAAAACGAACTACACGATCTTGTGCTATGCTTAGGATTGGGTCTTGCCCATCACATCATTTTTCTAATGATGTGATCCCGTTATCAATGACATCCAATGTCCATAGTCAGGAAACTATAACTATCTGTTGATCAACGAGCTAGTCAACTAGAGGCTCACTAGGGACATATTGTGGTCTATGTATTCACACGTGTATTACGATTTCCGGATAATACAATTATAGTATGAATAAAAGACAATTATCATGAACAAGGAAATATAATAATAATACTTTTATTATTGCCTCTAGGGCATATTTCCAACAGTCTCCCACTTGCACTAGAGTCAATAATCTAGTTACATTGTGATGAATCGAACACCCATAGAGTTCGGTGTTGATCATGTTTTGCTCATGAAGAGGTTTAGTCAGCGGATCTGCGACATTCAGATCCGTATGCACTTTGCAAATTTCTATGTCCCCATCTTGAACATTTTCACGAATGGAGTTGAGCGGCGCTTGATGTGCCTGGTCTTCTTGTGAAACCTGGGCTCCTTGGCAAGTGCAATAGCTCCAGTGTTGTCACTGAAAAGTTTGATCGGCTCCGACGCATTGGGTATGACTCCTAGGTCGGTGATGAACTCCTTCACCCAAATTGCTTCATGTGCTGCCTCCGAGGCTGCCATGTACTCCGCTTCACATGTAGATCCCGCCACGACGCTCGCTTGCAGCTGCACCAGCCATTGCTCCACCATTTAACATATACACGTATCCGGTTTGTGACTTTGAGTCATCAGATCTGTGTCGAAGCTAGCATCGACGTAACCCTTTCTGACGAGCTCTTCGTCACCTCCATAAACGAAACATGTCCTTTGTCCTTTTCGGTACTTCAGGATATTCTTGACCGCTGTCCGGTGTTCCTTGCGGGATTACTTTGGTACCTTCCTACCAAACTTACGGCAAGGTTTACATCAGTCTAGTACACAGCGTGGCATACATAATAGATCCTATGGCTGAGGCATAGGGATGACACTCATCTCTTCTTTATCTTTTGTCGTGGTCGGGCATTGAGCCGAGCTCAATTTCACACCTTGCAAAACAGGCAAGAACCCTTTCTTGGACTGATCCATTTTGAACTTCTTCAAAATCTTATCAAGGTATGTGCTTTGTGAAAGACCTATGAGGCGTCTCGATCTATCCCTATAGATTTTGATGCCTAATATGTAAGCAGCTTCTCCAAGGTCCTTCATTGAAAAACTCTTATTCAAGTAGGCCTTAATGCTGTCCAAGAGTTCTATATCATTTCCCATCAAGTATGTCATCTACATAGAATATGAGAAATGCTCTGAGCTCCCACTCACTTTCTTGTAAACGCAGGCTTCTCCATAAGTGCATAAACCCAAACGCTTTGATCATCTCATCAAAGCGAATGTTCCAACTCGAGATGCTTGCACCAGCCCATAAATGGATCATGGAGCTTGCATACCTTGTTAGCATTCTTAGGATCGACAAAACCTTCGGCTGCATCATATACAGCTCTTCCTTAAGGTAACCGTTAAGGAATGCCGTTTTGACGTCCATCGCCATATCTCATAATCATAGTATGCGGCAATTGCTAACATGATTCGGCGGACTTAAGCTTCGCCACGGAGAGAAAGTCTCATCGTAGTCAATCCCTTAAACTTGTCGATAACCCTTAGCGACAAGTCGAGCTTTATAGATGGTGACATTACCATCCGCGTCCGTCTTCTTCTTAAAGATCCATTTGTTTTCTATCGCTCGCCGATCATCGGGCAAGTCTGTCAAAGTCCATACTTTGTTTTCATACATGGATCCTATCTCAGATTGCATGGCTTCAAGCCATTTGTTGGAATCTGGGCCCGCCATCGCTTCTTCATAGTTCGAAGGTTCACCGTTGTCTAACAACATGATTTCCAGGACAGGGTTGTCGTACCACTCTGGTGCGGAACGTGTCCTAGTGGACCTACGAAGTTCAGTAGCAACTTGATACGAAGTACCTTGATCATCGTCTTTAATTTCCTCTCCAGTTGGTGTAGGCACCACAGGAACATTTTCCTGAGCTGCACTACTTTCCGGTTCAAGAGGTAGTACTTCATCGAGTTCTACTTTCCTCCCACTTACTCCTTTCGAGAGAAACTCTTTTTCCAGAAAGGATCTGTTCTTGGCAACAAAGATCTTGCCTTCGGATCTAGGGTAGAAGGTATACCCAATGGTTTCCTTAAGGTATCCTATGAAGACGCATTTTTCCTATTTGGGTTCGAGCTTTTCAGGTTGAAGTTTCTTGACATAAGCATCGCATCCCCAAACTTTTAGAAACGACAGCTTAGGTTTCTTTCCAAACCATAATTCATACGGTGTCGTCTCAACGGATTTAGACGGTGCCCTATTTAAAGTGAATGTAGCTGTCTCTAGAGCGTATCCCCAAAATGATAGCGGTAAATTGGTAAGAGACATCATAGATCGCACCATATCCAATAGAGTGCGATTACGACGTTCGGACACACCATTACGCTGAGGTGTTCCAGGCGGCGTGAGTTGTGAAACGATTCCACATTTCCTTAAGTGTGTACCAAATTCGTGACTTAAATATTCTCCTCCACGATCTGATCGTAAGAACTTTATTTTTCGGTCACGTTGATTCTCTACCTCATTCTGAAATTCCTTGAACTTTTCAAAGGTCTCAGACTTGTGTTTCATCAAGTAGACATACCCATATCTACTTAAGTCGTCTGTGAGAGTGAGAACATAACGATATCCTCCGCGAGCCTCAACGCTCATTGGACCGCACACATCGGTATGTATGATTTCTAATAAGTTGGTTGCTCGCTCCATTGTTCCGGAGAACGGAGTCTTGGTCATTTTGCCCATAAGGCATGGTTCGCATGTGTCAAATGATTCATAATCGAGAGACTCTAAAGGTCCATCAGAATGGAGCTTCTTCATGCGCTTGACACCAATGTGACCAAGGCGGCAGTGCCACAAGTATGTGGGACTATCGTTATCAACTTTACATCTTTTGGTATTCACACTATGAATATGTGTAATATTACGTTCGAGATTCATTAAGAATAAACCATTGACCATCGGAGCATGACCATAAAACATATCTCTCATATAAATAGAACAACCATTATTCTCGGATTTAAATGAGTAGCCATCTCGCATTAAACGAGATCCTGATACAATGTTCATGCTCAAACTTGGCACCAAATAACAATTATTGAGGTTTAAAACTAATCCCGTAGGTAAATGTAGAGGCAGCGTGCGACGGCGATCACATCGACCTTGGAACCATTCCCGACGCGCAAGATCGTCACCTCGCCCTTCGCCGATCTCCGTTTATTCCGCAGCTCCTGCTGTGAGTTACAAATATGAGCAACGGCACGGTATCAAATACCGGGAGTTACTACGAGTCTTGGTAAGGTACACATCAATTACATGTATATCAAATATACCTTTAGTGTTGCCGGCCTTCTTGTCCGCTAAGTATTTGGGGCAGTTCCGCTTCAAATGGCCCTTCCCTTTGCAATAAAAGCACTCTGTCTCGGCTTGGGTCCATTCTTTGACTTCTTCCGGCAACTTGCTTGCGGGCGCGGCAACATCCTTGCCGTCCTTCTTGAAGTTCTTCTTACCCTTGCCCTTTTTGAACTTAGTGGTTTTATTGACCATCAACACTTGATGTTCTTTCTTGATTTCAACCTCTGCTGACTTCACATTGAGAATACTTCGGAATGGTCTTCACCATCCCCTGCATATTGTAGTTCATCACAAAGCTCTTGTAGCTTGGTGGGAGCGATCAAGGATTCTGTCAATGACCGCCTCGTCCGGGAGGTTTATGTCCACTGGGACGGCGGTTGTGCAACCAGACATTTTGAGTATGTGTTCACTGACAGAACTGTTTTCCTCCATCTTACAACTATAGAACTTGTCGGAGACTTCATATCTCTCGACCCGGGCATGAGCTTGGAAAACTAGTTTCAGCTCCTCGAACATCTCATATGCTCCATGTTGCTCAAAACGCTTTTGGAGCCCCGGTTCTAAGCTGTAAAGCATGCCGCACTGAACGAGGGAGTAATCATCAGCACGAGACTGCCAAGCATTCATAATGTCTTGGTTCTCTGGGACGGGTGCATCACCTAGCGGTCCTTCTAGGACATATTGTTTCTGGCAGCTATGAGGATGATCCTCGGGTTCGGACCCAGTCCGTATAATTGCTGCCATCATCTTTCAGCTTGGTTTCTCTAGGAAGCGTTGAAGTTCATGTTGACATGGCGTTGGCCATTTGATCTACAAGACATATTTGCAAAGGTTTTAGACTAAGTTCAGGATAATTAAGTTCATCTAATCAAATTATTTTAATGAACTCCCACTCAGATTAGACATCCCTCTTGTCATCTAAGTGTTACACGATCCGAGTCGACTAGGCCGTGTCCGATCATCACGTGAGACGGACTAGTCATCGTCGGTGAACATCTTCATGTTGATCGTATCTTCCATACGACTCGTGTTCGACCTTTCGGTCTCCGTGTTCTGAGGCCATGTCTGTACATGCTAGGCTCGTCAAGTTAACCCTAAGTGTTTTGCATGTGTAAAACTGTCTTACACCCGTTGTATGTGAACGTAAGGATCTATCACACCCGATCATCACGTGGTGCTTGAAGCGACGAACTTTAGCAACGGTGCACAGTTAGGGGAGAACACTTCTTGATATTGTTGTAAGGGATCATCTTATTTACTACCGTCGTTCTAAGTAAACAAGATGCATAAACATAATAAACATCACATGCAATTATATATTAGTGACATGATATGGCCAATATCATATAGCTCCATTGATCTCCATCTTCGGGGCTCCATGATCATCTTGTCACCGGCATGACACCATGATCTCCATCATCATGATCTCCATCATCGTGTCTTCATGAAGTTGTCACGCCAACGACTACTTCTACTTCTATGGCTAACGTGTTTAGCAATAAAGTAAAGTAATTTACATGGCGTTCTTCAATGACACGCAGGTCATACAAAAATAAAGACAACTCCTATGGCTCCTGCCGGTTGTCATACTCATCGTAATGCAAGTCGTGATTCCTATTACAAGAACATGATCTCATACATCACAATATGTCATTCATCATTCATCACAACTTCTGGCCATATCACATCACAAAACAATTGCTGCAAAAACAAGTTAGACGTCCTCTAATTGTTGTTGCAAGTTTTTACGTGGCTGCAATAGGGCTCTAGCAAGAACGTTTTCTTACCTACGTGAAAGCCACAACGTGATTTGTCAACTTCTATTTACCCTTCATAAGGACCCTTTTCATCGAATCCGCTCCAACGAAAGTGGGAGAGACAGACACCCGCCAGCCACCTTATGCAACTAGTGCATGTCAGTCGGTGGAACCGGTCTCACGTAAGCGTACGTGTAAGGTTGGTACGGGCCGCTTCATCCCACAATACCGCTGAAGCAAGATAAGACTAGTAGCGGCAAGCAAGTTGACAAGATCTACGCCCACAACAAAATTGTGTTCTACTCGTGCAAAGAGAACTACGATAGACCTAGCTCATGATGCCACTGTTGGGGAGCGTTGCAGAAAATTAAAATTTTTCCTACGGTTTCACCAAGATCCATCTATGAGTTCATCTAGCAACTAGTCATGGAGAGTGATTGCATCTACATACCTCTTGTAGATCGCGTGCGGAAGCGTTCAATGGAGCGGGATGATGGAGTCGTACTCGCCGTGATTCAGATCACCGATGACCTAGTGCGAACGGACAGCACCTCCGCGTTCAACACACGTGACGGAGCGGATGACGTCTCCTCCTTCTTGATCCAGCAAGGGGAAGGAGAGGTTGATGATGATCCAGCAGCACGACGGCGTGGTGGTGGATGCAGCAGAACTCCGGCGCAGGCTTCGCTAAGCAACTACGGGAGGAGGAGGAGGTGTAGCAGAGAGGGAGGTGCCAAGGGCTTCAGGTGCGGCACCCTCCCTCCCTCCCTTTATATAGGTGCAAGAGAGGGGAGGGTGCAGCCTGCCCCTTCCTCCAAGGAAGGGGTGCGGCCAAGTGGGGGGGGGGGAGGAGTCCATCCTCCCAAGGCACCCTGAGGTGCCTTCCCTCTTGGACTCTCCCTCCTGTTATCTCTAGGCGCATGGGCCTTTTGGGGCTGGTGCCCTTGGCCCATATAGGCCAAGGCGCACCCCCTACAGCCCATGTGGCCCCCCGGGGCAGGTGGACCCCCCCGGTGGACCCCCGGACCCCTTTCGGCACTCCCGGTACAATACCGATCAAGTGCAAAACTTTTCCGGCGACCAAAATAAGACTTCCTATATATAAATCTTTACCTCCGGACCATTCCGGAACTCCTCGTGACGTCCGGGATCTCATCCGGGACTCCGAACAACATTCGGTTTGCTGCATACTCATATTCATACAACCCTAGCGTCACCGAACCTTAAGTGTGTAGACCCTACGGGTTCGGGAGACATGCAGACATGACCGAGACGGCTCTCGGGCAATAACCAACAGTGGGATCTGGATACCCATGTTGGCTCCCACATGCTCCTCGATGATATCATCGGATGAACCACGATGTCGAGGATTCAATCAACCCCGTATACTATTCCCTTTGTCAATCGGTATTTTACTTGCCCGAGATTCGATCGTCGGTATCCCAATACCTCGTTCAATCTCGTTACCGGCAAGTCACTTTACTCATAACGTAATGCATGATCCCATGACCAAACACTTGGTCACTTTGAGCTCATTATGATGATGCACTACCGAGTGGGCCCAGTGATACCTCTCCGTCATACGGAGTGACAAATCCTAGTCTCGATCCGTGTCAACCCAACAGACACTTTTGGAGATACCTGTAATGCACCTTTATATTCACCCAGTTATGTTGTGACGTTTGGTACACCCAAAGCACTCCTACGGTATCCGGGAGTTACACGATCTCATAGTCTAAGGAAGAGATACTTGACATTGGAAAAGCTCTAGCAAAACGAACTACACGATCTTGTGCTATGCTTAGGATTGGGTCTTGTCCATCACATCATTCTCCTAATGATGTGATCCCGTTATCAATGACATCCAATATCCATAGTCAGGAAACCATGACTATCTATTGATCAACGAGCTAGTCAACTAGAGGCTCACTAGGGACATATTGTGGTCTATGTATTCACACGTGTATTACGATTTCCGGATAATACAATTATAGTATGGATAAAAGACAATTATCATGAACAAGGAAATATAATAATAATACTTTTATTATTGCCTCTAGGGCATATTTCCAACAGTCGCCGCCCCGCCCCGTCGCCCCGTCGTCGCCTCGCCGGTGAGCTCACCCCGGCCGCCATGTCCACACACACACACACACACACACACACACACACACACACACACACACACACACACACACACACACACACATTAGTTTGTTTGTTATAAATTTTTCTGTTTTTTAGTTATAGAAATGTTAGAAATTATTATTTTTTAGTTATATAAATATTAGAAATGTTAGTTATATAGAAATGTTATAATTTTTTTTTCTGTTTTTTAGTTATAGAAATATTTATAGAAATGTTAGCAATTTTTCTGTTTTTAGTTATATAAATATTAGAATTATTATAGAAATGTTAGTTATATAATCAGGAAATTTTAGAATTAGTTTTAGTTAGATGAATTAGATTAATGTCAAATTGTTAGAATTTGCATATATATAGAATTTTAGTTATCACAATCCAATCATTTAAAAATGTTACTTTTATGGGCATATAGTATTTGTTCTCGATGATATGCCCGGCCCACATCCTCGCCGTCGACCCGTTCGTGACGACGCCCCGCTTCAGAGGACCCATGTGCGGGACCTGGGCTCACTGGCTGGCACTGGGAGGTGCTACACGGAGGCGCGCGCCAGTGAGAAACCCGGCCTCGGGTCCCGCCGTCGACCCCGATGTCCTTTGGTGGCGTTCGCGTGAGCCGATTCGGTCTTGAGAGGAGCGCGCGCCCGGAGGTGGTGCGTCGCCGTGTCAGGGAGGAGGACGAGCACGTCCATCGCTACATGGCTGCTATGGATGTCAGGTTCTCCAATAGTTGGCATGTTCTTTGGGGAGATGACCGGAGATATGATCCTGTGACGGTTCCTTCTCTTTGGGTGTCCACCGCCCATGCCCCAGGGACCGCGAGTGGCCTAGATTCTTCTGTAGTACTCGATCTTTATTAGGTACCTAGCCAGTGATGTATTCAATATATATTATTCGAGACGATGTATTCGAGATTATATATATTAATACGATGATGTATTCGAGATTATATATTCGAGACGATGTATTCGAGATTCAGTTTTTCCTTATTGATTGCATCCATGCATTATGATTTGAATACTAAATTGTTTTATATTTCTTCTATATTAGATAAGTAAAAGCTATGGCGGACAATACCGGCAGAGAGAGAGAAGAGGAATTGTTCGACATCATACGCAGCCCTCACAGGCTAGATGATCTGAATGAAGCAGATGACGGCTCCCAATATCTGAACAATACCGGAGAGGGTGATGAAAAGATATTTGATCTCGATGACCGAGCTGATGAAGTCATGAACTATGATTATGATTATGATGACACAGACAATGTTTGTGATGACACGGACAATGATGTTCTTCAAATAACAAAGACTACCAGCGAGGTATATTTATATAAGCATGCATCATGGTGATCATTACATGTTTTTTTATTGAAGATATATTAACGAATCGATCTTTCTTCTTTCAGCCCTCCGGATCGAGAAAATCTGCTTCTACAGACAGCAGGACAAAGCGAGGCACGGGCAGATTGTTGAAGGATGGTGTAAAGTACAACATCGAATCCACCAAACCTAGTGGCGAACCCCTCACGCCTAAGAACGTTGCAGACAAGTGGACTCATCAGTGCGGAGTTCTTGTGAAGGACAAACTCCCGATATCCATTCAAGAATGGAAAGAGCCAAAGACTAAACGTCCAGGTGTTACTTGGTCAAGCCAAAAAAGACCTTTGGAAATCTCTGATGGAACATTTCACCCTACCAGATCATTTCACTGAAGCAAATGTGGAGAAAGTCAAGGGCGCTGCTCTTAAGAAGATGGCAATTGCATTCGACACCCACAAGAAAACTGTATGGGCCAACTACCTCGCTGCAGAAAGGAAGACTCCAGAATTCACGGGAACACTAGAGAAGCAAGGAGAACACTGGGACGATTTCGTGACCTTCAAGGATTCAGAATTATCTGAGGAATGGTCGATGAAAAACAAGGCAAATGCCGCAAAAAAGACGCGGTTCCATAGGCTGGGTCCAGGTGGCTACGCGGTGGGACTGCCTAAGTGGGATAAGTATGAGCAAGAGATGGAGGATGCAGGGGTCACTCCGGTTACTAGGAACTGGCCCCCTAGGTGCAGAACTTGGTTCTATGCGCATGGGGGGGCGTTGGACCCGAAGACAAGCGAAGTTTCGCGGAAGGCAAATCTAAAAGGAGCCGAACAAAAGATACTTGACGCAATAGAAGAAGCTCGAAGGGGGGTGTTCACGCCCAACAGAGAGAACGACGAGCTTACGCGCACCCTGGGAAATCCTGAACACCCGGGAAGAACACGAGGCAAGGGCGTTATTCCTTGGTATGAGGGCTTTTCAGAATGGAACGAGGACTACATGACTCGTGCAAGAAGGAAGATGGAGGAGGAGAAGAAAAGGAAGCTGGAGGAGGAGCAGAGGAAGCAGGACGCAGAACGCCTTCAAGGCCTAGAAGCAAGGCACACGGACCTGGCACTCATTATTAACTATATCTCGGCCTATTATTAGTTCGTAATTTCCTGATATGAACTATTTAATAACCCATTTATTGATTTTCTTTGCCGGCGGACAGGGCTTGGGCAAAGTTCATCAAGGTGACTCCAGGCAAATGGTCAAAAAAATTGTTTTGCCATTGACCAAAGGTAAGTAATTAAGTAGTACTAGCTAGCCATATCTTCAATTCTTGTTTCAATACCATTAATTAATTATCATGCTTGATTAATCATTATCTGATTCAATTTCATTCTCGTAAAGGCCCTGAAGCAGGCGCCGGGGAATGATCTGTGTGCATTCTACGTTTGCGATAACATTCGCATGATGGCGTCCGAAAGGAGCAGATCTCAAAGACAGGACTGGGTACGTTGTCAGAACACTATTCACACTATTATCGATATCTTGTAACACAACTAATACACATGCATATTAATCTCCTTCTTAACAGTTCAGAGAGATGCGGGATAAGCTCCTACCAGCGGACCGCATACTAGCACTTCAAGAGGAAATAGCCGGATTTTTGCTCGACCAGGTCATAGATCCCAAAGGAGAATACTATTACCGCTACGCCCCATGAACCACTTGTCATCGTGCTCGAAGGCACCAAGGCAACATGTAGGAGAAATTGTATATGTATATACATGTGTATGTGCGAATAGTTAATGGTGTTGGCTGTGAGACATTCGATGATATATATATATATATATATATATATATATATATATATATATATATATATATATATATATATATATATATATATATATATATATGTGTGTGTGTGTGTGTGTGTGTGTGTGTGTGTGTGTGTGTGTGTGTGTGTGTGTGTGTGTGTGTGGTTTTACGACGAGAAAATCTATTTATATATATGCATAACGTGTATAAACTGTAGTATCGTGAAATACCAGCAAACAAAAAAGAATTAAATAGAATATAAAGCCAAATTGAAAACACAAAATTAAAGCAAAAATTAAAAAAAAAACACCCAAACATTTAGTACCGGTTGATGTTACCAATCGGTACTAATGTCCTACACGTACCCGGGCCTGGCTCGTGCCACGTGGTGGCTTTTTAGCACCGGTTCGTGACGAACCGATACTAAAGGGGAGGGGAGGGGGACCTTTAGTCCCCACTCTTTAGTGCCGGTTGGCGAACCGGCACTAAAGGCCCTGACGAACCGGCACTAAAGGACGGTTCTGCACTAGTACCCAAAGAAATCGTAAACAGGCAAAATTGACTGACCCAAATACAATACCCAGTCCATTGACATTTAGTCAGTCCCAAACATATATAAGAATGTTGGTATTTAAAAATAATTAGTACAGTGTGTGCAAAAAAAAACTATACATAATGGAATACATGAGCCCCAGAGGGGTTGAAAGGAAAAAAATCGAAAGGGCAAAGTTCATTGTACAGAAAAAACACGGTTGGAATCTGAAAGCAGCATGTTGTTGGTCCACCCTGTTACGTCGGTGCAATGGCGACTCTTTAGTTCAGTACAAGAAAATTTGCACTTTTTAAAAATATGCAACAATAAGCATATAGAAGTGGAATTTTTAGAAAAACAAATATAAATTCTTTGGCATTGGTAGTACCCTTAAAGTAGAATGAAAATGAAATAAAAGAGTAAACAATATCAAAATATTGATTTTTTCCAATAACTTGCACACAACCTTGCACTGAAAATTGAACATGTTTCTAATTTGCAAGAAAACAATCATATAATCATGACATTTTGGCACATATTATATACTCCCTCCTTTCCGGTTTATAGGGCTTATCTCAAAATTTTAGTTTTTCCATTTTATAAGGCTCAATTTGGTTGTTTCCCATCACATGTTTAGACTCCAATGTGCATTAAATCATTGCATGCAAGTATTAAGAGAAAATTGACCAATGCATGTAATTTATGCATGCATGCATTGCAATTAATGCATTGATAAACATACTTTTTTGAGGAAAACAAGAGCATTAATTGGGTGCTTTTGCAAACTACAAAAAGTATTCCACCACTCATCATCTACCTTGGTTGGTGAGATTTTTGAATTGAGCCTTATAAACCGGAAAGGAGGGAGTAGTATTTGTATGTATATATTTATGCTCACCCAACATCCAAAAAATACCCACAAAATAAAAAATAAAAAATAACTAATAAAGGAAAGAAAAATAAAAAAGAAAAACACATAAAAACTGAAAAAAAAGAAGCAAAGGAGCAAGAAATCCTATACAAACATGTATAGCTAAGCGTATTTTAGAACCACAATTCAAAGGCAAATGCTCACATACATTCACCCCCTATTTGAGATTGATGAAATCACCACAACGGCTCGTAGTTGACAGGAATGTTATCTCCCATAGAATGACCATCGCTGAAATTTTTGGAATAAATCTAGAAAAGTACAAGCACCCTTGCCAGTCTAGAACTTGAATCCGGGTGGTTTGGTTCCACAACAAAGAACCAAATCATTTGAGTTATGCTCAGTTTCCAGCTAGAATAGTTAATTAAGTTATTACTCACTACCTACTAAAATGGAAGAACGACCTCGTTCCTAAAAGAGTAAAGATGTGTAGAACTTTGCTGAAATAGATATGAGACTGTGAAATAGGTGAACCCTGAGGTGAACGTTTAGTGATATTTCATTGGAATTTTTGTGAAGACTTTGTGAAACTTGACATGTGTTCATCTCTAGAAAATTATAAAATCATAAAAAAAGATAACAAAATGGAAAACATTAAGAATAATTTGCAGAATAGAAGACAAACATATAGAAGAATGTTGGTATTCAAAAAGAGAATTACTATGTGTGCTAGAAAAGACTACAAATAATGGAATACGCGGCCCCACAAGGGGCTAAAAGGACATTAAAAAAACAAGAGCATTGTTCATTGTACAGAAAAAATACGGTTGGAATCTCAAAGCATCAGGTTGTTGGTCCACCCTCTCATTTAGTTCATCTCGGAGCTACAGACGCAACTGACTAGTCCCTCTGAGCCAGTCAACGGCTTGATGTTGGCCATCTTCCCATGGCCGAGGCGATGGCGTTAAAGAACACGGCCTCGTTAGAAGTGAAGGTTTTAACTATGTCTTCGGTGGCACCGGCGCCTCCGGTGGCGTTGTACATCACCTGGTCGAAGTGTAGGATCCCCTTATTGGACTGGAGGTTGAGCAAGTAGGCGTTGTCCACCCGCAAAAAAAGTATGAGTTGTTGAACGAGTTAAGTGGGGTCGTGTTGTCGAGCGGAGCCAAGCTGGTGTCATTGTCAGACTGGGTGTAGTTTAGTTTGAGCGAAGTGGCGAAGGCCTCGTCAATGTTGGGCTCGTTGTAGAACCTATCCCTGAAGTTCTGTCACTTGGCCTTCCCAATGGTGTGCGCGCCGGAGAGGGCAACCATGTCGGTCAAGCTGAACCCCTTGCCGACGAAGCTGGTGTTGAGGCTGACTACATCCAAGAAGGGCGGAGGCAGGTCGCGGTTGGCCAGAGCCATGCTAGCGTTGGTGGAGTCCTTCGTCCCCAGTTTAACCTCCCACGCCGGCCCTTCCAACTGTATATATATGAATCAAAAAGACAAAATCGATTGGTTATTTCCCCATTGGTAGGTGTGCACAAAGTAACCACCCGGTCTGCTTCATTGTGGCGGCAACATGGTTCGTTCCTGACCATGTAGTAGACTTGTGAACTGGTCTATGTAGTAGACTTGTGTTCGTTGATGGACTATGTTGTGGACTTGTGAACTAGGTGTGAACTATGTTTTAAACTTGTTATGAACTATATATGTTGTGTACTTGTTGATGTATATGAGTTTAGTTCTAATGTGATGTCACTTTGAGCTATATAGATGTCACTATGTATATTTGATATGTGATGTGTAGTGTTGTGAAATTATCCCAAACAATATATATGTGTTGTTTGTCAATTGCAGGGACTTAGGACAGAGAGCAGATAGTTGAGTGTTGTGGTTGAACATTTTGCCGAGTAATGCACTTGGCAACATAAGATTTGCCGAGTACACATCTCGGCAAATGCTGTGCATGGGTCCCGTTGGCAACTTCCCATCTTTCTTGAGCACTGCAGCACTCGGAAATATATGACACACACCCGACCAACTCTGCCGAGTATCCAAGAGAGGGTGATTGGTAAGCATTTACTGTGAGAGAAAAGTGTTTTTGTAAATATTTTGCCGAGTACGAGGAGTTAGAGTCTTGGCAAAGGTGGAATGTACGTCACGGAGCCATCAACTCCAAATGGCTATGCCACGTGGCTCATCTTTGTCGGGTACCGTCGTTGGGATCTCGGCATACGTTCTGTAAGCCGAGCTCTTTCGTCTAGGCCAAGTTCGCCCAGCCGGGGGCTCCGTAACACCTCACATACGGCATGCCCTACTATCTGCCGAGAACCGTACTCGGCTTACACAACTTTTGCCGTGATCCCGTGTTCCCATACTCGGCTTACACAGAAGAACTCGGTAACGGTCATTTTTCCAGTAGTGATGATTTGCTGCTAGAAAGTTATGAAATTGTTACAAAAATCAAGGAATGTCTCATGCAAAAAATACTGTCAATTGTGAATAAGTTATGAATAATTTGCAGAATAGAAGAGAGAAACATATAGAAGAATCTTGGTGGGATCAAAAAAATTACGATGGGTGCAGGAAAGGCTACAAATAATGGACTACGTGGCACCGCAAGGGGCTGAAAGGGCAAATAAAAAAACAAGGGGTTGAAAGGACATGGTTCATTGTGCAGCAAAAAATACGGTTGGAGTCTGAGCATCAGCAGTTTGTTGGTGCACGCGCGCTGTCATTTGGGTGCAAATTAAATGGTGATTCTTAATTAGTTGGGGATGGAGCACACGGTCCTGACCTGGCCCTGAGAGCCAGTCAACGGGCTGAGGTTGGCCATCTTCACCATGGCGGAGGCGAAGGCGCTAAAGAAGGCGGCCTGGCTAGAAGCGAAGCCATTAACGATGCCTTCGGTGGCACCGGCGGGTGCGGTGGCGTTGTAGAGCACCTGGTCGGAGTGAAGGAGGCCCTTCTCGGACTGGAGGTTGATGAAGAAGTCGTTGTTGAACAAGTCCGGGTTCGGGGGGGTCGCTGTGTCGTCGTCGAGCGGGGCCAGGTTGGTGTTGCCGCCAGAAGTAGGGCAGTTGAGCTTGAGCTTCGTCGCGTAGGTCGTGTTGATGTTGGGCTCGTTGTAGAGCCTGTTCCTGAAGTTCTGGCACTGCGCCATCCCGATGGTGTGGCCGCCGGAGAGGGCGACCATGTCGGTCAAGCTGAACCCCTTGCCGGCGAAGCTGGCGTTGAGGCCGGCGACGTCCAAGAAGGGCGGAGGCAGGTCCTGGTTGGCCTGTGCCACGCTAGCCGTGGTGGAGTCCCTCCTCCCTAGCTTAACCTCCCACGACGGCCCACCCAACTGCATAATATATATATATATGCATCAGGAACAGTGCACAAACCAACCGGTCTACTTCGCACACGAGCAAATTGAGTCGATCGATCATGATCTTACCGCGACGACGGAATCGCGGGCGGCGACGGCGAGGATGTCGGCGCAGGAGACGACGGAGCCATTGTTGCTGTAGGGCTTTTTGCACACGGCTTCCACATCCTTCTTGATTTGTTCGATGACCTCGAAGCCACGGAGCGATCCCACGTTCCCGAATGCGCCCCGCTCGTTGCCACCCACGCTAGTTTCATTCAGCAGCACGGACGCGTCACAGCCCTGCATGTACGTACGTAGCCAAGCAACATAAATATGCACGGTCGTTAGCCACTAGCTAGGTGTTCAGCAAATTGAACAAAACCGAAGCAACACAAGTCCAGCCCGGCTATATATATAGTAGGTGAAAAACTTGCCTGGACAAAGCAGTCATGGAAGTGCAGCCGGAGCAGCGACGCGGCCATGCGGCGGTCGCTCGCCACGGCTGCCGCCACGCCGGCCTGGATTTTGGAAAGAGCCGAAGGGCACGACTTGTCGTAGTACGTGGACGACAGCTGCGCCGACACCGCGGCGGCCAGGCACAGGAGCAACACGACTGATAGAGATGAAGATGCCATGACAACAAGAGTACCTGTCTGCTGTAGGAGAGGAAGTTTTGCGGTGGATGCGGATGTAAATGGCCTGCATTCCCATGCAGATATATATAGCCGCGCGCTCGCAGGCTTGGCCATTCCTGGGGTTTTCGGGCGGACGGCAACTCGATAGAGTAAAGTTAACCAGCTGTTGCAGAATGATTTTGCACGGAGTTGACTTGGACATTAGCAAGCAGCCATGTTTTGCCAAATAATGCACGGATGTAACATGCATAGCCAGAGCGCCCTACCTTGGAGTCAACGAAATTCTAAAACTACATACTCTTTCTTTTGAATGCTCAAAAGCAATACGTGCTCTTACTTCCTAGAAGTATTTTCAAACAAAAAAATTCTTCATCCATTATACATCATTATAAGGTATAGCTTTGTCCCAAGTCAACTTCTCCATATTAATCCCGCAAAAAGGAACTTCTCTATATTAATGTACCAAGCATCGTGCACGGATGTACGCATACTAAGCTAGTAGCTGGAGAGCCGGGCTCGAAACCTTAGGGCACATGGTGACTATTCTGGTGGCCAGGTGGCCATCCATCTTGCTAGCTGTTCGATGATGGTTGCTGCTCTTAATCATTTCCCTTTCCTTTTTTCTGTGTGTCATGATGCCGTATTTCGTGCAGGTCGAGTGCATCGTCCAAGGTTTTATCATGAATAGTCAAATTAACCAGCTGCTGCAGAAAGATGTTGCAAGAAGTTGACTTGGATATTAGCAAGTAGCCATGTTTTGCTAAATCATGCACGGATGTATCATCCATAGGGTGCATTGAAGTCAACGAAGTTCTAAAACTACAAACTATTTTCCTTCTGAATGCTCAAAAGGAATGTACTCATACTTCCTACGAGTAAATTGCACAAAACCACCATTTTAAAGGCTAGATTTGCGAAAAACACTATAATATTTTTTTTTTCCAGAAAACACCATGTCTACGGTAATCTTTTTGCAAAAAACGCTGATCGGCGTATCTTGCGCTGTTAAGTAAGATTATGACAAATGGGTCCCATTTTTGGCTGACATGGCATAGCGTTTTACCAAAGACAATGTTAGATAGGTAAAAAAGCAAAAACACCCACAAGTTTTTACACCTGTGCTCCGCAGGCCCTTGCCTTGTGCTGCCATCAGCCAGCCGCCGGAGGAGAGGAGCTCCCCACCCTGCGCGCCGTCACCTCCGGCGAGGGTGCCGCGCTGTCGCCCCGTTTTGCCCCAGCGCCGCCACGTCCCGATCCAGCGAGGGAGGGATGCCGCGCCGCCCCGCTGATTTGGCCTCCAGCGCGAAGAAGTGCCCAACGAAGGCTGCCGGATCCGGCGAGGTATGCGCGTCGCCGCCCCGTTTTGCCCCAAGCGCCGCCACGTCCGGCGAGGGATGCCACGCCGCCAACCCGTTTTGCCCCCAGCGCCTCACGTCTGAATCCGGCAAGGGATGCCGCGCCGCACCGCCGATTTGGTCTCCAGCACGAAGAAAAGCCTAGCGACGGCTGCCGGATCCGGCGAGGTATGCCGCGCCGCCGCCCCGATTGGCCTCCAGCGCGAGGAGGCGCCCAGCGCCGGCTGTCGGATCCGGCGTGGGATGCCGCCGCCGCCTCGATTTGGCCTCCTGCACGAGGAGGCGCCCAACGTAGGCTGCGTTGACCGCCCCAACTTGTGGCGAGGATGCACTCGTCTGATTTCGTTTTTTCTCTTTTTGATTTAGGGGTGTCAGTGTAAAATCTATGGACTACTTTGTAAAACTAGATTAAACTTGACCTGGCATGAAATGTTAGGCCACGTAAGTAAAAAGGGACCCCAACTGTCTTAAGCGTGCTCAACCGAGCCAAATCCGCCGATCAGTGCTTTCTGCAAAAAGATCACCGAAGACACGGTGTTTTTTGCAAAAAAAAATTTATTGTAGTGATTTTCGCAAACCTTGCCTTCAAAATGATGGTTTTTTGTAATTTACTCTACTTCCTACAAGTATTTTCAAACAAAAAAAAATACTTCCTCTACGCGTTGGCGACTATGGCAGTGGCCATGTGGCCATCCATCTGCAAGCTAGCTGTTCGATGATCGTTGCTGCTCTTCATCTTTTCTCTTTCCTTTTTCTTGGTGTCATCCTGCTTTATTTAGCTTAGCTCGAGTGCATCATGCAAGGAGCCAAGGATACTCCCTCCGTCCAGAAATATTTGTCAGAGAAATGGATGTACCTAGATGTATTTTAGTTCTAGATACATTCATTTTGACGACAAGTAATTTCGGACGGAGGGAGTATCATGAATTGTCAAATTAACTAGCAGTTGCACATTGCAGAATGATTTTGAAGGGAGTAGGACAGCGCACATTTATCAGGCATGGAATATTCATGGTTGCTTCAACGTCTTAGATCATTAAGTCCTATATATCATAGGACATAACATGCATACGCGTCATTCTGCATTCGATGTATCCGATACTCTCTATGATTACCCAACCTTGGAATGTAGATATCTAGGAGACGATTCTACGAGCAACAACGCTGGATGAAAATACATTTAATCTTCTAATTGCCAATTAAGGGTATCGATGGCTAATTGACTATACAATATTTCTTCTGCAATGCACATGGCCGTACATGATTGATCCATTGCTGCGATTAACGTGGTACCTGGCATATATATGAGCCCCAAATGGGGCGCCATACCATGGTTTGTGCAACCTCTGTTAGGATTATGCCTTATAAACGACAATAAATTGTTTAGTTTTCCTTAGTCTCATGATTTGTTCCATGAATAACATTATAAGCTTGATTAACAAGTACGTAATTCACTAGTGAAATTCAACTCGGCGTATACAATTATTATTTTAAATAGATCCATGTCCGGAAATGTGTATGGCCGGACACAAACACACACTACATATGTATTCGTTGATGACCGTGTTTCCCTGTCATATATATATAGAGAGATCAAACCGTTAAGGGAACTAGTGTTGGATAGGCCCTCTTATGAGATACCGCGAGAGTAATGTCTTTCCGTGTCAGCAATACATCTCATATATGTATTATGTATGCCAACACCCTAAAAACTGAGATCGTGACATATACTCAGGATATGAACTGGTCTTCTTAGGGGTCACCAAACGTTACTCAGTAACTTGGTAATTATAGAGATGATTTTTGGTGGACTGATCAAGACAGAGTTTTAGGCTGATTAAGATTTGCCAGCATGCCAACATGATGCACATGAGATTGCGAAATTTTGTTTTGATAGTCGTTCTAAAGGTTTATTAGTGAGTAATGTGTCTTCCCCTATGATTACTGTTGTGATTATAAGAATATTATTATAAATTAATATACGGGGTATTATAAAAAAGACTTCTTGTCGACACCTTCCTTATTATTGCCATTTATCTTGCTCTAGTCTAGCTCTATCTTTATGCTCTAGTGCATCTGGTTCATGGGTGAGACAAATACATACCCACTCGAATAATGGTTTTCCCAACCCTTCATTTACCTTTGGATGACATTTCAAAATGTATTAAGTCAACATTTGAAAGGTCTTCCTCCAAGCTTTGGAAGTTTTCTTTTTTACGCGGGGTGTGTGTGGGGGGTGGGGGGGTAGCTTTCGAAGTTTAGTATGTAATCTTATAAGTGCACTAGCGAGAGAAATACTTCTGGAATTTTTAGATTGATGAAAAACAATTTTCAATTTCCTATATAAAGGCTAAGTGGAGTTCAAGAGCGAAAATTCCCCTCACTTCGTGTTGACGAAAACATGAATAGACATCCCAAAACAATGCAGGAAATATTTGGACTGATTAAGGATGATTGTTAACATTTGTCCAAGGCATTTTTTAGTTCGGTTTGAGTATATTGTAGACATTTTGCTTTCCAGTTACATTTAATACTGTTTTGCAATTTTGGCCCTTGATTTTTCATTTTCTATAGATTTTTTCCCTTCTACTTACTTTACATTGGAGAATGTCCAAAAGCATTTTCCTTTCTTTGAAAGACCCCCCCCCCCCCCGCGCCCCTCAAAATGATCTATTTACGAAAGGAGGGATTAATGATGAATAATATAATGGACATTTTCCTCGTCCAATCAGTGGCCACACATATTATCCTCACCATTGTACATTTGGAGATTCATACACGGCAACACTTTATTGTATATTTTGCATTTGCAACCTTACAAACTTAGCATATCAACCCTCGCTCCATGTAAGATAAAATAGTTCTATAAATTAAGCATATCGACCCTCACTCTACCAAAGATGAAAAATGTTGTAGTATATAACAAGTAGAATTCATGGTCCATCAAGGTATATGGATAATGCATATATTCTGTTGTTTGATGCTGATTTGTCATAAATAATTAATGTGCATTATTTTTTATATTGCTCATGAAATATACAAAAATGCTTAGATTTTTTCTTATGAAATGTACAAGCATGCAATATATTCTTTGTTGATCATGAAGAAACATGCATACTATTTCTTTTCCATTGACACATTTTTCATGCACTAAAAAAGGTTGTTGAACATGGCCATGGCTCAAGAACTACGGATGCTTGTGTAAAAAGGGTTGTATGATACAAAATAGATAGGTCTAGAGGGTGTTCAAAAAAACATATACCTCAAAGCTTCACTGGTGAAGATAATACATGAGGTGGGAGGAGGGAGAGGGGATATCAGTTTTAGTAGTGAAATTATAATTTTAGTCCCATGATTTTACCGAAAGTTGGAAATGGACCGCGGTTGAATTTTTGTATTAAGATGAAAGAAAATTATCATTTTATTAGATGTATATTCGGTAGCTCATGCCCTGGAATAGAATCTCTAGGTCTGATGGTTGTGCAAACTAAAGTATGCACATGGTTTTTACCTGCAAGTGTACGTATCTTGGTTCTAAAACAACAATTCAAAAAATTAAAATGCAAAGTACACAATTTCTCTTGTAGGATAGATCTGCTATCAACCATACACAAAGATTAAGCTAAATGCTCCCAAACCTATTTCAGGTTGATGTGGCTAAGCTAGGTGATGAATTCTCATGTTTATTGATGCAGGCTCCCTCGCAGTGGCGGAGCTATGTTGAAGCAAAACTGGGTTGTGGTCCGCCCAATTTGGTTGCAAAAGTCTGAGCCTAAGGGTATATTTGAAGAAGTCACTGCTACGTCTTGAGCTTGCGTTGGTTTTCCCCGAAGAGGAGAGGATGATGCAGCAGAGTAGCGTAAGTATTTCCCTTAGTTTTTGAGAACCAAGGTATCAATCCAGTAGGAGGCCACGCACAAGTCCCTCGTACCTACACAAAACAAATATCTCCTCGCAACCAACGCGAATAGGGGTTGTCAATCCCTTCACAGTCACTTACGAGAGTGAGATCTGATAGAGATGGTAGATAATATTTTTGGTATTTTTGGTATAAAGATGCAAAGTAAAATAAAAAGGCAAAGTAAAGAGCAAAGCAATAATAAAGCGTAGGAAGATTAATATGATGAAAATAGACCCGGGGGCCATAGATTTCACTAGTGGCTTCTCTCAAGAGCATAGGTATTTTACGGTGGGTGAACAAATTACTGTTGAGCAATTGACAGAACTGAGCATAGTTATGAGAGTATCTAGGTATGATCATGTATACAGGCATCACGTCCGAGACAAGTAGACCGACTCCTGCCTGCATCTACTACTATTACTCCACTCATCGACCGCTATCTAGCATGCATCTAGAGTATTAAGTTAAAGAAAACAGAGTAACGCCTTAAGCAGGATGACATGATGTAGAGGAATAAATTCATGCAATATGATAAATACCCCATCTTGTTATCCTCGATGGCAACAATACAATACGTGCCTTGCAACCCTTTCTGTCACTGGGTAAGGACACCGCAAGATTGAACCCAAAGCTAAGCACTTCTCCCATTGCAAGAACTACCAATGTAGTTGGCCAAACCAAACGGATAATTCGAAGAGACTTGCAAAGATAACTCAATCATACATAAAACAATTCAGAAAAGATTCAAATATTGCTCATAGATAGTCTTGATCATAAACCCACAATTCATCGGTCTCAACAAACACACCGCAAAAAGAAGATTACATCGAACAGATCTCCACGAGAGAGGGGGAGAACATTGTATTGAGATCCAAAAAGAGAGAAGAAGCCATCTAGCTACTAACTATGGACCCGAAGGTCTGAGGTAAATTACTCACACTTCATCGGAGAGGCTATGATGTTGATGTAGAAGCCCTCCGTGGTGGAATCCCCATCCGGCGGAGCTCCGGAATAGGCCCCAATGGGATCTCGTGGATACAGAAAGTTGCGGCGGTGGAATTAGGTTTTTGGCTCCGTATCTGATCTGTTGGGGGTACGTAGGTATATATAGGAGGAAGAAGTACGTCGGTGGAGCCTCGAGGGGCCTGTCGGTGTCAAAACCGGCGGATCTCGGGTAGGGGGTCCCGAACTGTGCGTCTAGGCGGATGGTAACAGGAGACAAGGGACACGACGTTTTTACCCAGGTTCGGGCCCTCTCGATGGAGGTAATGCCCTACTCCTGCTTGATTAATATTGATGATATGGGTAGTACAAGAGTAGATCTACCACGAGATCAGAGAGGCTAAACCCTAGAAGCTAGCCTATGGTATGATTGTTGTTCCTGCTACGGACTAAAACCCTTCGGTTTATATAGACACCGAATAGGGTTAGGGTTACACAGAGTCGGTTACAATGGTAGGAAATCTACATATCCGTATCGCCAAGCTTGCCTTCCACGCCAAGGAAAGTCCTATCCGGACACGGGACGAAGTCTTCAATCTTGTATCTTCATAGTCCAGAGTCCGCCAAAGATGATAGTTCGCTATCCGGACACCCCTAGTCCAGACTCCTCAAGAGCCCCGAACCAGGCTTCAATGATGATAAGTCCGGCGTGTTGATTGTCTTCGCATTGCAAGGCGGGTTCTCCTCTGAATCTCGTGTTGAATAGTGTCCGCTTTCTCGTGAATATCGCGCTTTCGCTTCCACGCCCAATAATGGGCATCTTCCACGTGTCGAACGAATGTGAAAAGTCGGTATCTTTACATTTACCCCCTTGCTGTGCAAATGAGCCGTCTATAAAAGAGACGGGATCCAGATCCGGATCACACCATCCTCCTTGCGAGCCTTCATCGAGCGCCTTTGACAAAAAACCCACTCCACCATGGGATATCGACGCAGCTCCTCCTCTCGCGTTCCCAGCCCTCACCGAGATTGGGGAGATGCTCATCCCACACAATAATTGGTGGTGCTCCAAACCAAGGGATTCCTTCCCCGCCTTCATGGTTCCGTGCGTTCGGACTCGCCACTTATAAGGGCGGGAAGCAGGCAGAGAGCATCCCCGATCCCTCTAAGGGAGAGCGGGTATGCTTCATCTCTTACCTAATGAGAGGACTCGGATTTCCAATCCATCCGTTTCTCCGGGGGCTTCTGGAGTTCTACGGCCTCCAGCTGCACAACCTTACGCCTGCCTCCATCTTGCATATAGCGGGCTTTGTGGCCCTTTGCGAGCTGTTTCTGGGCGTTGAGGCCCATTTCGCTCTGTGGAAGAGATTATTCTGCCTTGTGCCTTGTTCTCACGAAGGGTCAGTATATCAAGTGGGCGGAGCCGAACTATGGCGCATCACCGGGACCGGATACTTATCCGGAACCCCAAAGAAGGCGTCCGAGGACTGGCCCTCGGAATGGTTTTACATGGAGGACGTCCCGCTGCCGGATCCTGTTCGGATCGGCCTTCCGGAGTTTAGCAACGCTCCTCTGAAGAAGCGCCTAATCTGGTGAAGGAAATATGCCCTAGAGGCAATAATAAAGTTATTATTTATTTCCTTATATCATGATAAATGTTTATTATTCATGCTAGAATTGTATTAACCGGAAACATAATACATGTGTGAATACATAGACAAACATAGTGTCACTAGTATGCCTCTACTTGACTAGCTCGTTGAATCAAAGATGGTCAAGTTTCCTAGCCATAGACATGAGTTGTCATTTGATTAACGGGATCACATCATTAGGAGAATGATGTGATTGACTTGACCCATTCCGTTAGCCTAGCACTTGATCGCTTAGTATGTTGCTATTGCTTTCTTCATGACTTATACATGTTCCTGTAACTATGAGATTATGCAACTCCTGTTTACGGAGGAACACTTTGGTGCTACCAAACGTCACAACGTAATCTGGGTGATTATAAAGGAGTACTACAGGTGTCTCCAAAGGTACATGTTGGGTTGGCGATTTGAGATTAGGTTTTGTCACTCCGATTGTCGGAGAGGTATCTCTGGGCCCTCTCGGTAATGCACATCACTATAAGCCTTGCAAGCAATATAGCTAATGAGTTAGTTACGGAATGATGCATTATGTAACGAGTAAAGAGACTTTCCGGTAACGAGATTGAACTAGGTATTGGATACCGACGATCGAATCTCGGGCAAGTAACATACCGATGACAAAGGGAACAACGTATGTTGTTATGCGGTTTGACCGATAAAGATCTTCGTAGAATATGTAGGAGCCAATATGAGCATCCAGGTTCCGCTATTGGTTATTGACCAAGAATAGTTCTAGGTCATGTCTACATAGTTCTCGAACCCGTAGGGTCCGCACGCTTAAGGTTTCGATGACAGTTATATTATGAGTTTATGAGTTTTGATATACCGAAGGAGTTCGGAGTCCCGGATGAGATCGGGGACATGACGAGGAGTCTCGAAATGGTTGAGACGTAAAGATCGATATATTGGACGACTATATTCGGAGTTCGGAAAGGTTCCGAGTAATTCGGGTATTTTTCGGAATACCGGAGAGTTACGGGAATTCGCCGGGGAGTATATGGGCCTTATTGGGCTTTAGGGGAAAGAGAGGAGAGAGGTTGGGCGCCCCCCCCCCAAGGCCTAGTCCGAATTGGACTAGGGGGAGGGGCTGCGCCCCCTCCTTCCTTCTCTTCTCTTCCCCCTTTCCTTGACTCCTACTCCTACTACTTGGGGAATCCTACTCCGGTGGGAGTAGGACTCCTCCTAGTCGCCCCTCCTATGCCGGCCGCCTCCTCGCTCCTTTATATACGGGGCAGGGGGCACCCCATAACACACAAGTTGATCTACGTGATCGTTCCTTAGCCGTGCGGTGCCCCCTCCACCATATTCCACCTCGGTCATATCGTCATGAGTTTAGGCGAAGCCCCGCGCCGTAGAACATCATCATCGTCACCACGCCCGTCGTCCGACGGAACTCATCCCGACACTTTGCTGGATCGGAGTCCGGGATCGCCATCGAGCTGAACGTGTGCAGAACTCGGAGGTGCCGTACGTTCGGTACTTGGATCGGTCGCATCGTGAAGACGTACGACTACTGTTGGGGAACGTTGCAGAAAATTAAAAATTTTCCTACGGTTTCACCAAGATCCATCTATGAGTTCTACTAAGCAACGAGTTACTAGAGAGAGTTTGCATCTACATACCACTTGTAGATCGAGTACGGAAGCGTTCGAGGGAGTGGTGATGATGAAGACGTTCCCAACGTGATTCCGATCACCGATGACCAAAGTGCTGAAAGGACAGCACCTCCGTGTTCAACACACGTACGGGACGATGGCGTCTCCTCCGTCTTGATCCAGCAAGAATGAAGGAGAGGTTGAGGAAGACAACTCCAATGGCAGCACGACGGCGTGGTGCAGTTGGTACGGCAGTTCTCCGGCAGGGCTTCGCCAAGCTCGCGTGGAGAAAGAGAGGTGTTGGGGAGGGGAGGGGCTGCGCCTTCAATTGTGTTAGCAGCCCTCCCCCCCACCCCTCTATTTATAGGAGGAGAGGGCAAAGGGGGGCCGGCCATCTAGGGGAAACCCTAGATGGGGCGGCGGCCACAAGGGAGGAGGGAGGTGGCTTGCCCCCAAGCCAGGGGGCGCCTTTAGGTTTCCCCTCCCAAACCCTAGCCAAGATGGGCCTAGGTGGGAGGCGCCCAGCCCACCGGGGCTGGCTCCTCTCCCACTTAGCCCATGTGGCCCCCGAGGAGGTGGCCCCTCCGGTGGACCTCCGGAACTCTCCGGTGGCCCGGTACATTACCAGTATACCCCGAAAATTTCCGAGTCCGTTTAACCACTTTCCATATATAAATCTTTACCTCGGACCATTCCGAACTCCTCGTGACGTCCGGGATCTCATCCGGACTCAACAACATTCGGTAATCACATACTTGTCTTCCTATTAACCCTAGCGCCACCGAACCTTAGTGTGTAGACCCTACGGGTTCGGGAGACATGAACATGACCGAGACTACCTCAAGTCAATAACCAACAGCGGATCTGGATACCCATGTTGGCTCCTACATGCTCCTCGATGTTGTCATCGGATGAACCACGATGTCAAGGGTTCAAGCAACCCCGTATTCTATTCCCTTTGTCAGACGGTATGTTACTTGCCCGAGACTCGATCGTCGGTATCCCAATACCTCGTTTAGTCTCGTTACCGGCAAGTCACTTTACTCGTATCGCAATGCATGATCCCGTGACGGACACTTGATCACTTTGAGCTCATTTTGATGATGCATTACCGAGTGGGCCCAAGTGATACCTCTCCGTAATACGGAGTGACAAATCCCAGTCTCGATCCGTGTCAACCCAATGGTCACTTTCGGAGATACCTGTAGTGCACCTTTATAGTCACCCAGTTACGTTGTGACGTTTGATACACCCAAAGCACTCCTACGGTATTCGGGAATTGCACGATCTCATGGTCTAAGGAAGAGATACTTGACATTGGAAAAGCTCTAGCAAAACGAACTACACGATCTTTGTGCTATGCTTAGGATTGGGTCTTGTCCATCACGTCATTCTCCTAATGACGTGATCCCGTTGTCAATGACATCGATGTCCATAGTCAGAAACCACGACTATCTGTTGACCAACGAGCTAGTCTACTAGAGGCTTACTAGGGACGATTGTAGTCTATGTATTCACACGTATTACGATTTCCGGATAATACAGCTTATAGCATGAATAAAGACAATTATCATGAACAAGGAAATATAATAATAATGCTTTTATTATTGCCTCTAGGGCATATTTCCAACAGTCTCCCACTTGCACTAGAGTCAATAATCTAGTTTACATTGTGATGAATCGAACACCCATAGAGTTCGGTGTTGATCATGTTTTGCCCATGGAAGAGGTTTAGTCAACGGATCCGCGACATTCAGATCCGTATGCACTTTACAAATTTCTATGTCTCCATCCTGAACATTTTCACGGATGGAGTTGAAGCGACGCTTGATGTGCTGGTCTTCTTGTGAAACCTGGGCTCCTTGGCAAGTGCAATAGCTCGGTGTTGTCACTGAAGAGTTTGATCGGCCCCGACGCATTGGGTATGACTCCTAGGTCGGTGATGAACTCCTTCACCCAAATTGCTTCATGCGCTGCCTCCGAGGCTGCCATGTACTCCGCTTCACATGTAGATCCCGCCACGACGCTCGCTTGCAGCTGCACCAGCCATCGCTCCACCATTCAACATATACACGTATCCGGTTTGTGACTTTGAGTCATCCAGATCTGTGTCGGAGCTAGCGCCGACGTAACCCTTACGACGAGCTCTTCGTCACCTCCATAAACGAAACATGTCCTTTGTCCTTTTCGGTACTTTAGGATATTCTTGACCGCTGTCCAGTGTTCCTTGCGGGATTACTTTGGTACCTTCCTACCAAACTTACGGCAAGGTTTACATCAGGTCCGTACACAGCATGGCATACATAATAGATCCTATGGCTGAGGCATAGGGATGACACTCATCTCTTCTTTATCTTTTGTCGTGGTCGGGCATTGAGCTGAGCTCAATTTCACACCTTGCAACACTGTGCAAGAACCCTTTCTTGGACTGGTCCATTTTGAACTTCTTCAAAATCTTATCAAGGTATGTGCTTTGTGAAAGACCTATGAGGCGCCTCGATCTATCTCTATAGATCTTGATGCCTAATATATAAGCAGCTTCTCCAAGGTCCTTCATTGAAAAACACTTATTCAAGTAGGCCTTAATGTTGTCCAAGAATTCTATATCATTTCCCATCAAGTATGTCATCTACATATAATATGAGAAATGCTACAGAGCTCCCACTCACTTTCTTGTAAACGCAGGCTTCTCCATAAGTCTCAAGATAAACCCAAACGCTTTGATCATCTCATCAAAGCGAAGGTTCCAACTCCGAGATGCTTGCACCAGCCCATAAATGGATCGCTGGAGCTTGCATACTTTGTCAACATTCTTAGGATCGACAAAACCTTCCGGCTGTATCATATACAGCTCTTCCTTAAGATAGCCGTTAAGGAACGCTGTTTTGACGTCCATCTGCCATATCTCATAATCATAGTATGCGGCAATTGCTAACATGATTCGGACGGACTTAAGCTTCGCCACGGAGAGAAAGTCTCATCGTAGTCAATCCCTTGAACTTGCCGATAACCCTTAGCGACAAGTCGAGCTTTATAGATGGTGACATTACCATCCGCGTCCGTCTTCTTCTTAAAGATCCATTTGTTTTCTATCGCTCGCCGATCATCGGGCAAGTCACCAAAGTCCACACTTTGTTTTCATACATGGATTCTATCTCGGACTTCATGGCTTCTAGCCATTTGTTGGAATCTGGGCCCGCCATCGCTTCTTCATAGTTCAAGGTTCACCGTTGTCTAACAACATGATTTCCGTGACAGGGTTGCCGTACCACTGCAGTGCGGAACGTGTCCTAGTGGACCCACGGGTTCAAGAGCAACTTGATCCAAGTACCTTGATCATCATCATGAATTTCCTCTTCGTTGGTGTAGGCATCACAGAACATTTTCCGAGCTGCACTACTATCCTGTTCAAGAGGTAGTACTTCATCGAAGTTCTACTTTCCTCCCACTTACTCCTTTCGAGAGAAACTCTTTTTCGAGAAAGGTTCCGTTCTCGCAACAAAGATCTTGCCTTCGGATCTAAGGTAGAAGGTATACCCAAAGGTTTCCTTAGGGTATCCTATGAAGACGCATTTTTCCGACTTGGGTTCGAGCATTTCAGGTTGAAGTTTCTTGACATAAGCATCGCATCCCCAAACTTTTAGAAACGACAGCTTAGGTTTCTTCCCAAACCATAATTCATACGGTGTCGTCTCAACGGATTTAGACGGTGCCCTATTTAAAGTGAATGTAGCTGTCTCTAGAGCGTATCCCCAAAATGATAGCGGTAAATCGGTAAGAGACATCATAGACCGCACCATATCCAATAGAGTGCGATTACGATGTTCGGACACACCATTACGCTGAGGTGTTCCAGGCGGCGTTAGTTGTGAAACGATTCCACATTTTCTTAAGTGTGTACCAAATTCGTGACTTAAATATTCTCCTCCACGATCCGATCGTAAGAATTTTATCTTTCGGTCACATTGATTCTCTACTTCATTCTGAAATTCCTTGAACTTTTCAAAGGTCTCAGACTTGTGTTTCATCAAGTAGACATACCCATATCTACTCAAGTCATCTCGTGAGAGTGAGAACATAACGATATCCTCCGCAAGCCTCAACGCCATTGGACCTTTTACATCGGTATGTATGATTTCCAACAAGTTGGTTGCTCGCTCCATTGTTCCGAGAATGGAGTCTTGGTCATCTTGCCCATGAGGCATGGTTCGCATGTGTCAAATGATTCATAATCAAGAGACTCCAAAAGTCCATCAAGATGGAGCTTCTTCATGCGCTTGACACCAATGTGACCAAGGCAAAGTGCCACAAGTATGTGGGACTATCGTTATCAACTTTACATCTTTTGGTATTCACGCTATGAACATGTGTAATACTACGCCGAGATTCATTAAGAATAAACCATTGACCATCGGAGCATGACCATAAAACATATCTCTCATATAAATAGAACAACCATTATTCTCGGATTTAAATGAGTAGCCATCTCGCATTAAACGAGATCCAGATACAATATTCATGCTCAAACTTGGCACCAAATAACAATTATTAAGGTTTATAACTAATCCCGTGGGTAAATGAAGAGGTAGCGTGCGACGGTGATCACATCGACTGGAACCATTCCCGACGCCGCATCGTCACCTCGCCCTTCGCCAGCCTCCGCTTATTCCGCAGCTCCCTGCTGTGAGTTACAAATATGAGCAACGACACCGTATCAAATACCCAGGAGTTACTACGACATCGGTAAGGTACACATCAATTACATGTATATCAAATATACCTTTGGTGTTGCCGGCCTTCTTATCCGCTAAGTATTTGGGGCAGTTTCGCTTCAAAGGACCCTTCCCTTGCAATAAAAGCACTCAGTCTCGTGCTTGGGTCCATTCTTTGACTTCTTCCCGCAACTTGCTTACGGGCGGCAATCTCCTTGCCGTCCTTCTTGAAGTTCTTCTTACCCTTGCCCTTCTTGAACTTAGTGGTCTTATTGACCATCAACACTTGATGTTCTTTCTTGATTTCAACCTCGGCTGACTTCAAGATAGAGAACACTTCAGAATGGTCTTTACCATCCCCGCATGTTGTAGTTCATCACAAAGCTCTTGTAGCTTGGTGGGAGCGATCGAGGATTCTGTCAATGACCGCCTCATCGTGGAGGTTAATATTCATTTGGGTCATACGGTTGTGCAACCTGCACATCTTCGTAATGTGCTCACCGATGTAACTGTTTTCCTCCATCTTACAACTATAGAACTTGTCGGAGATGTCATATCTCTCGACCGGCGTGAGCTTGAAAACCAGTTTCAGCTCTTGAACATCTCAAATGCTCCGTGATGCTCAAAACGCTTTTGGAGCCCCGGTTCTAAGCTGTAAAGCATGCCGCACCGAACGAGGGAGTAATCATCAAGACGAGACTGCCAAGCATTCATAATGTCTTGGTTCTCTCGACGGAGCGTCACCTAGAGGTCCTTCTAGGACGTATTGTTTCTGGCAGCTATGAGGATGATCTCGTGTTCCGGACCCAGTCCGTATAGTTGCTGCCGTCATCTTTCAGCTTGGTTTTCTCTAGGAACGCGTTGAAGTTCAAGTTGACATGAGCGTTGGCCATTTGATCTACAAGACATATCATTCAAAAGTTTTAGACTAAGTTCATGATAATTAAGTTCATCTAATCAAATTATTACAATGAACTCCCACTCAGATTAGACATCCCTCTAGTCATCTAAGTGATACACGATCCGAGTCGACTAGGCCGTGTCCGATCAACACGTGAGACGGACTAGTCTGCGTCGGTGAACATTCTCATGTTGATCGTATCTTCCATACGACTCGTGTTCGACCTTTCGGTCTCCGTGTTCCGAGGCCATGTCTGTACATGCTAGGCTCGTCAAGTTAACCCTAAGTGTTTCTGCGTGTGTAAATCTTTCTTACACCCGTTGTATGTGAACGTAAGAATCCATCACACCCGATTAACACGTGGTGCTTAGAAGCGCGAACTGTAGCAACGGTGCACGTTAGGGAGAACACTTCTTGAAATTGTTCTAAGGATCATCTTATTTACTACCGTCGTTCTAAGTAAATAAGATGCATAATCATAATAAACATCACATGCAATTATAAAGTAGTGACATGATATGGCCAATATCATATAGCTCCTTGATCTTCATCTTCGGGCTCCATGATCATCCTGTCACCAGCATGACACCATGATCTCCATCATCGTGTCTTCATGAAGTTGTCACGCCAACGACTACTTCTACTTCTATGGCTAACGCGTTTAGCAATAAAGTAAAGTAAATTACATGGCGTTCTTCAATGACACGCAGGTCATACAAAATAAAGACAACTCCTATGGCTCCTGCCGTTGTCATACTCATCGACATGCAAGTCGTGATTCCTATTACAAGAACATGATCTCATACATCACAATATATCATCATTCATCACAACTTGGCCATATCACGTCACATGACAATTGCTGCAAAAACAAGTTAGACGTCCTCTAATTGTTGTTGCATCTTTTACGTGGCTGCAATTAGGTTCTAGCAAGAACGTTTTCTTACCTACGAATAACCACAACGTGATCTTTTCAACTTCTATTTACCCTTCATAAGGACCCTGTTCATCGAATCCGCTCCAACTAAAGTAGGAGAGACAGACACCCGCCAGCCACCTTATGCAACTAGTGCATGTTAGTCGGTGGAACCGGTCTCACGAAGAGCACGTAAGGTTGGTCCGGGCGCTTCATCCCACAATACCGCGGAAGCAAGAAACGACTAGTAACGGCAAGTAAGTTGACAAGATCCACGCCCACAACAAAATTGTGTTCTACTCGTGCAAAGAGAACTACGCATAGACCTAGCTCATGATGCCATTGTTGGGGAACGTTGCAGAAAATTAAAATTTTTCCTACGGTTTCACCAAGATCCATCTATGAGTTCTACTAAGCAACAAGTTACTAGAGAGAGTTTGCATCTACATACCACTTGTAGATCGAGTACGGAAGCGTTCGAGGGAGTGGTGATGATGAAGACGTTCCCAACGTGATTCCGATCACCGATGACCAAAGTGCTGAAAGGACAACACCTCCGTGTTCAACACACGCACGGGGGACGATGGCGTCTCCTCCGCCTTGATCCAGCAAGAATGAAGGAGAGGTTGAGGAAGACAACTCCAATGGCAGCACGACGGCGTGGTGCGGTTGGTACTGGCAGTTCTCCGGCAGGCTTCGCCAAGCTCGCGTGGAGAAAGAGAGGTGTTGGGAGGGAGGGCTGCGCCTTCAATTGTGTTAGCAGCCTCCCCCACCCCTCTATTTATAGGAGGAGAGGGCAAGGGGGCCGGCCATCTAGGGAAACCCTAGATGGGGGCGGCCCAAGGGAGGAGGGAGGTGGCTTGCCCCCAAGCTGGGGCGCCCCTTTAGGGTTTCCCCTCCCAAACCCTAGCCAAGATGGGCCTAGGTGGGAGGCGCCCAGCCCACGGGGCTGGCTCCCCTCCCACTTAGCCCATGTGGCCCCCGGAGAGGTGGCCCCTCCGTGGACCTCCGGAACTCTCCCGTGGCCCCGGTACATTACCGTATACCCCAAACTTTCCTGAGTCCGCTTAACCACTTTCCATATATAAATCTTTACCTCCGGACCATTCCGAACTCCTCGTGACGTCCGGGATCTCATCCGGACTCAACAACATTCGTAATCACATACTTGTCTTCCTATTAACCCTAGCGCCACCGAACCTTAAGTGTGTAGACCCTACGGGTTCGGGAGACATCTTGCATATGACCGAGACTACCTCAAGTCAATAACCAACAGCGGATCTGGATACCCATGTTGGCTCCCACATGCTCCTCGATGTTGTCATCGGATGAACCACGATGTCAAGGGTTCAAGCAACCCGTATTCTATTCCCTTTGTCGACGGTATGTTACTTGCCCGAGACTCGATCGTCGGTATCCCAATACCTCGCTTAGTCTCGTTACGCAAGTCACTTTACTCGTACCGCAATGCATGATCCCGTGACCGGACACTTGATCACTTTGAGCTCATTTTGATGATGCATTACCGAAAGTGGGCCCAGTGATACCTCTCCGTAATACGGAGTGACAAATCCCGCCTCGATCCGTGTCAACCCAATGGTCACTTTCGGAGATACCTGTAGTGCACCTTTATAGTCACCCGATTACGTTGTGACGCTTGATACACCCAAAGCACTCCTACGGTATCCGGAATTGCACGATCTCATGGTCTAAGGAAGAGATACTTGACATTGGAAAAGCTCTAGCAAAACGAACTACACGATCTTTGTGCTATGCTTAGGATTGGGTCTTGTCCATCACGTCATTCTCCTAATGACGTGATCCCGTTGTCAATGACATCCGATGTCCATAGTCGAAACCACGACTATCTGTTGACCAATGAGCTAGTCTACTAGAGGCTTACTAGGACGATTGTAGTCTATGTATTCACACGTGTATTACGATTTCCGGATAATACAGTTATAGCATGAATAAAGACAATTATCATGAACAAGGAAATATAATAATAATGCTTTTATTATTGCCTCTAGGGCATATTTCCAACAACTACATCAACCACGTTGTCATAACGCTTCCGCTTTCGGTCTACGAGGGTACGTGGACAACACTCTCCCCTCTCGTTGCTATGCATCACCATGATCTTGCGTGTGCGTAGGAAAATTTTGAAATTACTACGTTCCCCAACAGCTGGCGCCCGCGGAGCCCCCAGTGGGAAAATGACCGGGACGTCCTTTACTTGATGAGCCAAATAAGATTACTGGCTCATGCCGGATTGACCATGATTGGAGTCATGGCAATCTGCATTATGAGGAGTGCAGCCGCCCAATATAGGGGCCACCCATGTGGGACTTCAACGGGAGGACGATGCCACCCGCCATGGCCGCAAAGGGCCGGGATCGGTCACCGAACTGGTGAAGACCTTGTCCGCCATGTACAAAGGGGAAGAGGAGGATTTTCTCCGCATCAATCCACTGAACGGGTTTTCTTCGAATAATCCTCGAAGTTGGGTAAGCAAATATCTTTGTGGCCTGTCCGATCCATGTTCCCGTGGCTAAATATCTCATTTCATGGTTTCTACGCAGGAACTGCGCCGGGCCGTGAAGAAGATACACAGCCCGTCCCCACAACCCGAGGATCCGGAACGGTCCCTCGATCCGGCCTCCGAAGAGTACCCGGATATAAAGGTGGAGCTGGTCGACGGGGTGTTCCACCAACTTAGCATCGACAATGCTTTGGTTGCCATTACGGCCGACTACCCCGGATTATTTCCGGCCTCCCAGGTAACCGTGACCGAAGTCCGGATACCATGACCCACCCGTGCTTTACTTCTAATCACCATGTATTTGATGTTGTTTCGCAGGGGGTGCCTTCGAACGGAAGCCGAGCTCGCCGCGCCGCCCAACAAGGCAGCTCGCCCAAGCAAGCGGAAAAGAAGTGCGGTACGACTCGAGACGCCGCCCAGAACGGTATGATGTGCCATCGTGTTTTAAGGAGAGGTTCTGGGAGGCACACCGACGCCGTGGTTTTTCGGGAAAAGAGCACTCGCCGGACTGAGTCCGGAGAAGTTGCTAATCGGACCTCCGCCAACCACGCTCAAAAGCCGAGTCCGAAAGGGGGTACAAACACGAGGCGTGCGTCGGATGCTCCTCCAACGGAGGATGCCGACAGACTGTCCGCCACCAAGTCAGAGGTGGAGAGCGCCATGAATCATAGGCGCCGCCGGACTATTCTACGTGACGCATGTTTCTCCCAAGAGGCATTGGACGCCTTTAGTTCGGGAGAAGCGCACCTCCGTGCCGCTCAAGATGGCCTAGCCAGAGCCACGGAGCAGTATGTGAAAGACATACGGGTGAGGAATTTTGACAGTTATATATGCCAGTAGCCCCCGAGACTTAAAATAGTTAGGATAACTGATTTAAGGATCATTTGGAATGTAGGTTCTTACCAAAAGAATACCCGCTTGTCCCGGGAGCTTGAAGAGTGCAAGGCCCAACTTGATGTCAAGATCGTCGCGACCGGGAAGCCATGAAGACTCCCTCGGTAATATATGCCCTTCAAAGTAGAAGTAGTTTTCAAAGTGCAGCGTGTGCATAAATCGACATTAACATTGCAGATAGCGCGGGATGGATCCGGACAAGCAACAGCTCTGCGCCAGCTAAAGGCGGCGAGAGCGTGCTTACGAGGGTGCGGCAGAGAAAAATAACCTCAAGATGCTAACACCCAACTGGGTGAGGAACTAAAGGATGTTCGTGCTCCGGTTGTCCGACCAGAAGGAGAACCGACGGCTTGTCGCGGCATTTTCAGTAAGTGCTTAAACGAACTTTGAAAGAGTTCGCGAGGAAGGCGACTAACATAAACATGTATGTAGGTTTGCTCACAGTGTCGCCCCGAGGAGGAGATGCCCAGTTCTTGGTGATCTTCTTCCCAAACTGCGTCGCTACCTGCACGAACGAAGTTCGGCGGTGATGAAAAGCGTCGCCAGTGCCTTGTGGCTATCTATCTCCCTGCCCAAGGCATGGGGAGCTGGCAGAGCGGCTTCAAGGAGCACGGCGGCGCTTCCGACTATGGAAGATATCGGCCTGCCGTCAAGGCACCAGGAGGCCTGGGCCATGGTAAAGACGCGGTACACGGTTGGTGACCCAAACCACATGGCCGAGGTCGGACACTGGGGCCCGATGGGAAGGAGATCCTGTAAGCTTAGTGTATGGCCAAGTAGAATTGGCCGCCAAGTATTCCCAGCAAGATTGCAAATTAGATAGCCTATTAGATGGCATTGAGGAGGAATACAATTAGTCGAGTTGACTATGTAATTGAATATGACATGAAAAATGTCTTCTAGCGGATTGTAGATCGCTTGTCATAGCGGACCTTTTCGCCGACCTCGGGATCCAATAGTCCGAGTGTGTCCGAGTACCCTCGCGGTTATGTAAGAACCGGGCATGCATGGAGACAAGGCGTAGGGGTCATTATTGCTGATCGATAAGTGCCCAACTAGTTATGTTATATTACATGGATAGTAAGAAACATCTTCCAGGAGAATAGTTCTGTTAAGGGTTCCTTTCTCGGGAGGCATGCCCTAAAGTGCATGTCCAAACTGCTAAGAAAGCAGAAAATCATCCGGGGCAGATGGATAAATAGTTAAAATCATCTTCAGTTCACCGACCGAATATTCCCTTAAGAACGCTAGCTTTCGGCTTCACCCAGTCGAGGTACACATCCGCTAGCCCGGCAAGAATAATCGCAGAGGTGCTCCTTTACCACCTAGCCGAACAATCGGGAACGAGGGGTAAGCACAGAGCGAGCAACCCAGCTTGGCCAAAACTTAAGTCATATCGATGCATATAATGGTGAGTAAAAGGTACATGCGGAAGTTTGACACATGTGTTGGGAATGAAGCTCAGATAAATAAGCTTCATTAAAGAAGCCCCCAGGTATAATGAGCGCGGACAACGCGTCAAGTATGTGCGAAACAAAGCGCAAACGAGCCTCTAAAGGCTTCAAGAAGAAGGAGGAGGAAGGAGAGAAATAAAAGACAGCAAAAATAGAAAATGTGGACGGAGGAAGGAGACGAACTCGAGTCCAGCGCTTAGGCGAGAATCTTCGTGAGACGGGCTGCGTTCCATGGGTTCGCTCGAGTCGGTTATCCGATGCGTTTCGCAGACGGTATGCTCCGCCGGTCAGGACCTGGTCGATGATGAAGGGACCTTCCCATTTGGGCTTGAGTTTGTCCTTTTCTTGTCCGCAGGCGTAGAACTAGTTCGCCAACGTTGTAAGCTTTGGCCCGTACTTCCTTGCTTTGATATCTTCGAGCCTGCTGTTGATAAAATGGGGAACGAGCTTTTGCCACGTCGCGCTCCTCCTCCAATGCGTCCAAACTGTCCTGCCGATCGAGCTCGGCTTCTCTTTCTTCATACATGCGCACGCGAGGTGAGTCATGCATTATGTCGCAGGGCAAGACTGCCTCTGCGCCGTACACCATAAAAATGGTGTGAATCCGGTAGTACGATTCGGCGTGGTCCGCAGCCCCCAGAGTACGGAGTCGAGCTCCTCAACCTAGTGCGTGTTAGATTCCTTGAGGGACCGCACTAGTGCGGGTTTAATGTCGCCATGATTAGACCGCTTGCTCGCTCGACTTGACCGCTGGTTTGAGGGTGATAGGCGAGGCGAATCGAGCTTGATGCCCATGTTTTAGCACCATAATTTGACCTCATCGGTCGTGAAGTTGGTGCCGTTATCGATGATGATACTATGGGGACGCCGTAACGGTGCACTACCCCCGATATGAAGTCTATCACCGCCCGGATTCAGCCGCTTTAACGAGCTTGGCCTCTATCCATTTGGTGAATTTATCCACCATGACCAATAGGTATTTTTGCTTGTGGGTTCCTCCCTTAAGGGGTCCAACCATGTCAAGCCCCTGGACATGAACGGCCGGTGATGGGTAGGTATAGTTTTGAGGCGGTGGGTGGCATGTGGCTTTGGTTAGCAAAAGCGGCAACCGACGATCGTTAGACTAAATCCTGCGATCTGCCGGGCTGTCGGCCAATAAAATCTCAGACGGAAGGCCTTGCCTACAAGGGCCGGGCTGCGGCGTGGTGCCCACCCAGTCCGCATGAATTTCAGCCGGAGGTTTCGCCCTTCCTCTTCGGAGATACACCTTTGAAGGACTCTGTTGTGCTTTTCTTATAGAGCTCTCCTCATGGACTTTATAGGCTTTCGATCGCTGCACTATGCGGCGAGCCTCATTTTGGTCTTCGGGGAGTTCCTGCCTAGTTAGGTAGGCTAGGAATGGTTCCGTCCACGGGGCGATAACCGCCATTATTTCATGGGCGGAGGGTGTTACCTCGGTGGCTGAGCCTCCGATTGTGTCAGAGTGTTCGGTGTCAGGCAGTGCGGTTGGGTCCAGATTGTTATTTCCGGACTCCCCTTCCCATAGTACGGATGGCTTGAACAGCCGTTCCAGGAAGATGTTGGGCGGGATGGCATCGCGTTTTGCGCCGATGCGTGCCAATACGTCCGCCGCCTGGTTGTTATCCCGGGCTATATGATGAAATTCGAGCCCTTCGAACCGTCTTGACATTTTAGGACCGATTGCGATACGCTGCCATTTTCGGATCTCGGCATCAAAGTCTCCGCTTATTTGAGATATCGCGAGGTTCAATCGCGCACCTCTAGCCGTTTAATGCCCATGGAGATCGCCATCCGGAGGCCGTGCGAAGGGCCTCGATTCGCCGCGTTGTTGGAGTCCGGATACATTATCTCGAATGACGATTGGACTGTGTCCCGGTTGGGGACGTCAGACGACGCCAGCCCCAGTGCCGCCAACATTTTGGAGCCGTCAAAGTGCATGATCCATTGGAGTATGCGCCGTACTCTTTAGGGAGTTCGGCTTCGGTCCATTCGGCCACGAAGTCGGCCATAACCTGTGACTTAATAGCTTGTCGTGGCTTATAGGTTATGTAGAATGGAAGGAGCTCTATGGCCCATTTAGCAATCCGGCCCGTCGCGTCGCGGTTGTTTATAATGTCGTTAAGAGGTACTTCGGAGGCTACCGTTATCGAACACTCTTGAAAGTAGTGTCGCAGCTTCCGGGATGCCATGAACACCGCGTATGCTATCTTTTGATAATGTGGGTACCGGGACTTGCATGGAGTTAGGACAGTGGACACATAGTAAACCGGTTTTTGAAGAGGGAACCGGTGTCCGTCCGTTTCTCGTTTGACAACGAGCACCGCTCTGACAACTTGATGTGTTGCGGCGATATATAATAGCATTGGTTCACCCATGTTGGGCGTGGCCAGGACCGGATTTGTTGCCAATATGGCTTTTATTTCTTCGAGTCCGGCCGTGGCGGCATCCGTCCACTCGAAGTGTTCGGTGCGCCGGAGGAGGCGGTAAAGGGGTAACGTCTTTTCTCCCAAACGGGAAATAAAGCAGCTTAGAGCCGCTACGCATCCAGTCAATTTTTGTATTTGTTTGAGGTCTTTTGGAATATCCAATTGTGACAGAGCTCGGATCTTGGCTGGGTTTGCTTCAATTCCTCTACCGGACACAATGAAGCCCAAGAGCTTTCCGGCTGGAACGCCGAAGACGCATTTTTCCGGATTGAGCTTAATATCATATCTTCGGAGATTGTCGAATGTGAGCCTCAAGTCGTCTACTAGAGTTTCGACATGCTTGGATTTGACGACCACGTCATCTGCATATGCTTCCACTATTTTGCCGATCTAGTTTGCCAGACATGTCTGAATCATGCGCTGATATGTTGCGCCGGCGTTTTTGAGCCCGAGGGGCATTGTGCTGAAGCAAAACGGGCCGTATGGAGTGATGAATGCTGTTGCGGCTTGGTCTGGCTCCGCCATTGTAACACCCCGGAAGTAACTTTCCATATTTGTAACTCCAACTCTTGCCATTTTCGGCATTGATATATGATATTCCCTCCGTGGTTGGGTTTTCTTCATTTTGCATTTTGTCCATGTCATGCATTTTATTATGTCATCATGTGCATCGCATTTGCATATGTGTTCGTCTCATGATTCCGAGCATTTTTTCCCGTTGTCCGTTTTGCAATCCGGCACTCCTATCTTCCCCGCCGGTCCCTTTTACGTTTTTCCGTGTGCGGGTACTAAACCTTCTCGAAATGGACCGAGGTTTGTCTAGTGGCCTTGGTATACCACCCGTAGACCACCGGTCAAGTTTCGGGTCATTTGGAGCTCGTTTGGTACTCCAACGGTTAACCGCACTATTGCAAAGGCCTCTTTTAAGTTGCAGCCCAACACCCTTTCAAAACAGCCCAATAACCCATCTAAGTCACTCCCATGCTCTCCGTCGTTCGATCACGATCGTGGGCGAAAACTACACCTCATTTGGACTCTCCTAGCTCCTCTATGCCTATTTAAGCAAACCCTCCAAACCGGATCATCCTTCCCGAAACCCTAAAATCGCCCTCGCGCGCCGGACACGTCCGGCGAGCGGACGCGCTCGCCCGCCGCCGTCCTGCCAACCGGGAGCCGCCACGTGGTACCCGGCCGCCGCCGCCGGGCTGCCCGCCTTGAGCTCGCGCCGCCCGCCGCCTCGAAGGCCGCCTCGCCGCCGCCGGCTTGCCGGCCCAGCGCCGCAGCCGCCGCCCGCCGCCTCCCGTGAGCCCGGCCCGCCGCCTGGCGCCACTCGCCGCCACCACCCGGGCTTCGCCTCCCGCTCCGGGCGGCCCCCGGCGCCTCCTCCTCCGCTCCGGCGCCCGATCCGGCGACCCGCCGGGCGACCTCGCTCCTCCTCGCTCCCGCGTCCGCCCGCCGTCGCCGAGATCCGATCCGGCCCGATCCGCCTCGGAAGCGGCAGCGCTGACTTCTCCCCTCACTTTTTCTTCTAAGTCCTTAATCGCATGATATTTTGTTCCATTTTCAAAGTGGTATATCTGTGCATCTATAGATCCATTTTGCGCGTATAATATGTCAAAATGTTCGTCTCGAAGAGTAGATCATTTCATCTTATTGCGTCATTTTCATTTGAGCTCATCTTGATGCCCGAAATGCTGTTGGAAGAGTGCTATGTGATGTTAGTTTCTGTTTCGTAACAGAACTTGCACTTTTGTTATTTTTGCCATGATTATTGTGTGCACCCTATGATTTTGAGTCCTACTTGTGTTTTGAAATATGCCATGCCATCTTTCCAGGGGTGTATGCCATGTATTTTTGTGATCTATGTGGTGACTAGCACAAGCATGCAAAGTAGGTGTCCTGATGTTGCTGTTTTCAGCTCTGTTTTAGCTGATTTTGATGCCATGTTAACTTGATGATACCGAGAGATCCATGCATATTTTGAGATACTTCAGTAAGGATGTTTTGTAAAACATGTCTTGCTATATCCATCCATGCCTTTGTTTGCAATTATGGAGTGCCATAGCTTGAGTCAATCGAGCTCTACTTTTGCTATCAAATGTTTCCTGGCAGATTGTATACATGTTATTCAATTTTGCCTAGGTTGTTGTGGTTGACCCATGTATGCTATGTTATTGTTCTTGCCATGTATGTGTTCTATGCCATGTCTTCTTGATGTATGCATGCTTAGTTTATCATATAAGACTCTGTAGTGAGTGCATTGAGCTTGTAAACATGCCTACTCGTTATCAGTTTTTGACATGTCATGTTGCTGAATCTGTTAACGAGACTTTCAATTTTGACATGGGTGTTACTATATTTTCTAGTCCTTTTTGGCTTATGGTCAGTAAGGGACTTTTATTCTATGCTTTGAGTAGATTCATGCCATGCCATGTTTTGCTATTTTAAGTTCCTGTAGCATGTAGTTTTGTTGCTCTGAACATTGCAACCTGATGCTGTTTTTGCCATGTCCAGCCTGATATTTTGTGCACTTTTGCCATGCTTGTTTGAACCTGTTATGATGTGAACTAGCCGTAGCTCAGTGCTCATATTTTGTCGAGCATCTTGTGTAGATCACTGCCATATACTTTGTTGATACGTTTGGGTGCAGTAGCTTAATTAATTGTTGCTTGCTAAGTGGCATCATGCTGTTAATGGCAGATTTGTGCCATTCTTGTTTTGCTTGTCATTTCCAAACCGTGCATCCGATTCCGGTGATCTTTATATCGATTTCAACCGAAATCATCTCATCTTTCCAGTGGCATACTTGGTTTGCCAAGTTGATGCCTGGTTCATCATTTACCTTCCGGGGCGCACATACGCATTGCATATCGCATCCCGCATATCATGTCATGTTTTGCATCATGTTGATTGTGCATTGCACCGTGATTTATTGTGGTTCCTTTGTTTGTGTTGTTGCTTTGGGTAGAGTCGGGAGACGAGTACGTGAACGAGGAACCTGTTGAGAACGCTTTCGAGGATCAAGCTTTCGACAACTCTGAGAACATTGCAGGCAAGATGACCATACCCTCGAAATCACTTCTATCTTTGCTATGCTAGTTGCTCGCTCTTTTGCTATGCCTATGCTGCGATGCCTACCACTTGCTATATCATGCCACCCATATTGCCATGTCAGCCCCTAACCATCCTTTCCTAGCAAACCGTTGATTGGCTATGTTACCGCTTTGCTCAGCCCTCTTATAGCGTTGCTAGTTGCAGGTGAAGCTGAAGTTTGTTCCTCGTTGGAACATGGAGATGTTGTTCCTTTTTGGAACATGCTTACTTGTTGGGGATATCACAATATAAATATCTGCTATATTTTTAATACATCTATATACTTGGTAAAGGGTGGAAGGCTCGGCCTTATGCCTGGTGTTTTGTTCCACTCTTGCCACCCTAGTTTCCGTCATACGGTGTTAAGTTCCTTGATTTTGCGTTCCTACACGGTTGGGTGATTTATGGGACCCCCTTGACAGTTCGCTTTGAATAAGACTCGTCCAGCAAGGCCCAACTTTGGTTTTACCATTTGCCACCTAAGCCTTTTTCCCCCGGGTTTTCGCGAGCCCGAGGGTCATCTTTATTTTAACCCCCGGGCCAGTTCTCCTTCGATTGCTGGTCCAACTGGAGCGATGTCCGGCGCCCTTGGGCAACAGGGTTTATGCCAACCCGACGTCTGCTCATCCGGTGTGCCACGAGAACGAGATATGTGCAGCTCCTATCGGGATTTGTCGGCACATTCGGGCGGCTTTGCTGGTCTTGTTTTATTGCTGTCGAAATGTCTTGTAGTCCGGGATTCGAGATTGATCGGGTCTTCCGGTAGAAGGAATATCCTTCGTTGACCGTGAGAGCTTATAATGGGCTTGTTGGGACACCCCGCAGGTAATATCTTTCAAAGCCGTGCCCACGGTTATGAGGCAGATGGGAATTTGTTAATGTCCGGTTGTAGAAAACCCGAAGTTGACCTCAAATAAAATACACATCAACCGCGTGTGTAACCGTGATGGTCTCTTCTCGGCGGAGTCCGGGAAGTGAACACGGTGTTGGAGTTATGTCTGACGTAAGTAGTTCAGGATCACTTCTTGATCGCTACTAGTTTCACGACCGTGCTTTGCTTCTCTTCTCGCTCTCTTTTGCGATGTAGCCACCCTATATGCTAGTCGCTTGCTGCAGCTCCACTTTACCACTCTGTCCTTCCTATAAGCTTAAATAGTCTTGATCTCGCGGGTGTGAGATTGCTGAGTCCCCGTGACTCACAGATACTTCCAAAACAGTTGCAGGTTCCGACGAGGCCAGTGCAGGTGACTCAACCGAGCTCAAGTGGGAGTTCGACGAGGAACGTGGTCGTTACTATGTGTCTTTTCCTGATGATCAGTAGTGGTGCCCAGTTGGGACGATTCGGGATCTGTGTAGCATTTGGGGTATCTTCTTTTATTTTGGTTCCGTAGTCGGACCTTGAGTGTACTCGAATGATGGATGTTTAATTATGTCTTTGTGTGAAGTGGCGATTGTAAGCCAACTATGTATCCCTTTCCTTATTTATTACATGGGTTGTGTGAAGATTACCTCACTTGCGACATTGCTTTCAATGCGGTCATGCCTCTAAGTCGTGCCTCGACACGTGGGAGATATAGCCGCATCGGGGCGTTACAAGTTGGTAATCGAGCCTTCCCGACTTAGGAGCCCCTACTTGATTGTTTGTGGCGTTGTTGTGTCTAGAATGGAAAATGTTTTGAGTCTTAGGATTATATATATCGGAGAGTAGGATTCTTTTTACTCCCAGTCCCTTCGTCAGCTCTGTGAGGTCTCCCGACGAGAGTTTTGACTCTTCTCTTCTCAAATTTCACTAAAAAATTTTAGGATCACGTGGATATCTTGGAATCGTTCGATGGTTTTGTGACGAGAACATTGTTCTTGGTGCCTCGACATTTAGGGGTTGTGGCGGTGTCCCGGGAGTTGAGCTCCGAGGTGTTGTCGCCACAATTTTATCGTTGCGATTCTGGAATACGAGTTTTACCGACATCGAAAGCTCTTTTGTGCAGTTGTTGGTGAGATAACCCCGATAGCCCAAAGATCTTGTGGCGAAAAGGGAGTATTGCCATGACTTGTATAACGGATGTTTTTCAAGGTCGAGGTACACGATTTCGAGGATTTCTTGGTTATGTGTTGACGGATGGATACAATTTGGATCTAGGTATTGTTAGTTTGGGTGATATATTTTGTGTCCCTGTATCCCCAACACCAGATTGCATAACCGAAAGTTTCGGGAGTTTATAGGTGGGAATTCTAGTAGCTTACGGGATATTCTTTCCGGCGGATGTATGATTTGAGATTGGGGTTCAACGTCTAGTGGTCCGCCCATTCACGGTCGATTTACGATGGTCGCGAGACGCCTTAAAGAATCCTTGGCTATGCTGATTCGGGACGCCTTGTTTGTCATTCGTGACGTCCGCTATATCGTCGTGTCCGTGTGGGCCCCACCACTAACACTTTGGGCGTAAATCTCTATCATGTGTTTGTTCCGCTCATTCTAGCAGCCAATCTTTTGTTTTCGGTTGTGATATTCGATTTGTTTCTAAGATGATGTTGTTTCCATATCTTTATCTAAGTGGCTTCTCACCTTAATGGACGTGTGATGATTAACTTTGAATTCATTCGCTCATTCTTGTTCAATGTTTATTGTGAAGACTATATGTTGCAATTTCTATCCGTTGATTCTACTTATCTATTTGTCTATCAAAGGACTAACGGATGTCACCCTCTTCAGATGGCTCCGCCAACGCGGCTCGAATCCGGATCGCAATGATGGGGATCGGTCAACCTCCACCTCCACCTCCACCTCCGCCTCCAGAGGCTCGGCAAGCTATCATGGCAGCCACCAATGCCAATGCTCGATGATTTTGCAGCTCTTGCAAGAACGTACTCAAGGGCAAGGCAATCAAGGAAATCAAGGTCAAGGCAACAATCAGCCACACTTTGCTACTCTCGGTCGGTTCCTCGCTAATCAGCCAAGTCTTTCGGTTTACGTGTTGAGGCTACAGACGGCGACGATTGGCTTGTGGACATCTGCAAGCATTTTGATTGTAGCAATGTCGGACACGAGGACTTTGTCAAGTTTGCATCGTTTCAACTCAAGGATCAAGCTCTTTGAGTGGTACCGACAATACAAAGATTCCAGAGGAGGTCGTGTCATTACAGGATGAGTTCCGCCGTGATTTTGAGCTCATCACATTTGAAAAGTGTTGTTGAGAGCAAGCGTGAGGAGTTCCGCAATCTCAAGCAGGGCAACATGTCATCTATCAATACAATATCCAGTTCGAAGCTCGCTTCGTTTTGCTAAGCAAGACGCACTGATGAAAAGAGTATGATCTATCAATTCAGAGGTGGTCTAAGAGAAGATCTGCAATTAGCTCTTGTGCTTTTGAGCCGATAAGTATGATGATTTCTACAACATGGCTCAAGCAAGAAGCTGCCCAGCTCAAATGTGAGGCTTCTAAGAAGAGAATCAGGATGCAGATTCAGTCTTCTTCTTCCTCTCAAGTGGCAGCTAAGCAGCAGAAGTTCTACCTTCCTCCTCCTCCGTTCCGTCGGCCTTATCGGCGAGAAGAACTCAGGTGGCCGTGGATCTTCCCACCCACCCAACCCAAGCTATCGAACAAGTCTAATTCTCAAGCTCCAAGGTCAAGTGCTCCTTTCCACCGTCCGCTCTCTGAGGTGACTTGCAACAAATGTCAGCAGAAAGGTCACTATGCGAACAAGTGCTTCAACCAGAGGCGTCTTCCGCCTCCTCCTCCTGTGAAATCTTCCAGCAATGCAGTGGTCAAGCATAATCGCAAGTCTGCAAAGGTCAATATGATGAATGCAGCTCAAGCGGAGGAATCTTCTGATGTGATAATGGGTAATCTTCGATTAATGATATTCTGCAAAAGTCTTATTTGATCTTGGTGCATCGCATTCTTTCATTTCAAGACCTTTTGCATCTAAGCATGAGTTGGTTTTTCAAGATTTGCCTAAACCATTATCGGTTGTCTCTCCGGTAAATTCATGCATGCAAGCTCCATGGTTCCGGATGTTTCTATCAAGATGGGCGATTATAGATTTCGGCTAAACCAATTGTTCTTGGTGACTCGGATATTGATCTTATTCTCGAATGGGTGGCTTTATCAAGACAAAGCTCAGCTTGATTATGCTGCCGGGGAAATTCAATTGACTCACTCTTCTAATGATGTGATCATCTATGCCGCTCGTGATGAAACCATTCGGTTGTTTTCTCTCAATGAGAAGGGCGAACTGAATGCTATCTCTCGATTCCATCGTTTGTGAGTACCAAGATGTCTTTCGGAAGAGCTTCCGGTATGCCTCCTCATCGCCGCTTGAGTTTGTTATCGATCTTGAGCCCGCATCGAACCCGTTTGCAAGCGTCCATACAAGCTTGGACTGATGAGCTGAAGGAATTGAAGAAGCAGCTCGATGAACAAGAGCGTCTGGTTTGATCGGACCGAGTTCATCTCCTTGGGGTTGTGGTGTTCTTTTGTCCGGAAGAAGGATGGCACGGACCGACTTTCGTCGATTACCGTCCATTGAATAAGAAGACAATCAAGAACAAGTATCCACTTCCCAACATCAATGAGCTTTTCGAGCAACTCAAAGGTGCTACAGTGTTCTCCAAGCTTGACCTTCGTATGGGGTATCATCAGATTCGCATTCGTGAACAAGATATTCCCAAGACAGCATTCAGAACAAGCTTTGGTTCTTATGAATATACTGTCATGTCTTTCGGCCTTATCAATGCTCCTCCAACATTCTCTCGGATGATGAACTTCATATTCAACCCCTACACCAATGAATTCGTCTTGGTCTATCTTGATGATATTTTGGTCTTCTCCAAGAATAAGAAGGATCATGCCAAACATTTGCGATTGGTACTAGACAAGCTCAGAGAGTATCAATTCTATGCTAAGTGCTCCAAATGTGAATTCTGGCTTGATGAAGTGCTTTATCTTGGTCATATCATCTCCGCCAAGGGCATCGCTGTTAATCCTGAGAAGGTGTCCGCAATTGTGAATTGGGAACCTCCTCGAATGTCAAGCAGCTCCATGATTTTCTTGGCCTTGCAAGCTATTGCAAGATTCGTTGAGAACTTCTCCAAGATTGCAAAGCCTCTTTCCAACCTTCTCCGAAGCATGTGAAGTATGTCCGGTCTCCCGAGTGTGACGTTGCTTTCAATACTCTCAAAGAGAAACTCGTCACAGCTCTGCTCGACTCCTCCGATGAATCCAAGCCTTTTGAAGTTTTACGTGATGCTTCTCTTCAAGGTCTCGGTGCTGTGTTAATGCAAGAGAAGAGAGTTGTGGCTTATACCTCTCGCCAGATTGAAGCCCAACGAGAAGAACTACCCCACTCACGATCTTGAGTTGGCGGCGATTGTCCATGCATTGATAACGTGGAGACATCTCTTGTTGGGAAGGAAAGTGGACATTTTCACCGATCACAAGAGTCTCAAGTACATCTTCACTCAACCCAACCTCAACCTCAGGCAGACTCGATGGGTCGAAATGATTCAAGAGTACAACCCAAGTATTGAATATACTCCGGGCAAGGCCAATGTCATTGCAGATGCTTTGAGCAGGAAGGCTTACTGCAACAGTCTAATCCTCAAGCCTTTTCAGCCGGATCTCTGTGAAGCTTTCCGCAAGCTGAATCTTCAAGTTGTTCCTCAAGGCTTTCTCGCCAACCTCATAGTCTCTCCTACTTTGGAAGATCAGATTCGTGAGGCTCAACTTCTGGATGCCATGGTGAAAAAGGTGAAACGTGGTATCGACAAGGGCATTTCCAAGTACAAGTGCTTCCACGTTGATGACAAAGACACTCTGTTCTTTGAGGACCGGATTGTGGTTCCTAAGGGTGATCGAGAAAAGTCATTATGAACGAGGCTCACAATTCGCTTCTATCCATTCATCCCGAAGTACGAAGATGTACCATGACCTCAAGCAGTCATATTGGTGGACTCGAATGAAGCGAGAAATTGCTCAATTCGTGAATGAATGTGATGTCTGCAGAAGAGTGAAAGCAGAACACCAAAGACCAGCTGGTCTCCTTCAACCTCTTGCCATTCCAGAATGGAAGTTTGATCATATTGAAATGGACTTCGTGACTGGTTTTCCAAAGTCCAAGCGTGGAAATGATGCTATCTTCGTTGTCATTGACAAGCTTACTAAAGTGGCTCATTTTCTTCCTATCAAAGAATCCATCACAGCAGCTCGGTTGGCGAGCTATACACCTCGAGATTGTCTCTTTGCACGGCATTCCACAAGTGATCTCTTGAGACCGTGGCAGCATCTTTACCTCCAAGTTTTGGGATTCTTTTCGAAGGCCATGGGCACCAACATTCGTTTCAAAGACAGCTTTCCATCCTCAAACAAGTGGCCAAGTTGAGCGAGTAAATCAAATCCTTGAAGATATGCTCGGGCTTGTGTCATTTCCTTCGGTATGAAGTGGGAAGATTGTCTTCCATATGCCGAGTTCTCCTACAACAACAGCTTCCAAGCGAGTTCGGCAAGGCCCCATTCGAAATTCTCTATGGCGAAAGTGCGTACTCCTCTCAATTGGTGCGAGACAGTGAACGCCAACTTCTTGGCAATGACTTGATCACGAAGCGGAAGAAATGTGCCAAGTCATTCGTGAGAATCTCAAAGCAGCATAATCGCGCCGGAAGAGCTATTATGATGATAAGCACCGTGATGTGGCTTTTGAAATTGGAGACCATGTCTACCTCGCGTCTCTCAATGAAAGGCACTCGCCGCCCGGTATCAAAGGGAAGCTTGCACCTAGATCGTGGGTCCTTTCAAGATCATTGGCAAAGAGGCGATCTCGCCTATCAACTTGAGCTTCCATCCAACTTTGCAAAGCGTGCACGATGTGTTTCACGTGTCACAGCTTCGCAAGTGCTTCAAGACTCTGAACGCACTATCAACTTCAAGAGATTGACCTTCAAGAAGATCTCTCTTATCATGAGCACCCGTTGCTATTCTTGAAGAAACCGGCGCAAGACTCGCAACAAGTCAATCAAATTCCTGAAAGTAAAGTGGTCACACCATTCCGACCGAGAAGCTACCGGGGCGCGAGGATCACCTCCGTTCGAATATCCGGAGTTCTTTCAGTCCTAGATCTCGGACGAGATCCTCTTGTAGTGGTGGAGTGTTGTAACACCCCGGAAGTAACTTTCCATATTTGTAACTCCAACTCTTGCCATTTTCGGCATTGATATATGATATTCCCTCCGTGGTTGGGTTTTCTTCATTTTGCATTTTGTCCATGTCATGCATTTTATTATGTCATCATGTGCATCGCATTTGCATACGTGTTCGTCTCATGATTCCGAGCATTTTTCCCGTTGTCCGTTTTGCAATCCGGCACTCCTATCTTCCCCGGCGGTCCCTTTTACGTTTTTTCGTGTGCGGGTACTAAACCTTCTCGAAATGGACCGAGGTTTGTCTAGTGGCCTTGGTATACCACCCGTAGACCACCGTTCAAGTTTCGGGTCATTTGGAGCTCGTTTGGTACTCCAACGGTTAACCGCACTATTGCAAAGGCCTCTTTTAAGTTGCAGCCCAACACCCTTTCAAAACAGCCCAATAACCCATCTAAGTCACTCCCATGCTCTCCGTCGTTCGATCACGATCGTGTGGGCGAAAACTACACCTCATTTGGACTCTCCTAGCTCCCTCTATGCCTATTTAAGCAAACCCCCCTCCAAATCCGGATCATCCCTTCCCGAAACCCTAAAATCGCTCTCGCGCGCCGGACACGTCCGGCGAACGGACGCGTCCGCCCGCCGCCGCCGCCCGGCCAACTGGAGCCGCCACGTGGCACCCGGCCGCCGCCCGCCGCCCGCTGCCCAGCCCTCGAGCCTCGGCCAGCCTCGCCGCCGCCGCGCCCCGCGCCTCGCCGCCTCGGCCGCCTCCCCGCCGCCGGCCCAGCGCCGCCGCCCGGCCGCCTCCTCCGCGAGCCCCGCCGCGCCGCCGGCGCCACTCGCCGACCACCCGGCGCTCGCCTCCCGCTTGGCCGGCCCGGCGCCTCCTCCTCCGCTCGGCGCCCGTCCGGCGACCCGCGGCGACCTCCTCCTCCTCGCCCGGCCCGCGTCCGCCCGCCGTCGCCGAGATCCGATCCGCCCGATCCGCCTCGGGAAGCGCGCCCGTTGACTTCTCCCCCTCACTTTTTCTTCTAAGTCCTTAATCGCATGATATTTTGTTCCATTTTCAAAGTGGTATATCTTTGCATCTGTAGATCCATTTTGCGCGTATAATATGTCAAAATGTTCGCCTCGAAGAGTAGATCATTTCATCTTATTGCATCATTTTCATTTGAGCTCATCTTTATGCCCGAAATGCTGTTGGAAGAGTGCTATGTGATGTTAGTTTCTGTTTCGTAACAGAACTTGCACTTTTGTTATTTTTGCCATGATTATTGTGTGCACCCTATGATTTTGAGTCCTACTTGTGTTTTGAAATATGCCATGCCATATTTCCAGGGGTGTATGCCATGTATTTTTGTGATCTATGTGGTGACTAGCACAAGCATGCAAAGTAGGTGTCCTGATGTTGCTGTTTTCAGCTCTGTTTTAGCTGATTTTCATGCCATGTTAACTTGATGATACCGAGAGATCCATGCATATTTTGAGATACTTCAGTAAGGATGTTTTGTAAAACATGTCTTGCTCTATCCATCCATTCCTTTGTTTGCAATTATGGAGTGCCATAGCTTGAGTCAATCGAGCTCTACTTTTGCTATCAAATGTTTCCTGGCAGATTGTATACATGTTATTCAATTTTGCCTAGGTTGTTGTGGTTGACACATGTATGCTATGTTATTGTTCTTGCCATGTATGTGTTCTATGCCATGTCTTCTTGATGTATGCATGCTTAGTTTATCATATAAGACTCTGTAGTGAGTGCATTGAGCTTGTAAACATGCCTACTCGTTATCAGTTTTTGACATGTCATGTTGCTGAATCTGTTAACGAGACTTTCAATCTTGACATGGGTGTTACTATATTTTCTAGTCCTTTTTGGCTTATGGTCAGTAAGGGACTTTTGTTCTATGCTTTGAGTAGATTCATGCCATGCCATGTTTTGCTATTTTAAGTTCCTGTAGCATGTAGTTTTGTTGCTCTGAACATTGCAACCTGATGCTGTTTTTGCCATGTCCAGCCTGATATTTTGTGCACTTTTGCCATGCTTGTTTGAACCTGTTATGATGTGAAATAGCCGTAGCTCAGTGCTCATATTTTGTCGAGCATCTTGTGTAGATCACTGCCATATACTTTGTTGATACGTTTGGGTGCAGTAGCTTAATTAATTGTTGCTTGCTAAGTGGCATCATGCTGTTAATGGCAGATTTGTGCCATTCTTGTTTTGCTTGTCATTTCCAAACCGTGCATCCGATTCCGGTGATCTTTATATCGATTTCAACTGAAATCATCTCATCTTTCCAGTGGCATACTTGGTTTGCCAAGTTGATGCCGGGTTCATCATTTACCTTCCGGGCGCATATACGCATTGCATATCGCATCCCGCATATCATGTCATGTTTTGCATCATGTTGATTGTGCATTGCACCGTGATTTATTGTGGTTCCTTTGTTTGTGTTGTTGCTTTGGGTAGAGTCGGAGACGAGTACGTGAACGAGGAACCTGTTGAGAACGCTTTCGAGGATCAAGCTTTCGACAACTCTGAGAACATTGCAGGCAAGATGACCATACCCTCGAAATCACTTCTATCTTTGCTATGCTAGTTGCTCGCTCTTTTGCTATGCCTATGCTGCGATGCCTACCACTTGCTATATCATGCCACCCATATTGCCATGTCAGCCCCTAACCATCCTTTCCTAGCAAACCGTTGATTGGCTATGTTACCGCTTTGCTCAGCCCTCTTATAGCGTTGCTAGTTGCAGGTGAAGCTGAAGTTTGTTCCTCGTTGGAACATGGAGATGTTGTTCCTTTTTGGAACATGTTTACTTGTTGGGGATATCACAATATAAATATCTGCTATATTTTTAATACATCTATATACTTGGTAAAGGGTGGAAGGCTCGGCCTTATGCAGTGTTTTGTTCCACTCTTGCCACCCTAGTTTCCGTCATACCGGTGTTAAGTTCCTTGATTTTGCGTTCCTTACGGTTGGGTGATTTATGGGACCCCTTGACAGTTCGCTTTGAATAAGACTCGCCCAGCAAGGCCCAACTTTGGTTTTACCATTTGCCACCTAAGCCTTTTTCCCCGGGTTTCGCGAGCCCGAGGGTCATCTTTATTTTAACCCCGGCCAGTTCTCCTTCGATTGCTGGTCCAACTGGAGCGATGTCCGGCGCCCTTGGGCAACCAGGGTTTATGCCAACCCGACGTCTGCTCATCCGGTGTGCCCCGAGAGCGAGATATGTGCAGCTCCTATCGGGATTTGTCGGCACATTCGGGCGGCTTTGCTGGTCTTGTTTTATTCTGTCGAAATGTCTTGTAGTCCGGGATTCCGAGATTGATCGGGTCTTCCGGTAGAAGGAATATCCTTCGTTGACCGTGAGAGCTTATAATGGGCTAAGTTGGGACACCCTGCAGGTAGTATCTTTCAAAGCCGTGCCCGCGGTTATGAGGCAGATGGGAATTTGTTAATGTCGGTTGTAGAAAACCGAAGTTGACCTCAAATAAAATACACATCAACGCGTGTGTAACCGTGATGGTCTCTTCTCGGCGGAGTCCGGAAGTGAACACGGTGTTGGAGTTATGTCGACGTAAGTAGTTCAGGATCACTTCTTGATCGCTACTAGTTTCACGACCGTGCTTTGCTTCTCTTCTCGCTCTCTTTTGCGATGTAGCCACCCTATATGCTAGTCGCTTGCTGCAGCTCCACTTTACCACTCTGTCCTTCCTATAAGCTTAAATAGTCTTGATCTCGGTGTGAGATTGCTGAGTCCCGTGACTCACAGATACTTCAAAACAGTTGCAGGTTCCGACGAGGCGGGCAGGTGACTCAACCGAGCTCAAGTGGGAGTTCGACGAGGCGTGGTCGTTACTATGTGTCTTTTCCCGATGATCAGTAGTGGTGCCCAGTTGGGATGATTCGGGATCTGTGTAGCATTTGGGGTATCTTCTTTTATTTTGGTTCCGTAGTCGGACCTTGAGTGTACTCGAATGATGGATGTTTAATTATGTCTTGTGTGAAGTGGCATCGTAAGCCAACTATGTATCCCTTTCCTTATTTATTACATGGGTTGTGTGAAGATTACCTCACTTGCGACATTGCTTTCAATGCGGTTATGCCTCTAAGTCGTGCCTCGACACGTGGGAGATATAGCCACATCGGGGGCGTTACAGCCATCTTGATTTGGTGGTAGCCGGAGTACGCGTCGAGGAAGCACAATGAGTCGTGTCCTGCTGTAGCGTCAATAATTTGATCAATGCGAGGGAGGGGGAAGGGATCCTTTGGGCAAGCCTTATTAAGGTCTTTGAAATCAACACATAGGCGCCAGGATTTATCCTTCTTTGGTACCATCACCAGATTTGCTAGCCAGTCCGGATGTTTTATATCTCTGATGAATCCGGCTTCCAGAAGTTTGGCTAGCTCCTCTCCCATGGCATGTCTCTTGGGTTCGGAAAAGCGCCGAAGAGCCTGTTTGACTGGCTTGAATCCTTTTAGGGTATTTAGGCTGTGCTCGGCCAGCCGACGTGGGATTCCTGGCATGTCTGAAGGGTGCCAGGCAAAAATGTCTCAGTTTTCTCGTAGAAATTCTCGTAGTGCGGCGTCTACATCAGGGTTTAATTGTGCCCCAATGGAGGCTGTCTTTGCGGGGTCCGTTGGGTGGACTTGGAATTTGACTATTTCATCCGCTGGTTTAAAAGAGGTGGACTAGCTTGGATCTTTTATCAAGTATCACATCGTCCCTGTTCACCGTGGAGCGCATCGCAGTGAGTTCCTCGGCCGCTAGGGCTTCGGATAGTGCCTCGAGGGCTAGTGCGGCTGTCTTGTTTTCGGCACCGAGTGCTATGTTCGGATCACTAGCGAGAGTGATGATTCCGTTAGGTCCAGGCATTTTAAGCTTCATGTACCCATAATGGGGTATAGCTTGAAAAACTTTGAATGCCTCTCGCCCTAATAAAGCGTGATATCCGCTGCTGAACGGGGCCACTTAAAATGTGACCTCCTCGGACCTGTAATTGTCCGGCGAGCCGAATACTACGTCCAGTGTGATTTTCCTGTGCAGCATGCTTCCCGGCTAGGGATTATTCCTCTAAAGGTTGTGCTGCTTCGCTCAATGCGGTTCCAGTCTATTTCCATTTTTCGGAGGGTTTCCTCGTAGATGAGGTTTAGTCCGCTGCCGCCATCCATGAGTACCTTAGTAAGGCGAAAGCCGTCCACTATTGGACTGAGGACCAATGCGGCTGGTGCTCGGGCTGTTCGGAATTTGGGTTCGTCACTGGCACTAAAGGTAATAGCCATGTCACTCCATGGATTTATTGTTGCTACTTGGTAGACTTCGGCAAGGTTGCGGAGTGTTCGTTTCCGCATGTTATTTTATGCGAAAGTCTCGAAGACTGTTAATACCGTACTGGTGTTGCTGGGCTGGGATTCTGAGGCTAGAAGCTCTTCGCCACTTTTGGCCACCTGTCGTAGTATCCAACATGCTCGAAGGCTATGAGTTGGAGTGGCGCCCTCTGCGCTGTGAATTTTGTAGGGTCCATTTAGCCAACCCTCCAGTACGGTTCCGTGCCCTTTAGGGGGTTTTTGTTTTTTGATGTTTAACCCAGGTGCTTGGTGATGATGCACCCTTTTATTTCGGACTAGGGCTGTATTCGGGGCCGGATTATCCCAAAATTTACTTTCGGTTTTCCAAGCACTCTCCATCGCACAGTACTTTTGTACTATGGTCACCAAGTCAGCAAAGCGTGTAATTTCGCGATGACTTATGGCATTTAGGATTCCCTTGTCCGTGCAATTATTGCAGAAAAGTGAGATTGCGTCCTCCTCTCGGCAGTCCTTTATCATGTCCATGACCAGGAGGAATCTAGCCCAGTAATAATGTACTGTTTCAGCGGGCTCTTGCTGAATTCGGGATAGATCGCTAATGTTTGGGTGGGCGGGTGGAACTAGATCTGGAACCCCGTCCAATTTAAGACTCAGGGGCCGAGAAGTTTCCGAACTTGGAAGTTTGGATTTTTGAATGCTATCCAATGAATCCAACCCGCCGGCTGACTTTAAGTTCAGGGCTTGATCGACATCCGTCCCTCTGCGGGAATCCGGCATGGAGGGATCGGGAATCCGGACGTAGCTAGTCCTTAAGATAGAAGAAGAATCGCCGTATTGCTCCTCTACCACAGCAACATGATGGGTAGCCTGGGGAGAGTTGATCTCTCTCAGATCAGTTTTAGGCCCGATCTGGTCGTAGATGCGTGGCGATTCCTGTGATGCGGCGATGCGATCCAAGAACTCGTTTACGGAGGAGAGCTCGATCGGATCTAACTGCTCGGCAAGTTCTGAGTTAACGTGAAGATTGGTTTCGATGACCCGAGAAGTCATCGTCGGCGCGGTGGCCGAACTGGCGGTCATAAGAAAACCACCTAACCGAAGAGTCTGACCAGTGGCCAAGGCTCATTTGGCGATAGTATCGTCTTTAAAGACGGGATGAGGCATCCTTCCTGACGGCGACGGCACAGAGGAACTCTCAATGAAAGCATCAATGTCGGTGTCAAACCGCGGATCTCGGTAGGGGTCCCGAACTCATGCGTCTAGGCGGATGGTAACAGCAGACAAGGGACACGATGTTTTTACCCAGGTTCGGGCCCTCTCGATGGAGCTACTGCCCTACTCCTGCTTGATTAATATTGATGATATGGGTAGTACAAGAGTAGATCTACCACGAGATCAGAGAGGCTAAACCCTAGAAGCTAGCCTATGGTATGATTGTTGTTCCTGCTACGGACTAAAACCCTTCGGTTTATATATACACCGAATAGGGTTAGGGTTACACAGAGTCGGTTACAATGGTAGGAAATCTACATATCCGTATCGCCAAGCTTGCCTTCCACACCAAGGAAAGTCCTATCCGGACACGGGACGAAGTCTTCAATCTTGTATCTTCATAGTCCAGGAGTCCGGCCAAAGATGATAGTTCGGCTATCCGGACACCCCCTAGTCCAGGACTCCCTCAGGGCCCACGAGGCAGGGGGCGCGCCCTGGGGGGCGCGCCCTCCACCCTCGTGGCCGCTCGAAGCTTTCTTGACGGAGGGTCCAAGTCTCCTGGGTCTTATCCGATGAGAAAATCACGTTCCCGAAGATTCCATTCCATTTGGACTCCGTTTGATATTCCGTTTCTTCGAAACACTGAAATAGGCAAAAAAAAACAGCAATTGTGGGTTGGGCCTCCGGTTAATAGGTTAGTCCCAAAATTAATATAAAAGTGGAAAATAAAGCCCAATATAGTCCAAAACAATAGATAATATAGCATGGAGCAATCAAAAATTATAGATACATTGGAGACGTATCAGGCATCCCCAAGCTTAATTCCTGCTCGTCCTCGAGTAGGTAAATGATAAAAAGTGAATTTTTGATGCGGAGTGCTACTTGGCATAATTTTAGTGTAACTCTTCTTAATTGTGGTATGAATATTCAGATCCGAAAGATTCAAGACAAAATTTCATATTGACATAAAAATAATAATACTTCAAGCATACTAACTAAGCAATTATGTCCTCTCAAAATAACAAGGCCAAAGAAAGTTCATCCCTACAAAATCATATAGTTTAGTCATGCTCCATTTTCGTCACACAAGAATGCTCTCATCATGCACAACCCCGATGACAAGAAAAGCAATTGTTTCATACTTTAGTAATCTCAAACCTATAAATTTTCACGCAATATATGAGCGCGAGCCATGGACATAGCACTATGGGTGGAATAGAATATAATGATGGGGCTTATGTGGAGAAGACAAAAAAGGAGAAGGTCTCACATCAACGAGGCTAATCAACGGGCTATGGAGATGCCCATCAATTGATGTTAAGCAAGGAGTAGGGATTGCCATGCAACGGATGCACTAGAGCTATAAATGTATGAAAGCTCAACAAAAGAAACTAAGTGGGTGTGCATCCAACTTGCTTGCTCACGAAGACCTAGGGCATTTGAGGAAGCCCATCGTTGGAATATACAAGCCAAGTTCTATAATGAAAAATTCCCACTATTATATGAAAGTGACAAAATATGAAGCTCTCTATATGAAAAACATGGTGCTACTTTGAAGCACAAGTGTGGAAAAGGATAGTAACATTGTCCCTTCTCTCTTTTTCTCTCATTTTTTTATTTTTTTTGGGTGGGCTCTTTGGCCTCTTTTTATTTGGTGGGCTCTTTGACCTCTTATTTATTTATTTATTTAACCTCACATGGGACAATGTTCTAATTAATGATGATCATCACACTTCTATATATTTACAACTCAATGATTACAACTCGATACTAGAACAAAGTATGACTCTATATGAATGCCTCCGGCGGTGTACCGGGATATGCAATGAACCAAGAGTGACATGTATGAAAGAATTATGAACGGTGGCTTTGCCACAAATACTATGTCAACTACATGATCATTCTAAGCAATATGACAATGATGTATGTGTCATGAAGAACGGTATGGTGGAAAGTTGCATGGCAATATATCTCAGAATGGCTATGGAAATGCCATAATAGGTAGGTATGGTGGCTGTTTTGAGGAAGATATTAGGAGGTTTATGTGTGAAAGAGCGTATCATATCACGGGGTTTGGATGCACCGGCGAAGTTTGCACCAACTCTCAATGTGAGAAAGGGCAATGCACGGTACCGAAGAGGCTAGCAATGATGGAAGGGTAAGATTGCGTATAATCCATGGACTCAACATTAGTCATAAAGAACTCACATACTTATTGCAAAAATCTACAAGCCATCAAAAACCAAAGCACTGCGCGCATACTCCTAGGGGGGTAGATTGGTAGGAAAATACCATCGCTCGTCCCCGACCGCCACTCATAAGGAGGACAATCAAATAACACCTCATGTTTCAAATTTGTTACATAACGTTTACCATATGTGCATGCTACAGGACTTGCAAACTTCAACACAAGCATTTCTCAAATTCACAACTATTCAACTAGCACGACTTTGATATTATCACCTCCATATCTCAAAACAATTATCAAGCATAAAACTTTTCTTAGTATTCAACACACTCAAAAGAAAGTTTTACAAATCTTGAATACCAAGCATATTATTATTAAGCAAATTAGCATGCTATTTAAGACTCTCAAAATAATATAAGTGAAGCATGAGAGATCAATAGTTTCTTTAAAACAAACCACCACCGTGCTCTAAAAGATATAAGTGAAGTACTAGAGCAAAACTATCAAGCTCAAAAGATATAACTGAAGCACCTAGAGCAAAACTATCAAGCTCAAAAGATATAAGTGAAGCACATAGAGTATTCTAAAAAATTCCAATTCATGCATGGCTCTCTCAAAAGGTGTGTACAGCAAGGATGATTGTGGTAAACTAACAAGCAAAGACGTAAATAATACAAGACTCTCCAAGCAAAACACATATCATGTGGTGAATAAAAATATAGCTCCAAGTAAAGTTACCGATGGAAATGGACGAAAGAGGGGATGCCTTCCGGGGCATCCCCAAGCTTCGACTTTTGGTGTCCTTGGATTATCTTGGGGATGCCATGGGCATACCCAAGCTTAGGCTCTTGCCACTCCTTGTTCCATAATCCATCAAAAAATTTCACCCAAAACTTGAAAACTTCACAACGCAAAACTCAACAGAAATCTCATAAGCTCCGTTAGCGAAAGAAAACAAAAGACCACTTCAAGGTACTGTAATGAACTCATTCTTTATTTATATTGGTGTTAAACCTACTGTATTCCAACTTCTCTATGGATCATAAACTATTTTACTAGCCATAGATTCATCAAAATAAGCAAACAACACACGAAAAACAGAATCTGTCAAAAATAGAACACTCTGTAGTAATCTGTAACTAACGCAAACTTCTGGAACTCCAAAAATTCAGCCAAAATAGGACGACCTAGGCAATTTGTTTATTGATCATCAGAAATTGGAATCACTATTTTATCACGTTCTCGTGATTTTTAACAATTTTTTTCATGGACCGAAAGTTTCTGGAAATTACAGCAAGATCAAATAATCATTATCCAAGAAGATCCTATAGGTTTAACTTAGCACAAACACTAATTAAAACATAAAACCACATCCAAACAGAAGGTAGATGAATTATTTATTCAATGACAGAAAGGAAATATATTGGGTCGTCTCCCAACAAGCGCTTTTCTTTAAAGCCTTTTAGCTAGGCATTGATAATTTTAATGATGCTCACAAGAAAGACAAGAATTGAGGCACAAAGAGAGCATCATAAAACATGTGACAAACACACTTAAGTCTAACATAATTCCTATGCATAGGCATATTATAGGCAAACAAATTATCGTAGCAAGCAAAAACTAGCATATGCAAGGAAGCGAAAAGGAACAATAGCAATCTCAACATAACGAGAGGTAATTTAGTAACATGAAAATTTCTATAACTATATTTTCCTCTCTCATAATAATTACATGTGGGATCATAAGCAAATTCAATAAAATAGCTATAACATAAAATATTTTCAACATGATCCACATGCATGCAAAGTTGACACTCTTCTGAAATAGTGGGATTAACATTAACTAAAGTCATTGACCTCTCCAAACCCACTTTTATCAAAAATCTCCTAAGATTGAATATTCTCCAAATATGTGGGATCTAAAGTTGACACTCTTCCAAACCCACTTTCAGTATTGTTGCAAACAATATTATCAATCTCATATTCATCATGGGGATTAAATAAATTTTCAAGATCATAAGAAGAATCACCCCAATCATGACCATTGCAACAAGTAGTAGACATAGCAAAACTAGCATCCCCAAGCTTAGGGTTTTGCATATTATTAGCACAATTGACATCAAGAGAATTTATAATAAAATCATTGCAATCATGCTTTTTATTCAAAGATCTGTCATGAAGCACTTCATCACAATTTTCAGATTTACGGATTTCAGGCAAAAGCTTATAAAGATAATCTAGTGCATCCAAATCACTAGGAATTGGTTCATCATAATTGGATCTCTTAAAAAGATTGGCAAGCGGATGAGGATCCATAGATATTAGCTTCTCTGTTTACGAATAAATACTCAACTATTTCAACCAAACGAGCAAACGAGCCAAGTAAGACATCAAGACGAACGGAAAAAGGGCGAATAAAACGGCAAGGGTGAAGTGGGGGAGAGGAAAACGAGAGGCAAATGGCAAATACTGTAATGCGAGAGATAAGGGATTGTGATGGGTACTTGGTATGTTGACTTTTGCGTAGACTCCCCGGCAACGGCGCCAAAAATCCTTCTTGCTACGTCTTGAGCTTGCGTTGGTTTTCCCCGAAGAGGAGAGGATGATGCAGCAGAGTAGCGTAAGTATTTCCCTCAGTTTTTGAGAACCAAGGTATCAATCTAGTAGGAGGCCACGCACAAGTCCCTCGTACCTACACAAAACAAATAGCTCCTCGCAACCAACGCGAATAGGGGTTGTCAATCCCTTCACGGTCACTTACGAGAGTGAGATCTGATAGAGATGATAGATAATATTTTTGGTATTTTTGGTATAAAGATGCAAAGTAAAATAAAAAGGCAAAGTAAAGAGCAAAGCAATAATAAAGCGTAGGAAGATTAATATGATGAAAATAGACCCTGGGGCCATAGATTTCACTAGTGGCTTCTCTCAAGAGCATATATATTTTACAGTGGGTGAACAAATTACTATTGAGCAATTGACAGAATTGAGCATAGTTATGAGAGTATCTAGGTATGATCATGTATATAGGCATCACGTCTGATACAAGTAGACCGACTCCTGCCTGCATCTACTACTATTACTCCACTCATCGACCGCTATCCAGCATGCATCTAGAGTATTAAGTTAAAGAAAACAGAGTAACGCCTTAAGCAAGATGACATGATGTAGAGGAATAAATTCATGCAAAACGATAAATACCCCATCTTGTTATCCTCGATAGCAACAATACAATACGTGCCTTGCAACCCTCTCTGTCACTGGGTAAGGACACCGCAAGATTGAACCCAAAGCTAAGCACTTCTCCCATTGCAAGAACTACCAATGTAGTTGGCCAAACCATACGGATAATTCAAAGAGACTTGCAAAGATAACTCAATCATACATAAAAGAATTCAGAAAAGATTCAAATATTGCTCATAGATAATCTTGATCATAAACCCATAATTCATCGGTCTCAACAAACACACCGCAAAAACAAGATTACATCGAATAGATCTCCACGAGAGAGGGGGAGAACATTGTATTGAGATCCAAAAAGAGAGAAGAAGCCATCTAGCTACTAACTATGGACCCGAAGGTCTGAGGTAAACTACTCACACTTCATCGGAGAGGCTATGATGTTGATGTAGAAGCCCTCCATGGTGGAATCCCCTTCCAGCGGAGCTCCGGAACAGGCCCCAATATGGGATATCGTGGATACAGAAAGTTGTGACAGTGGAATTAGGTTTTTGGCTCCGTATCTGATCTGTTGGAGGTACGTAGGTATATATAGGAGGAAGAAGTACGTCGGTGGAGCCTCGAGGGGCCCACAAGGCAGGGGGCGCGCCCTAGGGGGGGCGCCCTCCACCCTTGTGGCCGCCTCGGAGCTTTCTTGACGGAGGGTCCAAGTCTCCTGGGTCTTATCCGATGAGAAAATCACGTTCCCGAAGATTTCATTCCGTTTGGACTCCGTTTGATATTCCGTTTCTTCAAAACACTGAAATAGGCAAAAAACAGCAATTGTGGGCTGGGCCTCCGGTTAATAGGTTAGTCCCAAAAGTAATATAAAAGTAGAAAATAAAGCCCAATGTAGTCCAAAACAATAGATAGTATTGCATGGAGCAATAAAAAATTATAGATACGTTGGAGACGTATCAGTCACCACGGTCTGCGGCCCAAGATTTTGGCTGCAACCAAAAGAATCCACGATTCATTTGTACATGTAATCAATGATGGAAAGGAAAATCATAAGAAACAAGCAATGGGTAAATGAAGATGGTAGATTTGTCCATATTGCAACAAACAAGTACTCCCTTCGATCCATATTAATTGTCACTGATTTAGGAGTAGCAGTTAGATGGAACCCTTTGATCTAAAGAGGTAAACAAGTGCCATGTGGCAAGGAAGACTAAGCCGACCACGAAGACAAATAAAACGGGAAACTAAACAAAGCCACCGTCCCACCTCTACGACCGTAGTGTGGACGAGGATAATGAGAACTTGAACCTTGTCAACTTTTCTTGAATCCATGTCTCGAGTATCACTGGGTAGCCACTGCTATAGCTGGAGTCTGTGGTGTGTTCAACCATGTGCCCTTCGCTAGACCGTGATGTGAGTAAAGATGAAGGTCGTCCTATAAGGATTATGTGCAGCTGGAGAACTAGATGGTTGGGGGCGGATAAACCAGCCGGACGGGGGGGGGGGGGGTGGGGGGGCAATAGATTGAAGTAGACAAAATCGGGGTCATGCTACTTGATTGTCAAGGAGATGATGAGTCGAGGCGGTGACCGCTGGCCACAGCTGTAGACATGCCCGAGGAGGCCTGGCATGAGCAGAGCAGGCAACAGCGCAATTAGGGCAAAGGATAGCAGTGGAAATGGAACAAGCGGCTACTACGGTCAGCGGTGCGGGAGACACAGCCGGCAGATACGCCGGACATTGTTGAGGCGACGCATGAAGGCAGGAGGCTGATCTAGGTTTTCTTGTGAAGAGGGAGGTGATCACTCGATTGAGGAAAAAATTGAAAAGGGCGGGCAGAAAAAAAACATAGACGAGGCGATGGAAAAGCCCAGTGGCGGTGTGGAATGTGGACCAGGTGGGGTGCTTGTTTGGAGAAGAAAACAGAATTTGATAACGCCCTAATGTCAGGTACGAGCACGTGGCAAATCAAACGTTTATGATTGCAAATTTAGTGACGAAAGGATGGAAACTTTAGTTGGTAAGCATGGCAACTTCATGCTTCACTTTATTTCTTGACAGCAAATTGTCATGTGTGTCAAGTAACTTGTCATCCTTGCATCACTAAAATTGCCATCGAAAATATTCGATTTGCCATGTGCTCGTACCAAACATTATGTACTTATCATTACGGGAAAAAAGGAAGATGGGAATGGTTGAGAAAAAAATCGGTGGGGAGGTGGTGGTGGAGACGGAACAAAACAACACTACATATGAACTCTGAGCGTTCTTCTCGCGTCCCCATCGCCACCGCCGCCAGTATCGGTGACGACCATGGGCGTACCCAAGTTGACCTACCCGGGTGCACAGGACACCAGGTGCAAGATGTTTTCTTTATAAGTTCCATGCAAAATATAGTGTGTGACATCCCATCTTTAGATGAAAAATATGAGTGTTCATATGCTAGGACAGCGGTTCATTTTCTCTCTAGGTCCGCCCCTGGTGACGACAGTAAAGAAATCGCTGCCGGCACCTTCTTCCTACTTTATTTCTCGAAAGGGCCCCATCAACCGCCCCCTTTTTCAAGCGTAGCGGTGCAAATTTCCCGCTATCTTTTTGCTGGTACTCGTCTCCCAGCTCGGCAGTCACAGGGGTCTCGCCGCTATGCGAAACGACAAAGGGCCTCGGTCCAGTTTGTTTTATGTCAGATTTGTGTGATTCACATATTAGATGGCACACCGCTCGCCAGGCCCTATATGAAGTAATATGCTTTCCGATAGTCCTGGGTGATAGTCAGGAATTGGAGGCAAGGGAGATTTTGCCACAGGTGTTTACTTCTTGGTCACCACATACGTATAATTTTCTTTACATTAATTTCTTTTCGCCGTAACGCGTTATCTGATTGACTCTCAATAAGAGCCATGCTTTGGTACACCCTTTACATTGTAATTCATATATGCTGCTTCTCAAAGAAACAATGTTTGCTTCGTTTCTCTAGACAATCATTACAGACCGACAGGAGGATTTGATTTATATAGTTTCTAGAGGACGGAATGAATCATCAGTCTCTGAATCCGATAATGCACGATATCAGGGACATGATGAAGTCTCTGTATCGCATGGATATCCGACACCTTTTCTACGAAATAGCAAAAATCACAGCACAAGCCGCAGAAGATGCAAAAGCCAAGAAGAAGAAGTATAAATTGTCAATGTTCGAGTCCTGGAACGATCTGCGTAAGCCAGTGGCCAGTTTCAATTCATCTGATTTCTTCACTCTGCTGAGAGAAAACTCCATCATGTTGGTTGATTCATTTGGTTGCACAACACTCTTTGCCATCGACTTCAACTCCGTTGTACCCATGCCCCCAATGTGAAACGGCAAGGCACCCAATTGCATATGCTTCTCAATACCCAAACCCGATCCCTTGAAATCTTTAAATTCCCAGTGCCTCTTTGTCCAGGACCTGGTTCCTGGTAGCAGCAGTATGAATTCCTCCACCTTTGAGGTCCTGAAACACTTTGGGAGTATGGACTCGTCCCGGCCCCTGGTGTTTTCCATTACCATTTGAATTGGTTATGGCATGATCTCCTCGTGCCGCCATTCGCGGACAACTCTGCGAACAGTAGAGCAGCCATGAACCTTTCTTCCATGTTGCTTGGCAGTTCAACCATGTGTATCCTCCGATGAAGAGGGCATCGACACCTATATCTTTGATATGGTTAGCCATACGTGGTCACATGCCGGGAAGTGGGCGCTGCCCTTCCGTGGCAAAGAAGAGTATGTCCCTGAGCTAAAGCTTTGGTTCGACCTCTCTCTCAGCAGCCCCCACCGTTTGTATGCTCTGGACCTACCTGCCATGGATTTTGAGTCATGACCTGATTTGCTACGTACTTGGGATTATCGTCACCTGCTTGACGAGACTCCGAACAAGCGCCACTTGATTAACTTGGGTGCAGGTAAGTTTTGCGTCATCTCCTTCTTCAAAACTTTCAAAACAAAATATGTGGAAGAAAATATCGAAAATGAGTCTGTTGTGTTCAGTGGCCTGGATTTGCGCCACTGCAACAACGGTGAGGGCATTATCCGGCTGATCAAACACATGTAGTTACAACTTGGGAAGATTTGGCATCCACCGCGTCCTCCGACTCTTTTGGAAGCTCCTCAAGACCGATGCATTTTTCTTAAGAGACCAAAGCATCTTTGTATGACTTCAATATCTTTTATGGTAATGTATTTGCACTACATTATTATGGGATGTATGGGTACTTTGATGGTGCGTTTAATACTTTTGGTAGCATGTGTACCTTGAGACCGTTTCAGTTGAAAGGGCCCTCTTGTATTTTGGGTCAAACTTTGACTGCAAATTTGACCAAAGTCATACTCCCTCCATTTCACAATGTAGTGAGTATTACTAGGCTGTGAAAAAACAAAGGACGAAGCGGCAATAATTCATACTATCGTAGAAGTCTGTTATATATCACAAAAAGGGAAGTTGCTCGTTTATAGTTGCTATTGCACCACATGGCCTTCATGCCTTTGCACGGGGCCATTGACATACGTATATGACACGTCTTCTGTTTTCAGAAGCTTATGGTCAAAGAAAGCGCTATAATGGCCGTTGCTAGCCTTAATAATCCCACATATATGATCATTTTTTGCCAATTAATTCACCTTGGAGCAGCTGATCCTGACCTGGCCCTGCGAGCCGGTCAACGGGCTAAGGTTCCCCATCTTCACCATGGCCGAGGCAAAGGCGCTGCTGAACGCCGCTGGGTTGCTTGCGAAGTTGTTGACGATGTTGTCGGTGCCGCCGCCGGTGCCGGTGAAGAGCACCTGGTCGGAGTGCAGGAGACCCTTCTGAGACTTGAGGTTGCTGTAGTAGGCGTTGTCGAAGGAGTATGGGGTCGACACGTCCAGATTGGCCAGGTTGCGGTCGCCGGAGCCAGTCAGCTGGGGGCAGTTGGCCTTGAGCGACGTTGCGAAGCCGGAGTTGATGTTGGTCTCGTTGTAGAGTCTGTCCCTGAAGTTCTGGCACTGCGCCTGCCCGATGGTGTGGGCGCCGGAGAGGGCGACCATGTCGGTCACGGTGAAGCCCTTGTCACCGAAGGACTGGGTGAGGTTAACGAGGTCGAAGAATGGGGGAGGTAGCTCGTTGTTCGCCGCCGCTTCGTTTGCGTTGGTGGAGTCCCTCCTTCCCAGAGGAACTGTCCACGAAGGCCCTCCCAGCTGCACCAGAAGAGAAAAAAAAATCCAGGGTGAGCAAATTAGCCAGTCTACTTGGTGGTGATCACGTCGTGACACAGGTTGGAGGTCTTACGGCGACGACGGAGTCTCGGGCGGCAACGGTGAGGATGTCGGCGCAGGAGACGGTCTGCTTACACATGGTCTCGAGTTGCGCCTTGATGCTGTCGATGACTTCGAAGCCTCGCAGCGACATCACGTTCGGGATAGCGTTTTGTTCCATGCCAGACAGCAGAACAGACGCGTCACAACCCTGCACATGTAGTTTAGCATGCATGGTCAAGAACTTAAGACTCAAGAAGCATGCGTGCAATGAAAACAGGGAACGTGCCGGCGATCAGGATATATATTTGAAGAGCTTACTTGGACGAAGCAGTCGTGGAAGTGCAGCCGGAGCAGCGATGCGCCCATGCGGTTCTCCTTGTTCACGGCGGCCGTCACAGCGGCCTTGATGGTGGCGAGAGCGTTCGGGCACGTCGTTTGGTAGAACGTCGGCGACAGCTGCGCAGACGCCGTCATGGCCAGGCACAAGAGCAACACGGCTGATAGAGACGAAGTAGAGGCCATGGCTTCTTGCTAGCCAACGTCTAGTGAGGGACACAAGGTTAATTGTGATAGGAAGAGACACTTGTACTGGATGTAATGCAATGCTCTGCATTCCATGCAGATATATATAGCCGCACGCAGGCTTGGGCATTTCCGGCACATGGTAATTGTGGTGGCCACTGGCCAGTGCCCACATCCGCCGTTGGCGTGCAAATTTTTCCTCTTTTACGGGGCCGTTATGGTGCATGCATGGAATATAATACTGCAAAGTCACAATCATCAGCGGGATATTCAGGCAAAGTTCTTCTAGGAGTATGATAGGGCATTCGAGCATGAGCTAGAGCTAGAATATAGCTTGACGTGTGTGCAGTTTATTTTGTACTAACTCATGGGTGAGTGAGTACTGTGCTATTTTTCTGCTATGATTCTGTGACTCGCCGCGGTTCATGGCCAGATATGAGCCTCAAATTGAGCGCGAAACATGACCATGCATGGTTCTTCGCGCAGTGCACCTACGTGGTGCATTGGTACTTTTGCTAGTATTTTAATGCATGTGATATAAGTCTCAGGAAATGTATGTGGTATTCCACTATCCATCGATCATGGGCTGAGATTTTTGCTGATGGTTGAAGCAAGTGGCTGGTCGTGCAAATCATTCATCTATCTTTCTCCATCGTCATTCAAATTTCAATAGGATAAGAGGGTTGGGGTACTCTGAATCCAAGATATTTAAGTCAACAAGCGAGCATTTTATGCACGCGAGCAAAGGAAAACAAATAGTTCTTCCCACTAGAGACTGCAAATACAGAGACGTGGACACATTCAGACGAGAAAAAATAATAATAATGCATGCGGACCGAGCCATGCATTCAGGCTGGGATTGCTCTTGGCTCGCGACTATACATGGACTGATAGCTGATTTCATTGATCAAATGACCACGACGCATGCTAGTGGCCGGAGAGCGAACTGTGCAGACTACTAGTCTGCAGATAGGGATGAAGCATGTGTCTAGTCGTGTTTTGTTGACTGGGTCGAAGAGTTCCTGCTTGGCGGTTCCTTTTCGGGAATGAGCTGCAGAGTACAATTAAACCTAGAATACTACACACGGACTAATACGAGCGTTTTACTTAATTTTCCAAAACCATAACTCTCTCCCCACCTGATTTTTAGGGGGTGGGCCTCTTCCCACCCGTTTAATCCAATCTCAAACCTCCACGTTAGCAGCTCCATGAAACTCCTAAAAAACACCCCCATGAGTCTAGCATTGCTCCAATTAAACAGTGGAAGAATTAAGTTGAGTGTATGGGGCCAAATTTGGTTGGCCTTGTCGCATTCAGTATTTTAATTAAACAATTTTGTACATGAAGAAAGGACCTAATGGATATCCGATGGCATGGATACCCATTGGGTATGGGCATTGGTCATATTTTTGGATAAATCACTGTTTTGATCTTGTCAGAAAACTTTAGCACGTTCCAAACCCTTTCATATTTTTTATAGCATGATCTGACAATTTTGATAACGCCAAGGCTTGTGGTGTTTTTGCTCCATCTAGACACGCCAAACTTGCCGGCGTTTCTTCCCTGAAGAGATACATGGTCGCGGCACGCGTAACTGGAAATGCCCCAAGCCTTGATGTTTCTTCTCAGGGCAGAAACGCCAGGGCTATAGTGTTTCCAGTAAGGTGCCACAATTTGGTGTTTCTGCCCTACCACGTAGTAGGTCAATGGCTACTCGACTAGGTCATGCCAGGATAGAAACACTGACAAGTTTGGCGTGTTTAGGTGGGACAGAAACGCCAAAAGCCTTGGCGTCGAATAAAAGGGTCAAATCGTGCTAAAAATCTGAAAGGGGTTCAGATCATGCTAAAGTTTCCTGACAAGGTCAAAATAGTGATTTTGTCCCATATTTTCTACCCATGGATATCTTCGTGGGCATCGTTATGAATTTGGTATTGCTCACCCATGTAAACCCAATCTATTTCCATCGTTTGAACCAACTTATAACAAAGAACCACACACACACGCAGAAAAATATTAGGAAAGCTACAAGAACTTGTGGAGTTGGCCAACCTATACCAGGAACCTAGGGAGTACGTATCTGGAAAGCAAGCAGTGCCTGAGGAAACACGGAGGAGAAGGAGTGTGATCGAAAGAAGCTGAGTCGTTGAGGAGGAGCGGAATAGAACCAGGTAGGTAGGAGCACCCACGTTGTCACACCATCAATCTTCATTACTCGAGAGGGCTACATGTCGCCTACCTACACAAGAGTTAGTTCCTAGATTGTACCTTCGGGGTGGACAAGACACCGAAAGGGCAAAGGCCCGCCACCATTCAATTCGAGAGGATGTATGGTTTCTCCCAGAGCTGCAAGGAGTGCAAAGAGAAGCCACAATCAGTCCTTCAAGAACGGTACGATGCTCATGAGGATCACCTCCGCAAGCCTTGGCAAAATCTAGACAAGGTCTTCACCTCAGATTGAAGTTTCTATATCCATGCTATAGCACGACTAGAGCCGCTGAGACGACCCCTCCACCATTACCATTGTTCATAGCTTGCTACCCACCATACACCTTGATATATACGTTTATTTTGCATCACTATTCAACTACAATTCCTCCATTTTACACTGTTTTTCACCATATTTTGCAAGTTTGCAACAGAAGGGGGGAGGCGGAAAGTTGTCAGCACTAGGGAATCAAGTTTACATCAAGAGAAGTTGTCAACCACAGCAAGCAGGGACACATGTCCACCTGTTTGCCTAGCGTCCTCCCTTTGCCGAGTATTTTCCCTAACACTCAATTTAGGCTAGTAAATTTACCGAGTGTCCGACAAAAAAAATATTGCAAAGTTTCCGACACTCGTCAAACTGGTCGATTCCGATACTAAGTTGGCGGCGACGGGAGGAGGCTCCATACGCGGAGATAGGTGGTGGCAGGAGGAATGTGGGGGGACGCGGGCGGTGGAGCCGTTTCGGCTTGCCGGAATTAAGGGGGTGAACAAATATGTTAACGGTGGCGGGAGCTGGCCATAGGGGGAAGGAAACATCCTGCTGCTAAAAAATGTATTCAGAATTAGGAACTGGGAGGGAGCAAGACCTCCCAACTTATTAGGATGGAGGGGGTGTGTTTTGGTTTATCCCAAAAGTGTTTTGAAAACTAAAGGGGTACCGAGGATGGGATAGATCATACTAGATGTCTAGAGTGTTAGATTTTCGGGTCTTTGTTAGGATGGGTTGGAGTGGCTCTTTAGGCGCTGAAATGATTTCCATATGATTCGCCGCATGGTTGTGTGGACTGGAACATAACCCATGACTTTTCTAACTAAAAGTTTGTAGAACTCGTCAAAACAAAAGTCATTCTATGCTCTTGGTCGTGATGATTAAGCAAAGGAAAATACGTATGTATGCACACATCCATTTACACCACGGCCCCTTGAGATACATCACATGGCACTCCATCGATCTTCCCACACTTCATGATGACCCGAGAAATGGCACAACGTTCTTGTACATAATTAGCACAAGTAGTACAATAATTCCACGGCCTTATTATTATGTCGCCTTTGATCGCCAGGGATTTTAAGGCTGTCTGAAGGACAGAGTTGGATTACCAGCTCCAGTATCATGTCTGTGGGCGATTCTGGACGTGGTCCGTGAACGGATAGTGTGTCTGTTTTAGAAGGTAGCATTGAAGATGCCCTGAACATATTGCTCGACCCGTGCAGAACTCGACCCATTACCATCCTTTGAACCAGCTTACAAGAAACAACCACATGCATGCACGAAATTTTAGGATAGCTACATGAACTCGTGGGGCTGGCATACCTATACCAGGAGCCTAGTTGGTGGCTTCGAGACTGACAAGACACCGAAAGACCGCCACCATTAAATTCGAGAGGATGTATGGTTTCTCCCAAAGCTACAAGGAGGGCACAAAGAAGTCACAATGAGTCCTTCAAGGACGATACGACGCCCATGGGCGTCACTTCCACAAGTCCGGGCAAACGCTAGACAAGGTCTCCACCTCAGCTTGAAGTTTCTATATCCACGTCAGAGCATCACTGGGGCCGCCGAGATGACCCATCACAATTACCATTGTTCATAGATTGCTAGCCATTATACACCTTCATACGTTCATTTTGAATCACTATTTCATAAGATAAATACTCATAATTATTCGTATTTCAACCACATTGCTCCATTGTACCTCCCATTTCACCCCGGGGAGAGTTTTCAACACTGGAGAATATAGTTTACGTGAAGAAAATATGTCAATCACCGCAAGCAGGGACACATGTCCACCCCTTTGTCGAGTGTCATAAACTTTGCCAATTGTATTTGTCGAAGCTAAATCTGGTAGATCTTGGGTAGAGGGTCCCAATCTGGTAGTCGTGATGGTAAGAAAGACACAAGGGGCACATGTGTTTACCCAGGTTCGGACCCTCTCGAAGAGGTAAAACCCTACGTCCTGCTTTGCTCGTATTGATTGTGGATGGGGTACAAAGTACATGTGATCCACCACGAGATTGTATGTGAATGAATCTGTCCCCTACGGCCCTGGCACCTCGGTTTAACAGATACCAGGGGTGCCTAAGGGTACACATAAGTCGGTTGTACCTAGGGGCAAATACGCTGGAGACTATCTCAATAACCTTGGGGTGCATGCCAAGTCTTCGGATCATTCCTTCTTGGCTTTCTTGGAACAGGCGAACGAGGCCCACCAGCTGACAGGCTTAGGGGTTCTTCGGTCTGGCTCACAGGTCAGACAACCGACATGCCGAGCATGCCCTAATTCAGGACTCTATCAGTATTGGACACTCGGCAAAACAACGACTTTGCCGTGTGTCCTGCCTTTTCCGAGTGTTTTACCTGGCACTCAGTTTTGGCTAGTGACTTTACCGAGTGCCCGACAAAAATTGTCTAGGAAAAGTTTCCGGCACTCGTCAAGCTGGTTGATTCCGATAGTGAGTTGGTGGCAGTGGGAGGATGCTCTGAAGGTGGAGATAGGTGGTTGCGGGGTTAGGAATGGGCGGTGTGTAGGCGGTGGGGCCGACTCAGCTTGCCAGAGCGGACGGGGTGACAAGAGATGTGGCCGATGGTGGGAGCTGGCTTTAGGGAAGGAAACTTTCTCTTGCTAAAAATTGCATTCAGAATTAGGAACGGTGAGGAAGCAAGACCTCCAACTTATTAGGATGGAGGAGGTGTTTTTTGGTTTGTCCCAAAAGTGTTTGGAAAACTAAAGGGGTATTGAGGATGGCATAGATGTCTAGAGATTTACTCCCTCCGTCCCAAATTACTCGTCACAGAAATGGATGTATCTAGAACTAAAATACATCTAGATACATTCATACCTGCAACAAGTAATTTGGGAGTAGTTTTTTGGGTCTTTTTTTAGGATGGGTTGGAGTCGCTCTTAGGCGTGGAAATGATGTCCATATAGCCGCATGGTTGTGTGGACTGGAAGACAAAAGCTTGTAGAATTCGTCGGAAACAAAAGTTATGTGCACTTGGGCATATAATAATTAAGCAAAGGGAAATACTCGAGAGTTGAGATACATCACATCACACCCCATCTACTCTCCCACACTTGATGATGATCCGATAAATGGCAGAACACAAGCACAATAACTCCACAGCCTTATTATGTCGCCTTTGATCGCCCCTTGATTCTAGATTGGTGGCTTAGTTCACCCTGGAGCAGCTGAGCCTGATCTGCCCCTGCGCCCCGGTGAGCGGGCTGATGTTCCCCATCCTCACCATGGCCGCCGCGAAATCCCTGTTGAACTGCGCCGACGCCGACGAGTACGTCCGGACCAGGCCGGCGGTGCGTCCGTCGTTGATCAGCACCTGGTCGGAGTGCAGGAGCCCCTTCTGTGACATCAGGTTGCGGTAGTATGCGTTGTCGAACCCGTTGGGCGTCTTCGTGTCCAGCGGCGCCAGGCTGCTGTTGCCGGAGCTGGTCGACTGGGGGCAGTTGGCCTTGAGAGATGCCGCGAAGGCCGCGTCGATGTTGGTCTCGTTGTAGAGCCTGCTCCTGAAAAACCGGCACTGCGATTGTCCGATCGTGTGGCCGCCAGAGAGGGCGACCATGTCGGTCACGCTGAGCCCCTTGGCGGCGAAGTTGGCGGTGAGGTTGGCGACGTCGAAGGACGGCGCCGGCAGGTCGCTGTTGGCCAGCGACAGGCTCGCCGTCGTCGAGTCCCTCCTTCCCAGCGGAACGGTCCACGATGGCCCTCCCAGCTGCAAGCGATTAGTAAAGAACCAAGTCAGTTAATTTACTGTCGCGTGCGTTCAGCAAATTGACTGCATGTACACGGCCTGGTCGATCTTACGGCGACGACGGAGTCACGGGCGGCAACGGCGAGGATGTCGGCGCAGGAGACAGTCTGCCTGCACACGGCCTCGACCTGCGCCTTGATGTTGTCGATGACGTTCATGCCTCGAATGGAATTGTTGTTCGGGGCTGCCCCCTGCTCGCCCGTGAAGGTGGCCGTGTCGCTCAGCAGCACGGACGCATCGCAGCCCTGATGCATCATGCGTCACGCACATAAGAAATTACTTCCGTCATGATAAATTCAGTAGCAGTACATTCTAATTCTGTTATAATTGATTTGAACTGAAGAATGTTGAAAAGTCACTGTAAAAAAAGAGTTGAAAAGTCAGATTAATTAGAATGGCCATGCATGCATGCATGGACTGGAGTCAAGTTGTGACTACTCCACTTAGGTACTCCTACATATATATATGCAGTGTTCCATTCCACTAGCTTTTTGATACTGTCATGAGTTTGACCACAGTGTGACTACGAGACCAACTAAATTAAGTACCAGCAGTAATATATGCATTGTAAAAGTACGAGAGTAGTAAGTAAAGGGACACGATGAGTGAGAGGGACTTGCTTGGACAAAGCAATCGTGGAAATGCAGGCGGAGCAGTGACGCCCCCATGCGGGGCTCGCTCCTCACGGCGGCGGTCACGGCGCTCTTGATGGTTTCCAGCGCCCTGGGGCACGACTTGGCGTAGAACTGAGGCGAAAGCTGCGGGAACGCCGAGGTGGCCGCCCCTAGGCACAGGAGCAACAGCACCGACAGAGTAGAGGCCATTGCCATTGCCATCAGTATTCTTCTGTGTACAAGCAGGCACTAACCCTGTTCAGATGAAAACTCTGTGTAATGACCTGCATTACCATGACTACATACACCTGTTTATATAGCTGACACATTTCAAGCCATTGTCCATTTGGTGTAACATGACAACCGACACTGTTTAATTTTTAGTGGTTTGATGCTGCATCTTTTTTGGTTGGAGACCTATATAGTATGGTTGGCATGGTGTTCGTAGTGCAACGACAATGAACAATGGGAAATCCATTGGGTAGCTAGTAGGCTAGGGTTGTGACAGAGGCACCACAAGCTCACGATCATCTTAGCTCTCCAAATGGTTCGGAATATTAGTTGGAGATGGGAACTGGGCAGCATTATTTGCCTGAATCATAAGCTAGCATTACTGTGTCCGAGCGAAATAATTCTTCCACCCAACACATGCGGTTGTTAACAGGTAGCATGCCAGCCATGCAAAATTTGTCCGGGAGTTCAGATTCTGCGAGAAAGGTCAATATTTGATGTGGAGTGATTGGGATGTGCAAATGGAAAAAAAAAAAACTACTCCGTATACTGCAGAGAGGTACCAATACCATGCATGTTTTTTTAGAGATACCACCTTTTTATCTATCCGTCAGTTAATCGTCCAACAACCAATTATTTTTCTATTTTGACAAAGTGATTAGTTGAGTCTGACTGCCATTGATTACTAATGTAGTAGTGATCTAAACGCTCTTATACTTCTTTACAGAGGGAGTAATTGACAACCTGAATTTTGTCCCGTGTGCATGAAGTTTGCTGTCACACGTCGACTTCCAACTGCTAATGGTATTCAAACGGGGTCAGTGAACAGTCCCGGCATCTAAGATGTTTGTAAGTTAGATAGAGATGGCCAATTAGCTGCAGTCAGGGACCTGAACTTGGAAGATGTCCTGAATCATAAACATTATACTACGTTGGAGCAAAAGAAAATTTCAGTTATTCCACTGAACACATGTGGTTGTTAACAGGTAGCATGCCAGCCAGACAGTCACACATGAGAAATTTGGCCGGGAGTTTGGGGTTCCGCTAGAAGGGTTAGTAACCAATTTCACTGATCGACATATACAGGTGGAGACGAAAGTAATATGCTTTATACTGTTACTAATCTGCAAGGACTCATCCCACTGTCGCAACTTCGCAGCTGAAGTAAAATAAGGTAAGAGAAAGATGTGGCTGCTCCCAGGTGTAGGTGCACTCGCATGAACAGTAAATTCAGGAAATACAAAAGAAAATGACCAAAATCTGATTTTTTTTTACATCAAAGAAGACCAAAAGTTTTAGCATCTTGCAAAAATTTGTGACCAAATAACATTCAAGGAGCCCTCACAAAAAAAGTCACTGCTCAAAAGTGCACAAAACTTTGAACACTGATTTTGTGATTTTTGCTGAGGGCTCCTCGAATTTTATTCGTGGATGGAAATTTGCAAGAAGCGAAAACTTTTGATCTCGTTTGATGTCACAAAATTTCAGATTTTTGTCAATTTTGTTTTGTATTTTTTTGAAATTACTGTTCATATGGGTGTAGGTGCACCCGGAGAGTAGAAAATTCAGTCTCGGCAATGTAATGTAGGTTAACGGGTGCTCGTGACTTTAACAAGCCTCTCAAATGAACCGAGCCGATAATGGTTTTCTGCTCGTTAAGTTTACCGAGCTTAATGAGTCGAGCCTTAACAAACACGAGAATAATGCGCCAAGCAGCTCGTTAATCCGCCCCACCAACACAATGTCAAGAGCTAGTGGAGAAATCAGTGATACACACAGCTAAATTATTACAAATGCAATAAGACGACCTATGCAGGAACCACGGCGAACATCAACATCAACGATGGCAACCTAGGGTAACACGATGAGTGCTCCAACAACGATGCCTTCTGGCAAGGGGGGGATGTGTGAACACCGTCGTCACTGGAACCGCCCCGAAGAGAAGTTTGAGTAAGCAGATGTTAGTTGTTGCAGATTTAGTAAAAGTTCAACTAAATCAGCGAGAGCTAATATGAAGCGGAGGGAGTACATAACAAGCAGGTATTTTTCAGTGTGTTGTCAGACATCTACCTCCAACTGCTAATGGTATTCAAGCGAGGGTTAGTGAACAGTCCCAGCATTTAAGAACTTTGTAAGTTAGAGATGGCCATGATGCCAGATTCTCTACTTGAAGATAAAGATTGCTCCATCACCACAGCTGGCCCGTACTCCACTTGTCAGTTTGCAAATGCAAACTGTGCAAAACAATCGTCCATCCGTTCAACAACGGCGACGCCGACCCCGCACCAAACATTCATGCATGGATACATAGCCCGATCGTTTTCAGCAGGCGGCGGTGCTCGTTGGGTTCTTGAAATTTTCCACGGGAGCGGACAGAAGCGGCGACGACCCGACGACGACGGCGGCCCAGTTGGCATGGCGCGAAAAGGGCCGGATCTTGTCAAAAATAGAATGATCGTCTGCTGACTGGTGGATAGTGAGCGAGTGCGGCTGTGACGTCGCGAGCAGCAACGAAAAAGGGCTCCTCCATCGTCTACTACTTGGCATGTACGGTGGATGATGCTGGCCACTTGGTAGGTTAACTATTCTGCATTCAGAATTTCAGGTATCTGTCAGTCGGCCGATTCGCGTGGAAATAACCAAGCCTGAAACACATGCGTGTTCAACATTTCAGTCTCGAAAATCCAGAAACCTCTTGCAGCAGCACTGTAGGCCTGTTTGTATTTGGTGTTCATAGTCCGGTAGACCGGTACGTATTTGGATTCTTATGATACCAGTAGCTTCATCCTCTCATCCGATGCCAGTAAGCAGGCAGGAGCTTCCGACTGAATTTTCCATGATCCTGTCTGCGCCGTATGGGTCCAACCAAGGATGGATCTCTCGCCATTCACGCCGGCAAACTGCAGCTATCTAGGAATGGAAGGAGAAGTAGCTAGTGTGCGTGGCACTACCGGTGGGCGTGCATGCGTGGGTTGGGCACACGTCGGTTTCAGGGGGACTGGGGAGCGTGGCGCTCCACCCCGATCCACTGGTGAGGCCACCAAGTTGCCGCCGCTTTTGGAAGCAACTGAGGAATTCAAACCGGGTCGTTAGGCTGGATTGGCGCCCCTGATCTTTCAGTCGTCCGTGAGTGCCCCATACTTTGTGGTGGTAAGTGTTCCCTCAGAAGAAGAAAAAAGGAAAATAAGTTGTCTGGTAATGGTATAGTATGTGATAATTTTTTTTGACTGTAAATAGTATGTGATAATTCACCCGATGAATAAAGGTTTTTCTCTCTCGATAAAGGGCGTCTCATAATGAAGCATCAAGCACATACAAATATAGAGCTTCTTTACGGTGATTGGGGCAGTACTGGGAGTACTTTCGAGTACTTACCCCTCCAATTTTATTAGCCATCCGATCTGGGGGGATTAAAAATGAATTAACCTAATTAGTTTAATCAGAGAAGGGTATAATGGTCCAGGGTAAAATATTCTGTTTTCAACCGATCACGTCCACGACGTCTAGATCCAGTCCTCGTTCTCATCCTCTTCCTTCTGTCCGACGAGCCCGGCGAGAGGAACCAACACCGTCGTCGGCGTCGTCCTCGTCATCCACCTCGTCCCCTTCACTATAAACGACGTGCCTGGCGGCAGGAAGAAGATTAAGGCGCGACATCTGCGGCGGCAGTGTCGGCGGCGACGGAGGCGGCGCTATAGGAACTCGCCCCCGCCGATCACATCGCTTCCGGGCTTGCATCCTAAGGTATGAATCACCCGAATCTCAACTACTCCCTGTTTGATTGGTCCGTTAGAAGTGACTCTTGGCAGGAACTCCAACTTCCTCGTAGATGGATCTATACTCTGCGGTTGGCCCCTCGGTTAGGCCGCCGGGAGATATAATGCTTGTTCTGAAAGTAGGCTTGTTTTTCTTGATGCAGCAGGATATATGAATTCCTGCAGGAGATATCGCCATAAACTTACTTTGTTTTGTAGCTTGCACTTCCTACTTAGATTTGTTTAGTCATCATCGATTTAGGTTTCCCTAGTGCATGCAATTCAATTTAGAATTTTTCATCATCCATGGTCACTTCACTAGTTTATGGGGGACCCAGTTTATGGACGTTTATGATCTCTTGCCATAACATGTACAAGGAGCAAAGTTTAAAATCCCACGCAAGATTTTGTACTGGGTTTTGCATGCATTTATGTTTGTCCTTTTGGATTTCTATTCGTCTAAATTGTGATGCAGGAAGACATGGCGGATGTAAGTCATGAGTCAATGATGGAGTACTATCATATTGCCAACAAGATGTTTAATAGTGAGGATGAAAGTTATACATTCTATAACAAATATGGTCTTGAGAAAGGTTTTAGTGTCCGGAGAAGCTATGTCGAGTGGGATGGATCCAACTGCCATATAATTTTAAGGAAATTTGTGTGTAGTCGTGAAGGGGTTCGTGAAGAGAAGCACATGAAGAGGAAGATGGAAGATAGAAAGAGGAGGCCACGGAGTATAACTCGTGTAGGGTGTAAAGCTAAATTGGTGATTGCAAGGCAGGAGGAAACATGTCAGTGGTTTGTGAAGGATTTCATCGATGAACACAACCATCCTCTAGCCCCACGGGTCTGTCGTGTCTTTTGCGTTCACACAGAAGAATTAGCAATAAGCAGAAAGCGGACATTGCAGACATGAAAAAATCTGGGATCAGAAAACACCATATTATGGATATTATGTTCATGCAATACGGTGGATATGATGAGGTTGGATGCATTATGAGGGACATTTACAATTTCTGCCATGCTAACAAGCAGGAAACAATTTCTTTCGGGGATGCTCAAACGGTGATCAATCACATGGTGGTGACGCAAGAGTGAGATTCAGATTTTTTTTTCTTCAGGTACTTGGTTGATGAAGCTGGCCATCTGAAGGGACTGTTCTGGTGTGATAGTCAATCCCGACTTGACTACGAGGCTTTCGGAGACGTTATTGTTTTTTATAGCACATACAGAACCAATAAGTACAATCTGCCATTTGTGTCGTTTGTCGGGTTGAATCACCACAGCACCGTTATTTTTGCATGTGGTATCATTTCACATGAAACAAGCCAGGCATACGAGTGGATGTTGCGGACCTTTTCTGATGCTATGGGACAGAAGCATCCTATATCTGTGATCACGGATGGGGACCTTGCAATGCAGAGAGAAATCAGGGTGGTGTGGCCTGACTCAAACCATAGGCTCTGTATATGGCACATTCAGCAGAACATTGTACGCCATCTGCATGATGACGCGGTAAAGGAGAAATTCAGATCTTTCATATATGATACATCTTCCATTAAAGAGCATGAGAGAAAATGGTTACTCTTCTTACAACATAATAAAGTAACAAGTGAGTGTTGGAAATATGCCCTAGAGGCAATAATAAATTGGTTATTATTATATTTCCTTGTTCATGATAATTTTTTATTATCCATGCTAGAATTGTATTGATAGGAAACTCAGATACATGTGTGGATACATAGACAACACCATGTCCCTAGTAAGCCTCTAGTTGACTAGCTCGTTGATCAATAGATGGTTATGGTTTCCTGACCATGGACATTGGATGTCGTTGATAACGGGATTACATCATTAGGAGAATGATGTGATGGACAAGACCCAATCCTAAGCCTAGCACAAGATCGTGTAGTTCGTATGCTAAAGCTTTTCTAATGTCAAGTATCATTTCCTTAGACCATGAGATTGTGCAACTCCCGGATACCGTAGGAATGCTTTGGGTGTACAAAACGTCACAACGTAACTGGGTGGCTATAAAGGTGCACTACGGGTATCTCCAAAAGTGTCTGTTGAGTTGGCACGAATCGAGACTGGGATTTGTCACTCCGTGTAACAGAGAGGTATCTCTGGGCCCACTTGGTAGGACATCATCATAATGTGCAGAATGTGACCAAGGAGTTGATCACGGGATGATGTGTTACGGAACGAGTAAAGAGACTTGCCGGTAACGAGATTGAATAAGGTATCGGGATACCGACGATCGAATCTCGGGCAAGTACTATACCGGTAGACAAAGGGAATTGTATACGGGATTGATTGAATCCTTGACATCGTGGTTCATCCGATGAGATCATCGTGGAACATGTGGGAGCCAACATGGGTATCCAGATCCTGCTGTTGGTTATTGACCAGAGAGATGTCTCGGTCATGTCTCCATGATTCCTGAGCCCGTAGGGTCTACACACTTAAGGTTCGATGACGCTAGGGTTATAGGGAAAGTATGTACGCGGTTACCGAATGTTGTTCGGAGTCCCGGATGAGATCCCGGACGTCACGAGGAGTTCCGGAATGGTCCGGAGGTGAAGATTGATATATTGGACGAAGGATTTTGGAGTCCGGAAGTGTTCCGGAGGTACCGGGTGATGACCAGCATGACCGAAAAGTATTTCGGGGGCCCCGGCAAGTGTTGGGGGGCTTCATGGGCTAAGGGAAGGGGCAAACCAGCCCACTAAGGGGTTGTCGCGCCTCACCTAATCCCACGTGACCGGGGGTTTGGGCGCCCCATCTAGGGTTCCCACCTCCGGCTTGGGGCCAAGTCACCCAAGGGGAGATCCCATCTGCCCTGGCCGCCGCCCCCCTAGGGGAAACCCTAGGGCGCATCCCCTTCTTCTTGCCCCTATATATAGTGGAGGTTTTGGGGCTGCCCAACACACGAGTCTCTCTCTCCCAAGGCGCAGCCCTATCTCTCTTCCTCCTTGTCTCTCGTAGTGCTTGGCGAAGCCGTGCTAGAGTACCGCGCTCCTCCACCACCACCCCGCCGTCGTGTTGCTACTGCTGGACGGAGTCTTCCCCAACCTCTCCCTCTCTCCTTGCTGGATCAAGGCATGGGAGACGTCACCGGGCTGCACGTGTGTTGAACGCGGAGGCGCCGTTGTTCGGCGCTTAGATCGGAATCAACCGCGATCTGAATCGCCTCTGATCGACTCCTTCATCCGCGTTCTTATGGCGCTTCGCATCGCGATCTACAAGGGTATGTAGATGCACTCCCCTTCCCCTCGTTGCTAGTTTACTCCACAGATTGATCTTGTTGATGCGTAGAAAATTTTAAATTTCTGCTACGATCCTCAACAGTGGTATCAGAGCTAGGTCTATGCGTAGTTTCTATGCACGAGTAGAACACAAAGTAGTTGTGGGCGTCGATTTTGTCAATTTACTTGCCGTTACTAGTATTATCTTGATTCGGCGGCATCGTGGGATGAAGCGGCCCGGACCGACCTTACACGTACTCTTACGTGAGACAGGTTCCACCGACTGACATGCACTAGTTGCATAAGGTGGCTAGCGGGTGTCTGTCTCTCCCACTTTAGTCGGATCGGATTTGATGAAAAGGGTCCTTATGAAGGGTAAATAGAAATTGGCATATCACGTTGTGGTTTTGGCGTAGGTAAGAAACGTTCTTGCTAAGAAACCTATAGCAGCCATGTAAAATTTGCAACAACAAGTAGAGGACGTCTAACTTGTTTTTGTAGCATATGACGTGTGATGTGATATGGCCAAAAGGATGTGATGAATGATATATGTGATTATGAGATTGATCATGTTTTTGTAATAGGAATCACGACTTGCATGTCGATGAGTATGACAACCGGCAGGAACCATAGGAGTTGTCTTAATTTATTTATGACCTGCGTGTCAACATAAACGTAATGTAATTACTTTACTTTATTGCTAAACCGTTAGCCATAGTAGTAGAAGTAATAGTTGACGAGACAACTTCATGAAGACATGATGATGGAGATCATGGTTTCATGCCGGTGACGATGATGATCATGGCGCCCCGAAGATGGAGATCAAAAGGAGCAAAATGATATTGGCCATATCATGTCACTATTTGATTGCATGTGATGTTTATCATGTTTTACATCTTATTTTCTTAGAACGACGGTAGCTTAAATAAGATGATTCCTCGCAATAATTTCAAGAAAGTGTTCCCCCTAACTGTGCACCGTTGCTAAGGTTCGTTGTTCCGAGGCACCACGTGATGATCGGGTGTGATAGGTTCTAACGTTCGTATACAATGGGTGTAAGCCAGATTTACACACGCAATACACTTAGGTTGACTTGACGAGCCTAGCATGTACAGACATGGCCTCGGAACACGGAAGACCGAAAGGTCAAACATGAGTCGTATAGAAGATACGATCAACATGAAGATGTTCACCTATGATTACTAGTCCGTCTCACGTGATGATCGGACACGGCCTAGTTGACTCGGATCATGTATCACTTAGATGACTAGAGGGATGTCTATCTGAGTGGGAGTTCATTATATAATTTGATTAGATGAACTTATTTATCATGAACAATAGTCTAAGTTATCTTTGCAAAATAGGTTGTAGATCAATAGCTCGCGTTGTAGCTCCTTGTTTCAATACGTTCCTAGAGAAAGACTAAGTTGAAAGATATTGTAAGCAATGATGCGGACTGGGTCCGTAGTCCGAGGAGTGTCCTCACTGCTACACAGAAGGCTTACGTCTTTGATGCACCGCTCGATGTGCAAACCCCTACAACGTCGTCTGTGGATGTTGTGAACACCTGACAGACACGTCCTAATGACTACTTGATAGTTTAGTGCACCATACTTTACGGCTTAGAATCGGTATTCCAATGACGTTTTGAACGCCATATGAGATGTTCCAAGAGCTGAAATTGGGATTTCAGGCTCATGCCCGTTTTGAGAGGTATGAGACCTCTGACAAGTTCTTTTGCCAACAAGATGGAGGAGAATAGCTCAACTAGTGAGCATGTGCTCAGAATGTCTGGGTGCTAAGATCACTTGAACCAAGTGGGAGTTAATCTTCCAGATGAGATAGTGGTTGATGGAATTCTCTAGACACTATCACCAAGCTACTAGAACTTCGTGATGAACTATGACATGCAAAGGATGGAGATGATCCTGGAGCTATTAGCGGTGCTTAAGACCACAAAAGTAGAAATCAAGAAGGAGCATCAAGTGTTGATGGTTTATCAAGACCACTGGTTTCAAAAGGGGCAAGGGCTAGAAGGGAAACTTCATGAATGGCAAACCAGTTGTCGCTCTAATGAAGGAACCCAAGGTTGAACCCAAACCTCGAGACTAAGTGCTTCTATTGTAAGGGGAACGGTCACATGGTAGCAGAACTACCCCAAATACATGGTAGATAAGAAAGCTGGCAACTTCAACAAAAGTATATTTGATATACGTGTTATTGATGTGTACCTTACTAGTACTCCTAGTAGTACCTGGGTATTGGATACCGGTTCAGTTGCTATTATTAGTGACTTGAAGCAAAAGCTACGGACTGAACGGAGACTAGCTAAGGGCGAGGTGACGATGTGTGTTGGAAGTGTTTCCAAGGCTGATAAGATCACCATCGCACGCTCCCTCTACCTTCGGGATTAGTGTTGAACCAAGATAAATGTTATCAGGTGTCTACGTTGAGCATGAATATGAATAGATCATGTTCATTGCAATATGGTTATTCATTTAAGTTAGAGAATAATGGTTATTCTGTTTATATGAATAATACATTTATGGTCATGCACCCAAACGTTTATTGAATCTCGATCATAGTAATACACATGATAATAATATTAACACCAAAAGATGTAGAGTTAATAATAATAGTACCACTTTCTTGTGGCACTGCCGCTTAGGTCATTTTGGCATAAAATGCGTGAAGAAACTCCATGCTGATGGATGTTTGGAGTCACTTGATTTTGAATCGCTTGACACATGCGAGCCATGCCTCATGGGCAGGATGACTAAGATCCGTTTTTAGGTACAATGAAATGGGCAAGTGACTTGTTGGAAATCATACATGCTGATGTGTGTGATCCAATGAGAATTAAGGCGTGTGGTGGATATCGTTATTTTCTCATCTTCACTGACGATTTGAGTAGATATGGGTATATTTACTTAATGAAGAAAAAGTCTGAAACGTTTGAAAAAGTTCAAGCAATTTCAGAGTGAAGTTAAGAATCATCATAACAAGAAGATCATGTTCCTACGATCTGATCAAGGGGAGATTTTCTGAGTTATGAGTTTGGCAATCACTTAAGACATTGTGGAATTGTTTCACAGTTGAAGCCACCTGGAACACCACATCGTAATGGTGTGTCCGGACGTCGTAATCAAACCTTATGAGATAATGGTGCGATCTATGATGTCTCTTACCGATCTACCGCTATTATTTTGAGGTTATGCGTTAGAGACAGCTGCATTCACTTTAGATAGGGAACCATCTAAGTCCGTTGAGACGGCGCCGTGTGAACTGTGGTTTGGCAAGAAACCAAAGTTGTCGTTTCTTAATGTTTGGGGCTGCGATGCTTATGGCTTCAGCCGGAAAAAAAAGCTCGAACCCAAAGCGGACAAATACATCTTCATAGGATACCCAAAGGTAATAGTTGGGTATACCTTCTATCTTAGATCCAAGGGCAAAAATGTTTGTCGCTAAGAACGTGTCCTTTCTCGAGAAGGAGTCTCTCTCGAAAGAATTGAGTGGGAGGAAGATAGAACTTGATGAGGTTGTCGAACCCTCACTTCAACCGGAGAGTAGTGCAACACAGAAAGATGTTTCTGTGGAACCTACGACTATTGAAGAGGAAACTAATGATAGTGATCATGAAGCTTCGGATCAAGTTGCTATCGAACATCGTAGGTCGACAAGGATATGTACTACTCCTGAGTGGTACGGTGATCCTGTCTTAAGGTCATGTTGTTGGACAACAATGAACCTACGAACTATGGAGAAGCGATGGTGGGCCCGTATTCCGACAAATGGTTAGAAGCCGAGAAACGCGAGATAGGATCCATGTATCAAAACAAAGTATGGACTTTGGTGGACTTGCTCGATGATCGGCAAGCCATTGAGATAAATGGATCTTTAAGAAGAAGACGGACGTGGACGGTAATGTCACCGTCTATGAAGCTCGACTTGTGGCGAAGAGTTTTTCACAAGTTCAAGGAGTTGACTACGATGAGATTTTCTCATCCGTAGCGATGCTTAAGTCCGTCGGAATCATGTTAGCATTAGCTGCATTTATGAAATCTGGCAGATGGATGTCAAAACAAGTTTCCTTACCAGTTTTCGTAAGGAAAGGTTGTATGTGATAAAATCAGAAAGGTTTTGTCGATCCTAAGGATGCTAAAAGGTATGCTAGCTCCAGCGATCCTTCCATGGACTAGAGCAAGCATCTCGGAGTCAGAATATACGCTTTGATGGAGTGATCAAAGTTTTTGGGTTTATACAAAGTTTGTTAGAAACTTGTATTTACAATAAAGTGAGTGGGAGCACTACAACATTTCTGGTAAGTATATGTGAATGACATATTGTTGATCCGAAATGATGTAAAATTTCTGGAAAGCATAAAGGGTTGTTTGAAAGGAATTTTTCAAAGGAAGACCTGGATAAAGCTGCTTACATATTGGGCATCAAGATCTATAGAGATAGATCAAGACGCCTGATGATACTTTCAAAAGAACACACACCTTTGACATGATTTTGAAGGAGTTCAAAATAGATCATCAAAGAAGGAGTTCTTACGAGTTATAAGGTGTGAAGTTGAGTAAGACTCAAAGCTTGACCACGGCAGAAGAAAGAGGAAGGACGAAGGTTGTCCCCTATGCTTTTGTCATAGGCTCTATACGGTATGCCATGCTGAGTACCGCACCTGATGTGTGCCTTGCCACATGTCTGGCAAGAGGGTACAAAGGTGATCAGGAGTGGATCACTAGATAGCGGTCAAAATTATCCTTAGAGGAATAAGGAAATGTTTCTCGGTTATGGAGGTGATAAAGAGTTTGACGTAAAGAGTTACGTCGATGCAAGCTTAACACCTATTCGGATAGCTCTGAGTAGAGATACCGGATACGTATAATGGAGCAACAATTTGGAATAGCTCCAAGTGGAACGTGGTAGCAGCATCTACGATATGACATAAAGTTTTGCGAAATACATAGGGATCTGAATGTTGCAGACCCGTTGACTACAACCTCTCTCACAAGCATAACATGATCAAACCCAGAACTCATTGAGTGTTAGTCACATAGTGATGTGAACTAGATTGTTGACTCTAGTAAACTCTTTGGATGTTAGTCACATGGCGATGTGACCTGTGAGTGTTAATCACATGGTGATGTGAACTAGATTATTGACTCTAGTGCCAGTGGGAGACTGTTGGAAATATGCCCTAGAGGCAATAATAAATTGGTTATTATTATATTTCCTTGTTCATGATAATTTTTTATTATCCATGCTAGAATTGTATTGATAGGAAACTCAGATACATGTGTGGATACATAGACAACACCATGTCCCTAGTAGCCTCTAGTTGACTAGCTCGTTGATCAATAGATGGTTCCGGTTTCCTGACCATGGACATTGGATGTCGTTGATAATGGGATCACATCATTAGGAGAATGATGTGATGGACAAGACCCAATCCTAAGCCTAGCACAAGATCGTGTAGTTCGTATGCTAAAGCTTTTCTAATGTCAAGTATCATTTCGTTAGACCATGAGATTGTGCAACTCCCGGATACCGTAGGAATGCTTTGGGTGTACCAAACATCACAACGTAACTGGGTGGCTATAAAGGTGCACTACGGGTATCTCCGAAAGTGCCTGTTGGGTTGGCACCAATCGGGACTGGGATTTGTCACTCCGTGTAACGGAGAGGTATCTCTGGGCCCACTCGGTAGGACATCATCATAATGTGCACAATGTAACCAAGGAGTTGATCACGGGATGATGTGTTACGGAACGAGTAAAGAGACTTGCCGGTAATGAGATTGAACAAGGTATCGGGATACCGACGATCGAATCTCGGGAAAGTACTATACCGGTAGACAAAGGGAATTGTATACGGGATTGATTGAATCCTTGACATCGTGGTTCATTCGATGAGATCATCGTGGAACATGTGGGAGCCAACATGGGTATCCAGATCCCGCTGTTGGTTATTGACCGAGAGATATCTCGGTCATATGCGCATGATTCGAGCCGTAGGGTCTACACTTAAGGTTCGATGGCGCTAGGGTTATAGGGAAAGTATGTACGCGGTTACGAATGTTGTTGAGTCCCGGATGAGATCCCGGACGTCACGAGGAGTTCCAGAATGGTTCGGAGGTGAAGATTGATATATTGAATGAAGGGTTTTGGAGTCCGGAAGTGTTCCGGAGGTACTGGGTGATGACCAGCATGACAGAAAGGTATTTCGGGGGCCCCGGCAAGTGTTGGGGGGCTTCATGGGCTAAGGGAAGGGGGCAAACCGGCCCACTAAGGGGCTGTCGCCTCACCTAATCCCACGTGACTAGGGGTTTGGGCGCCCATCTAGGGTTCCCACCTCCGGCTTGGGGCCAAGTCACCCAAGGGGAGATCCCATCTGCCTGCCGCCGCCCCTAGGGGAAACCCTAGGCGCCCCCTCCCTTGCCCCTATATATAGTGGAGGTTTTGGGGCTGCCCAACACACGAGTCTCTCTCTCCCAAGGCGCAGCCCTATCTCTCTCCCTCCTCGTCTCTCGTAGTGCTTGGCGAAGCCCTGCTAGAATACCGCGCTCCTCCACCACCACCACGCCGCCGTGCTACTGCTGGACGGAGTCTTCCCCAACCTCTCCCTCTCTCCTTGTTGGATCAAGGCATGGGAGACGTCACCAGGCTGCACGTGTGTTGAATGCGGAGGCGCCGTTGTTCGGCGCTTAGATCGGAATCAACCGCGATCTGAATCGCTATGAGTACGACTCCTTCATCCGCGTTCTTGTAAGGCTTCTGCATCATGATCTACAAGGGTATGTAGATGCACTCCCCTTCCCCTCGTTGCTAGTTTACTCCATAGATTGATCTTGGTGATACGTAGAAAATTTTAAATTTCTGCTACGATCCCCAACAGTGAGGACTCCTGGCTGCATCAGATGTATAAGATGAGAAAACTGTGGTGTGCTCCATATCTTGAGGACCGTTGTTTCCTAGGATTGAGCAGGAAATAGCGGAGTGAGAGTTTAAACTCGGTGCTACATACGCATCTTGAGGCTAAGATGATGTTGTTTCAAATGCTAGAGCACTATGAGTGTTGCCTTGCGTCGCGACGCTTGAACGAGGCTCTCCAAGACGCTCAAACTAAGCTTCCATCCAGAGGCTACGGATTCAAGTACACAGGTAGCAAAAACATATTGCAGAGAATCAAATTAAGCAAGTGGCAAGTAATGATAAATGAAATTCAGCAATCTTACCCTAAACATAGCTACGGCCGCCGTTCAAACGAGGAGAGCGGCGAGGGAAGCATGGAGAACGGCGGGGAAGCGATGTCGCGACCATTGTCCTCCTCCTCTTGCGCTTCAGAGTCATCTCCAACTCGGTTGGAGGCTCCACAATCTGCAACGGCACCTCGTGCACCGTGGGTTCCTGATCCAGTGGATGCTCTACCCTGGATCTGAACGCCCACCACCTCCGCTTGGTTCACGGGCTGGATGAATCGGCCTGCTCCATCGCCCCGAAGAGGATCTCGACCTTGTGCATCGGTTGTGCGGGTGGGGGGGGGGGGAAGCTTTGCCCTCTCCCTCCTCGTCATTTGCTTCAGAGTGGCCATTGCCGTCCAGTTCATCTGCATTATGTTGTGAAACGAAGAACGGATCTCCGTCAACCTGGCCATCTTGACCTGGTCGCTGCCGGCGATCTCCATGAAGTCGGCGTTCTCGTCGCCGGCGATCTCCACGAAGTCGGCGTTCTCGCCGCCGCCGATGTGCTCGATCTGCTGCTCCATCGAGGTTCTTGCTAGGATGGAAGTGTTGGGGAACGTAGTAATTTCAAAAAAATTCCTACGCACACGCAAGATCGTGGTGATGGCATAGCAACGAGAGGGGAGAGTATTGTCCACGTACCCTCATAGACCGTGGCGGGCGTTATGACAACGCGGTTGGCGTGGTTATGCGTCTTCACGATCCGACCGATCCAAGTACCGAGCGTCACGGCACCTCCGAGTTCAGCACACGTTCAGCTCGATGGCGATCCCGGACTCCGATCCAGCAAAGTGTCGGGATGAGTTCCGTCGATCTGACGGCGTGGTGGCGATGATGATGCTCTACCGGCGCAGGCTTCGCCTAAACTCCATGACGATATGACCGAGGTGGAATATGGTGGAGGGGCACCGCACACGGCTAAGGAACGATCCGTAGATCAACTTGTGTTGTTGTGCCTAGAGGTGCCCCCTGCCCCGTATATAAAGGAGCAAGGGGGGGGCGGCGGCCTAGGAGGGGCGCCAAGGGAGTCCTACTCCCACCATGAGTAGGACTCCTCCTTCCTTGTTGGAGTAGGAGAAGGGAAAGAGGGGAGGGAGAAGGAAAGGGGCTGCGCCCTTGTCCAGTCGGACCAGAGGGGGGCAGGCCTCCTTCCTTTTGCCTCTCTCCTCTATTCCCGTATGGCCCAATAAGGCCCATATACTCCCGGCGAATTCCCGTAACTCTCGGTACTCGAAAAATACCGAATCACTCGGGACCTTTCCGAACTCGAATATAGTCGTCCAATATATCGATCTTTACGTCTCGACCATTTCGAGACTCCTCGTCATGTCCCCGATCTCATCCGGGACTCCGAACTCCTTAGGTACATCAAAACTCATAAACTCATAATAAAACTGTCATCGAAACCTTAAGCGTGCGGACCCTACGGATTCGAGAACTATGTAGACATGACCTAGAACTATTCTTGGTCAATAACCAATAGCGGAACCTGGATGCTCATATTGGCTCCTACATATTCTACGAAGATCTTTATCGGTCAAACCGCATAACAACCTACGTTGTTCCCTTTGTCATCGTTATGTTACTTGCCCGAGATTTGATCGTCTGTATCCAATACCTAGTTCAATCTCGTTACCGGCAAGTCTCTTTACTCGTTCCGTAATACATCATCTCACAACTAACTTATTAGTTGCAATGCTTGCAAGGCTTATGTGATGTGCATTACCGAGAGGGCCCAGAGATACCTCTCCGACAATCGGAGTGACAAAACCTAATCTTGAAATACGCCAACCCAACATGTACCTTTGGAGACACCTGTAGTACTCCTTTATAATCACCCGATTACGTTGTGACGTTTGGTAGCACCCAAAGTGTTCCTCCGTAAGCGGAGTTGCATAATCTCATAGTTACAGGAACATGTATAAGTCATGAAGAAAGCAATAGCAACATACTAAACGACCAAGTGCTAGGCTAATGGAATGGGTCATGTCAATCACATCATTCTCCTAATGATGTGATCCCATTAATCAAATAACAACACATGTCTATGGTTAGGAAACATAACCATCTTTGATTAATGAGCTAGTCAAGTAGAGGCATACTAGTGACTATATGTTTGTCTATGTATTCACACATGTATCATGTTTCCGGTTAATACAATTCTAGCATGAATAATAAACATTTATCATGAAATAAGGAAATAAATAATAACTTTATTATTGCCTCTAAGGCATATTTCCTTCAGGAAGAGGGGGGTGGAAGTGGAAGATGAGAATAGCAAAGTTGCGGCCGCGAGAAGGAGGAGAAGGCTAGGAGATGGCCACGGTTGTAATGGTGATGGAAGAGGGGAAGGACCACAGCGGCGGCTTGCATTGGACGAGAGGGGCGGCGGTTTTGCATTGGACCAGAGGGGCGTGCACATTTTTCCTAGGACTGAAATGCCCCTTGATTAAAAGGTGTCCCCACCTTGTCATATTTTTCCTAGGACTAAATTGCCCCTAGATTAAAAGGTGTCCCTACCTTGTCATTAGTACTTTCCAGTACTTTCGAGTACTTTCATCCGCGTACTTTTGAGTACTACGTATGTATGCGTCGTTAGATCGAGACAAACAAACGGCTCCAAAAAATGCCAACTACTGTAAAAGTTGTAACAAATATAATGAACAAACGCCCAACCTCTAACATAGTTAGGATGCACACAGCCAACATGAGCAAACACAAAAATCACGTAAAAGAACTCATACAAGACCGAATTTATGCCTTAGCCGAGGGAAAAATGAAAAAGAAAAGGAATCAAAGCGATCAAGCAATATATAACAATGACCATCGACCCCAATTATCTCTTGGCAACACGAGGACTATGAGAAAGATTCTTCAAAAGTAATGTCTTCAAGAAGATAATGACACACAAGCGTTGTCATTGCCGGATCCAATCTCTGAAGGTTGGTTCGTGGGTTTTCATCATGGAGTTCATGTCCGAGCAAATTCAAGCAATGCCATCAACAAGGCAATTGCGTAACAACACCGCCATTGTCTCGGGTATAATCAAGTAGGGTCAGATCTAGGGATTTCACCCCAGAGCTCGTGACCAGGTGCTCAAGAAGCACTACCATATCAAAGTCATCCCATGTTGTTTCCTCCACTTTCCTCGATCCCAATAACAGCAACAATAGCCCATCATCGGACACATGACAAAATTCTGATGATAGAGGATTTTTACTAGCACCATGAAAATCTCGAGTTTGGATGCTTCTGCGGTGATGCACCATCCTCACAAGTGGCAGATGAAGAGAGGACTTGAACAGGAACATCAACACTTCAAGGCCATTCTCATGACTTTAGAGTGTCGATCCTTATATAGATAGGGCCACAAATGAATCGAGCTCAACTGATACTAAAATTCGATCGGATCTAGCTGCAAAAATGGCGTATAATCAGCTTGTAATGATCTGAGTCCATCTATAGAAGATGATTTTTTCAACTAGATGGACCACGACAACAAATATTTAGCATTGATGCAAAAAAAATAAACGATAATGATATCTAGTGAAACGTTCGGTAGGAGCAAAATCCCCGTGAACGCCCCCAGAACCACTGGATATCAATTCGACGGTTAACAGTTGTTGGCATTTTTACACATAAAATTAAACATTTGCCATGACATTTTCGAAAACTGCTAACCCCAAAACTGCCACCCCGTTCATGGTTGCCACCCCCCCCCCCCCCCCCCACGAACGTTCGCCAGGGATCCAAAAAAATATTAGCATAGGGTCTAACAACGTACCATATCTATGCCTAAATTCGCTCTATGCTTAATTAACCTTCCTTGTTTTGATTGCATATAAAAAGGAAGAAAAAACATGCACAATACATATATAGTGATAAATTGTCTTACCGTATTTCAATATACAACATGAAAATTATGCATAATCATACTTGAGTTGTCGAGGTAAAATCAAGGCAGCTAGTGTTGGGTACATATCAGCTAGTTTTCAATGAAGTTACATAAACCAGGACGTGGTGTTTCTCTGCCCGAGCTCATTTGAGCTCGGGTGAACAGTAAAATTTGAAAATATTGAAAACAAATAAAAAATTCGATTTTCTTTGGTGCAAACATCGACAAATGTTTTCAATGATCACAAAATTTCATTGTTAAATGACATTCGTGAAAGTCGTGGCAAAAAAGAACAAAAGTGATGCTCCTAAAATGTTATTTTCAAAAGCATATTGGAGTGCTGATTTTGTTCTTTTTGCCACGACTTCTACGAATGTAATTTTACAATGAAATTTTGCAAGCACCAAAAACATTTGTCGAAGTACACCACAAAAAAACTTCAGATGTTTTTTAATTTTTTTCAATTTTACTGTTCATCGTGAGCTCAAATGTGAGCTCGCGAACATAATATGACTTTTGCATGAACCATTCGTACTTGGTTCATATCTTTTAGATTTGAGCCAGGAAATAAGTTAATCCAAGCTTTTTCTTAGTTCTATTCGCCAATATCGAAGTAAGGTACCAGTAAAAAAAGGGGTTAATTTGATAAATGGCACTCCAAATTTGGCGATTTCGAGAAATGCCACTGCAATTTTTAAAGTTTGAAAAATGCCATTTCATGCCATTTTCAGTGGCATTTTTTGAAGTCTACAGTGGCGTTTTTCAAAGTTTATAAAAAATACAGTGGCATTTTTCAAAGCTTGGAAATTGCAGTGGCATTTTTATGAATCGCCATAATTGGAACGGCAGTTATCTAAATAACCATAAAAAATCGAAGTAAGATGATACATCCCGATGAACTGGGCCAGGAAACGGAGAGCTCCAAATCAAGGCCCGTTTTCCGTAGTATACTCATTTGTGAGCTGGCCTTTTTGCTCATGCGAGAGACCAAGACATGACTAGCTCGCCCAATATCGATCTGTAAGGACGTGTTTGGACGGGAGTCTGGAAAACCATAAGTGCACATGGTCTTGCTTTCACCGGCGAGCATCCATCGCCAAAAACACACAAAAGTAACATAAATACGCCAAGGAGTTTTTCTAATAGAAATATTGAGGAGCTAGAAAGACATAAATTTCATTTAAAAAAATGCAGGGGGGACCACACACTACAACCACCATATTTAGGGGTCAGTGATTCCTACTCTGCGTAGCGTGTTAGCAGTCGACCAAATGCACATCCGCATCCACACCAACCCCCCCACACACACACACACCGTGCTCGCGGCCTATTGGGCCGGCCAAGTACGGAGGATTTTTTTCCTTTTTATGTGTTTTCGCTTTAAAAACATGAACATTTATTAAACACATGAATATTTTATTAATCCAAGAACATTTTTTAACTCATGAACAAATTCCACACTATTAATATCTTTTACAATTCAATGTTTTTATATTCGTGATGAATATTAAATTCTTGAGCATTTTTATTTAGTGACCATTTAAAGTAAATATATGAAAAATAATAATATTCGTGCCATTTTTCAGAATTGGGAAATATTATTTGAAAATAGGAACATTTTCTAATTCATGAATATATATTTGAATTTTACAAAATTTTATAAAATCCATGAACATTCTTTATATTAAGAAATATGCAAAATTTGTAGGATTTTTCTTAATATGCGAACACTATATATATATATATATATATCACCCTGGGTGAGGAATAGTTATTCTTCGCCCCCTCTATTTTACCATCAATGCACCGTAATTTTACGTTTCGTAAGTTTTGTCTTATTTTCGACATAAAAAGAGACCGTAAGAAAATATATAATCGTCGTAAAAAATATTTTATGTTATGTAAAATTACAAACGTAAAAACATAGTGTAAAATACACATAAACTGCAAATTTTCTTGTCTTAAGACCTATATTTTATTTTCTTATGACAAATATTACGTAGTGAATGAATATGAATGTAACTATTTGAATTCCAAACGTAATTTAATTATGAAATGATCGTAAAGATTACCTCAGGTGAAGAATAAGTTATTCTGCACCCTAGATGATGAATAGCATCACTATATATATATATATATATATATATATATAGGAAAATCCATCCTACCAACCGTGGTAGTTACCCACATGTCTCATATACTACCATGTGGTATTATATATATTATTTTATTATTTTAAATATGTTCATATATTATATCTAAGATATTTCAAAGCAAGTTACATGAAAAATTGCATATGAGGCCATAGTTTTTGTTATATTTGTAAAATACATACATATTTATGCGTAAAAATGAGCATACTCAAAAATGATACATACTACCTAAAAATTAGTATATATACTACCTAATCATTGTTATATACTACATACTACACGTACATACTCTCGGTTCCGACAGATACTACATATAACATACAAAACACAAGTGGTGGTAACTACCACTGCTTGTAGGAAACATTTGTCCTATATATATATATATATATATATATATATATATATATATATATATATATATATATATATATATATATATATATACACACACACATATATATATAATCCCGCATTACTCGCTTAAAACCGACTGTGCGTATTCTATAATAGTTGGTTCTGTACCGATCAAAACTGGACGACATCACTAATTAGGTCTCCCCACAAGCATTTTCGTGTTTGGTGGTTGCATCTTGTGAACGCCAGAGAAAATTGTTCTCGACAACCCATATAAAGGGCCCTTCGTAGGCCGACCAACTTGTATACACACTTCGATGAGCCGTTTTCCACCTCCCATGTCTAGCAGACCATTTGCGGTGGGTGGTAGTATGATTCCCATAGGTTGAGCTCCTTATCTTTCGACTTTTCTAAGGAGAACCGAGTAGATGTACTATAATGGGATTTATCGAGCACAAGAAATCACTAGGCACAGGGGAGTTGTAAGTAAGACCCTGTTTGGTTCATAAGTCCTAGGACCTTTTTTAGTCCCAACTTATAAGTCACAAGTCCCTAAAAAGTCCCTATCTGTTTGGTTCCTGGGACTTATAAGTCCTTATAAGACCATATTACAACTATAAGTCCCTATAAGTCCCTCTTTAAGAGTCTTATTTCATAAGTCCCAAATGCCCACTTTAAGTCCCTATAAGTCCCTCCTGTTTGGTTTAGATGGGACTTATAGGGACTTTTTTAAGTCCCTAAGCCAATAAGTCCCTGTAAACAAACATCCTCTAAGATCTATATGCCGACCGCAGGCGGCAAATAGGGTTAGCTTGGCCCTCAGTTGTTCGTTGTTGTTTTTTCCCAGATCCTATTTTTCTTTGCATGGTAATACGTGTCTCATTCATATCATAAAGATTAAAGTACAAGTCACGTAAGGACCGACATGACAAAACTGAAAAGATAGCCGAACATCTCTGAGCTTGACGCCAACGCCCATCACCTGCCTCCGGCACCAAGACAGCAGCCACCGAAGAAAAGAATGATGTATCGCCTCCTCACCCGAGCTCGACGCGGCTCCATCGCTGATATGCAGCTTTGCGGACCTCCAAGGTGGCTCACCAAAAGTGAAGCCCTTACCGTTGAGCGAATCGGACCGAGGCAACACCGGACACGCCATCGAACTCCGGATCGGCACCCACCGCGACTAAGGCGTCGCGGAAGGAAACCATACCGCCATCCACGAACCACTTAACCCAACACATGTTCCGTCTTCCGGATGTCGTCGATGCAGACCACAATCAGATCCGCTCTGGACTACCTCCCAAGCTCAGCGCCGCGTATTTGGAGAAAAGCGTCGTCGCAACGGCGGAGCCCGAGGACCTGAGTCCACCACGAGGATGCCGCCGCCGCCACGCCATCCTTGCTTGAACAGATGGTTTCCAAATCCATCCCCAACCATAGGACCAATGGCCTTGTCAAAAAGAATCCGCGAATCTTTATTCATTTGTCATCGTTGCCGCTGAAACAAAGGCGATGAATAGTCTAAAATCTAAACTACGAGGGAGTAAAACGATCCGCGACGCGTGGATCCGCGACCCCTCTCACCACCGACGATCGAGGTCGCCGGCGGAGAGAGCCACGGACGGACAGTCTTGGAAGATTAGGTCTCTGGCGGCTAGGGTTCCACCGCGGGGGACAGGAGGAAAGCGATTCAGGTCCTGGTATCTATCGCGATTCATTCACCGCCCCCCCCGATCAAGCTGCGGACCTTCTGGTTAACACAAGCTACGCTAACCAACCTGCTACATCCACCTTACATGCTCAATAGAAACTTCTTCATTCTTTTTATCTTACGTCTTTTTCTTTTTTCTATTCCTTTTTTCTTTGCTCTCTTTTCCTTTTTCTTTTATCATTGTTCTTTTTTATTGGGAATGGTTTTCTTCATTTTTTTATTCTTTTTCTTAATGCTAATTGAAAGAAACTTTTAAAACCATGGAACTTTTACGAAATTGATGAACTTTCATCAAATTGAATGAACTTTTTCAAAACCGAATGATTTTTTTTCAAATTCAATGAACATTTTTCAAATTTAATGAACTTTTTCAAATTCAATAAACTTTTTTCTTAAAATTCGTGAACTTTTAACTTCCGATTAGATTTTTTTCCTTCAGATTTGATGAACTTTTTTTCAAATTCGATGAACTTTTTTTGAATTCAATGAACTTTTTTAAATTCAATGAACTTTTGTTAAATTGTATGAACTTTTTTTAATTTGATGAACTATTTTTCAGAATCAATGTTTTTTTTCAAATTTGATGAACTTTTTGGCAAATTCGATGAACTTTTTCAAAATCGATGAACTTTTTCTAAGCACAAAAGTACGTACTATAGCTAACTTATTTATTTTTTTAATCTAGCCAACTGGTTTTTTTCCTTAAGAAAATGAGTGCGTACTGTAGCAATTTAGCCATAGAAAGAAAACAATCGAGGGGAGCCAGGGATCGAGGGAGCGGCGGGGGGCAGCGATCGAGTGAGCCACCGGGGCAGCGAGCGGGCGAGCCGGAGGAGCCAGCTAGCGAGCAAGCGTTACTGGGCCAGGCCCAGTCAAGCTACGCAGTGGGCGCTGCGTTCGCCAATGGGCGCTGAAGGCGCCAGAGAGGAGCTCTCCTTTTTTTAGGGTTGGCCCTTTAGGAGCTAGTTTTGGGAAGCTTAATAGAACCTTTTCGACTGATTTTTTGGTTTTTTTGGTCTTTGCTTTTTCCTTTTCATTTTTTTACCTTTTTCTTTTTCATTTTTTTACCTTTTTCTTTTTCATTTTTTTACCTTTTTCTGTTTCCTTTTTTCTGTCGTTTTCTTGCTTTCACATTTCCTTTTCCTTTATATTTGTTTCTGTTTCATTCATTTATTTTTAATTTTTTTCTATTACATGTATGAACTTTTTTGGAATTTATTTTCTCAAATTCTTTGATGTTTCTGTGAAATTCGTGAACTTTTTTGAAATGTGTGAATGTTTTTTACATTAGTGAATTTTTTCAACCTATGATCTTTTTTCAAATCTAATAACTTTTTTTCAATTTTCTGAATCTTAATAAAACTCACGAAAATTTTAAAATGCATGAACTTTTTTTTCAAATCCGTCCACCATTTCCAAATGCATGAACTTTATTCAAATCCCTGAACTTTTTGCTCGAATTTGAAAATGCATGAGACTTTCATATGCGTGAAATTTATTAAAATATGTGAAAGTTTTTTCATTTTCTCTAAATATTCATATGCGTGAAGTTTATTTCAAATTTGTGATTATTTTTGAAATCTGGGACTAGTTTTTAAAAAATGCATGTAATTTTTCATATGCGTGAAATTTATTCAAATATGCGATAGTTTTTTCAATTTCACTAAATATACAAATGCATGAAATTTATTCTAATTTTGCGAATATTTTTTAAATCCATGACATTTTTCTCAAATTCAAGAACTTTTTCCAAATTTTGAAGTTATCCTAATCCAGGGAATTTAGTAAATTCGATATTTATTTCTTAATTGTGAACTTTTTCCAAACCTGCCAACATGTGTTGCTTTCTCAAATAAATTAAATATTAGAAAACCTGTTATAGTTTTTGTCCTTGGACCACCCAGAGAAAGAGCGGAAAAAGAGGGATCTGCAGACGACGGGTGCGACGAGCGATGGACGTGGCGAGTCATGGGCCGGGCCATTTCCACGCGCCCTGTGCGTTTCAGCAACAAATTGGCGTTTAATGAGCCGAATAGTAGGTCTCACTTTTTTGTTGTTGTTTTCTGTTGCTTTTTTTGGATTAATTCATTCACTGAAACTTGGTTTTTGCCCTTTTTTCTTTGTGTGTTTTTGTTCCTTTGATTACTCTTTTTAAGTTTTTTGATTCGATTTTCCTCTATTTTTTGTGTTTTCAACTTTTGCATGCTTTATTTTTGCATGTTTTACTTTATTTATAGTTTTGTAACATACGGTAATATTTTTCCAATACATGCTGAAACTAAATTAATATACACTGAATATTTAAATAATACACTTTAATCTTTTTTTATAGTTTTCTGTTGCTTTTTTTGTCCATCCACTGAAAGTTGGGTTGTACCTATTCTTTTCTGTGGTTATTTGTTTCGGTTTGCCTTTTTGGTTTTATTTTTTCTCCTTTTTCAGATTCATTTTCTTGGATTTTTAATTTTGCACATTTCAATTTTTAATAGTTTTGTAATATATGGTGAATATTTTTCAAATACGCACTGAACTTTGTTTAGTATACAGTGAGTATTTCTAAAATAGAATCTTCTCATTTCCTAATATATGATGAACATTTTAATATACTATGGAATTTTTTTAATTATACAATAATTTTTAACACACAATGTTTTTTTAATATACAGTGCTTGCAGTGGTTTTTTAAAAACACACGATGAAATTATGATTTTTGGTGAAGAACCAAGTAAAAGACCGAAGAAAAAAGGATAAAAAACCGCCTGTGGGCACAGTGGGCGGGCCTTTTAGCCCTTTCTTCAGGCGGAGCTTCCTCTATTTGATGCGCACACGGGCGTGCAATAGGAGATCTCGGCCGCTGGCTAGGCCGGACCACGCACGCTCGCTGCCCAGACCTTTATTCATCGGCATCGTTGGCTCAATGGCCTCGTGCCGCACGAGTGGTGCTAGTCGGAGCGGGGGAATCAGTTTGCTGTCATGACTGCACAGTTCGTAGAGCACTGCAGTTACTGCTGTCCGAGGGCACCAAATCCTTGCGGGACACACACTGCAGTCTGAGGCCTGTGCCACAGCAGATACACACTACTCTATCAAGCAAATCGGAATCTTGCAGGCCGGCGGCATGGGTCGACCGTACACGCCGCTACCCTATCACAGATGCGCCGTTGATCAAGGACTTGTGAGGCAGCAGCGTTTGAATGGGAACTCCTACTGATTAGATCTACTAGCTTATCACCGATTCGGTGTTGATCAAGGATTGGATGCGTGGTCTCTACCAGATTCCTCGGCGGGCGGGCAGACCATATGGTACGTGATCGTCGTTTTCAACCGCATGTCAAATCCAGCGGAGACGCCAGTGAGGAGTTGCACGGATCTGTACCATCCTTGTCGCTTCACCGGCAACACCTCGCCGCTGCCAAGCCTGCCTGAGCTGGAAAAGGCTGCTCGCCTGCCCGGCCTCTGGACACGAGCGAACTGTCTCTGCAGGAAGAGGACGTACGCTGCCAGTCCGCTACGCCGGGCATTCAGACATCACGCAGGCAGACCAGACCAGACCAGACCCCTCTCGTGATCCATATAGGCCAGGTGCCTGCATGCCACCACCTGCAGCGCAGTGTACACCACACCAGAGGCATTCACAGGCAACACGCTGAGCACAGTGTTATCTGCTAATGCTACTACTCTACACTGTCGTCTGGCGCACTGCTGCTTGACGCCGGGATTATTCAGAAGAAACCAAGAAAGCAGAAAACGTCTAGACTCCACAGATCAGATTAGCCTCTCTCTCGTGGACCGCTCGTGATGATCAAGGGTCATGCATAGCAGCCAAGCCAGGAGCATTGTGAGCTGAGCTGGCCCGCCCCCATCACATGGATCATGGTGGATGGACGTAATATTCCCATGTCGCTCTCGTCCTTCGAGACACAGCCGCATGCGGCAGCGTTTGTTTGTTCGATCGTTCGGTCGGTTCGGTTCACCTCCACTCCAAGAGATATGCCTGTCTTGCTCGAACTGACGAGTGATCACGAGAGCATAGTAGGCGCATCAGGTTCGCGTGTGCTCCAGAGCGCAATGGCGCCGGCCTTGTTCTCTTCCTCGCTGACAAGCTCGTGCCGCGTCCGCGTCGTCGTGGGGTTAGGGTAGACGACATGTGTGCGGTGTGATGCGTGAAGATGCAGCCAGGGTAGCGTGAGTGTCCAGTGGCGCTCCAATCCGTTCCCATGTCTTCTCGTTGGCTACCCTCCATGATTGTTGGAGCCATCCTTGTTTTGTTGGTACGTAGAGGTGATCATGAATGGCAATGGCATCATGCATTGGATTCCGCGGCTCTTGCCTGGCTCTTGCCATGAGCATTTTGTATATAAGCTGCATCGCAAATTAGCAACTGTAGAGGGCAAAGTTTCTTCAGCTGCTAGTCCACTGCTACAGTTGCAGGCTCGCAGGTCGCGGCCTGCAGCTTGGAGAAAGTACCCGATCAACAGTTAAGCAGCTCGAAGGTATGCATGTATTGATGAGGAGTTCAACTGTTTGCTCACATTAACTCGATCAGGATTCAGGAGTAGTATTGGATCGGACCAACAAGTACGGCAAGAGAATCGACGGTCGGTCACATGTTTGTGAGCTGTTCCTGCATGCACATTCATGTATATCGGCTAGATTGCGGAGCTGTTATACAGTCTTCAGCAGCTGGAAGTTAACTTGTGTAGGTTGAGTACGTAATATCTTCGGAAAGGGTGTGGTTAGGTCTCAGTCGATTAAGACTTAACCAACTCTTAGTCAAGTGACACAGTATGTAAAAGAAAAAAAATCTCAAAAGAAATTTTTAGTCATTACCAAACCGATACTCTCTCAGTACATCATATGGTTGCCACTGTTGAAAAATATGCAAGTCCTACCGTTAATATAATTCCAAACATATGGTATCCCCGAGAAGCAGCTTGAACTAAATGAAGACAACCAACTAATCCAACTTCACCGCCGGGGACACCGCGAGCGATCAAGACAATGCCTTCATGAAGGTGGACGACTTCAAAGATGCCGTCGTTGTCAGGTCCAAGTACTCGTACCTAGGGTTTCCCCTGATGTTTGAAGAAGGGCAAAGGACCAAGTACTCGGACCGTTGGTTTCCCCTGAAGTACCATGGCAACGACTGCAAGATGGGACGACACTCGTGGGTGTCGCTGCTGCCAGCACCGGAAAACCGAGCAGGATGCCTTTGTCTGAGCAATCCCAAGCTGCCATGGTAGATTTCAGAGAGGAGGAAGTCGAGACACATGCCGAAACCACCTACGCAGGGAGGGGAGCAACGTACATCACCGAAGCAGGCATCAGACGTCACCGTAAGAGCGAGCTACATATCTAGCAGGAGGATGAGTTGGGCGCAGAGGTGAGCAGGGTTGGACGGCCGGGTGGAGGGGAATGCGACAACGAAGGGGATGCAAGAGCCAATATCTACAGAGGAAACGTAGCTCCCTGATGACCCACAAGTATAGGGGATCAATCGTAGTCCTTTCGATAAGTAAGAGTGTCGAACCCAACGAGGAGCAGAAAGAAATGACAAGTAGTTTTCAACAAGGTATTTTCTGCAAGCACTGAAATTGTCGGTAACAGGTAGTTTGATAACAGGATAATTTGTAACGAACAAGTAATGGCAACGGTAAATAAAGTGCAGCAAGGTAGCCCAATCCTTTTTGTAGCAAAGGACAGGCCAAAACGGTCTCAGATAATAAGCAAAGTGTTCTTGAGGGCACATGGGAGTTTCATCTGGTCACTTTCATCATGTTGGTTTGATTCGCGTTCGCTACTTTGATAATTTGATATGTGGGTGGACCGGTGCTTGGGTGTTGTTCTTACTTGAACAAACCTCCCACTTATGATTAACCCCATTGCAAGCATCCGCAACTACGAGAAAAATATCAAGATAAAATCTAACATAGCATTAAATATTTGGATCCAAATCAGCCCCTTACGAAGTAGCGCATAAACTAGGGTTTAAACTTCTGTCACTATAGCAACCCATCATCTAATCACTACAAGAGATGAGGCCTACTGTGACGAGCCAAAAAATGTCATCGAATAGCTAATAACGTCACAAATTATCCCCGAGTGACGTTTTATGGGCGTCACAAGCATCGTCATGGATTCCCCGTCACAGATTACTCCTAGTGACGGCGCGCGCAAAAGAATGTCATTGAAAATGGGACCTTCGGTGACGTTTTGTAGAACGTCAACAACTTGCTATTCCTGTGACGGTCGATTAATGTCACATGTTAGGATCAAGTATGGCATAATCTACCATATTCAGTTGTGAAGCAATGTCATTGACTTGATGCCATGTCGGCACCAACTAGACTATCCCAATTCTACAAAATGTATTTGGCAGCCTAATCATATTATAAATTCAATCATCATATTATAAAATCAATAATCTCAGCCAAATCATCCTCTAAATAACGATGAGAACAACACTGATTCACAAGTTTGACTATGACGACAATATACAAGTTTGAAACTAGTATTTAGATAACTAAGGACCACAAAAGTGGTCTTGATGATTATGTATAATTCAACAACTATCTTCCATCATAGAAGGATGACCTTCATGCAGCACCACTAAGTTTCTCGAGCCCTTGATTGAGAGCAAAGCAATCAGGTTCTCCATTTCTTGTTCCTTCTTTTCCGCGGCTTCACTCTTATCTTGTTGGCTCTTCTTCACAACTTTAAATATTCTTGGTTCTTCCTCTCCATCTCTTCAAGTGTTCTATCTTGGTGCCTATAAACTGACGAAACAAGCAGTGTTGCATGCTAGTTTGTAGAAAACATAGAAGACAACATGGTATAGAGTACCACTAAGAAGCTTACAATCTATTAAATTATGAATCTGAAGTGGGCAGTACCTTATTAAATGTGTAGGCAAACATGCAGATGGGCCAATCAAACACTATATGCAATAATAAGTTATAGTGGTTAAAGAATATGCTAAGGGACAACAAGATTTCATTTATCAATCTAGAAAACCAGCAAGCTTCATCAATAAGACAACAGGTCAGTAACTCAATTATGTTTTCATTTGCATTGTCACGAGTGCACTGTGCACACAAAAGTAGAAAACATGAAACAACAAGAACATAAAGAGAAAAACATAGAAGTAAATGACATTTGCATTTCTTGCCTCTGTACCTTTCTGTTCAATTCTTTCTTCTAGATCTCGAATCCATGGATTTGTGTATTTGGCATGGTAGAACCTTCAGGTGCCTCGGTCAAACAAGTCAGAGAAAAAGAGGCACCAAATCAACACTGACTTATGCAAGTCGTCACTAGTACAAATATGAAGATACTGAACAGAGAAAGCAACAGCTAGATTAATTAGTACGAGTAATAGAGTGGAGGGGCAGAAATTTTCAATCAATCTGCAGGTAATTAGTCAAATATTTAAAATACTTGTAGTGCACAGTGACATACACATGATATGAGGAAGACGGAATTAAAGTCACTGAATCCACAATAATGTACAATATATTACCATTGTGTTGGACATAGTAAGAGCAACCTCCTCTTCATCTCGCAAATATATATTTGATCATGAAATAGGAATTTTAGCTTGTACGAATAGATTGCTTGGAGTTCTTGCAGGATAATATACTGTCAAACCACTATGGTGTTTTCATCATAATGATAGATAATGGCTCAATAAACAACAAACTATATGGATGACGAAAAGATTAAATTTGAATTTATTTGTTCATCAGTCAAAGATAAACATTCTTTGGGAAGAAAGGTAAAATCCATGTATAGTTTGTAGAACCCTATATGAGAAGGCCACTCTCTGTATCTCCACAAATGTTCACGAATTTGTGTGATTTGATGTCTAAAATTAATGTTCAGACTAACCTTCACTATAACACTCAGCATGAGCGGTAAGCTATCTCAAAACATATCAACAAAAAAACAAAGACCAACCTTGACTTTTAGGAAAAGACCTTCTGCACTTAATCTCAATTAGATATTTTATTGTCTTGTGCATTAGCATGCACTTACAATAATCTGTCCATCTGAATGCGATAATTATGATCATGTTAGATTGGTAAAATAGAAATAGGTCTATGAGTAATCTGAATACTGATTAGTAAAAATAGTCAGCCAAAATCCAATTTCAGGTTATAGAGGAGACTAACAAGAAAGCAAAGGTCTCCTAAAAAATTTCTTTAGCACGAGTTCTTCACGACCAATACTATCTGCTTGGTAGAGTACAGTAACTAAATGTTTGGAAGAGCGAAGGAATAACATCTACTCCCTCCGTTCTGATTTACTCGTCGTGGTCTTAGTTCAGTTCAAATTTGAACTAAAACCACGACGAGTAAATCGGAACAGAGGGAGTACATTCATAACAGTGTTATTAGTACAGGGTGTTGTGTCACATATAATAGGGCTAGGAGAGTAGCTGAAAATAAACTTCAGCGCAGAATTGTGCACCTAATACATTGAAAAGGAATTAAAGAAAGGCAATGTAAGTGGTTTCCCCACTCGCAGTGAATCACATCATTGATCTACCTTACCTAGATCTTCTAGTTTAAATATGAGTATATGCCTCGCAACCTGCAAAGAGGACCTCCCTTTGTTAACATGAGAAAGAGTAAAACGACACCCGAAATTAAATTTGGACTAATCAGTTACAGCCACAACAGATAGAATTTTGGAAAATATACCTAGTACAAAAAGGGAAGGTTATACTGAGCGAAAGGAAAGAATCTCGACCACCACCGTCCTTAGCGAGCCTCGCTCCACCTCCATGACGGCGGCGAGCTGCCGAACAACAAGTCGCAAGATACAACCCCATGCCGCCGTCATTAGGATCATCAGTCATAGCCTCCCAAAGTCCCAATGCCATTGGCAACCAGAAGAAGCTCGCGTGGTCGTGGGAGCCGGACTTGGGAGGAAATTGTGTTGGTGCCAGCGCTATGGTCGGGTCAACGCGGGAGCCTCTGACCACAGCCGGCAACGATGAGGCGAGATATTAATGTCCCCTGTACAGGCTGGCGGCTCCGATGTCGGCCGGCCAGGGGTGGAGGCTGATCGTTGCGGGGAGTGCACACGCTGGTCGGGGCTTGAGGGAGCGCGGACGAGCAGCCGTCCGGGAGAAGGCACGGGGCGCGGGGCGCTGGCGCTCGAGGGCGCGGCGGCGACTGCAGACAGGATACGCCGCCGGGATCCTTCAATCTCGCCTCGCCTCGCCTCTTGATGCGGTTGTGGGGGAGGGGGTGGGGAGATAAGGTAGAAATCGGAAGAGGTAGTTTCGCACGGCTGAATAAAAGAAGCAAGAAATAATTGCGTGGGTGGGTGACACGTGGGGACACCGAGGAATGGGAAGTAAATTTTAGAAAAATGAAGGTCAAAGTATTTTTAGTGGACGGAAGGTTTATTTTCAGAGTGAAATATATGTGCAATTTCTTATAATTAGCATAATTTAATACCAAATTATTTTCAAAAAAAATAATATCTAGAAAAACATTAAGGCGGCTTTAGGCGCGGCCTTGCAAATCGACCACCTCACCAATCCCACGATCAACATCATGTGCACAAATTCGCTTCCCAAACATCAACTAGACGATTTGAGAACGTGATCATTAGGGTGATTTCAAAACGTATACATTGCTACATGAAAACCTGTGAACACTAAAATATATTCTAGTTCATGTTGAGTTTTTTCACATATAGTCAAGAGTAACATTGGTTAGATAAGATCGTATGGTGCATGCACGGCATATGTATAATTCTATTCGAAGATGGCTTACTAGTAAAACATTTGTTGTTTTAGAATATTTCCAAATCGCCATGTAGCTCGTGATCGATTCATGCACGCCTCTTAAACAAATTATAATAACTTCCTACTGTATGTCGTATAGGTGTTAGACCATTATAAAGATATGTTAGCACATTTTTGTATGAATGAACACGTGAGCTCTAGCCTAATGGCAACGAAGTTAGAAAAGACCATGGAGGTTGCAGGTACAAACTCTTCGAACCACTTATTTTCCTTTGAGTATATTTGACTGAACAAGAAAAACTGCATCACTTAATAACATGTAAAGAAACTATGGCGGCTCCCACTATTAACATTAACATGTGGGCCCCAGGCTATGGTAGGATCCTACTGCTAGTCATTACATGGCGAATAAGAGCATCACACATTTGTAACAATATGTGACCCTAGTAGGTTCATCACAGAAATTACCAAAACGTCACAGAAATTGGCATCCAGGTGGTGCTCGGTGCCCTAGTTAATTTAGTGACATTAATCGTCACCGATCTGCAGTAATAAGTGACACGACCTCCAAGACGTCACACATTAGGTATTTCTGTGATGTTGTTGACCAACGTCACGAGGATTTTCGTCACAGTATCTCAATATTCTTGTAGTGAATAACTACTCCAGAATGCATTCCCTTAGGCCCAAAGATGGTGAAATGCCATGTAGTCGACGTTCACATGACACCACTAAGGGAATCACAACTTACATATTATCAAAATATCGAACACATATCAAATTCACATGATTACTTGTAACATGACTTCTCCCGTGACCTTAAAAACAAAAGTAACTACTCACAAATGATATTCATGCTCAAGATCGGTGGGGTATTAAATAGCATAATGGATCTGAACATATATTCTTCCACCAAATAAAACATATAGTAATCAACCACAAGATGTAACCGACACTACTAGTCACCCACAGGTACCAATCTGAGGTTCCGGTACAAAGATTGAACACAAGAGATGAACTAGGGTTTGAGAGGAGATGGTGCTGTTGAAGATGTTGATGGAGATTGCCCTCCCAAAGATGAGAGGGTTGTTAGTGATGACGGTGGCTTTGATTTCCCCCTCCGGGAGGGAAGTTCCACCGGCGGTACCGCTCCGCCGGAGGACAAAAGTGCTCCTGCCCAAGTTCCGCCTCGAGACGGTGGCGCTCCGTCCCGAAAGTCTTCTCCTTATTTTTTTTCTAGGTCAAAATGACTTATATACCAGAAGAGGGGCACCGGAGGTGGGCTGGGCTGGCCACAACCCACCAGGGCGCGCCTGCGGGGGCCTACTGGTGTCTTATGGTCACCAGGTGGCCCCCCTCCGTTAGTTATTTGCTCCAGTACTTTTTATATATTACAAAATAGTTCTCCGTGAAATTTTTCAACTTATTTGGAGATGTGCAGAATAGGTAACTCTAACGTAGCTTTTTCAGGTCCAGAATTCCAGCTGCCGGTATTCTCTCTCTTTGTGCAAACCTTGCATATTATGAGAGAAAATGCATCAGAATTACTCCATAACGCATTATTATGCATGAAAACATTCTAAATAACTGTAGGAAAACATGATGCAAAATGGACGTATCACTCCCAAAGCTGGAGCCAGAGCCACTAGGACGCTGACAAGCCCAAGAAGCTGGAAGGAAATGCAGCTCCCAAAGCACGTCGGGTCCAGAGCCGCGCTAACATGAACACCGGTCGACCATGAACACGGGAGGAGGATGCATATCTATGGCCGTTAGGAGCGCAGTCACGAGGGAAAGAGGGCCACCAGGAAAAGCTTGTGCACCCACCGCGCCACACAGCCGACACACTGCAAATGCTGCCGTCACCGGGGCACCACCAGGGACCTCCACGGACTCCGCACCAGTGCCATCACCGTATCTCAGGGGATGGGTGGGGTGGGGCGTGGGGCACCGCGACACGAGGGTGGCCTAGGTTGACAGAGTTAAATCCGACATATCTCAGGGCAGGGGTTCTTGAGCTAAGAATCATGACACGATGTTAACAGGGAAATGAATTTCACCCGGGTTTGGGCTATCGGGGGAGATAATATATATCATGCACTAAAAGAAATATGTCAACTTTCGACAATCACTATTGGTCGCTGAATGGTCATTGTTTTTCATTTGCAACCAAAAACAGCTGGTCAAAAGCTGGCGGTCATAAACTGAAATTAGCGACCTTTTTTGTGATATGTAAAAGGTCTTTGGTTCCACGACCAAATTTTTGGTCACTAGCAACCTCCCCAAGCCACGTAGGGATCCAGCGTGGCAAGCTGACATGGATAAGAATTAGCCCGGTCCAATTCGACGTTCTACATGTGCCAAGCCCACTAATACAGCCTTTTTATTGTATATTGTTCTGTTAATTTTCTCTTGCTACATGGGCCTAGCCCAACAATTTGGCCTTTTTATTTTTTAAGGCATGGCCTTTTGCGCTCCATTTCTTTTAATTTCCAGTTTTTTTGTCAGCTCCAGTAATGGGTCCCAATTGTCAGATTTTTCATGGCAGTGGTTCCAAATTGCTTTTTCACAGCTTATTAATAAGCAGTATATATCAAACAGAAAGAAGAGAGAAGCATATGAAAATCTTCAAATAAGAACCAAAATAGGTTTATTACAATATATTCTGTACAAAACAGAACATATGAAACTCCATACACTCGTTCACATCACAACAACCAGTTTAACCGTCAAATATTGCATGCCCAGGAACTTCAAACTTGCACGTAGATAACCATACAATATTACACACAATCACAAATATTGCGATCGACAAATAAAACGCTCTGCCAGTGTAAAGCTAGCTACTCTTGGATACCACGGAACATGCTCTTCAACATAGGAAGAAGTCATCAACGAAGTTCTACCAACAACACAAGCTCCATTCACCTACAAGAACAGAATGGAATATCAAGTACTTGGATCGTTCAAGCAGATTACAACCAACATATATATAAAAGTACATCAGGAAATATGATGGAGCAAATCAGACAACAGATATACTCCCAGGTTTGGACATAAATAGTGTCAGATCAAGCAGAAGATAATAATGCAGTAAACATGTGGTCACATCCTCTTTGACCCTCTTCAGATCAATGAATCTACATAGCTTCAATTTTCTTTGTGCTTTACAGCAAAGAGCAAAACTAAGGAGGGCAAAGCATAGTTGATGATGGATTGGTGAATTACCTCGATGGCGGACTTGATGGTAATGTCGGTCCTTCTGGAGCTAGTAGTGTTCGTCCACAGACATAAGCATAGAAAAGAAAACATGATTTCAGCGAAACTAAAACTGCCAATGAAAGTTGAATAACAATGCAGCTGATTAGCTCTTAGCATGGAGGAACATCACCAAATTAAACAAGATGGTTGTTCAAGTTTCTATATGAGTATTCATGATTTCAGTTTGTCATCGTCGTTTAAATAGCTTGGCAAACATTGACAACAAAGAAAATAAAATTAACTCAATAGCTTTGTGAGCATGTAGTAGATTGTTCAGATCCTAATGAAATACATGGCAAAGAAGCTTGAACTATACTAGCAACAGAAAGCAGTCAGCAGTATCTGAGAGTGACTGACGGTTGTTTCAACAAACAAACAGTTTCTTGACATCTTAACACGGACCAAAGAACCGTTGTTACTTCACAATGCAGATAAATAGATTGACTCTAGCAAGCAAGGACCTGACCTCTCCTCTTGGATGAAAGTAAGAGGGTTTCAGTTTTCTTGTCACAAATTTGATGGCTAATGTGGTGGTGCAGTAAGAAAATAGGATTGTACCCAGGGTATAGCGTGAGGAGAGGGAGAGAGATACCTTCCATGGTGTCAGCCAACACTTGGGCCGGAGAAGCAAGAAGTAGACGGACTGGTGCTCTTCTTTGTGGTGCACTTCTGCATGACACGAATAGTATTTTCTTGTTGTTGATGTCTTGATCAATCTGCTACCAGCATGCATGGTATACAAACGACGCACACGTAGGGATCTCCATCAATTTCCATTCCTTGTTGACACCCGACCACCATCCTGCACAGATTAATTAGCATGCATGCCAATAATGACAAATAATCAAGACTATTATGCAGCACGACAAAAATTCGTTAAGAAACATGCATCTTCAATAGGCAAGATCTAATATTACTAGTCAAAGCACGCATACTAACATCACAAACATGCATCATATAGTAGTTCAACATTGTATATTGCAAGTCAACAGTTATCACGGAGGACAAAATAGCATAAGATGAATGATGGCACTCAAATTCTAATCTCACATAGATAAAATTCACTGCCATAGTAACAATACATCTCACTTGGATATATCTAAGAAATCCAGTTAGTTCTCATAAGCAAGTGTTCTCAGATTTGCCTTAACATGACAACTTAAGGTAACACAGTGAAATGGATAGAACAATAAAAGAAACAACTCAGATTACGCACATAGCTCTATCCATAGTGCCAGCTATCTTATATTTACTAATTAGAGGCACCATACGAGACGCCACGTTAATCCTGGAGATTAGAAAATTTCATCCGTTAGATTGACGAATTATTAATTAACAGCCATCAGATAAAATAATGCTCTCTCCACCAATTGTACATGAGCTGGACTCCTCTCTTGATGGCCGTAAGATAAAATAATGTTCAATCCATCAATTGTACGTGAGATGGACTTCTCTTTCCTTTACGTAATAGAAACAAAGTAGAAACCTAGGGAATAGGACTCATATGGTTGCTTTCCATATCTTGCCGTAATATAAAAAGGAAGAAACAAAAAAAAGTATGATCGTGAAATCTTCCTTCCAGTTGATTGGCCGGTGGAAGCTACAGAGAAGTCACAGCCTGTGTCCACGTGTCTCCATGCATGTCTGCAACAATTGATATTACTTCGCAGTCATGTATTCATATCTTACTCTTGGTCGGTTCCCCAGTGGCCACATGGATTGACGATGGCTACAAATACTTGATGGATAATCTCATGTTCTTCTATTTTTTTTTATGAATAGTGTACCCAGTAAGCATCATTTTCTGTCATGATCTACCTAATTTCTATTCGAGCCTCCCACCAACTACGTATGCCCAAAGATTTGAGGTTTGATTGAAATTTTGGTGTTCTTAGCAATCAACAATAGCGATTGTAAAGTTATAATTCTTATTTAATGTCGATTATTCAAGAAGCAGACGTGTCGATGTTTCGGGTTATCAGAGGGAAAGAAGACCGAGATGTATGAATTTTTACGGCACCTAATAGTGATCTCCATGAAAATAGAAACACTAACTAGACATATACTTTAAAAACATGGAAACCTAAAGACGGTATGCGAAATAAGACTACACGGGGGTCGCCGACCCAAGGTATTCATGAGCGCTTTGTGCTGGGCGTGGTGGACTGGTCAGGAGGCTCATACAAGGAGACTGGCGAGATTGGCCTGCAGCAGCCATTATGTAACTCCAATAGCTTATTTTGTCTACATGTAAATGCAAGATGCATATTTCTTCAAGATACAATCAAAGGTAGGTTTGATATTACTCGACGTGTGCCTTAGCTATATATAGTCCCCACTTTACCTTAAATAAAAATTCCATAATATAAAAAATAAAATAAAATTCCATGACACCAGTACGATAAAGTTTAAGTGAAGTATCTAAGAAATACAACAATATCAGTTTTTTAGTTGTACACCAATATTTGTGGACTTAACATATCTGGCTTGAAAATCACATATTTTCTGACAGAACATAGTGCATGGATCTGTTCATTATCACTAATAAAAATGAATATTTGCATATTCTCTAGACAAACATTACACATTTATATTTTATGTAAATAGTAATGAATGGTTCAATCCTTAAAAATCATTAGACGTAAAAAAAATTGTATAAAATGTTTATGGCCACATATATGCTCGATAACAAAAACAGGACCAAACTCTATATTTCCGTGGGAAAACAACAACACATCATACATTAACTAAATGTTGCATTTCCAACACTATAGCCAAATAATATATACATGACCTTCTGAAAACTAATGTTTTACATATTTTATAAAAATTTGAGGTTCTTGGGCGGAACAGGATAAATATCACACTTTTGTGACACATAGACGGTCCAAAAAACGTATGGTACCAACAATACAAATAAATGAGCTTATTTAGGTCAATCATTTTCCCCGTAAGTAAATACAATGTTTAACATTAATCAATCAAAATATCAACATAAATATACCGTATATTTTAATTAAAGATTTGCTAGCCCGTGCAGGTGCACGGGTTCGATGACTAGTAGATAAAATCATGCACACTCGAATATAAATTGAACAACACCAACCAGACATTGTCATTGTCGTCTACAAATAGAAGTGTAACATTACTTTCCAGCAATCAGAAAGAAAACTTGGGTGCCTGCTTCTAGTACACAAGCTCAGGTAGTGCAACATGTCTAGCAGAACAATAGCAGCAAAATGTCAGCAGCAAGCACTAAGGCCGGACCGTTGAGATGGTGATTCCTATGGCTTTCTCCTCCACATGTCAGCAGCAAGCACTAAGGTCGATCTCATCGAACGCCACCGCCTTGGCACTCCCGGCCTCCACCAATACCTGCCAAAAGACCCATTTAGAATTCAGATCACACCTACACATGATGAACCATTCAAATTTGAACCGACTTGAAGCAGAGAAGGCCTGATCTGACTGACCTTGGTGATGGCGGTGGTGAGGGCAGAGCAGGTCTTGCCGTGGTCGAAGTGCCTGATGGTGCCGACGTTGACGTGGGGCTTCCTGCGACATAGATTCAAGCGAGAGATCACTCAAATTCAGGGGTAGTGGATCTGTGCAGAAAGGGTAGGGAAGGGGGCGCTCACGTGCAGGTGAAGGTGGCCATGGACCTCGCCCGGAGGCCCGCGGACGGCGCCGGCGGCTGGGGGCCCACGGCCACGGGTACGTCGGGAGCGAGGCAATGCAGTAGATCACGGCGGCCCGGAGGGCAGGGTAGGCGAGGACGCGGCGGGTGCTGCCCCGGAGCACTGCTAGGAAAAGGCCTGCTAGTGGCGCACTACAGGTGCGCCACTAACACCACGCCATTAGAATTTTTTTACTAATGGCGCACCTGTGGTTAGTATACCAGATACTAATGGCGCACCACATAGAAGTGCGTCATTAGTAACAATTTTTTTTCAGATTTTTTTTTAAAAAAATTCAATTTTTTTTCTAATTTTTTTCGTTTTTTCTTAATCTCGGGTCACTATGGCTTAATCTCAGGTCAATATGCTTAATCTCAAGTCAAATCGCACTAAGTGGTCAAACTTACCGGAAGGTCACCCATCCTCACACTACTCCAGCCCGAGCACGCTTAACTTCGCAGTTCTATCCAACCCCAGCACCACCTCACTTAACAGGCACTTGTTGATATATCTATCATATCAATCCTATTAAACCTTGTTGATGTGCTGGACTTTGTTCATGTTCATGAGTATGATGAAATTTTGAAAAATATTTCAAACTTCCTGGTCATATTACGTATCATTTTTTGAAAAAAAATTCCAAAAAAAATTGAAACCAATTTTTTTTTCCTGTTACTAGTGGCGCACCTAGCAAACGGTGCGCCACTAGTAAGTTTGAAATTTTTTGAATTTTTTTGCCTCTAGATCTTGAAAGCCCCGTAACTTTTTTCTGTTAGGTTTTTGAGGATTTTGAAAATGTTTAACGCCGGTTAAATTCGGATGTAACTTTTCAAGTAGATGATTTTTCATATAAAACTTTTTAATCCGAGTTCGTATGCAAAAGTTATGCCCCTTTTACAAATTCCAGAGAGATTTTGCAAATAAAGTCGAAATTCATATTTGTAAATTTTCCCAACAACTAGACCACATATCACATGGGAAACTTATTTTCTTTTATTTTTTTGACATTTCCATCATTTTCTTTTATTTTTTTAAACTGAAAAGGCGGTCTAGGGGGGAGGGTGCATTCGGTGGATTTTTTGGGCCAAGTTAGTAATGGCGCACCGTGGGAGTGGTGCGCCATTACTAGTTCAATTAGTAATGGCGCACCACTCCCAAGGTGCGCCATTACTAGTTTTAAAAAATAAAAAATTTGAAAAAAACATTACTAGTGGCGCACCATGGATGTGGTGCGCCATTACTAGTTTTAACTAGTAATGGCGCACTATCCCCTGGTGCGCCATTACTAGTTTTGAAAAAAAAACTAAAAAATTTGAACAAAAATTACTAGTGGCGCACCGTGGATGTGGTGCGCCATTACTAGTTTTGAAAAAACAATTTGTTACTAATGGCGCACCGTGGATATGGTGCGCCATTAGTATTTGGACACTAATGGCGCACCAACACATTGTCTGGTGCGCCATTAGTATATAGTAGTGGTGCACCACATGTCTGGTGCACCATTAGTGTCCATATCATTTATAGCCCTTTTCCTAGTAGTGCGAAGATGAGCAGCTCTGGAGCCTCTGGCGATCGAGGTCGACGACGCAGATCAGTCGACGACGGCGGTGTGGATCTGGGCGCTCGATTGAACTCCTTGCGGCCTTCCCTCCTTCCTTCGTTCCTCGCTTCCCTTCCCTTGGGAGAGGAAGGAGAAGGTGTGGGTGGCGGCGTGGGGTGGGATGGGAGGTGAGATTCCGCGGTGGGGCTGGGATCGGGATCGAGGTCATGAGCGTCGGTGGAGTTATTGGGAGGGAGAGAACAAGGGGTCGCGAGGAAGGAAGAAAGAGAGGAGGCGGGGGGGGGGGGGAGTGGATGGAAGATGTGTAAAGGACAGTGCTAGGGTTTCGGCTTAGGTGGGGTTGATGGGGGAGGCGAGGGGTGAGGGCTGCCGTTGGATCTGGGAGGATCCAACGGTGTTTAGGCATGATCCGCTTGTGTTGTCTATGGACCAATCAAAACGCAATACATCGTACAACATTATGACCATTTAAATTGGTCGCTGTAGATATACAAATAAGATGTTAAATCATGTTAGCTATTTTCTTGACCTGAGAAATTCGTACAAATTGAAAAAATGAAAATCCTTCTCATCGTGTCATCAAATGTGACATAGTTTTAAGAATAAAATAAATAACAAACTAGTAATAAAAAATATCTTTAAAAGAAGTGTCCTTAGAAATGTCCGTCGTAGTTCTTTTTCGAGTGCTTAGAATGAGTTTTTTTGTGAAGGACCTACCATATATTTGTTGCAAAATTGAACCAAATCAATTTTCTAAAATATTAGGCCATATTTAATGAACAATTGACCAAATGGTTGGGTTTCAAAAGTTTTTATCCACCTCTCCTGAAAAAGGCAAAATACCGACGATTCAGGTGGAAGTGGGTCAAATTTGAACTGCAGCTACCTCATAGTTTGCTCTTTATTTTTTCCAAAAATCATGTTTAGGTTCAAAAGTATCTATTTAATCAGAGAAACACAAAAAAAAATCCAAGATTCAACCACTAGCTAGCAACGGTCATGCCCGCAATTTTGACCGCATTTTGAAACGGGCATTAAAAATTAAAAAAAAAAATCAAAAAATTGGAAAACCTTCGCATTGTGTCATTATATGTGACCTAGTTACTAGGAAAAATAATAAACTTGTAATACAACAATCTTTTAAAAAAAGTGTTCTCAGAAATGAGCTATCATGTGTGAAGATTCATGGCTTTTAAGCCAAATGATCAATCTTATGGCCACATGCATGGCATAGGTCTTTCAAATGATATTATATTGTGCACAAGGGTGCATCTTGGAATGGCATACAATGTTGCCTAAGGAAGTTTTCATTTTCTTTGGACGAAAATTTCATTTTCCATTTTTTGAGTGCCCGAAATGAGTTTTTTTGTGAAGGACCTACCATATATTTGTTGCAAAATTGGACCAAATCATTTTTATAAAATATTAGGCCATATGTAATGCACAATTGACCAAATGGTTGGGTGTCAGAAGCTTTGATCCACCTCTGGTGAAAAAGACAAATTTCGGCCGATTCCGCTGGAAGCGGGTCAAATTTGAACTGCAGCTGCATCATAGTTTGCTCTATATTTTTTCCAAAAATCATTTCTAGGTACATAAGTATCTATTTAATCAGCGAACCATCAAAAGTTTTGCAAGACTCAATCCCTAGCTAGGAACGGTCAAGCCCGCCGTTTTGACCGCATTTTGAAACAGGCATAAGAAATTAAAAAAAATCAGAAAATTGGAAAACCTTCGCATTGTGTCATTATATGTGACCAAGTTGCCAGAAAAAATAATAAACTTGTAATACGGTAATTATTTTAAAAAAGTGTTCTTAGAAATGAGCTATCATGTGTGAACATTCATGGCTTTCAAGCCAAATGATCAATCTTATGGCCACATTCATGACATTGTTTGTTCAAATGATCTCATATTGTGCACAAGGGTGCATATTGGAATTACAAACAATGTTGCCTAAGGGAGTTTTCATTTTCTTTGCACGGAAATTTCATTTTCCATTTTTTGAGTTCCCGAAATGAGTTTTTTTTATGAAGGGCCTACCATATATTTGTTGCAAAATTGGACCAAATCATTTTTATAAAATATTAGGCCATATTTAATGAACAATTGACCTAATGGTTGGGTGTCAGAAGCTTTGATCCACCTCTGGTGAAATAGACAAATTTCCGTCGATTCCGCTGGAAGCGGGCCAAATTTGAACTGCAGCTGCATCATAGTTTGCTCTTTATTTTTTCCAAAAATCATTGCTAGGTACATAAGTATCTTTTTAATCGGAGAAACATCAAAAGTTTTGCAAGATTCAACCCCTAGCTAGGAACGGTCAAGCCCGCCGTTTTGACCGCATTTTGAAATGGGCATAAGAAATTAAAAAAAATTTGGTAAACCTTCGCATTGTGTCATTATATGTGACCAAGTTGCCAGACAAAATAATAAACTTGTAATATGGTAATTATTTTAAAAAAGTGTTCTTATAAAATGAGCTATCATGCGTGAAGATTCATGGCTTTCAAGCCAAATGATCAATCTTATGGCCACATTCATGGCATAGTTTGTTCAAATGATCTCATATTGTGCACAAGGGTGCATGTTGGAATTCCAAAGAATGTTGCCTAAGGGAGTTTTCATTTTCTTTGCACGGAAATTTCATTTTCCATTTTTTGAGTGCCCGAAATGAGTTTTTTTGTGAAGGGTACCACATATTTGTTGCAAAATTGAACCAAATCAATTTTATAAAATACTAGGCCATATTTAATGCACAATTGATGAAATGGTTGGGTGTCAAAAACCTTGATCCACCTCTGGTGAAAAAGACAAATTTCTGCCGATTAAGCAGGAAGCGGGACAAATTTCTGCCGATTAAGCAGGAAGCGGGTCATAGTTTGCTCTTTATTTTTTCCTAAAATCATTTCTAGGTACATAAGTATCTATTTAATCAGAGAAACATTAAATTTTTTCCAAGATTCAAGCCCTAGCTAAGAACGGTCAAGCCCGCCGTTTTGACCGCATTTTGAAACGGGCATAAAAAATTCATGGCATAGTTTGTTCAAATGATCTCATATAGTGCACGAGTGTGCATCTTGCAATGAAGAACAATGTTTCCTAAGGGAGTTTTTATTTTCTTTGGACAAAAAATCAATTTTCCATTTTTTTAGTGCCCAAAATGAGGGTTTTTTGTGAAGAACCTACCATATATTTGTTGCGAAATTGGACCAAATCAAATTTCTAAAATACTAGGCCATATTTAATGTACAATTGATGAAATGATTGGGTGTCAAAAGTTTTTGATCCACCTCTCGTGACAAAGACAAATTTCCGCATATTCATTTTCCATTTTTCGAGAATATTAGACCACATTTTATGAAGAAATTTGTGTACACTAGAAACATTTTTTATAGATATTAAATGGGTTTTAGTTACATCATTAACATTTTTAATAAATATTTTGAATATATTGTTTATATATGTTTAACTTTTTTCAAATACATGATTAACATATTTTCATATATTTCCAACAAAAAAACATGTTTCCATACATACCCTTTGATGTTTATATTTGTTTTTACACATTGTATATTTTTGTATGCATATAAAACATTGTTGATATTGGTTAGAAAAAATTAAATACATGAAAAACTTGTCATTTTCCCATTTTCGTTGGGCTGAATATATGTTTTTTGTGAGTAATATGAGGGCATCCACATTTTTTCCTGGATGGGTCAAGGCCTACATGGCACACATATTTTTTTAAAAGAAGGTGGCCTCGTTCCACCGAGGCCCAAGCCCACCTTGAGCGGCACCTTAAGTACCAATGCATCCACGTTCACAACCTCAGGGCCATTTATATTGGTCGTAATCAGGTAGAAATAAGGTCGTTGACCACTCTTGTCCGCTTTATGACCATTTGGTGTAAGGCAATTTCAGGGTTTGAGCCCTTCCAAGCGAAATGGCTGTGGATTTACGACCAATTCAGCTGGGGTCACTAAGAGAAGGTCACAAGTTGACAAATTTCTTGTAGTGATGCATCCTGCTTGAGTTTATTGTGTTGGATTGAGTATGAAGTACAGATGATCTACCCTGAGATTGTTATGTGTCCTCTGTGAGCTCTACCCCCTGCTTTATATAGATGTCTTGGGGGGGGGGATCTAGGGTTATTATATCCTAGACAGCTATGTATGGGGACACCAAAGCTTTGACGAATCCAGCATCTTTGAGTACACGACACGTCTTCTGGAGCCTTCCTCTTATGCGTGATGGGCTACCAGATGTGACCCACTTCTAAATCGATATTGGGGTCCTGAGCCTAGCCCACCAAGCCAGGAGACGACATGGTGAGAGGCCCCCTAGTCATGACACCATCATTAGCCCTTGAACCACTCTTCAAGTTTGGACACACCTCGGTACACATCCGACCCGCTCTTTGTCTTCGGTCGTTGGTCTTGAAAACTAGTGCAACGAATCCTTCTTCCGTAGCCAAGTCTTGATCGTCGGATTGTATCCAAGGTGTTCGGAACCATCTCGGTTTCTCACCAGTGTCTGTGTGTAGTTATGCTGAATTACGCGTTGGAAATGTTACCGTGCGGTGGTTCCTTAGGCATGAAGTATTCCCGCACTCAGGACATGATGATGATCCGATCTGGCTTGGACAAACACAAAACAATTTTAGCCATTGTCCCTCCTGGACGGAAAATATGGCGTGTGGACGTGGGTTAAGGGCCCACCATCGTCATGTCCCATCAAAAAAGAGATCTTGTGTATCGATAGGCATGGTGATTAACTGTTGCCCCCTTGATGCTCGCATATGATTTACACACGTACGTGGGAAAATGGGGGGTTACAACCACGCGGTGTGGACATGCTGCACCGCTTTGCGTTTCACCTCTCTTATGGTGAGAGGTGACAAGTGAAAGCACATGCACTTCCTTGGTGGTTTTGGTAATTCATGTCAACATACATGATTTTGGGGTAATGTTTTCCTTGAGTGTATTTCAGGAGGGGTTCAGCTTAGGCAAACCTTTGGATTGTGAATGTGGACCCCTCAAGATGAAAAGGACATGGTGTTGTCAAAGCTTCAAGACTCTACATTTTTGGTTAAGTGAACCAAGATCATATTGAGTCTATAGGAAAGTCAATACTATTAAACGGGATGATGTTTTGATTACGGTCTATCTGCTCAATTCCTTAGAGATACTGCTCCAAAACACCCAGCTACACTCTCGGATTCATCTATCACTACTGCAGGATGCTGCTAATGCGACACTACAATCAGAGACCCTTCGACGAAACTATGTGCGATGCATTAATCGCAAACGGTGATGTAAAAAACCATAAAAAAGATGCAAAACATTTGTGATGGCAGATACATCAAACACGATTCAGATTTTAATTGCGTGTGCGACGCGGGGCTACAGTTCAATTCAATTAACTGTTTGTGATGAGGCAGAACAACATAAACGGGCAGCCAGATGAAGGCGTGTGCAATATAAGACTTACAGTTCACTCGGATAAACTGTTTGTGATGATACAGCACAACTGAAACATGGAGTCAGATGAAGGTGTGTGCGATATACGGCATACAGTTCACTCGGATGAACTGTTTGTGATTAGGCAACACAAAAGAAACGGTCAGCTAGATCAAGGTGTATGCTATATACAGCATATGGTTCACTCGGATGAACTGTTTTCGATTAGGCAACACAACAGAAACGATTCAGGAAGATCAAGGTGTGTGCAATGGAGGGAATAAAGTTCATTTCAATAAACTGTTTGTGTTTAGCCAAGAGAATAGAAACGTTTCATGTAAACAAGATATGTGTGATACGCGGCAAATATCCAATTACATAGGTGGCTAGTACACACATGACATTTCCACACACCAAAGTAAACTATTACATGCATAATTAACTAGGATAAATGATCATCTGATCATCATCTACTTCTTGTGACGCTTGCCTCCAACTCCACTGCTCTACTAGGATAAACAGAACAGTATTCTTTACTGTGAATAGTGTGCTCTGTTGGGCACACAAGTATATGGATGATAGCCTTGGGCGATCAATGTGCCCGCACGTGTCGTGCTAGCTCTATGTTCCTTTTATGCTAAGTTTCCATTAATTGATGGCGTTTTATGAACACGCCACCATTTCCTCACCGGTTTCCCGCCGCCACCCAGCGATATTGCGCATAAACCTAAGCGACGCACAATGCACGGAGGCAACAAGCGCAGCCTGTAGCACATCCACCTTTTCCAAGCATGCCAACCCACCAAAGCGCCGCCTCTGCTACCAACCTCCTCAATGAAGAAAACGAGAAGGCGCCACGACCCTTCGAGGCCGAGGCGCTCCCCGGCAACGAGATAACGACGTCGTGATGCGCATCATCGCCAGGGTTGAGCAGACCCTTGGCGCATGGCGCTTCAGTGCCGCGGATCAAGATAGACATGTCAGTGTCGACAGGCTGCAGCTCGCCGCACAACATGATCGATGGTGCGCCACAGAACAAGCTAGGCACGTCCATGCCGATAGGCTGTGGCTCGCCGCACAGCGAGACTGTTGGAGCACCGCAGAGCGAGAGGCGCGGTGCGCCGTACAGCAAGAGCGGATCCATCGGTGCTTGCCTGCTGTCGACAGGGTATCGCAGCTGGGTACACGACCCGTCAGTACCCCCATTCCTCGCTAGGAGTGGGCAGAGGCCGTCTGTGCCATACTTGCACCAGAGGCCGGCTGCGCTGTACTTGTAGCGGATGCCCGCCGTGCTGTTTGCATGGGTCCCTGATGACCCACAAGTATAGGGGATCTATCATAGTCCTTTCGATAAGTAAGAGTGTCGAACCCAACGAGGAGCAGAAGGAAATGATAAGCGGTTTTCAGCAAGGTATTCTCTGCAAGCACTGAAACAATAGGTAACAAATAATTTTGTGATAAGATAATTTGTAACGAGCAACAAGTAACACAAGTAAATAAAGTGCAACAAGGTGGCCCAATCCTTTTTGTAGCAAAGGACAAGCCTGGACAAACTCTTATATAAAGAAAAGCGCTCCCGAGGACACATGGGAATTATCGTCAAGCTAGTTTTCATCACGTTCATATGATTCGCGTTCGGTACTTTGATAATTTGATATGTGGGTGGACCGGTGATTGGGTGCTGTTCTTACTTGAAGAAGCATCCCACTTATGATTAACCTCTATTGCAAGCATCCGCAACTACAACAAAAGTATTAAGGTAAATCTAACCATAGCATGAGACATATGGATCCAAATCAGCCCTTTACAAAGCAACGCATAAACTAGGGTTTAAGCTTCTGTCACTCTAGCAACCCATCATCTACTTATTACTTCCCAATGCCTTCCTCTAGGCCCAAATAATGGTGAAGTGTTATGTAGTCGACGTTCACATAACACCACTAGAGGATAGACAACATACATCTCATCAAAATATCGAACGAATACCAAATTCACATGACAACTAATAGCAAGACTTCTCCCATGTCCTCAGGAACAAACGTAACTACTCACAAAGCATATTCATGTTCATAATCAGAGGGGTATTAATTTGCATATATGATCTGAACATATGATCTTCCACCAAATAAACCAACTAGCATCAACTACAAGGAGTAATCAACACTACTAGCAACCTACATGTACCAATCCCAGACATGGAGACAAGAATTGGATACAAGAGATGAACTAGGGTTTGAGAGGAGATGGTGCTGGTGAAGATGTTGATGGAGATTGCCCACTCCCGATGAGAGGAGCGTTGGTGATGACGATGGCGATGATTTCCCCCTCCCGGAGGGAAGTGTCCCCGGCAGAACAGCTCTGCCGGAGCCCTAGATTGGTTCCGCCAAGGTTCCGCCTCGTGGCGGCAGAGTCTCGTCTCGAAAGCTTTCTTATGATTTTTCTTCGGACAAAAGACTTCATATACCAGAAAATGGGCACTGGAGGGCCAACAGGGGGCCCACAAGGCAGGGGGCGTGCCCAGGGGGGTAGGGCGCGCCCCCACCCTCGTGGACAGGTGGAGGCCCCCCTTACGTAGATTCTTCTTCCAGTACTTTTTATTATTTCCAAAAATAACTTTCGTGGAGTTTCAGGACTTTTGGAGTTGTGCAGAATAGGTCTCTAATATTTGCTCCTTTTCCACCTGAATTCCATTGCCATAATCTCCTCCTTATGTAAACCTTGTAAAATAACTGAGAATAGGCATAAGTATTGTGACATAATGTGTAATAACATCCCATAATGCAATAAATATCGATATAAAAGCATGATGCAAAATGGACGTATCAACTTCCCCAAGCTTAGACCTTGCTTGTCCTCAAGCGGAAGCCGATAACGATAAATATGTCCACATGTTTAGAGGTAGAGGTGTCGATAAAATAAAGTACGAACATGAGGGCATCATGATTATTCTCATAACAGCACATATATGGATATTGTCATATGATTTCTTATGTTCAAGTAATAATCTATTCACGATGCAAAGTATAAATCAGAAACTTCATTGAGAACTAACAAACTATAATCTCAGTCATTGAAGCAATTGCAATTTATCATTACATCAGAAAGAGTCCATGTCAACTCTTTCTAGCAAGTCCACATACTCAACTATCATTTAGTCTTTCATAATTGCTAACACTCACGCAATACTTGTGGTTACGGAGTTTTAATCGGACACAGAGAAAGATAGGGGCTTATAGTTTCGCCTCCCAACCTTTTACTTCAAGGGTAATGTCAACAATAATAACTCATGCTAAACATCCAATTAGATATATCTATCAGGATCTTTCCAACACCCTGTGCTTGCCAAAGGATAAAATGTAAAAAGGAAAGGTGAAGATCACCATGACTCTTGCATAAGGTAGAGGATAATAGTAACAGATAGGCCCTTCGCAAAGGGAAGCAGAGGTTGCCATGCGCTTTCAGGGTTGGATGCACAATATCTTAATGTGAAAAAACGTCACTTTATATGCCACTTGTGATATGAACCTTTATTATGCAGTCCGTCGCTTTTATTTCTTCCACATCACAAGATCGTATAAAGCTTATTTCCTCCACACCAATCAATCATACATATTTAGAGAGCAATTTTTATTGCTTGCATCGATGACAACTTACTTGAAGGATCTTACTCAATCCATAGGTAGATATGGTGGACTCTTATGGCAAAACTGGGTTTAAGGGTATTTGGAAGCACAAGTAGTATCTCTACTTGGTGCAAAGAATTTGGCTAGCATGAGGGGGAAAGGCAGGCTCAACATGTTGTATGATCCATGTCAATATACTTTATCTCAGATATAAGAAAACATAACCCATTACGTTGTCTTCCTTGTCCAACATCAACTCTTTAGCATGTCATATTTTAATGAGTGCTCCCAATCATAAAAGATGTCCAAGATAGTATATTTATATGTGAAACCTATCTTTCTTTATTACTTCCTATCAATTGCAATGATGACCAAAGCTATGTATAAGCGAGAAAGAGATTTTGAGGGAAGGCGCCACTCAATGGGGCGATCAGCTCATGTATATATATGCCAGATTACAACGCCTTGGAAGCCAAGGAAAATCCTCATCGTATCAATCTACAACCCAATAATAGGAAAGATATAGAGGTAGGATATGCACTAGAATATACAGAGAATATACGTTAACATCCCCCTGCAGTCAATGCGTCGAGTGGTCGAACGCAAAGACTGTACCAGAAGTCCCAGAACAGTTGGGACGGTAAACCCTTCGTCATAATGTCGGCAAACTGATGCGAGGATGGCACGTGAAGAACCCGAATCTGACCGAGAGACACCTTCTCACGAACAAAATGGATGTCAATCTCGATGTGCTTAGTGCGACGATGTTGAACCGGGTTGGAGGCCATGTACACAGCACTGACATTGTCGCAGAAGACGAGGGTCGCTGAGCAGAGAGGACGCTGAAGCTCTTGGAGAAGCTGACAAAGCCAGCAACACTCAGCCACGGCGTGAGCCACGGCACGATACTCGGCCTCAGCACTGGAGCGAGAAACTTTTGCCTGGCGTTTGGAGGACCAGGACACAAGGTTATCACCGAGGTAGACACAATAACTTGAAGTAGAACGGCGAGTGTCAGGGCAACCTGCCCAATCAACATCCGAGTACGCCGTGAGCGAGGTGGCCGGTGTGGAGTGTAGTTGAAGTCCCAGGTCCAAAGTACCCTTGACATACTGGAGGATCCGCTTGACTATGTTGAGGTGAGGTTCTCGCGGAGCATGCATGTAGAGGCAAGCCTCCTGTACAGCATGCACAATGTCAGGGCGCGTCAGAGTCAGGTACTAAAGGGCACCAGCGAAGCTGCGATACTCAGCAGGATCATCAAAAAGAGGGCCATCGTCGGCGGAGAGCTTGCAACGAGTGTCGATGGGGGTAGCACAGTCGTTGCAGTCAATCATGCCGGCTCGCTGAAGAAGGTCGATGGCATACTGACGTTGGGATAGCAACATCCCTGAGGGAGAGCGAGTGACAGAAATACCGGGGAAGTATGAGAGGTCCCCAAGGTCCGTCATAGAGAACTTGCCATTAGGCTGGGCCATGATGTACTGAAGCAGACCGGTGCTGGAGGCAGTAGGGATGATGCCGTCCACATATAAGAGCAGGTAGGCTAGCTCGTCACCTCGGCGAAGAACGAACAGGGAGACGTCACAAGCGGACGCAACAAACCCAAGTCGATGCGCGTAGTGAGCGAAGCGCTAGTACCAGGCACGCGGAGCCTGCTTGAGGCCATAGAGGGACTTGTGAAGCCGACAAACATGTTGAGGATGAACAGTGTCGATGAAGCCAGGTGGTTGCTCGCAGTAGACCACCTCGTCGAGATTGCCATGGAGAAAGGCATTCTTGACGTTGAGCTGATGGATCAGCCAGGCACAGGAGACAGCGATGCTGAGTACGACCCGGATTGTGGCCGGCTTGACGACGGGACTGAAAGTCTCATCGAAGTCAATTCCCGGTTGTTGAGAGAACCCACGAACAATCCAACGTGCCTTGTAGCGGGCAAGCGCGCCGTCAGAGCCAAATTTGTGCTTGAAGATCCACTTTCCTGAAACAACATTAGCACCAACCGGACGAGGAACAAGCAACCACGTGCGATTGTGGATGAGACCATCATACTCGTCAGTCATAGCAGCGCGCCAATGCGGATCCTGGAGAGCACCCCGGTATGTTTTTGGAATGGGGGACACTGAAGTGTGAATAGCTGAGAGATTGAGTTTATCAATTGGCTGGACAATGCCGTGCTTGAGACGTGTGACCATAGTGTGTGTGTTAACGTCCGGAACGACGCTGCGATGAGTACGAGGGGGAGGAGGGGGTGGAGGCGGTGGCAGCGATGACGTAGCAGTGGAAGGGGATCCAGGCGGGCTGGCCGCGGGCGACAGTGTGCGAGGCGATGGTGTAGGAGACGTGGTGCAAGAGCGTGTGGGAGAAGCATGCAAGCTTGGCTGGGATGGTGCATGCAAGCTTGGCTGGGATGGTGCGTACACAGGGTGGATGGGCTGACTGCTAGCAAGTTCCAAGAGGAAATCAAGTGAGTCAGTGGGCTGATCAGAAGGGATTTTAGCGAATGGGAATTGATTCTCGTCAAACACGACGTGACGAGAAATTATGATGCGGCGAGAGGTGAGGTTGAGACACCGATAGCCGCGATGTGAGGAGGGATAGTCGAGAAAGACACACGCCGTGGAATGTGGCGCGAGCTTATGGGGTGCCGTGGCGGACTGGTTTGGGTAGCAAAGGCAGCCAAGACTCGAAGATCCGAGTAGGAGGCTGGCTTGTTGTGGAGGAGTGTGTAGGGAACGCGAAACCCAAGGGGTTGGCACGGTCGGCGGTTAAGAAGGTATGTTGTCGTGGCGAGTGCTTCTGCCCAGTAGGACGGTGGCATCTGTGCTTGGAATAGGAGTGTACGAGTGATGTCATTGAGAGTACGCAAAGCACGCTCGGCCTTGCCGTTCTGGGGAGAAGTGTAGGGGCAAGACATACGTAAGTGAATTCCATGGCGAGCAAGGAACTCGACTAAGGTGGAGTTGACGAACTCGGTACCATTGTCGGTTTGCAAATTAACGGTCGGGAGGTTAAACTGAGTACGGGCATAGGCGGCAAAGTTAATGAGCACATCAGAAGTATCCGATTTGCGCCGAAGGGGAAAAGTCCACATAAAATGAGAGAAATCATCAACTATGACAAGGTAGTATTTAAAACCAGAATCTGATTAATTGAAAGGGAATAACACAAATAGTTTGAGACCTAGTGAAAGGTAGACGAACATGCTTGCCCAGTTGGCATGCATGACAAACCATAGTAGCATTATTACATGGAATAGAAAAATCCCTAGATAGATGTGACGTAGCATCACGGCCTGGATGTCCTAAGCGGCGATGCCACAGCTCGGTGGAGGTGGTGGAGGCGACAAGACCGAGTGGTTATGGAGAGCTGGCGCTGGTGGAGAACTCGTAGAGTGGACCGGGGCTACTGCAGCGTATGATCTCGCGTCGTGTTTGAAGATCCTTGATGGAAAAACCAAAAGGGTCATACTCCACAGAACAAGAATTATCAATAGTGAATTGACGAGTAGAAAGAAGGTTTTTAATGATGTCAGGAACAACTAAGACATTGTTTAGGCAAACCATGCGGTGTGGTGTAGAGAAAGTAGTGTGACCGGTGGTAGAAATTGGTAAAAAAACACCATTGCCAAAGGTGACATGAGAGGAAGGAGAGGATTGACTGGGAGAGGAGAGTATACCGGGGTCTCCGACCATGTGAGAGGTTGCTCCAGAGTCCATTACCCATGAAGCGGTGGCGCCGGTGTTGGACGAATCGGCGGCGTTGTTCAGAGCTGCGACGAGAGCAGAACAGTCCCAAGCGGGGACGACGTTGTTGGAGAAGCCGGAGCCAGGCGCCATGTACTGAGTCGCAGGGGGTGGCGGGTTGGAGCCGAACGCCTGGCCGTGGAGCGGCGCGAGCTGCGTCGTGCAGGCACTACAAAAAAAAGACACATCCGTGACATTTTGGGCCGAACAATTTTTTTTCTGTCATACATATGACACTTCTATGACGATAATTGTGACAAAACCGGTATCATCATAGATGTGGTGGGCTCCTACTTCTATGACAAAAATCATGATGAGAAAATGGGCTTTTCGTCTGGGCGGGCCGGAGACGCAGCTGCATGACATTCTTTGGGCTGTCCATGACGGAAAAAACCGTGGTAGAAGCGAGGGCGAGGAAAATTTCAGGGAGTTTCCGGTTACGGTGGGAGGTCGGGGTCGAGCGATGCGCGTTTCTCTCGTACGTACGCGTGTGTGAGCGAGGCGTTGGCTCTAACTGAACCCGAGCGAGGCATTGGGTTCTAACTGAACCCGAGCGATTGCACTGCAGACTACACGTTACTGAACCCGAGCGATCGATCGATGGTCGTTAAGCGAACCCGATGGAGTGATTCTTCGCCGCTGCTGCTAATGAAGCCGATCGATTGGATGAGCGATGAGTGTTGCGGGGGGTGGATGAGCGATGGCGGTGGCGTTGCCTCTGGATGAACAGGACCCGTGGTGTGGAGGGCTGGATGAGCGATGAAGCGGTGGAGGGTGGGCGTGGAGGGTAGTTGAGCAGGACCCGTGGTGTGGAGGGCTGGATGAGCGATGAGCGGTGGAGGGTGCCGTGGAGGGTGGTTGAGCAGTGAGTCGATGGAGTAGCGCGGTGGAGGCTAGATGAGCAGGAGCTCGTGGAGGTGGAGGAGGTCGGCGGTAGCCCGTGGAGGCTGGAGGAGGTCGACGGTGGAGATGAACAGTATCCCGTGGAGTCATGTTTTGCGGCACGCCACACCTCCCGATGAACAGGACCCGTTTGACCGTGGCGCTCCAACACAAGTCCGTTTAAATCCGTTTTGCGGCACGCCACACCCTTCCCGATCAACGGGACCCCGTTTACGACCGTAGGAGGTCCGTTTCCTCCGTTTGCGGTACCCACACCCTCCCGATCAACGGGACCCCGTTTCGACCGTGGGGCGTCTGTTTCCTCCGTTTTGCGATGCGTCACACCCTCCCGATCAACGGGACCTTGTTCGACGTGGGAGGTCCGTTTCCTCCGTTTGCGCGATACGGAGCCTCGCTTCCATCGCTGTTCCGTCCAAGCCCTCCCGATGAACACGACCACGCATTCCGTTCGAACCCAGCCGGTTGGCTCCCCATGAACACGACAGCGATGCTGTTTCTCCGTTCCGACCCAGCCATATGCGTATGCGCGAGTAGGCATTGAGACCCTGCCCGTATGTACGTGCGTGGCGTATTTTCTTTCTTGCACCCTCGCCGTTATGCGTGCGTGTACATGCTACGTGCGGCGCCTCTACATCGACACGCGCGGCGCCTCTACTACGACACGTGCGCCTCTACATCGACCGGTATATGCGCACGCGTTCACGACCCGAATGACAACGCTACGTGCGCTTCGACCAGGTGGGTCCGGTGCCGAGCACTTCCTTACTGCGAAGATGTAGCTGGTGGGTCCCGGCGGTGGGGCGAATCATTTTGTTTTTTGCCGGACGCACTTCCTTGCGTGCGAAGATGTAGCTGGTGGGTCCCAGCGATCGAGGAGAAATGTTTTTTGCGAAATCGGTGGCCTGTCCGATGGGTCCCTGCTTTGTCGGTGGAGGAATCATTATTTTCGCGTAATAAGGAGGCACTTCCTTGCTGCGGCCGTGGACCAGCCTGTCGACCTCTCGACGTCTGATCCACGTCCGATGGAAGTCGTTCCTTGACCACATTGACCACGCCGCGCCGAGAGCACCAGGGCGGTGGACAATGGCGAGGCCTAGGAAGGGGACGACGTGGAGCCGGGGAAGACGCGACAGTGGATGCCCACGTGGAGAGGAGTATGAGTATTCACTCGTTTGGCTGCGGTGTGAGGCTGCCGTCGCCGCAGGCCTGGCCTAAGGTGGGAATAGTAGAGGCGGTGAGGCCTCCGGGCGGCCACACCCGACCACGGGAGGCGAGGGCGGCGACACGACCGGCGCTGCTTTGGGCGGTTGGAGCAAGAAGACCAGAGGTTGAAGAAGCACTACGGCCGTTGGATGGACATCGTCGGTCCTTTGGAGCTAGAATCGTTCATATTGACTAAGTTGACAAAGCCCTCCGTCCCGTCAACTTAGTAGGCCCTAAGTCAGCTTCCCACCAAGGTGAGTCCCAGCTAGCGGGGAGTATTCATTTTTGTGCGTAATAAAGAGGCACTTCCGGTGGGTCGGTGACAATGGGGAGCGTTTTTCGTGAAATCGGTGGCCCATCCGGTGGGTCCCAGCGATGTGGGGAAGCGTTTTTTTTGCGAAATAAGGTGGCCCGTCCGGTGGTCCCTGCTTGTCGGTGGAGGAATAATTATTTTGCGGCGTAATAAGGAGGCACTTCCTTGCGGCGCCGTGGACCCAGTGTCGACCTCTCCACGTCTGATACTTTTCCGATGGAAGTCGATCGTTGACCACGTTGACCACGCGCGCCGAGAGCACCAGGCGGTGGACGACGGCGGACGCCTAGGAAGGGACAACAGAGCCGGGAAGATGCATCGATGTAAGCCAGCGAGAGAGGAGTACGAGGTTCCTTGGTTGGCTGCGGTGTGAGGCTGCCGTCGCCGTGGAATAACAGGGGTGTGGGTGAGTGGAGGGATGGCCTAGCCAGCGGTGGGAGTAGTATGGGGCGGTGAGGCCTCATGGCAGCACTGACCCGCCACGGGAGGCAGGAGCGGCGACACGACCGGCGCTGCTTTGGGCGGCTGGACCAAGAAGACCAGAGGTTGAAGAAGCACTACGGCCGTTGGATGGACATCGTCGGTCCTTTGAAGCTAGAATCGTTTATATTGACTAAGTTGACAAAGCCCTTGAGTGCGCTCCAACTTAGTAGACCCACAGTCAGCCTCGAAGCAGTGCCCCGGATGTCGAGGGAAGGAATCTTTTTGGGCGGCGAAGCTAAGAATATCCGAGATTGAAGAAGAAGCACGACATCCGTTGGATAGACATCCAATGGCCCCTGCTGCTAGAACCGTGTGTTCACTATAATAAGTTGACAAAGCCTTGCATACGCGTCAACTTATTTTTTAGGGACGCGTCACTTAGTAGGCCCACAAGTGTGTGGCGAGAGAACTTATAGCCCATTTGCGTTTTGTAAGAATGTACAGCCCATTTTTGAATTCTACTGGAATTTACAACAGCCCATTTACAGTTTGTTAAAAGTACAGCCCATTTTCTAGCTAGGACAACGATTAATAATTTCAACCAACCGTTGAAGACAGAATTTAATAAAATTTCCCACATTTTGATGGGATCCGAAATATTTTTATCCCAAAATTTCTAGTCAGATTAAATATAAATTTGTATTACGTAATAATCCAACGAAACATTGCGCGCGCAACAATGAAAATTTAAGATTTTCAAAATCCATAAATAATATTTTATAAACTAATTTCGTGTTCGGTGCATTTTTTTATAGTTACTGCCCAGTTTTTATAATTACATCCCATTTATTATTTTTAAAGCCAATTTTCCTTTTAAGCGTAATGCATCCCTCCTAGGAAAGATTTGCAGCCCAGCGGGGCGGAGAATAACAAGTTGACCTTGCCTGGGTATTCCTCAAAAAGACGTATAGCTGGGCTAGCCATTTTCATCTTGAAAATAGTAGTATCTGGGCTGGATATTTGGCCTGGGCTAGACGGGCCACAGCCCGCCCAGTTAATACCCTGCTCTCCTCTGAACAACAACGAAATCATCGCCAAGAAAAAATCTGCAGTGCTCACACCTCAAAAACACAAATACTGCTCGAGCTGCTTGGTCCCAGCTGCCGGCCGCACCTTGTGCAATTCTCTCGTTTATATTGACTACATAGGTTGACAATGGTGTGGGACCGTGACGTCAGGAAACCAGGAGAAAGCAAAAAAAATATATAGTTGTACATAATAAGGAGGCACTTGCGTACGTACGACTATGGCCCTAGTGGGTCCCTAGTGTCATCCAGTCAAAATAAAGTCATCTCCTGAATCCTCATGTTCGTTGACCATGTTAACAATGCTCGGCACCACGGCGAGCGCAACAACTCAAAGGACAACGGAGAGGGCCTCGCGGGCCCTACGGAGGTCTGATACAGCGCCCGCTGCTCATTTAGGAAGCTAGGATCATCGGACACCTATGAGCACCTTCGAGAAACTGAGACGTCATGAAACGGTAAGGTCGCGCTTGGGAGCTCTGGTTTATTTCAAATCTGTATTAACATACAATTGTAATTTACTCGTCATTGGAAGGCCCGAGGTCTGTAAGTAAAACCGGCAGGTTATGCGTGTAATTTGAGAGACCAGTGTATATTTTACGAGCACTCTATATGGACGACATTACCAGACGATACATGCACGACGTGCGTATCATGCCATCCATGTGCAAGGCTGAAACAACAGCTAACGGCTGGATTAGCAATCGTCCGAGTGTCGTTCAGCGTTTTTATTGTGTGTGAAGTACTTCCGATATTTTACTAGTCAAAATCGACCAACCAAGCGCCTTCGCCCGAGACCATCTGCTTTAATTTACAAGCGTCAGTTTTACAAGCGGTTTTGGTTGGAAAATGACGATCCAATCATGGCCTAATATCATGAGTTGGTCAGAAGGTGTGTCAGGTGACTTATAAGTCAGGTGACAACCAAACAGGCGTGACTTATAAGTCACTAGTTTTAAGTCACCTGACTTATAAGTCATGTGACTTATTGGAACCAAACAGGCTCTGAAACATCAGACGATGAACTTCTTACGCACGGAAATAACAGAAGAGGATGATCTTCTTAACAAGCAAATCACTGGCATTAGATTGACATGCAAAACAATATGAAGCATTATTCTCGGGAGGCACGGTGAACAGCTCGTGATGCCGCATGCCACAACATTCAAGCTCAACTTTGCAATCAAACACAAGGCACGGCATTACATAGACAATATTCGAACAAACTCTTAACACAGGAATATCTCAGCGAGTAACTATTTACTTCTAAACCGAACACAGGAATAGGAAAAAACACTGCGCTGCTCACGGCAAGGGCGTCCCACTAAAAAATATCAAATGCATGTCTTCTGGCTAACATCAATGAGCAAATTTTGACAAGGTTTTCCAATTCCAATATATTAAAATAACGTATTCTTGCTAACATCAATGATTAAACTTTGACAAGCTTTTCCCATTCAAAATATGTAATGCCTATGATCGTGGAGTCCTTTCGCTTCTTGCTAACATCAATGATTAAACTTTGACAATATTTTTCCATTCAAAATATGTAATGCCTATGATCATGGAGTCCTGTCGCTCCTTGTACTTGTTTGGGCACTTTTTGCCCAGGGCACTCCACATGTTGTTAAATTGCCAATGGTCTCTGCAGACTAGTCATGTCACCGGTGTCTAATATTTATGGCACCGGCTGTAGCAATGGAGGGATTCAGTGCCAAACTAAGAAAAGGTGAAATTGGCACCTCTTTTTGCCTACATAGTGGAAGGCCTAATACTCTGTAAAGCTTCTCGGTCATTCCTTCTGTAATGTAGCGCAAATAGTGACTGCTTCTTTCTGCAAAGTGGAACGACCAACTGGGCCCAGTATTGCAGCAGTTTGCCTTGGACACATTGGCTCCTTTTGTGCATTTGAACTAAAATCGAAGTTGGGATAAAACCGAGCTTTAATTGTGATATCCCTGTAAGCAACAAAAGGTATAAGGGAAACAATTACTGAGAAATAACGGTTGATGACTTGTACTCCCAGAACAAAAACATCTACTGATCTACCTTATCTTAATGGGAAACAAAGAAGAAGAGTAGCAATTCTCAATCAGTGTGATTCATTAATATGAAGTGAGACATTATCTTAACAATGCCTTGTTTCAACATGTATAAAGAACGAAAAAGCAGAAAAGTATCATTCCTAAAACAATGCGACTGATTCATTTTAACAGAGACATTATCTTAACAATACCTTGGTTAAACATGTAGAAAGAACTACAAAGCAGGATAGTACCAGTCCTAACAAGTGTTGCAGTTTTGAACTAAGATTCAGTAGTTAATTAATTCTGAGAGTGGCATTGCTTAATTTTACTAGCGACATTAGATTAATGAAAAACATAAACAGTTCCAGGGGAGAGTGGGCGCAACAACAGTATGTGCTTCCATCTACTTATAAAGGGGGTGATGCAGAGTTTGTTGTAACAAAGCAACAAGCATCATGTGTGGGTTGGTCCCATTTTTGTTCACTACTTAATGGGAAAAGACAACAATACAATAGCTTCAATTCAACATTTATTTAAAACAGTACCAATACAAGTAGCACAACATCTCAAAGCACACTACACAATCATGTGGATGAAGGCCTGTACTGACCTTTCATGAGAAGACCAGGATAAAATATGAATCTGCTAACACGAATAGGAAACCGAATCTCGTTTTGTGCAGTTGCACTGAAATCAAGCAAAGTGTATAGCGTGGCGAAGCAAAATGTAGAAATAGCAACAAGTTGAATAGATATCCCTGTTTAAACAGAGGCAAAAAAGGAATCAATTACTGGCTAATAAAGGAGGATGAAACATGCGGCCACAAAAATGGTAATCCCGCCAATCCCTAACAAGTGTTGCAGTTTTGAAATAAGATTCAATAGTTAATTCGAGAGTGGCATCAATTCTTGGCTTATAAAGGGGTGATGCTAAATTTGTTGTAACAAAGCAACAAGCATCATGTGCAGGTTGGTCCCATTTTGTTCACTACTTAATGGGAAAAGATAGCAATACAATAGCTTCAATTCAACATTTATTTAAAACAGTACCAAAACAAGTAGCACAACATCTCAAAGCACACTGCACATCATGTGGATGAGACCAAGATTTGAAACAACTCGACACGAAGAGTGGAAACAAATCTCGATCTCCTTTTGTGCAGTTCCACAAAAATTAAGCAAAGTCACCGGTGTGACATTCAAGTTGAACTGCACAAAACACTCTTAAAACATAAGTGTTTCGAGTAGCGAAGCAAAATGTCGCAATAACAACAAGTTGAATTGATACCCCTGTTTTAACAGAGGCAAAAAGGAAACAATTACTTGCCGATAAAGGAGGATGAAACAAACGGTGACAGAAAGAAGCATCTAACTTATCTTGGATGGAAAACAAAGTAGGATAGTAGCATTTCTAAAACGGTTGCATTGATTCATATTAACAGAGACATTTTCTTGAAACAACATTCGTTAAAAATGTAATTTACTTTAACAGTGGCATTGCTTCAATTTTCCGGCGGCATTCTTAGATTAACAACAGCAAAATAGCTATATGGGACATGCCAGCACCATGTAAATCCACACGTATAAATGGGTGATGCGAGTATGTAGCCAAGCAGCATATATCGTTGGTCCCATATTTGTTCTCTTTGAACCTTTTTCCTAAGTGAGGGCAGCAAATCTAGTCCTGCACAAACTACCCGACCCCAGTTTCTTTCCCTTTTCAACAAAGAGATCGGTTCTATGTGTGTCTTTGGGTTACCCCCTTTTCCCTTTTCGACCTACAAAGCGGCTGGATAGCTGTCTATACTACTTTCCGCCCTCCTTTCCTCATTGAACCACGTCCTAGATTCTTGCTCCAGCCCACCGCACCCTTCTTTCCTCTTTGAACCAAGACCTAGTTTCGACTACAGATCGAAAAAGATCCACATGCAGCTAGAGCAACGACGGTTTCAAAGAAACTTATACCTTAGGGTCGTCGGGATGTGGCAAGGCGTGCGGCGGGAGGCCGGATCTGCCCACACTACGTATGGGAGCGAGGAAGAAGGGGTCGGTGGAGCCTCCTGCACAGGCGCTGGGTGAAATAGAACAGCGCAGCCGGCAGTGGATTGCCTCCCTCGCCGAAGGCGATAGAGTGAACGCTGCACCTCCTCCCCTTCCCGATGCGACGGGATACGGACGCCTCCTTCACCAGCTGTGAGGGGGGAGAGAGAGACAAGTTGCCAATGCAGTCTTGTTTAGATCTAGTGAAGAGAGGGTGAGAGACTGTGAATATAGCAAACCCTAGCAAATGAACGTTGAGCCTCCAGCGTGTAACATATATGTAGTGCGGCGAGCGTGTGGAGAGTGGAAACCCTAGTGAACAAGCGCTGAGGCTCCCGCTTATATATATACTATCTTGTAGTGCGGACTGAGCTCGGTGCCTTCATTGCACTTTTGCTTTTGGCTGTATGACAGGTGAGCCAGCCACATTTTGGGCCCCTGTCATAAACCCAAAAGCAGTGCACTAAATCAAGCAGCGTCCATATAGTACTCTCGTGTATACGAGTAATATATACTAGTGGAGTGGTTTTCTTATTCTCTCTATAACAATCGTTTTAAATTGTGTAAGTCTGAAAGCGAAACTCTTTATCTAATGTACAGTGAAGAAAACTAGTACTACTTCCGATGAACTAACGATCCACGCCCCAGCGTCTGGTCGCACTTCTGTCCTTCACGTGTGGTACACTACCCTCCCTTAAGTGAACAACCACAAATCGCCAAATTATCGGAAATGTGTGAGAGTGTGTACAAATAAAAAATTTTAATTTCAATTATCGGAAAGGTTTGAGACTATTATAAAGTTTGACTTGATCAAATCTAATATCTTGAGTAAATAAAAATGGAGGCTACTCGTCCATCCGGGTTTTAGTCCACACCATTTTTAAATCAAAGTTAATAGCTGGACAAATAAAATTACAGGGAGCTGGAGACAAAGTTGTGAGAAGGCTTAGAAATCAATACAAAACTTATGCTCTTAGTACCAGCGTCGATCCTTCTTGAGAAACATTTGGTTCATAGCCAATTGTGTGATAAAATTGCACCAACGTGAAAGACGACTGCGTCTCCAACGCAACCAAGGTGAACTGACGAAGGATATCATCTTTGTGCGTAACAAGCAAAGAGAACTGATGGAAGACAACTTGTTTTTCATTGAAACTCGATCAACTTCACCAGCCGACGCAACCACGAGGCGCAACCATGAGCATCGATAGGTCATGGTGGTGATGCATCATCCATTTGGCATCTTCGTCCGCGCCTACGCTGGCTCCGAGAGGACGGTGCGCATCGGCTCCCTCCGTCGCCGACGGCGACAACGTCAATGTTGCACCTCCTCACCTCCCGCAGCGACCGGGATTCGGGCATTCGGCCGGATCTGTGACCACCGGTGAGCAGAGAGATAGAGTGGACACTGTCATCTTGTTTTGATATGGAGAGGGTGAGCGAGCGAGACGCGAGAAACTCTATCAAACAAGAGGCTATAATGGAGTAAAAAAATCTCTCCATAGCAGTGATTTTGGGTCTGTCTAGGACACATCTAAGTTGATGTCCACTCTGTTTGTGGTCTATTTTTTGTCCTAGTTTTTTTTGTTTCTTGTTGCTACATTAATACTTGTGGGAGCTTAGGTGTGATATCCTTAAATAACATCTAGATGTGAATTAGACAAACTAATTTTCTATCGTACCAAGAAATAAAACTCGATCAAAAACACGCCCCCGCTTCCAGGTCGCGAGAGTCATCGCGCACGCACACATATACATAGCCATGCATATCCATGTTTACGTAAAATTCCATTTCCATCTCCATCTCCAATCATATTTGTCCAACTGGCACATTATTTACGTTGTTAATTATATACGCAGCAATATTAACGCACAACATCTCTTGTTTGCGCGTCCGGACCGCTGCCACGGCGGTCTGACCAACCGAACCCTCTTCATCACGCGTGTGCTTCCGCCCAAAGCAGTCGATGCCGCATTCATGTCCGGCCAGAGCGGACGCGACCTCTCACTAGCGCCGGCATTGAAGCGTCACGCCGGCCGAGAGCGCGTCGCCCGCGCCGCTTCCGGGTGCACGCGGCTGCTCCGCTTTCAAAGGTCGCAATAGCCGGCTACAACATGCATGTAAAAAGTTCTTGGGAGTCCGTGCTATAGCTAGCTGTCCTCCCCCAACTCGTCAATCTCTTCCAGTAGTGCTAGTAGTACTCCATGGCGTGATCAATCGGCAAGCAGGCGGAAAAATTATCGTATACTCGGTTTGCGGTGAGTGGCATGCCGAGCGATCGTGTGGGGTCGAGCCGTGGAGGAGGGTGAGACACGAACACGACAGACATGATTTAAACGTTGGTTTTGCTCGATGGCGCGATCCAACGAAACGAAACGTTGGTTTCTCTCCGTTTCCATTTTTTCTCCGGAAAAACGAAACTTTCCACTCCATTTTCATTCCTATTCCAAGGTTGCCCCGTTACAACATTCCATCAAATACAAAGTAAAACTAACACGCATCTGATGCATCTCAATGATTCACATATCATAGCCAATATTTACTTCACAACTAAAGAAAAAAGTTGTGAGGCGTGTCTGAAAGAAAAACTACTGATGGGGTCACTCGACTTAAACCCTAAACCCTAAACATGATTTAATTCCCTGGCGGATAGAACCTGTCAAAGGAAAGGCGGTGGCACCCTCGGATCATCTGAAGCTTTTGTGCAGTTCCACTAAAATCGACTGACCATCCACGATGGCAAAGATATTGAAGAAGTGTGATTAGAATAATAGTATTGGCACTAGTTCATGAGACATAAACTCATCATAAGTAGAAGCCGATAGAAGTAGAGAAAGATCGACATGGAGATGGAGCTACGGTAGTGGAGCAAGCCCGGCTCCAAAGGAAGATGGACTACACAGGACATCGGGCTGTAGCTAGAAGAGGCGGTTGGGGGCGGCATCGACCCATACCGCGGTGACCCCGATTGGGACGCACCATTGTGGGTTTCTCCCTCGCCGATGTCGACCGCGTTTACGCAGAACATTGTTCCCTTCCCCCAGCTGCGGGATCAGGCCCGTCATTCTATGCTTGTGAAGAGAGCAACCTTAGCAAGCAGGCTTGTAGCAGGCTCCTGCTAGTGTATATATAGTGGTTTCTTTTTCTCTCCATATCAACCATTTTATATTGCGTCGTGTCATTCAAGAGTGAAATGATGGTTGCTTCTTCCGACTAACTTCTTGTGTGATTTGACTACTCCTTAGTGGCCCCTACGTACTCCCCTACGTGTATGCAACGATCCACGTACACATGGGCGCAAAAACATGCTGACGCCCTAATGCATGCATGTCCGAGCACACGACGGAACACACACAGTCACGCTAAGTGCTCAACCTACGTGCATGCACACACATACTCGGTCGGGGTGAGCTAGTGACCGTATAAACACGGAAAATATATATATTGAGCGCGATTAGCGTATTATGAAGTCCTTGACCGTATTATTACAAATATCTGAGTGATGACAGTGTATTTATCTCGTATGAAATTAATCCATATTAACCGGAGAGGAGGCAGTATGGACTAGCATTACTTGCGCGCGGTGGCTCGCAGGACAAGGAGAAACTTTTGACTAATGCAAGCTCTCCCTCGCTCTGGCGGTGGACGTGCAACAGTTAATTCGGTGTCATATTGCCAGAAGCATACACTATACTACTAGTGCTACTATTGTTCGACTTCCCGAATAGGCGAACAGCCAAGCGCAAAGTTTACTAGTACTAGTACTACTAATATAGTCTATAAAGGTACGTAAGTATACTATACTAGTACTAGGAACCGGATGGAGGAGCGTCTGCACTCTTATTATAATTTTAAAATGTGATAAAGCAATCTTTAACACATTTGGTTCTCTTCGAGGGTTCTCGCATGTGATAATGGAAGTTGATTGCATGGAACACTCGCATACAATTCTCGCAATTCTGGCTCATATCCTGTTACAAATAGTAGCGCTCGGTAATATTTCCTCTTTTTGTTATTCAGCATGTAAACAGGTCAGCAAACCTTGCGGCGCATCTTCGTGCGAACCGTGCTTGCTGCACTTTGAATGTGGCGAGAGCTGGCTTGATGAAACACCTCGCTTCCTACTTCTTTTTTTATGGGTACCTCGCTTCCTAGTGACCAGTGTCTTGGCTGATCGTCCTAAGAATGCATATGAATAAAGCTCTCTCATTTACCCATAAAAAGATTAAGCCATATTAACGAGAAGGAGGGAGTATGGACTAGCACTACTTTTTGGTGTGTCCGTCAACTCATGAGCGAGGAGAAGCTTGCAGGACAAGGTGAAGCTCGCTTCGCTTTTGACTAATGCAACCTACCCTCGGTGGACATGCATCAGTCCATTCGGTGTCAGTTATCAGAGGCATACACTGTAGTACCCAACATGTTGAGTACCATCATTGTTGGACTTCACGAAGAGGCGAACAGCCAAGCGCAGTAGTCTGAGTAGTACTACTACTAGAACCGCATGGTGGGCGTCTATACTCTTATTTTTATCTCGATAAAGTACACGTTTATTCGGAGAAAGGCGGAAAGCGGCAGCCCAACATGTAATGAATGATATCGATCAACCAACCATGCTCGAATATATCTTGGCCTCCATGCGAACCCGTCTGTGTGTTCTCGCTCCTCGTCTCTCTCAAGGAACAACGGGTTGGCTCTTTGCCGTCAATTGAGATCGGTTTGCTCACACTCCTGTCCCACATGTCAGTGATATGCCAAGAGGAGGTGCGTTGACCGGTGACCATCTGGCGTACTTGGTTTTGAACCTTCATACAACTCCTCCCTCCGTCACAGTTTACAGGGCGCGCTTCATTATGATGCATTTCTCTCAATGCATTTCCACCACCAGAGAGACTTTAGACGCGTTTGGTTTAATGCTCAATTAATTAGGGCGTGGTAACCGCAATCAAGTCCACAATTTTCTCTCCATGTACTCGGTACTACTCCCTCCTTTCCGGTTTATAAGGCTCAATTCAAAAATCTCACCAACCAAGGTAGATGATGAGTGGTGGAATACTTTTTGTAGTTTGCAAAATCACCCAATTAATGCTCTTGTTTTCCTCAAAAAAGTATGTTTACGAATGCATTAATTGCAATGCATGCATGCATAAATTACATGCATTGGTCAATTTTCTCTTAATACTTGCATGCAATGATTTAATGCACATTGGAATCTGAACATGTGATGGGAAACAACCAAATTGAGCCTTATAAAATGGAAAAACTAAAATTTTGAGATAAGCCCTATAAACCGGAAAGGAGGGAGTACAGTACTACGGAGTGGAGTAAGTGCATGCATGTGTGTACCCGGGGTGGAAGCACTGCATGCATGTGTGTACGCATTATTCCCTCTAGTAATAGACGCCGTGCTATAACTACCAATGCTATTTTTCAGGCCGATCGCTAGTCGCCTTGGTCCCATCTTTTTCTTTTTTTTCTGAAGCGCTGTATAAATAGTGACGGATGGAGTATGGCGGATTCAAAGAAGAGCGTATTGATGGTTGCTTCTTGAGCAACTTACGATTGGGAAAGGTGGGGCTTACGATTTGACTGTTCATTACTTACTATTAATGCGGCGCAACAACCGGACTGAGTCTCCCATGCGGTTGTGCACTACCCCCTCGGTTCTTAAATATACTCCGGAGTATATTTGTCTTTCTAGAGATTTCAACGAGTGACTACTCAAATATTTGTCTTTTTAAAGATTTCAAATGGACTGGCACATACGGATGTATATACATATTTTAGAGTGTAGATTCTCTCATTTTTGTCCGTATGTAGTCACTTGTTGAAATCTCTAGAAGGATGAATATAATATTTAGGAACGGAGGGAGTACACATACGAAGCAAAATGAGTGAATCTACACTCTAAAATATGCCCATTTGAAATTTGTAAAAAGACAAATATTTAGGAACGAAGGAGTATAATTTTGTGGATGGCACATGGACCCGGATGATGAAGAGGCTTCTGGCAATGCTATCAAGCTTCCATCATTTGTTTACATAATTGACGTAAATATGTTTCCAGCGAGACATGAAATTGTACAATGGTGTGAGCTTTCAGCTTCTGTTTCGCGTGTCTTGCCATCGATGCTCTTTCGGAAACAATAAAAAACTAACTTCCTTGCTAATGCATGTCAATTATTAGCAGATCAGAGCTAATAATTACATCACTACTGAAGACAGAGTCGCGAGAAGGTGTTAAATTAAAATTGATCCATGCTTTCATTGGCAGCAACGTCCCCCCAGCTCTGTCTAAATCAACAAGGCATGTTGGGAAAAAAGTAGCTGTCTGGAGCATGCAACATTCCGATCATTTTGTGTAGTTCCACTAAAATAGAGCTGAGCGTCCCTGTTCCAAAGATATTAAGTGTGATTACGATAATAGAGGGCTGCTGATGAAACAATAAACACATAAATAGAAGCCGGTCACCTTTGCGGTCTCTCTTAAGACTAACTAGTTGGAGAAGATTAGACTCGGAGTTGGATGAGGAGGATAGAGCAAAACCAATCTCCCTTTGTGCGATCGCCTTTGAAATGTAGAGGCGTTGCCCATGTGACATTTTAGTACAACTGCACAAAACACTCTTAAGAAAAAAGTGATTTGTGCAGTTCACCAAAAGGTCATAATAGCAACGAGGTGAAATGGATAGCCCTGTTTGCAAAAAAGAGGTAGAAAGGAAACAATTCTGACCAATAACGATTGATGACACATGCGGCGACAAAAAAAGCATATTCCTTGCCCTAGGGAAGATAACAACACGGTTGTGTTTGTCTAAAAGCAGTGTGAGGGCGAGAATGCAATATGGAAAATCGTTGGACGAGCTACGTTTTGGGCAAAGAACTATGGAAGATCCACATGCAGCGAGGTGGGAAGGCAGGCGGTGGAGCAAGGCGGAGGATACCGGAGGTTGTCGGGATGTAACAAGGTGGCGGCGGCGGCGGAATCTGCGAGCAGGTGGCGTAGGCCCTGCCGCGCCGGAGCTTGGTCAGAGAGAACGACATGTACCGCAGATCGGGACGTGCTGCCTCGGCACCGTCGAATGGAGAAGCGATGCACTTCCTCCCTTTCCCCGGCGGCAGACGGGATGCGGCCGGATCAGTGACCAACGGTGAGAGAGAGAGAGAGGCCACCACACTCCCTTTCCCCCGGCGGACGGGATGCGTTCGGATCGGTGACCAACGGTGAGAGAGAGAGAGGCCACCGCAGCCTTGTGTGAGGTACTCTGAAGAGCGACAAACCAGGCACGCAAGGCTCCATTGTATATAGTGAGCGGACTACCTTTTTCTCCATAAAAATCGTTTTATATTCTGTATACGTGCCATTGAGCGCTATAACTTTATCTAAAAATAGCACGGCAACGCGTCAAGTCGAACTTTGTTTCGTGCAGGCGTGGTACACGACCTCCTAGGTAAACAACCGCTTCTGAGCGTTCAAATTAGCACGTGGGCTGCCATTTCAGTAAAGAAATGGGCTCCACCGTGTACCAGCAGTGGTGTGGCTGGGCACGAAGCGTGGTGCGTGCAGTGCACCTATTCTCTTCTTGTATCGTACACCACCTCGTGGGGTTGTGTGAGAGATACAAACCTAGAGAGATATAGTGTGTGGGTTCTTGAGAGTTTTTTTTAGGGGGGGTTCAATCAAAAATGTAACATATGCAATGTATGTGAAATAGAGTCCTGGATATAACATATATATAGAGAGGCGATCCACGAGAAGAGAGTGGAGGTATCACCGGCTTGATGTGTCCATAGAATCGAAAAGAGGGATGATGTGTGTGTGTGTGTGTGTGTGTGTCGATAAAAGTGCCATCAATTTGTGTGTGCCCACGTCAAAGATATAGAGTGGCTGGCCCTCTTTGGAGCGTGAGAGGGACATGTGCGGTTTGTCTCTGTGGCATGGATACCTACCTGCAGTGCTCGACTATCGGTGTGTGGTGGGGAAGAGGAGGCCCAATTAACTATAGAGGTACAATGGCTGGTATATGTGTGGAGGAGGAGAGATGCCTACCTCATGTATTAAGGAGATCGATCTGCCTCATGTATTAAGGGAGATCGATCGGCATCCATGCATATGTGCAGGAGAGGAATAAGGTTGGGAGAGAGACAGAGCTAGAGTGTTGGAGGGGGTGGTAGTGGAGTTGCTTCTAACAAATGGTGGGATAGGCTTGCTAGACAAGCGAAGGACACGCCCATAATATCAATAAGAGAGGAGATGGCTGCTTGTTGTGCTGTGTACGCGTGCGTGTGAGAGGCGGGTCATGAGGCATGCACGAATGATGAGGGGGACGATGTGGCTGTGGTAGCAGACATAACTACATAGGAAGATCAATCTCCCTTTGTTAGAAAGGAGAGACATAACTTGTGAGTGCGTCGATCGATGGGGGGTAGTTAAAGTCGATCCGGTATATGTTGGGAGATCGATCGGTATACATGCATGTGTGTGTTAGAAGTAAGCGAGGCACGAGGAGAAGGATAGAGATAGAGGGATGCATGTAGGAGGTGGTGCGAGAGGCATACTATATCGGCGGGGAGGAGTGTGCGAGTACAAGAACAATGAAAAGAGTGGTGGGAGTGAGGCATGGGCGGTGACAAGAGAAGAGGGAAGCTTGTGATTGTGCTAGGCACACCTGGCTAGAGAGGCATATCGATCGATGTGTGCCGTAAAGAAGGAGCTGGGGGCCTACACACACCGTGGGTGAGCGACCTAAAGTGAAAAAGGCAATTTGCGTGATGGAGCTAGAGAATCTGAGGGAGGGTGAGAGGGATGCGGCGTGTGCATGCACAAGAGAAAGTTAGCGCTAGTTACAAAGATAAGAGGGTTGTGTGGGTGTAAAAGAAGAATAGAGATCATATATACTTCATTATAAAAGCGAATTCGGATATTTGAAGAATTTATCATAGTGTTTTAAACCGGCGCATGTGTGAATATATATAACGGTGATACACATGGTGTGTTTATGAACATGTTATACTACATTTAATATATTTTATCTCTACTCTTATAAAAAACGGAGTTGTTGATGATGGTGTGCCTGCCATCCTGCATTATAGGCCGTCCGATTTATATCTGGCGGATAGCAAGGAAACTATGATGGTTGAAGTTGGCAACAATCATGATTGTAGATTCTTATTGAAATAGAGAAACGAATTCAAATTTAGTTCGAATTACAGCGGTAGTATAGACATTGGGAATGCACTAAAATGTTGGTATGAGTAGGTTACATGCATTATACAACAAGCGAAAAAAATTAATCGTACATAACATGGATTCATACTCCCTCCTTCCATCTATATAGGGCGTAATGAGATTTTTAAGACCTCCTTTGACTATTCACAAGATTAATAGTACATGACATGCACAATGTTAAAATTATATCATTGAAAGAACATTTCACAGACGAAGTTAACGGTGTGCTTTGTGTAAGTTGCATGTCATATATCATTGCTCTAATATTTGGTCAAAGTTAGCATCGAAAAACGCATTAGGCCCTATATAGATGGAAGGAGGGAGTAGCTTTGAATAGCATTTGTATAGTAAAATGGGGCAAGACTCTCTCTTTGTGTGGTGTGAATAGTTTTATTTTTTTTCGTTTTCTTTTTGGTTGAGGGAAGTGCGAATTGATTTGGTACGTACAAGTACAATACTACTACATGTTAGGCTTGTCCCTAAAATTCAACCCGCGTCTTGTTATATCCCGAAAATTCAGATATCGTGCTCCCAAAACTGGCGCCTTCACAACCCGCGCCTTGCTATCCCGAAATTACAACAGCGCGAAAACTCCCTCCGGCTGCCAAATCCCGACCATGAAATCCCCTTCTAACCCTGAGCCGAAAGGGCCGCTAGTTCAAATCGGTGGGGGGTACTTTTGTAACACAACCTACATTTTGGACAAGCGCGTCCCTAAGTCATGCTTCGCCCCCTCCCATCGCCCCCTCCCATCGCCCCCTTTTCGCCATTCGAAATCCCAGGCCGCCATAACCTCTCCGCTCCAGCCGCGAAACACCACCCGCCTCCATCTGCCATGTCACAGCTGCCCAGCCAGAGCCTCTTCCCCGACGACGTCGTCCACCGCAATAGCTCGACGTCCCTCGTCCACCTCCTTGAATGAGGATTCGTCGTCCATCTCACCGTCCCGCCGGTTCAGCCGCCCCATCCTCCACCTCCAAGTAGCTGCTCCGACGATCGCCTCGTCTATCGCGGCTGCTCCATCCCCACAGCGCCGCCTTAACCTGCTCCACCGGAACCGCATCATCCTCACCGACTCCTCGGACGAAGCCGAGGCCTACTCGGCACCACTAAAGAGGTTGTACACTCATTGCATCGCACCTTCTCCTTAACTCGACCACCTGGCGCGGACGGTGCTCCATCCTGCACCCCCATGGAGCGGCTACCTTGAAGCCGGCGCCGCGGGCGACATCTCAACGGCGGCTCTCCCCCAGTGCGAGGCCCCTTCAGCGGTGGCGTCCATACCAGCCAGATCTGCTGCTGCTGCTCCGGCTCTCGCTCGCTCGCTCGCGCTGCTGCTGCTCCGGCTCTCGCTCGCTCGCTCGCACTGCTGCTGCTGCTCCGGCTCTCGCTCGATCGCTCGCTCACCCAGCTGCTGCTGCTGCTGCTGCTCTCCCCCTTGCTCCTTCTGCTGCTCTACTCTGATTAAGCCACACTTGATCGTTGAATCGACTTTTGGGTCGATCGATTTTCAGGGGTTGGGGGGCTGCGGAGTTAAGGAAGAACCACCCCAGCGGGGCGGGGCTCGCGGAGAGGTACCCACTATCTATCTCAGGGTTCAGGGTGGGGGGCTAGAGGGCTGGCAGGCGGCGGTGGCGAGTTGTTTGAGGCGGCGGCGCTTTGGGCAGCGGTTCGGTCGGTGGTGGCGGGCGGCTCGGGGGTGTGCAAGTTGAAGATGAACTGCAGGCCCTCCTAAACTACATGTCAAGTGCCTCTCTGCTACCATTGCGTTCAGTTTCGACGAGTAGCATTCAGATTCCACGATGAAATTTCAGTTTCGACAATTAAGTTTAGAGTCAACAGTTTTACCTCATCTGTTGTAGTCGGTGGTTTTTGGTGATGTTAATTTTATATCCATTTTCATCATCTATTGGAGATGCTATTAGAACCCCACTTGAGATTGACAATGTCATCTTGTCTTGCTTCAGCCTTGGCGTTTCTGGCTCACGGAGCTGCTCCAACGACGAAACGATCCATCAACAGAGCGGTGCCACAGGCGCTGTCTCTGATTCCTCAGATCTTCCTCCACACCTCGGCAGCCACCTCGCCTCAACTTCTTGCGACCAACCCAATGATCTTTGAGGTCGACACGGCTCTGACAAAGAGGTTGTACACTTGTTGCGTCACTTATTACTATACATTCACGTCGATCCATTAGGGCTATTTTGGTTCAGCGGAAAAACATAGCAATTGGGAATTTTCCAATGGCACTCTACTATTCAATTATTCATGCATTTTGTTGAAAGGAATGAAGCAAAACATCCACTGGACCTACTTTTCAAAATCCTATGCATGAAAACAAGACCAAGTGCATTAGTGCGAATAACATTATGCTGTACTGCGCTTTCATATGGTTTCTTTTTATTTTGGCCATGTTTCTTTGCATTCCTCTGCTCTTCCAATTCCTGTAAACCAAACACCCAAGTTGATAGAAATCCTGTGTTTACAAATGCTACATTTACCATGTGCATTTACCTATCCTATTCGGTGTTTTTCCTATCCTGCGTTTTAAGAATCATGCAAGCCAAATGAGCCCTTACAGAATTACTTGATTACAAGTGCGTGTCGAAGGGAACTTTGTGTTGTTTGTCCTGCTCCTGCCATGACGTCATCCACCTCACACGAGCTGCTCCATCGACGAAGCATCCACCAAACCAGACATCACGACTCGACCATCTTTCGCCGCCTTCAGATCTCCTTCCACGCCGCCGCACGCACCCAGCAGCATCACCATCATCGACTCGGCAGATGAACACGAGGAATCTGAGCGTCCACAAGAGAGGTCGCACTCTTTTGTTTCTGCTTATGTTATACATTGCTTAAACTTACCTGCTACTTTATCGTCCTGTTCAGCTCTTGGGCTCCCAACTCAGGTCCAAATTCATGTTCAAACTTGAGTTCTAAATTAGTTGTGGGGCACATATCGAGGTAGCAATGAATAGTATGTCTGTCTAATATCTGGTTCCTAGGGTATGCCTATGTTGTTCATCTTGGGTGGGAAACAAATAGTAAAGCAATCATCATCTTTCTTTTTATTAATTTAGAGCAATCATCAGCCTGCTATCATTATTTTTGGATCCATCCACTGGTTGTTACCATCACTCTATATTTCTGCATGCTCTCCTTACATAATCTCACCATATTTTTTTGTATGCATGTCAGATATTGTATCTGATCATGTTGAACATGTAGAGAAAAGAGAAGAGTTTTTTGTGGCAATAGAATGTCATGCAGACATCACTCCATGGTGGGTTCAATGGAAAACCCTCCCCACCCCTCTCCAGATTGTAATCCAGAGGAAGATATCTGTTCTGAGGCGGATTCAGACGCCGCGACCATCCTATTTACCCCCCCAAGGTGTTTGCTCTACCTTGGCATGATGATGTTAGTCATATCCTGCATATGTTGCCTTGCAGTGCCTACTTTTGACATCATATATGTCATCTGCTTAGTTTAGACATGTTCTGTAATGCCACCTGTTTATCTATATCATATATGGGAATTATGCAGTCTCATGTCTTTTAGCCAGCCATAATGTATGTGAAATGTGCAATGCCATCCTGTTTAACCAGGCATCATATATTTGAATGATATCTTGCCCATCCTTTTCTTCATTACATTTCCATTTGTCGACAATGTTTGTACATTAAACTACTCTTCACGTGAATCAGCCATTTGGGTGGGAGATGGAAAAATCTGGAGTGAAAACAAGGCCTTGAGAGCGCAGTGCTACACAGTCAAGCAGATCTCTTGTTGGGTCGATAGCTCCTCGAGATGGATTGAGAGACAGATGACCAGTCCTATTCCCCTCTTGAGGTGTATGCTCTAACTTTGCAGTTATCTGCTCATATGATGCATACGGTGTCTTGCATTGCATAGTTTAGACATCATATACACAATATTCAACACCATGTTCTTAGTTCGGACATCATATCGAATGCCCTCTGTTTAGTATATAAATCACATATGTGAATTAAATGATGCGGTCCTGATTACTTAGATAACATGTAGGTGAATTATGTCATGATCTGTTTTGTTATTCATCATATCTTTGAATTATGTTATGCTATGCTATCCAGTTTAGATAGACATCATATATGTGAAATTATGTCATGCTATCCATTTTAGTTAAACAATATACATGTCAACTATTTCATGCCCTCTTTTTCCACACTATCTATTGCATCATCTCTCATACAATGTCGTACATTCAACTATGTTTCTGTTTATCAGCCATTTGAATTGGAGCGGGTGATGATAGTATCTAGCGGAATAAAACACGGTCTTCAAATAAAACAGTGCTACCTATTGGTGGAGATAGCACCCGGTTGTACATGCACAAGAACCAGCCCTACCACACATAACCCAAACTCTACATGATTGTACCCCTCTTGTGATGGACAGAGAACTAGCTTCACCCAATCTAACCCCAACCCTAGCCGATAGTAACCCAGTTCCTGTTGACACAGCACCATCTCCACCACAGAGCTCCCAAACAAGAGCGTTAGTAAGGCAGCTCCGGTGCCCAAAGGGCGATACTATCACGGCGAACCCCAGCTCCACCGGTTAATACGCCTATTCTCATGGAGGAAGCACAACCAGCCAGTCATAGTTTAGCATCTATCACATTTGATGTTGTTAAATCGTATGTGCATATCTTCCCATCTTGGAAATATTATAATTGAAGATGAAGGAAAATGCCGATTCTGCGGTGTCTGTCCGGGAGTTATGTGTAAGTAATGTTATTCATGGCAATTACTTTGCTTCGTCCCATACATCCTACCTCCATGATGGTTATAATACAGCAAATTTTCCCATTTTCTCTATAGAGAAGGACTGATTTGGAAACTTAGGATGAGGTAACCTGTGCTAATACCTCTGCTATCTTCAAGAATGCTTGGTGGTAGTATCGAATTACACAAGAAAAGCGTACTTCACCGGCAAAGAAACTCATCAAATTCCCTTACGTTCTCTTGAGACACATTTTTGGGCGATGATCGGGAACGCCTTGTTACATCTTGGTCCCGAACCAAGAATGTGGTAATGTCTATGAGCTCATTTTCTATTTTAAGTATTATATTCTTGCGTCTTACTATACTCTGTTCATGTAGAACAAGTGCCTAAACACGAAGAACAACTGTTCTAATTTAAGATTCCATTGCTATCATAGTTCAAAAAAGTGCTAGGCGTTAATTGTGCGTTTTGCCACCGCCTTGCACTTTACTAACAAAAGGCATGCTTATGCGTGATTATGCCTGATTAAGCGTAGTTATGCATAATGCGTTTTATAGCGCCTAGAGCCTAAGGCGCTTAAGCGCTTCGCTTAGGCGCGCCTTTTTAACTATGACTACTTTGCTCTTGTATCATTGTATTTACTCATACAAACTTATTTTTAAATTGAAGGATCCAATTGAAACTCCAATGGCACGGCAGGTATGTTCGCGCATGTTTCTTTAACAGGTTTTCTCTTATCAATAGCTCTTTTGATTTCAATTTCAATTGTGTATACAGTTGACTTTCATATCATGCATATTACTAGCATCACAACAGAGCCAATAGTGTTGTTGTACATGCAGACCGTGGTACCCATCTGAAATCTTGTTGTGCGTGTAGTTTCCCACGCTTTGTATTCTTTCACTTTGCTGCTTTGTCTTGGTGATATGATTTGAACTGTGTCTCTATTTTGATTTGGCAAGACGATGTAGTGACCATAGGACATAGATATATGTTTGTTTGATGCTTTTATTATGTACTAGTACTTGGCAATAGAAGACTTGGTAGTTTAATCCTGTCCACCTTACTAATGAACTGGTTCACGAAATGAGTTCCATATACTAGTACATGCTAAACTTGTTATGTGTGCGCTTGTTTCTTATTTTAGAATCTTGTGAGAATATTGGGAAGAGTGCCTTATTAAGCAATGGTAAAGGAAGTAATGCGAGATAAGGTTCAGGATAGTGACACATCCTTGTTGGTCTCCAACAAAGCTGATAAAACAGCTAAGGAAGACTATCTTGAAGACAGCGAGACAACCCCAAAGTCTGTCTTGGTTTAGTGTTCGATTCTTGGCCACTACCGCTTGCACAAGCTATTCAAACTCACTTTATGCGAATCTGTTCGGTTTCTTGAGTCTCAACTACAAGTGAAAGACATCGATCAGCTGTCTTTGACAAGAAGCGGAAGGACTGCGGAAGTCCTGGAGCATTCAGATGCATACTTTACGGTGCAACGACAAGCGTTGGAGGATTTTAGCGCCAAGCAGGACAAAGCTAATCAGCTTGCTAAGCTTATTGCCAACATGGTGGATACCGGGATAACGTTTCTTGAGCTCTTACGAAGTTGTTTGATTATGCTCTTGTTTTGCTGCAGCGTTTATTTGCCTTTGGTGGCCAATTTTGGCGACGGTGTATGTAATATGCTACTTTGTTCCCTATATTTACACTGGTGGCGAACTTTGATGCCCAGTGGATGTAATATGTGTAATAGCGGTAATAGGCTAGCCTTAATTGCTTGCTTATTTATTTCCTTATTGTCTTGTTTAGTTGTTTGCTTGTAGTCACTGCAGTTCTTTTTCTATGTTTTTCTAATGGCCACAATAGCCTATTTTTGGTAACTAGGCCAAAATAATCATGGCAACACACGAACTGTTGTAACCATGGGCCTCCTGCAGGCCGTATGATCCATGGGCCTTCGTTCGGCCGTAGGAGCATTGGCCTTCTATACGGGCCGTAGGATCCGTCGGCCTTCTATGCGGGCCTTAGGGATCAATGGGCCTTCTACTGGCCGTAGGGTCCATGGGCCTTCTACTGGCCGTACTATCCATGGGCCTCATACGGGCCGTAGGATCCATGGGCCTTCTATGGGGCGTATCATCATTTCGCCAATCATGGGCCGTACTATTCGTGGACCATAACGGGCGTTAATAGGCCGTGTTGATAACTCTATGAAAATAGCCCAGCGGGTTTTTGACATAAGCGGCCCAACATATTAACGGTCCATAAGCGGGCCGACTTTAACGACATGCTGAATTTGGCCTAAGCGTAAAATAGCGACAAGAACGGGCGTATGTAACGAATGCTACAAATGATCCCAAGAATCAATGGGCCCCGAGAAGGCGAAGATAACAGGCTGAAGCGGCCCAATGGAATAACGAGCCGTTAATGGATATAAAGTGATACATTTGTTCATTACGGGCGATTTCACCACGGACCGTTAATGGGCCAAGAGTTACAAAGGTCCCCATATGGGCGAAGAAGTCATGGGCCACACATGGGCGGAAGTTAAAACAGGCTGAATCATATTGGGCGGCCCAGATAGCGCTCTTGGGCCAAATTCGGATAGGCGTAACGGGCCCTGGGTTAGCGGGCTGTAAATGGGCTATATGCGAACAAGCAGTTAACAGGCTTTCCGCGGGCCGGCCCGCCACCTTTTGACCAAGTCAAACGGGCCGGCCTTTTCACGGGAATGGGCCTCTGTTGGGCCGTGCCACGTGTCGCCGTATCATAGGCGCCTTCGGTCCAATGAGCGGATGACATCAGTCCCAACGGTGAGCCGACATGTGTTTCCTCCAGCCAATGATGATTTTACACGTGGAAAATCCCCATTGGTCGGGGCTGTTAACGGGTTATCGGATCCAAAACCCAACCCGATAGCTTAACGGCGTTCCGTTACGGTGGAAGCCACGTGTCGGTCACCCTTGACGAAAGTAGTTCCGTGACGCGCGATTTATCGTCATGGAAGTGGACACTTCCGTGATGATAATTTTGGTAATGTCATGGAACACTTCTATGACAACCACGGTATGACTATCTTGATTCTGTCATAAATTTGTCATGGATGTACATGCATGACAAAAACGCGACCTACTGTGACAAACACGTATCATCATGGAAGTGTATTTTTTGTAGTGAGGCCTGCTGGCCTGGAGGGACCCAAGTGGCCTGACGAGGCGGCGGTCCGATGGGACGGGGCCCAAGCAGGCCTGGTCCGCCGGGAGGGAGGCTCGGGCCACCAGCTGGGCGCCAGTTGGGCTGCATCTGCTGCGCCTGACCGGTGTAGGGGTTGAAGCATACCCATGGCCCAGGTGAGGCGGGCGAGTTGCCAGCAGGTGCACTGCCGCCCCCACCGTTCTTCTTCTTCTTCTGCCAGCGCCCGTTGCCGCCTCAACTACTACCTCCATGGCCAGAAGTGGAGCCAAAGGTGTGGCCGTAGAGGGTGATCTGGGAAGACGATGATGGCGGGAGGTGTTGGGCGAGCTGGTTCTCGCGAAGGAGAAGGAGAGAGCGGGTCTGCAAGAATGTCGGAGCCGGAACCTGCATGGTTACCAGCGTCGTAATGTCGGAGAAGCGAGGATTCAACCCACGGAGGCAGTTGAGGACCAAGGTCTGATCCGACATGGGCTGGCCAATGTCAGCAAGCGCATCGGAGAGGGACTTGATCTTGTGGCAGTACGCGAAGACGGTGAGGTCGCCTTGGACGAGGGCACGGAACTCCGCCTCGAGGTAGACGGCCCGAGTGAGCTGATTGTCAAGAAAGAGGTTGCGGATGAGCGCGTAGGCCTCATACGCGGTCTGATCTTGAGCCATGATGATGTCGAGGATGTCGTTGCTAATGGAGCCGTAGAGCCATGAGCGGACGACGTAGTCCAGGCGTGACCACTCGGCGGTGCGGTCGGCGGCAGGAGTGTCGACGGAGACGTGGTTGGTGAGCTCGTGCTTGCCAAGAAGAACGCTGATTAGCATGCGCCACTTGGAGAAGTTTGACTTCTAGAGGTCGAGGATGACGGGAACGTGTGTTTTCACGCTGGCGACGTTGTCGGCGAGGGAGGCCGGTGATGCTGCCGGAACCACAACTGTGGAGAGGGCGCTGGATGTCATGGCAGAGGAAGAGCTGGCTGGTGAGGTCATGGCAGCGGCGGAAGCTTGGTCTAGATCGAAAAAGCTGATACCATATAAACGAGAAAGAGATTTTGAGGGAAGGCGCCACTCAATGGGGCGATCAGCTCATGTATATATATGCCAGATTACAACGCCTTGGAAGCCAAGGAAAATCCTCCTCGTATCAATCTACAACCCAATAATAGGAAAGATATAGAGGTAGGATATGCACTAGAATATACAGAGAATATACGTTAACACTATGTTTGTCAACTCTCAACAACTTTTAATCATCATACTCTTTCTATGTGAAGTCATTACTCGCCATAAAATTAATATGATCTCTTTTTACTATTTCTTTTTATTCTTTTCTCTTTTCTTATTCACTCAAGATCATGGCAAAATAATCAAGCCCTTGACTCAACACTAATCTTTATTATATAACTCACAGACTCAATTACATAGAGGGATCATAGAGCAAAACTCAAAACTAGATCACACCAAAACTTTTAATCTACTAGATCAAGATACTACTAAATAGGATCGAACTAAGAAAAACGGTAAAGATAGGAGATGTGGTTGTGATACGATACTGGGGCAGCTCCCCCAAGCTTTGAAATTGCCAAGGGGAGTGCCCATACCCATGTGATTATGTCTCTTTTGTTGGTGAAGAGGATGGTGGTGATGATGGGTAGTCGCACATCGAGCGTAAGAGATCCTCCAGCTTGCGGATAATGCCCTTGAGTGCAACAATATGCTCCTTCAACAAAATATTTTCACGTGTGAGATACTTGTTTTGTATACGAGCTAGCTCAATCATCTTGAAAGCTTCGATCTCAGTTGGGGTAAGAAGATTGTGATCAAGTTGAAGGATGTCTTCTGTTGCCGGAACTTGGTCCTCCATGGCCTTCTTGATCCCTTCATCCTTGTTGATCTCCATGGGTTCTTCCCTCTTCAGCTCTATCTTCATTAGCCAAGCATCATTGTCACAATTGTTGGAGGAGGGGGACGACATGATGCCTGGCCTTGACAACCCTGATAGAGAACAACTTGAAACAAGAACAGAGGACAATTGCGTGATACAGGAGTCAAAACCTTCGGGAGATTATATAATGAATTTTTACCGACCAAAATACGTATCGTGCAAGAAAACGGAGTCCGGAGAGCATAGGAGGTGCTCACGAGGTAGGGGGGCATGCCCAGGGGGTAGAGCGCGCCCTCCACCCTCATGGAGGCCTCGTGTCCTTCCCGGACTGCTTCTTATTTTTCTATTTTTATAAATATTCTAAAACAAAGAAAAAATTCCATTAGAACTGCTTTGGAGTCGGTTTACTTACCGTACCACATACCTATTCCTTTTTGGAGTCTGAAACGTTCCGGAAAGTGTCCCTTATGTATTCCTCCGGGGTTACGGTTTCAATAACATTGGTTTCAACATTTATAGGATTACCTGAGATGTAATGTTTGATTCTTTGGCCGTTCACCACCTTCGGATTTGTGCCTTTGAAGTTGTTGATTTTTATGGCACCGGAACGATAGACCTCCTCGATAACGTAAGGGCCTTCCCATTTAGAGAGAAGTTTTCCTGCAAAAAACCTTAAACAAGAGTTGTATAGCAATACATAATCACCTACATTAAACTCACGCTTTTGTATCCTTTTGTCATGCCATCTTTTAACTTTTCCTTTAAACAATTTGGCATTTTCATAGGCTTGTGTTGTCCATTAATCTAGTGAGCTAATGTCAAATAACCTCTTCTCACCGGCAAGTTTGAAATCATAATTGAGCTCCTTAATAGCCCAATAAGCTTCATGTTCTAGTTCGAGAGGTAAGTGACATGCTTTTCCATAATCCATTTTATATGGAGACATACCCATAGGATTTTTATATGCAGTTCTATAGGCCCATAATGCATCATCAAGTTTCTTGGACCAATTCTTTCTAGATCTATTGACAGTCTTTTGCAAAATTAACTTGAGCTCTCTATTGCTCAATTCTATTTGACCACTAGACTGTGGGTGATAAGGAGATGCAATTCTATGATTAACATCATATTTAGCAAGCATTTTACGAAAAGCACCATGAATAAAATGTGAACCACCATCAGTCATTAAATATCTAGGGACTCCAAACCTCGGAAAAACAACTTCTTTAAGCATCTTAATAGAAGTGTTATGATCAGCACTACTAGTTGGAATAGCTTCTACCCACTTAGTAACGTAATCAACAACAACTAGAATATGTGTATACCCATTGGAGGCAGGAAAAGGTCCCATATAATCAAAGCCCCAAACATCAAATGGTTCAATAACAAGTGAATAGTTCATAGGCATTTCTTGACGTCTACTAATATTACCAATTCTTTGACATTCATCACAAGATAAGACAAACTTACGGGCATCCTTGAAGAGAGTAGGACAATAAAAACCAGATTGCAATACCTTATGTGCAGTTCTATCTCCAGCGTGGTGTCCTCCATAAGCTTTGGAGTGACACCTGCGTAGGATCTATTCCTGTTCATGCTCAGGTACACAACGTCTGATAACACCATCTACTCCTTGTTTATAAAGATGTGGGTCATCCCAAAAGTAATGTCTCAAATCATAGAAAAACTTTTTCTTTTGCTGGTATGTGAAACTAGGTGGTATAAATTTAGCAACGATGTAATTAGCATAATTACCATACCATGGAGCAGTACGGGAAGCATTTATGAAATTTAATTGTTCATCCGGAAAGCTATCATCAATAGGTAGTGGGTCATCAAGAACATTTTCTAACCTAGATAAGTTGTCTGCAACGGGGTTCTCAGCTCCCTTTCTATCAACAATATGCAAATCGACTTCTTGTAGCAAGAGAACCCATCTAATAAGTCTAGGCTTAGCATCTTTCTTTTCCATAAGATATTTAATAGCAGCATGATCAGTGTGAATAGTTACTTTAGAATCAACAATATAAGGCCTGAACTTATCACAAGCAAATACAACTGCTAGGAATTCTTTTTCAGTAGTAGCATAATTTCTTTGAGCATTGTCTAGAGTTTTACTAGCATATTGAATAACATTTAATTTTTTATCAACTCTTTGCCCTAGAACAGCACCTACATCATAATCACTAGCATCACACATAATTTCAAAAGGTAAATTCCAATCAGGTGGCTGAACAATAGGTGCAGAGATCAATGCTTTCTTAAGTATTTCAAATGCTTCTACACAATCATCATCAAAGACAAATGGTATATCTTTTTGTAATAAATTAGTCAGAGGCCGAGAAATTTTTGAGAAGTCCTTAATGAACCTCCTATAAAAACCGGCATGACCAAGGAAACTTCTTATACCTTTGATGTCCTTGGGACATGACATCTTTTCAATAGCATCAACCTTGGCTTTATCAACTTCAATACCTCTTTCAGAAACTTTATGCCCCAAGACAATACCCTCATTAACCATAAAGTGGCACTTTTCCCAATTCAAGACAAGATTAGTTTCTTCACATCTCTGCAAACTCGATCAAAGTTGCTCAAGCAATCATCAAAAGAGGATCCATAGACGAAAAAATCGTCCATGAAAACCTCACAAATCTTTTCACAGAAGTCAGAGAATATAGCCATCATGCATCTTTGAAAGGTAGCAGGTGCATTACATAAACCAAAAGGCATACGTCTATAATGAAAAGTACCAAAAGGGCAAGTAAAAGTAGTCTTTGATTGATCATTGGCTGACACAGGTATTTGAGAGAAACCAGAATAACCATCTAGAAAGCAAAAGTGTGCATGTTTGGATAATCTTTCTAGTATTTGATCGATAAAAGGTAAGGGGTAATGATCCTTTTTAGTAGCCTTATTTAATTTGCGGAAATAAATTACCATCCAATAACCTGTAATAATTCTTTGCGGAATCAATTCATCTTTATCATTAGGAACTACGGTAATACCTCCCTTCTTAGGGACACAATGGACATGACTTACCCACTGACTATCAGCAACGGGATAAATTATACCTGTCTCAAGGAGCTTTAGTATTTTCTTTCTTACCACTTATTTCATTTTAGGATTCAGCCATCGTTGATGATCACGAACTGGTTTGGCATCTTTCTCCAAATTTATTTTATGTTGACATAGAGTGGGACTAATGCCCTTAAGATCATCAAGAGTATATCCAATAGCAGCGTGGTGCTTCTTCAGAGTTTTCTATAATCTCTCTTCTTCATGCTCTGAAAGGTTAGCACTAATAACAACAGGATATATCTTTTTCTCATCAAGATAAGCATATTTAAGAGTATCAGGCAATGGTTTAAGCTCAAACACGGGATCACCCTTGGGTGGAGGAGGACCCCCTAGGACCTCAACAGGCAAATTGTGTTTCAGGATAGGTTCCTGTTTAAAGAGTACTTCATCTATTTCCCTTCTTTCATTCATAAACATATCATTTTCATGGTCTAGCAAATATTGTTCTAAAGGATCACTAGGAGGTACGGCAATAGAAGCAAGAGCAATGATTTCATCCTTACTAGGCAATTCCTCTTCACGGTGTTGTCTACTAAATTTAGAGAAATTAAACTCATGAGACATATCACCCAAACCTATAGTAACAACATCCTTTTCGCAGTCTATCCTAGCATTAACAGTGTTCAAGAAGGGTCTACCAAATATAATGGGACAAAAGCTATTTTGTGGGGAACCAAGAACAAAAAAATCAGCAGGATATTTAGTTTTCCCACACAAGACTTCAACATCTCTAACAATTCCCATTGGTGATATAGTATCTCTATCGGCAAGTTTAATCATGACATCAATATCTTCTAACTCAGTAGGTGCAATATCATGCTTAATTTCTTTGTATAAGTCAATAGGTATTGCACTAGCACTATCACCCATGTCACATAAGCCATGATAACAATGATCTTCTATTTTAACAGAAATAATAGGCATGCCGACCACATGTCTATGTTTATCTTTAGCACAAGGTTTGACAATTCTAGCAGTTTCATCACAGAAATGAATAACATGCCCATCGATTTTATCAGACAAGAGATCTTTAACAATAGCAATATTAGGTTCAACTTTAATTTGCTCAGGAGGTGTATAAGTTCTAATATTGCTTTTACGGACCATAGTTGAAGCTTTAGCATGATCCTTTATCCTAACAGGGAAAGGTAGTTTCTCAACATAAGAAGTAGGAACAATAGGATCATTATAAGTGATAGTCTTTTCTTCAACTTTAATAGGTGCAGCTACTTTTACTTCTATGGGAGGATGATATTTAAAACACTTCTCCTTAGGGAGATCAACATAAGCAGCAAAAGATTCACAGAAAGAAGCTACTATCTCAGAGTCAAGTCCATATTTAGTGCTAAATTTACTGAAAACATCGGTATCCATAAAAGATTTAATACAATCAAACTTAGGTGTCATACCTGACTCCTTACCTTCGTCGAGATCCCAATCTTCAGAGTTGCATTTTAATTCTATCCAATAAATCCCATTTGAATTCAGTAATCTTCATCATAAAAGAGCCAGCACAAGAAGTATCGAGCATGGTGAGATTGTTATCAGAAAGCCGAGCATAAAAACTTTGAATAATTATTTCTCTTGGAAGCTCATGATTGGGGCATGAATATAACATTGATTTAAGCCTCCCCGAGCTTGAGCGATGCTTTCTCCTTAGCGAGGCCAAAAAATATATATATATATATATATATATATATATATATATATATATATATATATATATATATAAAATTGTGATCACGATGAACAAGATGCATAGGATAAAATTTCTGATGAAATTCCAATTTCAATCGTTTGTAGTTCCATGATCCCGTATCATCACATAGCCTATACCATGTCAATGCATCTCCCTTCAAAGAAAAAGGGAAGACCTTCTTCTTAATAACATCACCGGGTACACCTGCAAGCTTAAATAATCCACCAACTTGATCCACATATATTAGGTGCTCATCAGGATGCTTTGTTCCATCTCCTGCAAAAGGATTAGCTAGCCGTTTTTCTAACATACCCAAAGGAATTTCAAAGTGGACATTTTCATTTTCAGTAGGTTCAGTAGGTTGAGGAGCAACTATTTGCTCTACTGGTCGGGGTGAAGATACCCGAACAAGCCCCCCAGAGGATTACTTTCCATAGTAACAAGTGACAGTAAATTTCAGCACACTATATAAATTCTTCCTTACCAAATTCCACCTACCAAAGGCGCTTCACTCCCCGGCGATGTCGTCAGAAAAGAGTCTTGATGACCCACAAGTATAGGGGATATATCGTAGTCCTTTCGATAAGTAAGAGTGTTGAACCCAACGAGGAGCAGAAGGAAATGATAAGTGGTTTTCAGCAAGGTATTCTCTGCAAGCAATGAAATAATAGGTAACAGATAGTTTTGTGATAAGATAATTTGTAATGAGCAACAAGTAACAAAAGTAAATAAAGTGCAGCAAGGTGGCCCAATCCTTTTTTTAGAAAAGGACAAGCCTGGACAAACTCTTATATAAAGAAAAGCGCTCCCGAGGACACATGGGAATTATCGTCAAGCTAGTTTTCATCACGTTCATATGATTCGCGTTCGGTACTTTGATAATTCGATATGTGGGTGGACCGGTGCTTGGGTGCTGTTCTTACTAGAAGAAGCATCCCACTTATGATTAACATCTATTGCAAGCATCCGCAACTACAACAAAAGTATTAAGGTAAACCTAACCATAACATGAAACATATGGATCCAAATCAGCCCCTTATGAAGCAACGCATAAACTAGGGTTTAAGCTTCTGTCACTCTAGCAACCCATCATCTACTTATTACTTCCCAATGCCTTCCTCTAGGCCCAAATAATGGTGAAGTGTTATGTAGTCGACGTTCACATAACACCACTAGAGGATAGACAACATACATCTCATCAAAATATCGAACGAATACCAAATTCACATGACTACTAATAGCAAGACTTCTCCCATGTCCTCAGGAACAAACATAACTACTCACAAAGCATATTCATGTTCATAATTAGAGGGTATTAATATGCATATAGGATCTGAACATATGATCTTCCACCAAATAAACTAACTAGCATCAACTACAAGGAGTAATCAACACTACTAGCAACCTACAGGTACCAATCCCAGACTTGGAGACAAGATTGGATACAAGAGATGAACTAGGGTTTGAGAGGAGATGGGGATGGTGAAGATGTTGATGGAGATTGCCCTCTCCCGATGAGAGGAGCGTTGGTGATGACGATGGCGATGATTTCCTCCCGAGGGAAGTGTCCCGCGAACAGCTCTCTAGGAGCCCTAGATTGGTTCCGCCAAGGTTCCGCCTCGTGGCGGCGGAGTCTCGTCCCGAAAGCATGCTTATGATTTTTCTTTGGACGAAAGACTTCATATACCAGAAGATGGGCACCGGAGGGACAACAAGGGGCCCACGAGGCAGGGGGTAGGGCGCGCCCCCCACCCTCGTGGACAGGTGGAGGCCCCCCTGACGTAGATTCTTCTTCCAGTATTTTTTATTATTTCCAAAAATATCTTTCGTGGAGTTTCAGGACTTTTGGAGTTGTGCAGAATAGGTCTCTAATATTTGCTCCTTTTCCAGCCCAGAATTCTAGCTGCCGGCATTCTCCCTCCTTATGTAAACCTTGTAAAATAAGAGAGAATAGGCATAAGTATTGTGACATAATGTGTAATAGCAGCCCATAATGCAATAAATATTGATATAAAAGCATGATGCAAAATGGACGTATCAGTCGCGTCGTTCGCCCTGTCCATGGCCGGCTCGATGCCAACGCGCTGGTCGCTAGGCTCGACCACCTCCTTAGCCCACGTGTCCAGCTGGGTGCAATAAAGGAACATGGCCATCGCATCCTCGAGCTGGTGATCTCCGATAAAATAGCCAACTTGGAGCTCGAGGTCGCTCTCCAGATGTATCACGAGCGTGTCGGCCGCTTGGACGAACGCCTGCATGAGTTCAGGCAGAGCCAAGAGCTACCGTAGGCAAGGGCTGCTGGTCATGGTCTCATGGACGCGTTTTATTTTGTTGAGTCATTTCGACGCGGATCCCCATTCCCGCAACCCCTCTTGCAAAGATGACGCCATGGAAACGCTTCATGAGGGCCCGTACGGTGGCTGCGTCCTCCCCGAGCGCCGTCGTCTGCGCTGAGAGTGCGGCCGCCTACGCCGAGAGTGCCGCCGCATCCGCATTGAGCGTAGCCGCATCCGTTGAGAGGGCGTATGCGGCAGCTGACATGGCAGTTGCAGCAGCCGAGACTGCTGCAGCAGCTGCTGCGAGGGCGGCTGCAAACACCGAGAGTGCTCGAGCTACCGTCCGTGTTGCCGATGTCGCCCTGGCCTAGGTCGAGGCCATGCACGCCAAGATCAAGGACGTACACGCCAAGATATTCTAGGCCAGCTCGGAATCCAGCATGCAACCCACGTCTGAAAAGGCGACGGTGGCCATGGAGCACCTGCTTCCTCATGAGACCACCGAGCGGGAGCTGAAGATGCAGGAGGCGGCGGAGATCAAGGAGCGCCGGGAGGAGGAGTTACGCATGGCCGAGGTCAAGGTAGAGCAGAGTCTGTCCGTCGAGGAATTGGCGGTGGAGTACCAACGTGAGCTCTGGTGCAGCCACTACTACGAGTACTACAACCTTGTGGGCGGCACCGAGGACGAGGACGAGGACGACTTCAGCAGGGGGACGCAGAGTCCACCAATGGTGGCATGTCGCCAGGACAAGTCATTGACGTCTCATCTCACACCGGCGATGCATAGCCCGGCGCGGCGGCGGCTATGTTAAAATTATGCGTACTTAGGCTTTGTTTTTAATGCTGGTCTTTTCAGTCAGTGTGGTTTGTGTGTTGTACGCTCTTTTGTGTGCCCAAATTAGCAAGCGATGTTAAATTATGCAATGATGTGGATGAGGACAGTATCCAGGGAAATTTCCACCAAAATTTGAATTATCAGACTCATCCCATGCGCGTAAAGCAGAAGAATAGTTTGCGATGCACACAATCGTTCAAAGTGAATGGTGTCCGGCGGCACCGTGCGCAAAGTTTCCCTCCACATTTCGAAATATTTGGCCTACCACCGAAATATCTACCCCGCCTCCTTCCCCACTCCTTTTCTCCCCAAACACAAGTCACAGTTTCCATGTTTCCTCCTTCGTTTCTTCCGAAGCTATAGTCACTTCCTCGCTTGCTTCCTCGCTCTCGCTGTCTCACATCCTACGACCGGGATCGCCATGGTCTTCTTCAATGACCTCTCCTGCGGTTCCTCCGACGATGACGACTCTTTCACCACCCGCGTATGCCTCTCTTCTCTCTCTTGGGTTATGACTTGGAATGAAGGATTTTAACCCGGCGGTCGATTTGAGTCATTTCTTCCTCTTGTAGCTCCCTAGGACCATCAGTTGCAAGAATGGAGCGGGGTGGCTGAAGATCTGACTGCTCGTTGTCACCATCAATATCCATGCGTGAAGTTAGTTGCATTTGAATCTGTGGACAGTGGGAGGAAGTTTCTGGCATGTGCAGAGAAGGTTAGCCCCACTTTCTTTGTTACAAATCATTTGCTAGATGTGACTCAGACACTGTCACTGTGCTATGTTATTCTAAATGTTAAGACAGTGTCACAGTTTGTACCTAGTATCTAGAAATGTTGCCATCTCATCAGCGGTGCCATTAGAAAATTATTTGGCACCGCTTTAGCAGTTTTTGCAACCAACTTTGGTCCACACATCCGAGCAGCCAAGCAGTAAAATACTAAATCTTTATGGCATGAAGGAACTGGGCATCGGAGCAACTACGTGCTCCGGAGTTCGGTTCCCTGATTTTTCCCGCTGCATCTATAGTTTTTGCTTGTTCCATGCTGTTATACTATCATTCTTGGATGTTTTAGAATCATTTTATAGCAACTTTATATCATTGTTTGGGACTAACCTTTTGATATAGTGCCTAGTGCAAGTTGTAATTTTTTGCTTGTTTTCTACTTCGCAGAAAATCAGTACCAAACGGAGTCCAAACACAGCGAAATTGGAGAGTTTTTCTGGGCCAAAAGACACCTGATGGGCCAAAGAAGTACCAGAGGGGGGCTCCGAGGGGAGCACAACCAACCAGGGCGCGCCTAGGTGGGTTGTGCCCCACCTCGGTGGCCTCCCGCACTGCCTCTTCGCCCTATAAATCCCCAAATATTCCAGAAACCCTAGGGGAGTCGACGAAACATAATTCCAGCCGCCGCAAGTTCCAAAACCACGAGATCCAATCTAGACACCATCACGGAGGGGTTCATCATCCTGATTGGTGCCTCTCCGATGATGCGTGAGTAGTTCATCATAGACCTACGGGTCCGTAGGCATGATACGTCTCCGTCGCATCTACTTTTCCTAACGCTTGTCCTCTTATTTTGGACTCTAATTTGCAAGATTTGAATGGAACTAACCCGGACTAGCGCTGTTTTCAGCAGAACTACCATGGTGTTGTTTTTTGTGCAGAAATAAAAGTTCTCGGAATGGAACAAAACTTTACGAGGATATTTTTAACAATAAAAGAGAATATCTGGAGCCAAGAACTACCGGAGGGGGGGGGGGCACCTGGGTGGGCACAACCCACCATGGCGCGCCCACCTCCAGGCGCACCTAGGTGGGTTGTCCCCACCTGGTGGCCCTGCAGACCATAAAACCGACGCTATAAAATCACAAATTTCAAGAAAAAATCATGGAGAAAGAATTATCGCGTTCCACGAGACGGAGCCGCCATCACCTCCTGTTCTTCATCGGGAGGCCAGATCTGGAGTCCGTTTGGGGCTCTGGAGAGGGGGGGGGGGTCTTCGCTCTTCGTCATCACCAACCCTTCTCCATCGCCAATTCCATGATGCTCCCCACAGGGAGTGAGTAATTCCTTCGTAGGCTAGCTGGTCGGTGAGGAGTTGGATGAGATTCATCATGTAAACTAGTTAGTTTTGTTAGGGCTTGATCCCTAGTATCCACTATGTTCTGAGATTGATGTTGCTATGACTTTGCCATGCTTAATGCTTGTCACTTTGGTCCCAGGTGCCATGATTCCAGATTTGAACCGTTTATGTTATCACCATTATATCTACGTTCTAGGTCTGATCTTGCAAGTTATAGTCACCTACTACGTGTTATGATCTGGCAACCCCGGAGTGACAATAGTCGGGACCACTCTCGATGATGACCGTAGTTTGAGCAGTTCATGCATTCACCGTGTGTTAATGCTTTGTTTCGGTTCTCTATTAAAAGGAGGACTTAATATCCCTTAGTTTCCAGTAGGACCCCGCTGCCACGGGAGGGTAGGACAAAAGATGTCATGCAAGTTCTTTCCATAAGCACGTATGACTATTTACGGAATACATGCCTACATTATATTTATGAACTGGATCTAGTGCCGTATCGCCCTAGGTTATAACTGTCACATGATGAATACCATCCAACGATTGTCGATCCAATGCCTACAAATTTCTCTTATATTGTTCTTGCTAAGTTACTACCGCTATCGTTACTGTTGCACTTGCTACAAAATCATTGCTATCACTGTTACCGTTACTATTGCTGCTGCTACTATTATCAAAACTATCATACTACTTTGCTACTGATCACTTTGTTGCAGATAATTAATATCTAGGTGTGGTTGAATTGACAACTCAGCTGCTAATACTTACAAATATTCTTTGGCTCCCCTTGTGTCGAATCTATAAATTTGGGTTGAATACTCTACCCTCGAAAACTGTTGCGACCCCCTATATACATGTGGGTTATCAAGACCTTTTTCTGGCGCCATTGCCGGGGAGCATAGCTATATTTGTTGAGTCACTTGGTATTATTGTCAATTATTCACTATGAAGAATCTGAAGGATGCTAAGACTACGATTTTTCCCTCTAAGACGAGGGGAGGTAAGGAACTGCCATCCAGCTCCGCTTTAGATTCACCTTCTGTTATAAGTAAACTTGCAACACCACCACATGCTATCAATCCTGATATGTCACAAGTTATTGATGATGCTACTTCTGCTATGAATGATGCTTATGATGATGCTAGTACCTTTATTGATGATAATGTGCCACTAGGTGAATTTCTTGATGAACAAATTGCAAGAGTAAGACATCATGATATTGTTGAAACTGATGATGAGCTTGAAACTGAAAATCTTGAAACATCTACTAGAACTAGCCCTCCTAGATATGAATTGCCAAAGGTAACTGAAGGTTATGTTATGGGTGAGGAGGCAACTAGAGATATGCTTGCTTGTCAGGATATAGATGATCTAGAGAAATTATTATGCAAGTATAAAGAAAAATCTCTGAATGCTAAAATGAAATGTGATCCTAAGTTTGCTACTTCACCTATCTTCGTTGATGATAAGGATTATGAATTCTCTGTCGACCCAGAGTTAATTACTTTGGTTGAATCTGATCATTTCCATGGTTATGAAACTGAAACTGTTGTGGCACATCTTACTAAGTTGAATGACATAGCCACCCTTTTTGCTCATGATGAGAAGATTCGCTATTACTATATTCTCAAATTATTTTCATTCTCATGAAAGGGTGATGCTAAAGCTTGGTACAATACTCTTGCTCCTGGTTGTGTGTGTAGTCCCCAGGATATGATTTGTTACTTCTTTGAAAAATATGTTCCTGCTCATAAGAAACAAGCTGCCTTACAGGAAATATTTAACTTTGTGCAAATTGAAGAAGAGAGTCTCCCACAAGCTTGGGGGGAGGATTCTCCAATTGCTTAATGCTTTGCCTGATCATCCTCTTAAGAAAATGAAATACTTGATATCTTCTATAGTGGACTAACCGACGCTTCTAGGGATTTCCTAGATAGTTGTGTCGGATGTTGTAGCGACCCGACCTCAGACAGTCAAGTCTCTGTGTTCAGTGTCATCCCTGGATCGGTAATGCTGACACACACAGTACTCGAAGGATTTATAAGAGAGTAGCAATCACACACTTATTACATCGAATGTCCCAAAATAGAACTTATTATAATAAATATGGCTTAAGGCCATCTAAATAAGATAACAGCGGAAGGCTTGGAAGATAAAGTGAGTCCATCAACTCCAACAGCATAGCTGAGTGCATGACAAACGACCTAGCGCACCTTACTCCTCGTCTGAAAAGTCTGCAACATGATATGTTGCAGCCCAAAAACGGGTCAGCACATGGAATATGCTAGCAATATAACACAGTAGAGCAATGAACAGATAAAAACTATCACTACATGCATATATGGCTGGTGGAGGCTCTATGGTTATATTGTTTAAAGAAAAGCCAATTTTTCCCTACAACAAAGGAATAGATTTTATTTAACTATCATGGTGGTTGAAACATCATTGAGAAGGTTCCTCCAACTCAATCCCGATTAAAGTAATCGTTAACATCCCAACAAATTAAATTAGAGTGATGAGATCAAATCAATAATTCAAGTACCAGATACTCAAAATGTCCATAACCGGGACACGTCTAATCATGATTAGTTTGTACACTCTGCAGAGGTTTGTGCACTTTTCCCCACAAGACTCGATCTCCTCCATTGGATTTCTCGCACTACATGGTGTTTGAGAAATGGATGACCGAGACACAGTATTTCAGAAACATTAACTCTAACCCTGGGTAGACAGTACCAACCTACAACCCTTCATCTGCTTGCCTACCACTGGAAGAGGTCATGCAACTTACTCAACTATGATATAGCCCATAATAGCTTGTGGCTGCACACGGAAGTTTCTAGCATGAATAATCTTATGATCCCTTTGAGCCTGGGTGGCGGACCGTAGGATGATCACACGGGTACTCCGGGATATCCTAGGACAACACTGGATTCTCCAGGTGCCCACAAGCAATCCACCCAGACGTGTATTAAAGTTGCCACCTTAAGTTGAACCATTAATTAACAATCTCACATCTGTCATGCATACACTCAAATCCAAACCACGTCTACGTGCATAGCATGGCAATATAAGCATAACGCAGAAGTAACTCTCAAGGGTTTGATAATAAAAACAAGTAATAGGTTCTACCTCATCAACTACTTCCCAAACCCACATATTAAGATATCATAATCATGCAATGTGTGAGGGTTGAAACTAATGCATAAAAACTGGGTATGAAAGGGGTATGATCAATGTGTTACTTGCCTTGCTGACGATCCGCAAAACCTAGGGACTCGTAGTAGCATGCTTCACACTCCGGGAATTCTATCGCAAACAAACAATAGCATACATAAGCACTCAAACAAAGATGCATCGGTAAATCTCAAATAAGAAGGTCTAACCAGAAAGTTCAACTGAAAAACTCCGGTTTGCAAAAAGAATCAAATCAAACGGAGCAACGAGACTCAAACTACGAAAGAAACAACATCCGTTTACTAATTTTGACTAAAGTCAAATTTTACAGTACCAAAATCTTGTCCAAGTTGGTTAAACAGAAAGAGGGTTTCGATATGAAGAACTAGGCGCTTGTTTCACCTGATTTGCATAAACAAGCGAAAAGATAAACTAAAACGAAGATCAGGGCAGAAATCACGATCGAAAATAATCGTGAACCTGGAAAAAGAAAAACTGACGAACAGGCTAACGAACGAACATTCGCTGTCTGCGGCTAACGGATGAACAGTGTTCGTTAAAACGAACGTACGGAAGAACGTTCGCTATTTAACTAAACCAGAAAAAATGAACCGATCTAAACAAAACTAAACTAGGGTTTCTAAAAAACCGAACAGTTTTCTCGCGAAAACCGACGGCGGAGGCGGTTATACCTCCGGCGGGACAGGGCGGCGGTGCGCAGCGGCGGTGGCTGTGCGGGTGGAGGCTGGCAGGGCTAGGGTTTGGCGGGGTCGGGCCTCCCGGCTTAGAGCATTACTAGTAGTACCTCTAAACCCTCAAACCCTCAAAAATAACCGCTTTTTTACGGGTTGCAACAAAAAAAACGCAAAGACTAGAACCCTTAAACCCTCAAACCCTCAAAAAAAAGTAAGGGTCCAACCCTCAAACCCAATTTCAAACCGTAGAAGTGAGGGTTGGAGGGGGGCGCTCGACCCCAGCCCGCACTCCCTTCCCGTCGTCGCGGGAGGAAGTTTCCTCCCAACCTCCCTTCCTCCTCCACGTCGCCGCCGTCGCCCGCCCAAATCCGGCCGGCCCCGCCTCCCCTCGCGCCGCCGCGTTCCCCGCCTCCGGCCAGCCCGCCGCCTCCACCCCGGCCGCCCGCCCGCCTCCGCCCCGGCCGCCCGCCCGCCGCCTCCGCCGCCCCGCCGCCCGCCGCCTCCGCCCCCGCGCCCGCCTCCTCCCCGCCGCCTCCGCCCCGGCCGCGCCCATCCGCCCGCCCGCCTCCCGCCCCAGCCCGCCCGCCTCCTGCCCGCCGCCTCCGCCCCGCCGCGCCCCGCCCCCAGTCGCCTCCGCCCCCAGCCGCCTCCGCCTCAGCCTCCTCGAGCCAGAGGCCGAGAGGCCAGACAGGCAGAGAGCGGCAGCGCCGCCCCGAGCCTCCCATGAGGCCCATGATGTATCTTTGTTTTACTTTTCTATGTCCTATTTGATTCGAACAATTAGTGTAATTTGCTCAAACATTGTTGTAATAATTTGAATGATTATTGTTTTATTCGTGTTGTAATAATAACTAGAATGATTATTGTTTTATGTCAAATGTGATGGAATTTGGGATATGTCATATGATGAAATGTGTGATATACGAAATGACAGTTTTAAAGGTTGGGGTTGAGGCAAAGACTAGAACCCTCAAATCCAACATTTAAAGCAGTTTACGGGTTGGGTTTGAGGGTTCTAGTCTTTGCCCCTGTTTTTCAACCCTTAAAAGTGTCAAAAACTGGCACTTCTCAACCCTTAAAACTGCTATGAGGGTTTGAGGGTTTGAGGGTTCTACTAGTAATGCTCTTATAAAGGCCGGCCGGGCCAGGAGTCCTAGTCGGACATGGCCCGGTTAGGTCGGTTCACCTTTTTTTGTTTTTTTAATAAATCCCGGCGCATAAAAACTAACGAAAGAATACTAAACAGACTCCAAAAATCCTGATATAAATTTTCACAGTCCTCTAATAATATTATGGACAAAGTGAACATTTATTTAGGCCTCTAGTGCAATTTTGAAAAACGCATTTTTTCCTAATTCAAATAAAATAGCAATAATACTCCGAATAAAATTCTTAATTTATTTTAATATTTTTCCTCCAATATTCATTTTATTTTGGAGAAGTCATATTATCTCCTCTCATATATTTTTAATATGGAATATTTTCAAAGAGAAAAATTATTAAAACCAAAATGATCCCTATTTTGATATTTGAGAAAATTTGAATATGAAGAACGTGAAATCCCCAACTCTCTCCGTGGGTCCTTGAGTTGCTTAGGATTTCGAGGATCGTGAAACGGAATGCGATAAATTATGATATGCATGAATGACCTATGTATAACATTCCAAATTGAAAATTTGGGATGTTACAAACCTACCCCCTTAAGATGAATCTCGTCCTCGAGATTCGGGTTGGCTAGAAAATAGGTGTGGGTGGTCTTTGCGTAGATCATCCTCTCGTTCCCGGCTGGCTTCATCCTCGGTATGGTGGCTCCACTGAACTTTGTAAAACTTGATAACCTTGCTGCGAGTAACTCGGCTCGCAAACTCGAGAATCCTGACAGGTTTCTCCTCATATGTCAAATTACTATCCAACTGAATTGCTTCCAGGGGCACTGTATCTCTCAGAGGAATATCGGCCATCTCAGCATGGCACTTTGTAACACCCCCGGTGTCATGCTACAGTAACCCACTGTGATTAAGCTAATCATTTTTCCAAACAGTGCTTAATCACCTTTGATTCAAATCTCATTTGAAATTCCACTTTGGAATCAAATTCAATTTGCAAGTGATTTTTGAAGTAAAAGTTGCTGCAAAATAGTCCATCATTTAGTAAAAATTCCATAACAAATGATTGTTAAGGAAAACAACATCACCTCCAAGCTAAGATGGACTATAGCAAATTAAAACAGTGCCAACTCAGCAAATTAATTGTTTTTCCATCTTTTTGCAAATTCCATCTAATTCAAATTTCTTCCAAACTTTTGTGGCTGTGTAAAAATTTCATTGTAATTATGTGGCCAAGTCCCACATTTTGAGAATCCTTTTGGCAGCTCCAAAATTTGCAAAGCATTCTGTAAAAAGAGAAAGGAAATAGAAATGCAAAAAAGAAGGAAAAGGAACACCACAGGCGAGCCAGCCAACCGCCCGACCCACCCCCTCCTCGGTCGACCTCTGTTCCCCATTTGGGTCGCATAGGGCGCCCACGGACCAGCTCGGCAGGCGTCGGCGAGTGGATAAGAGGCGCGCTGCGTGCTCTCTCCCTTCCCCCGGAACCCTAGCCACCCACTACCCCCCCCTCAGATCCAGATCCAGATCCACCTCTCCCCTCTCCTCTGGCTCAATTTTGAGCTCGCAAACTCACATGGTCAAGGCTTCCCCGCTGTCGTTGACGCGTCCACCGGCCTCTCCGGCGCTCAGGAGCACGTCCTGGGGGTTCATCGTGTTCGTCCACGTCCGTTCAGGGCATTGGAGCAAGGCGGGAAGCTGCGTGGATGGAGCCGTCGACCTCTTCCTCCTCTCATCTCCGTCGCGTACATCGCCGGCCGTCATCGTCGACTACCCCGAGCTTCGGCGCATCCCCGACTCCACCTCGTGCATACTATTGCACACCTACAGGGCCCGGTGAGGCCCCCTCCTCCGTTTCCCCCCTCGTCTTCTCCTCTGCCATGCCCATACTCTTGTGCCCGTCCCGACGAAATCGAGCTCCGGCCACCGCCATGGCCGATGACCTCCGTGTCCTTGAGCTCCTCCGTCCAAGGCCGCTGCACCGCTGCGTTCCTTCTAACCGTAGCTGCCGCCTGGGCTCTTCGTTTGCCTAGTTACGAACCTACAGCGCCGCACCCGTGCTCCGTCGTCGTACAACCGGCCGCGCCTGCGCCGCCGCTTCGCCGCGGTCGTCGCGCCGCCCGGCGGAGCCGTCCCATCCCCATCCACGTGCGCCTGCTGCGCCGACACCGTCGCGCCCCTTTTGCTGGCGCGGCTGTCCCCGAAGCTTCGGCCATGTTGGCGCCGTGATGCGCGTGCGCTTGCTTTCGCTGCTGTTTTGCCGTTGTTGATGCACTGCCGCTGCTCGTCCTGCTGCAGTGCTGCTTGTTGCTTAGCTGCTGCTCCGCTACTAACTGCTACTGCTGTTGCCTTCTTGCTACTACTGCCGCTGCATAGCTACTAGCGCCGTCGCTGTTGTTTCCTTAACCGCTGCCGGTACTGTTTGCTGGTCGCTCTGGCTCGTAGCTGCAAAGTGGTTTACTGAAGAAACAACTGACGAAACTGAACTGTGAAGAAACCCACGAGACTACCAGAGAGCTTGCCCCGTCCAAGCTTGGTCATGTGCTATGTGTGCGTTTGTGTGCACACCCGTGAGGCTGGCCGTGCAACCAGGCCGGCCCTTGTTTATTAGAGCTAGGTTGTTAGTTGGTGTTAATTTAGTCTGGTAACAGATGACGTTTGGTCTCCCATTAATTAGGTTTGTTCTATTTATTTGTTTATAGGTATAGCATATGACATGTGGACCCACAGGCACTGTTCACTTTTGACCCATTCAACTTTGACTTGTTGACTTTGACCGCCCCCACCTGTCATACCCCCTATGTGGGTACACTTCGTGTACCCATGGCAAATTGCAGTTTATTTTGAATTAATATTAAATCCAGAAAATTATCTAACTTTTGAAATTCATTTAAATTAAAGTGTAACTCGGATGAAAATGTTTTCTACATGAAAGTTTCTCAGAACGACGAGACGAATCCGAACGCGCGGTCCGTTTACCTGTCGGATGCCTCTAACTACCTAAACATGGAACTATCCCTCTCCGGTCATCTGTCTGACACAGGTCCGGAACCGGGAAAACATTCCCGGTTGACTTCCCCTTTCACCGGTATCGTGTAGCACCGCGTTAGAATACGTCTACTCCTGTTATGCACTTTCTTGCTATGTATTTACTGTTTCTTCCCCTCTTCTCTTCGGTAGACCCCGTGACGATGCTAATGCCCCTGTGATCGACTATGTCGACAACGACCCCTCCTTGCCAGAGCAACCAGGCAAGCCCCCCCCCCCCTTTGAGCATCCCGATATCGCCCATTCCATTCTCTCATGCTTGCACTAGATTTTGCTACTGTTATTGTTTGCTCTTATTCTGCTGCATAGCCTGTTTATTGTAACCTGCTATTGTTACCTACCTGCTTATCCTAAACTGCTTAGTATAGGTTGGTTAGAGACCCATCAGTGACCCCCCACCTTGTCCTTGTTGCGCCCGCTTCATCATCAAAGACCCGATCAACGGGATCGAAGACCAGGCCCCGGCACCGCACATCACTTCCGCTTAGTTGCTCGACACTACTGGGTTACTATCGAGTACCGAGGGTGAACCTCTTGAGCACTTCTGATGTTAACCCTGTAGTGTAGTCATTCGGTCGTGGTCATCGAGGGTGATTTCCTCCTTAACCACTTCCGATACGACTCTGTCGTGCAACCCCTCAAGTGTGAACCTCGAGGGTGATTCCTCTTACGTTCACCTTGATGATTACATCTAGTGGAATTCATCGGGGGTGATTCCTCGGGTTTTCCCCTTGATGTTTGGACACACAGATACTTGGACTTTACCATGTTACTTGGAAAGGCGGTCGACCACGAGGGGTACCAGCGAGCTTAATTGCGAGTGATGTGGAGTCGGGCGGACCTGGAAGGTGCCCGCGAGATAATTACGAGGCATGGTCGGGCATTCCTAGCCCTTGCCGCAAGTCCTCGAGATGGGGCAACGGGGTCACATCTTTCGTGAGTCTCTGCTTGTTACCGCGCGTTCCTAATCCACTATGATTTGGATATTTGATCCGAGGGCCTCGGCCCGATAGCACTAACCATCACGTGGGCATAGTATGGGCGTTCTGCGTCGTATGCATCACCGAAGCTTAATAGGCGTCGGCGATCGAGCGGCGCGTGCGGGTTGGACTGCGTGGCGCTTTGCCTTGTTGAAGGAGGTAGCTAGGTCTGCTCACCGGCGCGTCGCATAGCGTGTAGGAGTTCGGGAGATGGCCCATGACCCCGGGGCATAGGTTTAGTCGGCGTGCTGGCCTCTCTATTAAGCCTAGGTCGGGTTGCGGCGTATTGTTTGGCCAAGGCCGGGCATGACCCAGGAAAGTATGTCCCACCGGAGTTAATCGAGTGTGGTGGGTAAGTTGGTGCACCCCTGCAGGGAAGAAAACATCCATCGATAGCCTGTCCTACGGTAACGGACACTTGGAGTTGTATCCCGATTGATATAACTAGAACTGGATACTTGTGATGAGAGCTGGATGGTGATGAGAATTGGATTGTGATGATAACTGGATAGTATGGCTCTGGGATGCCTTTCTCGTAGGGAGCCGAGAAAGGATCTCCGGCCGAGGTTGATAACACTACTACTACTTTACTTTATGCTACTCTACTCCCCCTGTTGCTGCAAGATGGTGGTTTCCAGAAGATACTAGTCTTCGATAGGACTAGGCCTTCTCTCTATTCTGGCATTTCTGCAGCCCACTCCACATATATAGCCTTCCTTTGATAATGTTGCATATGTAGTGTAGATCCTTGCTTGCGAGTACTTTGGATGAGTACTCACGGTTGCTTTGCTCCCCTTTTCCCCCCTTTCTTCTTCTTTCCGGTTGATGCAACCAGATGTTGGAGCCCAGAAGTCAGATGCCACCATCGATGTCTACTACTACGTGGAGGCCGCCCACGACCAGGAGTAGTTAGGAGGCTCCCAGGCAGGAGGCCTTGCCTTTTCGATCGATGTTGCTTTTGTGCTAGCCTTCTTAAGGAAAACTTGTTTAACTCATGTCTGTACTCAGATATTGTTGCTTCCGCTGACTCTTGTGTATTCGAGCTTATGTATTCGAGCCCTCGAGGCCCCTGGCTTGTAATATGAAGGTTGTATTATTTTGGTTTGTGTCTAGAGTTGTGTTGTGATATCTTCCCGTGAGTCCTTGATCTTGGTCGTACACATTTGCGTGCATGATTAGTGTATGATTGAATCGAGGGCGTCACATCTTCAACTGGGAAACGTGAAACACATCATGAACTCTTGAAAGTTCTTCGGGTAACTCCAATTTGTAGGCAACCTCTCCCATGCGTTCCAAAACACGGTATGGACCTACAAATCTCGGGGCTAACTTTCCCTTAACTCCAAAACGTTTAACTCCTCGCAGAGGTGACACACGGAGATATGCTCGGTCTCCGATTTCCTAGACTACCTCCTTGTGTTTTGAATCTACATAACTCTTCTGCCTGGACTGAGCTACCTTCAGTCTATCTCAAGTCAGCTTAACCTTCTATTCTGACTCTTTAATCAAATCCGGCCCAAACAAGTGGCGGTCTCCAACTTCATCCCACATCAACGGTGTTCTGCACCTCCTTCCATACAAGGCTTCAAAAGGTGCCATCTTCAAGCTGGCCTGGTATCTATTATTGTACGAAAATTCCGCGTAAGGCAGGTTATCATCCCAAGTAGATCCATAATCTAGCGCACAAGCTCTCAACATGTCCTCCAAAATATGATTGACTTTCTCGGTCTGTCCATCTGTCTGCAGATGAAAAGTTGTACTGAACTCTAGCCTGGTACCCAAAGTCTGATGCAGCTGGTGCCAAAACTTTGAAGTAAACTGTGTTCCTCTATCTGATATGATGGTCCTCGGAACTCCATGCAGACATACGATCCTAGTCATATATACTTTGGCCAACTTTGCACTGGTATAGGTGGTTTTCATTGGGATAAAGTGGGCTACTTTGGTCAAGCGATCCACTACTACCCAAATAGAATCATATCCTGATTGGGTACTAGGTAATCCGGTGATAAAATCCATGCCAAGCTTGTCCCACTTCCATTCGGGTATCGGCGTAGGTTGTAGTAATCCTGCTGGCTTCTGATGTTCGGCCTTCACTCTCTGACATACGACACATACGGCTACATACTTAACAATATCCTTCTTCATTCCGGTCCACCAGAAATGCTGCTTCAAATCCAAATACATCTTGGTGTTTCCGGGGTGTGTCGAGTATGGTGAGTCATGTGCCTCCTGAAGTATTAACTTCCTGATCTCCGCATTATTGGGCACATAAACACGGTCCTCAAACCACAAGGTGTCGTGATCGTCCTCACGAAAACCCTTGGCTTTTCCTTTGCTCATCTTCTCCTTTATCTCGGCAATTTCCTTGTCATCCCTCTGAGCTTCACGAATCTTTCCCAACAATGTGGATTGAACTTCCATCGCTGCAACAAAACATCTAGGGACTATCTCCAAATGAAGCTCCCGGAGATCGTCAGCTAACTCCTTTGGCAATCCTCCTGTTACTAAGGTATTGGCATAACCCTTCCGGCTCAAAGCGTCTGCTATGACATTGGCATTTCCTGGATGATAGTGCAGCTTCATATCATAATCCTTTATAAGCTCCAACCATCTCCTCTGCCTGAGATTCAGCTCCTTCTATGTGAAAATGTACTTCAAACTATTATGAAACATGTACACATCACAATGATTCCTATAAGAAAATGTCTCCAGGTCTTGTGCGCATGCACTACGGCTGCTAACACCAAATCATGCGTGGCATAGTTGAACTCTTGCGGTCGAAGTTGTCATGACGCATATGAAACAACTCTTCCGTCTTGCATAAGCACTCCTCCAAGTCCTAAGCGAGAGGCGTCGCAATACACTTGGAAATCCTTGCGTATATCCGGCAGAATCAGCACCGGGGCTGTAGTCAAACGTTTCTTCAACTCCTGGAAACTTGCTTCGCATTCTTCAGCCCAATGGAACTTGGTGTCCTTCTTCAACAATGTCGTCATAGGCTCCGCAATTTTAGAAAAATTCTCTATGAATCTCCGATAGTATCCCGCGAGTCCAACAAAACTACGGGTCTCTCCAACTAAGGTGGGTGCCAACCACCCAGTGACTTACTGGACCTTGGTAGGATCCACTTCTATACCTTCTTCTGATATAACATGTCCAAGAAATCCAACTTACTTCAACCAAAATTCACATTTGCTAAACTTGGCATATAACTGATGTTCCCTGAGCTTCTCCAGAACCAAACGCAAATGCTCCTTGTGTTCCTCTTCATTCTTCGTGTATACCAAAATATCATCAATGAACACCACAACAAACTTATCCAAGAACTCCATGAATACCTTGTTCATCATGCTCATAAAGTAGGTAGGGGCGTTAGTCAATCCAAATGACATAACCGTGTACTCATATAACCCATACCTTGTGGTGAAAGCTATCTTAGGTATATCCTTTTCTCGAATCTTCAGCTGGTGATATCCTGATCGTAGATCAATCTTCGAAAACACTTTAGCTCCTTGCAGCTGGTGTTGGGGATATTACTACTGGGTGTAAAATGGCCAAGAGAGGCCGGGTTAACCCCATCAGCAGTTTATCACCTTTGAAGCCCATGAAGACGGACGGTGACGCTTTATGGAGGCCCAAGGCCCAGAACCGGTCTAAAGCCTGTAGACATAAACCGGCATTAGTATGTAAACTTGTATTGTAAGATAGAAAGAGTAGAGACCGAGCCGGACGCGTTTATGAGCCGGCCTCGGTACTCTGTAAACCGACGGGCGTCAACCCATGTATATAAGGGGACGACCCGGCGGCGGTTCAAGGACAACAGACAACAACTCGAGACTAAGGCAAAGCGTATTCGCTCCCTGGTCATCGAAACCCCAGCAACTCCATCACAACTAGACGTAGGCTTTTACCTTCATCGTAAGGGGCCGAACTAGTATAAAAATCTCTTGCGTCCCTTGTCTGCTTTAACCCCTTTAAGCTAACCCGTAGCGATGGCTCCACGACTAAGTCCTTTCACGAGGACATCTGCCGTGAAAAAACCATGAGAGTTGGCGCCCACTGTGGGTCTATCGCACGATGGTTTCAAGTTCTTGGAGGGTAACTTCGAAGGACTCAAGGGTTATGCTGTGGGCTGGATGACCAAAATTCATCGTGGCAAGCTCTACATCGACGATGCAGGCTGGGGCCCCGAGTCCGGCTCAATCGAGTACAGGTACCAGGTCCCCTTTGGTGGCATGCACGTTTTCATTGGCAAGATCGGCGAACCGGGCCCTGAGCCGGACATCTGCACTGACCTCGTCAAAACGGCTCAGCGTGCGAGATCTGCCCGGGTTAAGCCTGTCATGAAGCATGCCTTCATGGGAGTCATCCATGGAAGGGAATTTGAGGACAGATCGGAATCTGGTGGTGAAACCGTCGTTTATTCCGGTGACGAGTCATCGGCCGAGAGACCGAAGTCGCTATATCAAGCGCAAGATGGCGGATTGAGGTTGTTCGATGGCGCGTATTCGGACCTTGGATCTACCAAACCGGGTTGCGATCTCCATGGCCAGTACACAACCAACGCTCCACTCTTCGACCGCAGTAGCGGTGTTTTCCGGATCAGCAACAACAGCGGCCGGGGCAGGAGGCCCTGTGCGACCGCCGGCTCAGGTCCTATCTAATTTGTTTGACGCTTTGGCAACACTGATGGCGGAGGTTAACCCGGCGGATTAGGATGCCCACAATGCGGAAATTGCAAAAGTGAAAGATCAGATCACTCAGGCCAAAGCCGACTTAGCAGCTGAGGATACCAGGATGGCCGCAGAGCGGGCCGCATTGGATGCTGCAGCTTACCGGCTTATCTTTGGATCGAACACGTCGAGCAATGTCCTGAATAGGAGGTACCGATCCCGCCTGCCGCCGGTTTACGAAGCTAAGAACCTCTTTAACACCCCAGGAGCGGGGACCAGTAATCCGCCATTGGTAAACCGGGCGGAGGCACCTGGAGCAGGGGCGCCGGTTCAGCCACGTTTGGTGGATCCACCTTGTCAGAACAACATTGTAACACCGCATGTCCGAACGCCACCAGGTCATTACTCTAACCCGATGGACAACATTGTTGTTGCCGCTTCACGGCTGGCGTCCATCCCGATTGAAGGCGATTCTCCAGTGGCGGTCGAGACGCGTCGTGTCACGTCCCTAGTTCTGGTATGCTCGAGGCTAGCTAGTCATTTGTGCATCATGTTTAAATTTTCATCTAAAATGAAATGAGGATTTGTGAAACCCTCAGAATCATTTTTAGAAATGACCTAAATAAAAAGTGCTCCAAAAGGGTCCAAGAAAATGCTCATGTTGCTCTCTGAAAATATTGGACAGAGATGAAAATCAAACTAATATTATTAGGAGCTCATAAGTATTTATTTTGGGCATTTGGAATTAATGCATAATTATTTGCATTGGATATATATATATGTTATATATATTATATATGTCCAATAATTATGCTAGTTGCTGAGGAGCTCTGGAATAATATAGTTAGCTCCTGCAAAAATTGGCATAAGGAAATAAAATGATTTAGTATTTTAATTAAATCAAAACAAATGTCAGAAAAATAGGAAAAGAAATAAAAGGGAAAAACCCTACCTGGACTTACCTGCAGCCCTGTGCAGCCCAGCGGCCTAGCAGGCCGGCCCAGCCCACCAGGGCGAGGCGGTCGTCCTCAACCTCTGCCAGTAGGAAGAGGCGTGTCGACGCGCGAGCAATCGCCGTGGCCACCTCCCTGCCTGCTTCCTCTCCTTCCCCGACCCTTCTCAAGACGCCATGAGTCACGCACGCGCCGCCCCGACCCCCCTCCCTCTCTCCAGTGGCTTCCCTTCCTCTCTCTCGCCCTCCCCCCGCGAACGCCCGAACGCCACCGCTGCCACCGGCGACTGTTGCCGTGCCCACAGCCACGGCCTCGCCCCCCCGACGCGCTCCCCAGCTCCGCCGCGACCCCCTCTACCTCCTCGTCGAGCCACGCACCTCCGGACGGCCTCCATCGTCGTCACCGTCGTCTCTTCACCGCCAGCCGCCGTGGATCCCCATCGCCGCCCCGTCGACCATAGCGCGTCCCCGAGCTCGCCGTCGACGCCATCGAGTCCGCCGTGAGCCGCTGCATCCGTTCCCCCTTCTCCCCTGCCTCCCCGCGCTCTGTAGCCGCACGCCCGCTCGAGCCCGAGCTCCGGCCACCGCCCATGAGCTCCGCTCCGTGAGCCCCAGCCCCCAGCTCTTCCCTTTGCCCCACTCGGATGCGAGAGCACAGGCTCGCCTCGTGCTCTCGAGCGCCGCCCCGTGGCCTGTGGCGCGGACTCCGCCGCGTCTAGAGGTCGCCGGCGACGAGCCCCGTCGCCTGAGCCCTGCCACGTGGGTCCGGCTCGTCAGGTGATTAGCTTAAGCTAATCACCAACTAACCTAACCCCTGACGCTAACATGTGGGCCCCAGTGCCCCCTAATCTTTAATTAAACTAAACTAACCCCCCTGTTTAACCCGTGTCAATGACGTGTGGCCCCACACGTCAGGTTTGACCCGGTCAGCCACGGTTGACTCGCTGACGTCATGCCTCTGTAATCTTGACGCAATTATTTATTTTCGGATTTAAATTAATCAGGAAATTCGAGAAAATGATTCAAACTTCAAAAATCATAGAAATTCAACCGTAGCTCAGATTGAAATAATTTATATATGAAAAATTATCAGAAAAATGCAATCTATCCATCTATACCAGTTTCATGCATGATAAAACAACTTATACTTGCTGTATAGGTGAAAACACATGAATGGCTTTTATAAGAGCTTATTTTGGAGTTACATTTGAACCTTTGGTTCAAATGGACTTCATTCAAATTGAATACTAGTTGCATTAGCTCAAACAACATCACATCTACATGCCATATTCATGCATCATATTGTTGCATGTGATTGTGTATTGATTGCCGGCACCGTTCCTTCTCGATAGGTCCTGCTCCGGAGACGTTCAGAGTATACATGCGTGAAGCAAGTGCCCCCTTGTTGATTTACCGGAAAGCAAACCCCTTGTTCATTCGATACAATCCTACTCTCTCGCTCCTGCTCTCAGTTATTGCATTAGGACAACAACGATTCATACGCTACTTTGTGCTGCGGTAGTTGAACCCATTCATCCGCATGACTGTCATTGCCACGATAAATAGTTGAAACCCACTAGCATGTGTAGGAGTTGATTGAGCCATGTTGTGTTCCTACCATGCTATGCCTGCTATTGCTTAGAGTTATGTCGGTCGATTCATTGGGAATGAATTGGAGTGTTACGATATGTTCTGATGCTGAGAGTGAAGTGTGTGAACACGATTTGGTAAAGGTAGCGGTGAGAGGCCATGTAGGAGTACATGGTGGGTTGTCTCACTGGAACCGTCCTTAAGCACTAAGTTCTATGTATGTTGTCCAATGACTCGATACTACCACACATTGGGTTCCGGTAACTCGACCCCTCTTAGCTTATTAACCAACTTGATCTCTGTCCAGGAGTCACAACTAGTTTCTGGTGTTTGTAGGTAGTGCTATTTTTCTACCAAGTGGCACTGGCGCAGGTGGGCTTGGGACAGACTAAACACAGTGGCACGGTGTACCAAGTGGCACCCGGATGGTGGGCTTGGGAACCCTGCTCACATCGTTTGGGGCCGTGAGCGACACCCCGGCCGGATCTCCTTGCGGATGGAACCCGAATAGGCGATAAACCTGGGCTAGAGTCTTGTGTGGTTAGTCAGGTCGTGGCCGACACCCTCGCCAGGCTTCCGCTTGAAGGTTGCCGAGATACATGACGTGTATATGGCGGTAAGTGGCGAGAGCGTGTGTGAAGGAGTACACCCCTGCAGGGTTATCATGATCTATTCGAATAGCCGTGTCCTCGGTTATGGACTTCTTGGATGCTTACGTGGTACATAGACAACTTGAAGTGGATACTATAAAATGCTCAAGACAAGTGTGAGTGCTATGGATGGCCTTCTCGTATGGAGATGGGAATGAATCCATAGTAGTGTATTGTGTGGTGACTAGTGGACTGTGTGCATATATCACCTCAAAGAAGTTACGGTAGTCGTAGAACAGGATAGCCACAGAGTCAAAGCTGGCTTGCTGCAACTAAACTCCACATTACCTTCTTGATACTAATGCATGTATAATAGGATCGATGTAAGTCTTCTTGAGTACCTTTGTACTCTCGTTGCTTTATTTATGTTTTGCAGCGGAGACTTGGTCTTACTAGTAGTTCCGCTTGGACTTGACGAGTAGCTTGTTACCTCAGCTACGATCTTGTACCCTTGGGAGGGTCTTGTAGATAGTCGGGCTTCTCAGCCTTTTTTTCTTTTGTAGTTATGCGTACTCGGACATGTAATGCTTCCGCTTGTTGCTTGTATGCTCTGAATGATGGGTCATGTGACCCCTGTTTGTATTTAATGCTATGTGGCTCTTCTGAGCCTTTACCTATATGAGTTGGGATGCCATGTTGTACAGCACATACTTGCATGTTATGCGTATGTGTAACTTGTATTGGTATGTGTGGGATCTGACAACCTAGTTGTTTATCCTTGGTAGCCTCTCTTATGGGGAAATGTAGTCTCTGCTTACGGCGATAGTAGTCCGCTACAGCCCGGTTCACGAGTCCTACTAGCCCAAAGACTACTGCTTGGACACTTGATCTGGCGGCATGTGTTTCACTTGTTCCTATGTACATCCCTTCGGGAAATGTCACGCGGTGATATTGAGTCCTGCCTAACTGATACAGCCGGGATACCGAGTCCTGTTAGCCCAGTGCTACAGCCCAATTCATACGTTGATGACCGACATGCTCGATGTGATTCATGTATGCCTGTCCCCATAGGTTAGTGCCACTTTGGGTTCACGACTAGTCATGTCGGCCGGGTTCTCTGTCATATGGATGCTAGCGACACTATCATATCGTGAGCCAAAAGCATAAACGGTCCCGGGCCATGGTAAGGCGACACCCGTGGGAATACCGTGCGTGAGGCCGCAAAGTGATATGATGTGTTACATGCTAGATCGGTGTGACTTAGGATCGGGGTCCCGACAGCTTTGGTATCAGAGCCTGACTGCCTGTAGGATTTCCAAGCCAACCTAGTCGAAGTTGAGTCTAGAAATGCTTTAGTTATGTAGGGGAATTGACTGTGGAAGGGAATGTAAGGCTCTTTTTACTCCTTTACCTCATGGCCCTCTGATCTGAGTCGTCCTATCTTTCCTACGGGGTTAAGGAACTAGGCTTTCTCTTCTGTCTATCAGGATCACGTGTTACTACTCCGTAGTCTCTTAGGATTGGTTGATCAGAGTCATATCCCAGTTCGAGTACCTCCGGTGTAGCCTGTTTAGTAATATCTCAGAACCTTGAGTGATGATGTTGAGTATGTTACTACCCCATTTTAGCAGGATGTCTCATTTTGAGCATTTTACTGCCGTTATGCTGCCGGAATTGCCCTAGGAGTTCGAGAGTTACTAATTTCTGTGTCCTACATTTTTCAGTATGTAGTGATGTTGATTCCGTCCTTGGTTTCGTTTCTCAGGATGTCATCAGTTAAGCGAAGTTCTGTTGCTTGTAGCCAGAACCACGGAGATGGTAGGGATGAGGATCCTCCCGACCAGCCTTCATTGGCAGAGTTTATGTTAGAGTTGGAGAGAAACAAGCGTGAGTCTAACCGCTTGTTGGCACGTATCGAGGAGAACACCGCACAACAGTTCAAAGGGTCTGCAACCATTCATGACTTCATTCGCTTCCACCCACCTACCTTTCATCATTCCATCGAGCCACTCGATGCAGATGACTGGCTCCGTAGTATCACACGCAAGCTCCGTTCTGCGAACGTAGCTGAAAGTGACAAGGTCACCTATGCTGCATACCACCTGGAAGGTCATGCTAGTCTTTGGTGGCAGAACTATGAGGCTATGCTTCCGGCTGGTCAGATTCCTACCTGGAGAGATTTCACTGAGGCTTTTCGCGAACATCACATTCCTGAAGCCCTCATCGATCGCAAGAGAGAAGAGTTCTGTAGTTTCATCCAGGGTAAGATGGCTGTTGATGCTTACAACAGAGAGTTTGAGAACCTTGCCCGCTATGCTACAGAAGAAGTGTCCACGGACGCCAAGAAGCAGGCTAGGTTCCGGAAGAGTCTCAACCCCAAGTTGCGTCGTGATCTCCACCTACATCATTGTGAAACTTTCCAAGCTCTTGTGAGCAAGGCCATTAATGCAGAGACAGCTCAGCTCACTTACGAGGAGTCTCGTAAGCACAACCGTGATTTGGTATCTTCCTCCGGTTCTAGTTCGCAGAAGCGCCGGATTTGGATTCCGAACTCTGCTCTTCCACCCGGATATTCACCGAGGCCATCCCATGTGGCGCCTCACCCAGTTCAGTTACATGCTCCACCCAGGCCTATTGGTAGACCACTTGTCAATGCGGGTCCACGTCCAACCGAGGACTTGCTTCACATGCGGAGAGCAGGACACTATGCACGGATCGCTCTCGCACCAGTTATGCTCCACCCCAGCCTGAGAAGACTGTTGGCTGTGTTAAGCCATCAAGCAAGACGATCAATGTCAAGACAGCTCCCACTGAACGTGGACGTGTGCATCACGCCTCAGCTATAGACGCTCATGATGATCCAGATGTCGTTCTTGGTACACTCCTTGTCAATTGCCATCCTGCCTCGGTTCTATTCGATACTGGAGCATCTCATTCCTTCATTTCTGAAAGCTATGCTAACTTGCACAACATATCATTTTGTGATATGCCCTCTCCACTAGTCATTCAAACCCCTGGATCCAAATGGCAAACTTCTAGTGTAAGCCATGGTAATGAAATCCTTGTTGATGACTTGTATTCCTTGCCTCACTTATAGCCCTCAAGTCCACAGATATTAACATCATCTTGGGTATGGGTGGATGAAAGCTCATTATGCCAAGATTGATTGTTTCACTAGGTCTGTTCAGCTTACACACCCATCTGGCAAAATAGTCACTGTCTCCACTAGAGTTACAAAGCGACAACTCTATTTTCTTAATTCCAGCCCTCTTCCAGACCTTGAAGATATCCCGATAGTCCGTGACTTTCCGGATGTCTTTCCAGAGGAACTGCCAGGTGTTCCACCTGACAGAGATGTAGAGTTCGTCATAGATCTTATCCCAGGAACCGCCCCAATCTCTAGGAGACCTTATAAGATGGCACCCTTAGAACTACCCGAGCTTAAGAAACAACTTGATGAGTCCTTGCAAAAGGGTTTCATCCGTCCTAGTTCTTCTCCTTGGGCTTGCCCTGTCCTCTTCTTCAAGAAGAAGGATGGTACGGACCGGATGGTTGTAGATTATCGTCCCGTTAATTTGGTCACGATAAAGAACAAATATCCGCTTCCCAGGATCAACGACCTGTATGATCAACTCGCTGGATCCTCAGTCTTTTCCAAGATGGATTTGAGGTTAGGCTACCATCAAATCAAGATCAGAAATGGATACATTCCCAAAACAGCCTTTGTCACTCGTTATGGCCAATACGAGTACACCGTCATGTCCTTTGGTCTAACCAACGCCCCAGCCACATTCTCCCGCTTGATGAACTCGATCTTCATGGAGTACTTAGATAAATTTGTCGTGGTTTACCTCGATGATATTCTTATTTACTCGAAGAATGAGGAAGAGCATGCCGAACATCTTAGACTTGTGCTAGAAAAACTTAGAGAGCACCGCCTTTATGCCAAGTTCTCCAAGTGTGAATTTTGGTTGCCAGAAGTGACCTACCTAGGCCACGTAATTTCTGGTAAGGGCATTGCTGTCAATCCCGAGAGAGTTCAGGCCGTTCTCGATTGGACTCCACCTGAAACCGTTAAACAAGTTAGGAGTTTCCTTGGTCTAGCCAGCTATTGTCGCCGCTTTGTTGAAAACTTCTCCAAAGTAGCTAAACCCCTCACGGAACTTCTCAAGAAAGATAAAAAGTTTGAGTGGTCCCCACATTGTGAGTACAGTTTTAGGACCGAAAAGACGCTCGACTTCTACTCCCATACTTGTGCCACCCGATTTCACCAAAGACTTTGTTATCTACTGCGACGCCTCACGACAGGGACTAGGTTGCATTCTTATGCAGGATCGTCATGTGATTGCCTATGCATCTCGTCAGTTGCATCCACATGAGGAGAATTATCCTACACATGATCTAGAGCTTGCAGCCGTAGTCTATGCACTCAAGACCTGGCGACATTACCTTCTTGGTAAACGTTGCGAGATCTACACCGATCACCAGAGTCTCAAGTATATCTTCACCCAACCAGATTTGAACCTTATACAAAGACGATGGTTGGAGTTGATCTCAGATTATGATCTAGGGATTACCTACACCCCAGGCAAAGCTAATGTCATGGCTGATGCGCTAAGTCGAAAATCCTATTGCAACAATCTCATGTTGCAGCAGGGTCAACCACTTCTCCATGAGGAATTCTGTAAGCTTAACCTTCACATTGCTCCTCACGGATTCCTTTCTACCTTGGTGGCGAAACCTACTCTTGTGGATCATATCATAGAAGCCCGAAGCATGATACGGAATTACCGGATCAAGAGAAACATTGCCAGGTATTGCTGGTAGTTTCTCTATAGATGATCGAGGTGTCGTTTTCTTTGGGAACCTTTGGTAGTCCCCAAGAAGCGAATCTTGACAATTGATTCTTAAGGAGGCGCATGAATCTCCTCTCACGATTCATCCCGGTAGTACTAAGATGTATCGGGACCTCGCCGGAGGTTACGGTGGACTAGGATGAAGAGAGAAATCGCTCGGTTTATTGCTAAGCTGCGACGTTTGTCGTCGCGTTAAAGCAGAGCATCAAAGGCCTCTTTGGCACCCTTCACCTTTAGCCATTCACGAGTGGAAATGGGATAAAGTTGGTATGGACTTCATCACCGGCTTTCCAGGGACCAAGAAAGGGAATAACGCTATCTTCATAGTCGTTGATCGTCTTTCCAAAGTGGCTCACTTCCTTCCTGTTCGAGAGAGTATCACTGCTAGTCAGCTCGCTGACTTATACATTTCTCGAATAGTGTCACTTCATGGTGTTCCACTAGAGATCAATTCAGACCGTGGCAGTCTTTTCACTTCTCATTTCTGGGAGAGTTTCCAAACTGCCATGGGGACCCATCTTTCCTTCAGTACCGCTTTCCACCCTCAGTCGAGTGGTCAGGTGGAAAGGGTCAACCAAATTCTCGAAGACATGCTTAGAGCTTGCGTTATCTCATTCGGTATGGATTGGGAGAAATGTCTTCCTTTTGCCGAGTTTGCTTATAACAATAGCTATCAATCCAGTCTCAAGAAAGCTCCTTTTGAGATTCTCTATGGACGAAGATGTCGAACACCTTTGAACTGGTCAGAAACCGGTGAAAGACAATTCTTTGGACCGGACATGATCCAGGAGGCAGAAGAGCAAGTTCGCATCATTCGTGAGAATTTGAAAACAGCCCAATCTCGTCAAAAGAGCCAGTATGACCGTCGTCATAGGGAAGTGGCTTATGAAGTTGGCGACAAGGCTTACCTTCGGGTTACTCCTCTAAAGGGTACCCATCGTTTCGGTATCAAGGGCAAGTTGGCTCCTCGTTACATTGGTCCCTTTCGCATTCTCGCTAAACGAGGAGAGGTTGCCTACCAATTGGAACTACCCCCACATCTTTCCAGAGTGCATGATGTCTTCCACGTCTCTCAACTCAGGCGTTGCTTCTCGGATCCTATCCGCGGAGTGGACCACGAAACGCTTGATCTCCAAGATAACCTCACATACCGAGAGTACCCGGTTCGCATTCTTGATCAAGCAGAGCATGTTACCCGATGTCAGAACATCAAGTTTCTCAAGGTTCAGTGGTCTCATCATTCCGAGAGAGAAGCTACTTGGGAGCGAGAAGATCGTCTTCGATTGGAGTACCCCACCTATTTTCCGTCGACCCCTGAATCTCGGGACGAGATTCTTTCAAGTGGGGGCGAGTTGTCACGTCCCTAGTTCTGGTATGCTCGAGGCTAGCTAGTCATTTGTGCATCATGTTTAAATTTTCATATAAATTGAAATGAGGATTTGTGAAACCCTTAGAATCATTTTTAGAAATGACCTAAATAAAAAGTGCTCCAAAAGGGTCCAAGAAAATGCTCATGTTGCTCTCTGAAAATATTGGACAGAGATAAAAATCAAACCAATATTATTAGGAGCTCATAAGTATTTATTTTGGGCATTTGGAATTAATGCATAATTATTTGCATTGGATATATATATGTTATATATATTATATATGTCCAATAATTATGCTAGTTGCTGAGGAGCTCTGGAATAATATAGTTAGCTCCTGCAAAAATTGGCATAAGGAAATAAAATGATTTAGCATTTTAATTAAATAAAAAAAATGTCAGAAAAATAGGAAAAGAAATAAAAGGGAAAAACCCTACCTGGACTTACCTGCAGCCCTATGCAGCCCAGCGGCCTAGCAGGCCGGCCCAGCCCACCAGGGCGAGGCGGTCGTCCTCAACCTCTGCCAGTAGGCAGAGGCGTGTCGACGCGCTTGCAATCGCCGTGGCCACCTCCCTGCCTGCTTCCTCTCCTTCCCCGACCCTTCTCGAGACGCCAGGAGTCACGCACGCGCCGCCCGACCCCCTCCCTCTCTCGGTGGCCTCCCCTCCTCTCTCTCGCCCTCCCCCCCCCCCCTTGAGCGCCCGAACGCCACCGCCGCCACGGCTGATTGTTGCCGCGCCCACAGCCACAGCCACGCCCGACGCGCTCCCCAGCTCCGCCTTGTGACCCCTCTACCTCCTCGTCAAGCCACGCACCTTTGACAGCCTCCATCATCGCCACCGTCGTCTCTTCACCGCCGCCGTGGATCCCCATCGCCGCCCGTCGACCACAGTCGTCCCGAGCTCGCCGTCAGCGCCATCGAGTCCGCCATGAGCCGCTGCATCCATTCCCCTTCTCCCCTGCCTCAAGCGCTCTGTAGCCAGACGCCCGCTCGAGCCCGAGCTCCGGCCAGACGCCCGCTCGAGCCCGAAGCTCCGGCCGCCGCCATGAGCTCCGCTCCAGCGAGCCCGGCCCCCAGCTCTTCCCGCCTGCCCCACCAGATGCGCGAGAGCCGGCTCGCCCGGTGCTCTCGAGCGCTGCCCCGTGGCCTGTTGCGCGGACTCCGTCGCGTCTAGAGGTCGCCGGCGACGAGCCCCGTCGCCTGAGCCCTGCCACGTGGGTCCGGCTCGTCAGGTGATTAGCTTAAGCTAATCACCAACAAACCTAACCCCTGACGCTAACATGTGGGCCCCAGTGCCCCCTAATCTTTAATTAAACTAAACTAACCCCCCTGTTTAACCCGTGTCAATGACGTGTGGCCCACACGTCGGGTTTGACCGGTCACCACTGATTGACTTCACCGACGTCATGCTCTGTAATCTTGACGCAATTATTTATTTTCTGGATTTAAATTAATCAGGAAATTCCAGAAAATGATTCAAACTTCAAAAAAATCATAGAAATTCAACCGTAGCTCAGATTCAAACAGCATCACATCTACATGCCATGTTCATGCATCATATTGTTGCATATGATTGTGTATTGATTGCCGGCACCGTTCCTTCTCGATAGGTCCTACTCGAGGACGCGTTCGAGTATCATGCGTGAAGCGTGCCCCCCTTGTTGATTTACCAGGCAAGCAAACCCCCTTGTTCATTCTGATACAATCCTACTCTCTCGCTCCTGCTCTCAGTTATTGCATTAGGACAACAACGATTCATCGCTACTTTGTGCTGCGGTAGTTGAACCCATTCCTCTGCATGACTGTCATTGCCACATAAATAGTTAAAACCCACTAGCATGTGTAGGAGTTGATTGAGCCATGTTGTGTTCCTACCATGCTATGCCTGCTATTGCTTAGAGTTGTGTCGTGTCGATTCATTGGGAATGAATTGGAGTGTTACGATATGTTCTGATGCTGAGAGTGAAGTGTGTGAACATGATTTGGTAAAGGTAGCGGTGAGAGGCCATGTAGGAGTACATGGTGGGTTGTCTCACTCGAACCGTCCTTAAGCACTGAGTTATGTATGACTCGATACTACCACACATTGGGTTCCGGTAACTCGACCCCTCTCGGCTTATTAACCAACTTGATCTCTGTCCAGGAGTCGCAACTAGTTTCTGGTGTTTGTAGGTAGTGCTATTTTTCTACCAAGTGGCACCCGGCAGGGTGGGCTTGGGACAGACTAAACACGGTGGCACGGTGTACCAAGTGGCACCGGATGGTGGGCTTGGGAACCCTGCTCACATCGTTTGGGGCCGTGGCGACACCCGGCGGATCTCCTTGCGGATGGAACCCGAATAGGCGATAAACCTAGGCTAGAGTCTTGTGTGGTTAGTCAGGTCGTGGCCGACACCCTCGCCAAAGCTTCCGCTTGAAGGTTGCCGAGATACATGACGTGTATATGGCGGTAAGTGGCGAGAGCGTGTGTGAAGGAGTACACCCCTGCAGGGTTATCATGATCTATTCGAATAGCCGTGTCCTCGGTTATGGACTTCTTGGATGCTTACGTGGTACATAGACAACTTGAAGTGGATACTATAAAATGCTCAAGACAAGTGTGAGTGCTATGGATGGCCTTCTCGTATGGAGACGGGAATGAATCCATAGTAGTGTATTGTGTGGTGACTAGTGGACTCGTGTGCGCCATATCACCTCAAAGAAGTTCTGGTAGTCGTAGAACAGGATAGCCACAGAGTCAAAGCTGGCTTGCTGCAACTAAACTCCAAATTACCTTCTTGATACTAATGCATGTATAATAGGATCGATGTAAGTCTTCTTGAGTACCTTTGTACTCACGTTGTTTTATTTATGTTTTGCAGCGGAGACTTGGTCTTACTAGTAGTTCCGCTTGGACTTGACGAGTAGCTTGTTACCTCAGCTACGATCTTGTACCCTTGGGAGGGTCTTGTAGATAGTCAGGCTTCTCAGCCTTTTTTTTTCTTTTGTAGTTGTCTGTACTCAGACATGTAATGCTTCCGCTTGTTGCTTGTATGCTCTGAATGATGGGTCATGTGACCCCTGTTTGTATTTAATGCTATGTGGCTCTTCTGAGCCTTTACCTATATGAGTTTGCGTTATGTTGTGATGCCATGTTGTACAGCACATACTTGCATGTTATGCGTACGTGTAACTTGTATTGCTATGTGTGGGATCCGACAACCTAGTTGTTTATCCTTGGTAGCCTCTCTTATGGGGAAATGTAGTCTCGTGCTTCTGAGCGATAGTAGTCCGCTACAGCCCGGTTCACCGGAGTCCTGCTAGCCCAGCACTACTGCTTGGACACTTGACCGGCCGGCATGTGTTTCACTTCGTTCCTATATGTCTGTCCTTCGGGAAATGTCACGCGGTGATATTCGAGTCCTGCCTAGCTCTGCTACAGCCGGGATACCGAGTCCTGTTAGCCAGTGCTACAGCCCAATTCATACGTTGATGACCGACATGCTCGATGTGATTCATGTATGCCTGTCCCCATAGGTTGGTGCCACTTTGGGTTCACGACTAGTCATGTCGGCCCGGGTTCTCTGTCATATGGATGCTAGCGACACTATCATATACGTGAGCCAAAAGGCGCAAACGGTCCCGGGCCATGGTAAAGCGACACCCGTGGGAATACCGTGCGTGAGGCCGCAAAGTGATATGTTGTGTTACATGCTAGATCGGTGTGACTTAGGATCGGGGTCCCGACACGTCGGGTTAGGGAGCTTCTTCAGATAGCCTTAGTTCAACAAGAGGCTTATTCATATAGCCGTGATCGGATTCATTCCACTCCTCGCCCAAGCCGGAGTTACAGCAGGCGTATGGATGAACTAGCCGTATCAAGTAACGCGTGGAACCATGATCCGCCCCGTGGTAATAATCCGGCGGGGGTGGTGCCGGTGATGCTTAGGAGGTGGTGGACCGGGCTCGGGCACGCAGAGAGGCCGAGTTAGCGGCACAGCATGCGGTCCGTCAGCTTACTCCGGTTCGTCCAACCACATCGGTGGAGCCAGGAGTTATCTCTAGTTCTTTGGGAGTACCGTGTCTCGTTCGAGCATTGCGCAACGTGCGTCTGCCCAAAGATTTCAAAGGCCCGCGCAAGGTGCCGAATTACACCGCCGATTTGTCTCCTGAGACTTGGCTCGAAAGCTATGAGAAGGCCATGCATATGCTAGATGTGGATGATGCGGCGTGCGCGAAATATTTCACCATGATGCTGGAGGGGACGGCCCGCACTTGGCTAAAGAGCTTACCGGCCAATTCTATCAGGTCATGGGCCGAGTTGAGAGCCCGATTTATCCAGAATTTCAAAGATACATGCAAGCAGCCCATGTCAATTGTGGACTTAGCTGCCTATGTCCAGGAGGAAGGAGAGTCAACAACCCGTTGGGTCCGCCGGGTTCCAGAAATTTTGCATTCATCGGACCGCATCAATGCTGATACTGCAGTCTAAACATTGGAAAGCAATTGCCGGTTTGAACCCCTGAAGTTAAAATTGGGACGGCTCAAGCGTCATTGTAATGACATGGGAACCCTCATGGCTGCTCTGGTGAAGTATGCTGACTCTGATAGTACCAAGGATCCCGAGTCTGATGATGTAAGACATGGAAGGGAAAAAGGAGCAGCAACGCCAAGGGGCAGCACCACAACTCGGCGGGCCATGGAAACGGCGACAAGCGTAAAATGGACCACGGCTTAGACTTCATGGCTAATACCAACATGCAGTACAAGGGCCAACGGCGTAAGGGTAAACCGCCCCAGCGCGGTGGAGCACCAAGTCCTAACCCGGACCGCATGTCTTATTTGTTGAACCAGCCTTGCCCAAAGCATGGGACGAAGGAGATTCCGTCTACACATCTTTGGAAGGATTGTTACATCATGCAAGAGTTCAAAAATTCTAATTCTTTCCGGTATAATCATGGACAGGGTGGCGGTTCAGGCCCCGGATCTCATGGGCTGGGTTATGGTGGAGGAAATTCTGGCTCAGGATTCCACGGTAATCAGGGTGGACATAACAATCAAGGTAATCAGGGCAACCAAGGTGGCTATAATCATCAGGGCAATCAGTAGCAGCAGCAGTTGGGTTACCAGAGCAACCCGAAGCAGTTGAATAGCAGACAATATCATGTCTTCACCACTAGCCTGGACAAGCACGATCAGAAGCTTCATAAAAGGGCGGTGAATGCCGTTGAACCGGCGGTGCCCCGTTATTTGCACTGGTCCGAGCTGCCAATTGTGTGGAGTAGAGAAGATCATCCGCCCCGGGTTGACAATCCGGGTCATCTGGCACTGGTGGTGGCACCTCAGGTGGGAGGTTATAAGTTTACTAAGGTACTCATGGACGGAGGGAGTAGTATCAATATCCTTTATTATGAAACTTTCCGTCGCATGGGGTTAACAGATAAAAGTCTTACACCGTCATATACGGTGTTCCATGGTGTGGTGCCTGGTAAATCAGCATATCCTGTTGGTAAGATAGCCTTGGAGGTGGCTTTTGGAGATGAGTATGATTCAAGATCAGAAACTTTGACCTTTGAAGTGGTGAAAATAAAAAAGCCCGTATCATGCCCTATTTGGACGGCCAGCTTATGCTAAGTTTATGGCACGACCTTGTTATGTCTATTTGTAGCTCAAGATGCCGGGTCACAAGGGAACTATAATTGCGCATGGGAGCTGCAAGATCGCTTTGGAGTGTGAAGAATGTGACGCGGCTTATGCTGAGTCGGTTTGTGCAAGAGAGGAGTTGAAGTTTTACAAGGACAATGTTGATCCGACAGATATGACTTCATTGAAGAAACCAACTACAGAGCATGATCCAGCCCTGAAGTTCAAATCGGCTGATGAGACTAAACTGGTTGACTTCTTGCCTGGCGATTCGTCCAAGCAGTTTAGCATCAGCGCTAACTTGGATCCGAAATAGGAAAGCGCGCTCATCGAGTTCATCCGTGAGAATCGGGACATCTTTGCTTGGAAGCCTTCTGACATGCCAGGTGTACCGAGAGAACTCGCTGAGCACACTCTCAATGTTGATCCCAAGTATAAACCGGTCAAGCAGTTTCTTCACCGGTTCAATGAAGAAAGACGCAAGGCTATTGGAGAAGAAGTGGCCAGGCTCTTGGCTGCTGGGTTTATCGTTGAAGTATTCTATCCTGAGTGGTTGGCTAATCCGGTGCTGGTCCTTAAGAAGAACGGCACTTGGCATATGTGTGTGGACTACAGATCTCAATAAAGCTTGTCCAGCCGATCCTTTTGCCCTCCCCCGTATTGATCAAATTATTGATGCTACGGTGGGTTGCGAGCGTTTGAGCTTTTTGGATGCATATTCTGGTTATCATCAGATCAAAATGGCAGTTAAGGACAAGGAGAAGATAGCCTTCATAACTCCCTTTGGAGCCTTCTGCTATGTGTCCATGCCTTTTGGGCTCAAGAGTGCCCAGGGAACTTATCAACGGTGTGTGCAGAATTGTCTTCATAAACAAATCGGCCGTAATGTTCACGCCTATGTGGACGATATTGTGGTGAAATCAAGGAAGAAGGAGACATTGATTGATGACTTGAATGAAATTAACCTTCGATAACCTGCGGGTTTACAAAATGATGCTCAATCCGACCAAGTGCGTTTTTTGTGTGCCGGCAGGCAAGCTCTTGGGTTTTTTGGTGTCTAACAGGGGCACTGAAGCTTATCTGGAAAAGATTAAGGCCATCACCTCCTTGGCCAAACCGAAGTGTATTAATGATGTTCAATGCCTGACAGGCCGGATTACCGCGTTAAGCCGGTTTATCAGCCGCCTTGGCGAGAAAGCCATCCCTTTGTATCAGATGCTGAAGGAAACGGATAACTTTGTCTGGAGGGATGCCGCTAATGAAGAATTTGAGGACTTAAAGCGGCAGTTGGCCAATCCGCCGGTTCTCGCTGCTCCGGTTGACAAAGAGCCATTGTTACTATATGTGGCAGCTAACGCCCGGGCTGTTAGTGTGGCTATTGTGGTGGAGCGCAAGGAGGCCGGAAAGGAGTATCCGGTTCAACGGCCGGTTTACTATATCAGTGAGGTACTTATTGAGTCCAAGCAGAGGTACCCGCATCGGCAAAAAATGGTATATGGGGTTTTTATGGCAAGCCGGAAGCTTAAGCAATATTTCCAAGGTCATCCCATCACAGTGGTAACTCTGCTCCTTTAGGGGATATAATCCAGAACAAGGAAGCAACTGGCCGGATTGCTAAGTGGGCTATCGAGCTTGGGCCTCACGAGTTGAAATACATACCCCGAACGACGATCAAATCTCAGGCACTTGTGGATTTCATCAATGATTGGACAGAACTGCAAGCGCCAGAGGAGAAGCCGGATCATACTTATTGGTCTATTCATTTTGATGGGTCCAGGCAATTGGAGGGCTCGGGGGCTGGAGTCGTATTAACTTCCCCACGAGGTGATAAGTTTTGTTATGTTCTCCATTTAATGTTCCCTTGCACTAATAATGCAGCTGAATATGAGACTTTACTCCATGGTCTTCGGATGGCTAAGGAGATGAACCTAAGCCGAGTTAAGTGCTTCGGTGACTCGGATCTAGTGGCTCAACAAGTGTCTGGTACTTGGGATTCCAAGGACCCACTAATGGCAGCATATCGTTGTGAGGTAGATATTGTTGCAGGTCACTTTAAAGGTTATCAGGTAGATCATGTGGACCGGCGGAAGAATGAAGCGGCGGACGCTTTAAGCCGCCTGGGTTCCCAACGTAAACCGGTTCCACCTAATGTCTTCCTGGTCCGGAAGAGGATTTGGCTATTCCTGATCCGGAAGCTCAGTTGGTGGCTGCTCTTCATGTTATCCCGGATTGGACAGTTCCATATCTGGCGTATATGAACAGGGGCGAGTTACCAGAGGATGAAACTCTGGCAAGGCAGGTAATCCGGCAGTCCAAGTCCATGACTATTATCAATGGAGAGTTACATCATTGCAGTGTGATAGGGGCATTTCAACGATGTGTGTCTCCTGAAGAAGGTCGTGAAATTTTGCGTAAGATCCACGAAGGAGATTGTGGTCACCACGCCGGTTCAAAGTCTTTGGTGGCGAAGGCGTTTCGTCACGGTTTCTATTGGTTGACAGCTCATGCTGACGCCGAGGACTTGGTCAAAAGATGTGATGGCTGCCAGAAATTCTCAAGGCACGCTCATGTACCGGCTCAATAATTGAGGATGATTCCAATTACCTGGCCGTTTGCAACTTGGGGGCTGGATATGGTTGGGACTTTCAAGAGATCCAAGGACAAGAAGACCCAACTCTTGGTGGCGGTTGATAAGTTCACGAAGTGAGTGGAGGCAGAGCCAGTTAGTAAGTGTGATGCAGCTACGGTGGTTTAATTCATCAAAAAGGTGATCTTCTGGTTTGGCTTTCCACACAGCATTATAACACAATGGTACCAATCACAAAGGGTGCCATGAAGGAGTTCTCATTAGCGTGAGCACATCCGGCTTGACGTATCAACAGTGGCTCACCCCCAGTCCAATGGTCAAGCGGAGAGGGCCAATCAAGAGATCTTGAGAGGCATCAAACCCCGGCTTATGGTTCCTTTGCAACGGACGCCGGGTTGTTGGGTTGAGGAGTTACCTTGTGTGTTATGGAGTATCAATACCACACCCAACAGATCGACATGATACACACCGTTCTTCATGGTTTATGGAGGGGAAGCGGTTCTCCCTAGTGACATCCGTCATGACTCACCTCGTGTAGCGGCATATGTTGAAGCTGACAACGAGAAGGCACGACAGGAAGCTCTTGACCTGTTGGATGAGGAACGTGACATGGTAGCAGCCCGTTCGGCAATTTATCTGTAAGATCTGCGTCGTTATCATAGCCGCCGGGTTAAAACGAGAACCTTTCAAGAAGGAGATTTGGTGCTCCGGCTCATCCAGGATCAGACGGATATTTACAAGCTATCCCCACCTTGGGAAGGACCCTTTGTGGTCAGCAAGAATCTACACAACGGGTCGTACTACCTAATCGATGCTCGAGAGCGCAAAGACTCACGTAAATCAGAGGAGGAGACCAACCGGCCGTGGAATATTGCTCATCTTCGGCCTTACTTTACTTGAGTTATAGGCTCTGCTTATGTACATATTATGAAAATGTATATATTATGATCAATATAATAAACCGGAACCTCAGCTAAAGCGGGGTATCTGTTGTTTTCTTACATCATGTGTGTTTACATGGAGCTTCTGTTTATAAAACGGCGTCCGGTTTACCCCTTGATTTAGCTTTTCAAAGCTTGATATAACATCACTTGGGGGCTTGGTCGTGTTTGAACCATAGCTACACCACTTGATTGGCGCAATGCCACAACATCACTTGGGGGCTTGGTCATATCCGAACCACAGTTACACCTCTTGATCGGCTCAAAGCCAAATCAAACTGGGGCCAAAGAGAGTGTTGTAAAACAACAAATCAAACATAGGCACCCACTGAGCACTGCTCAAAACGTTACTTGGGTATTCTTTGTATCGCAATGAACTTAGAATCTACACTTGTAATGGGCTATCAAGCCATGGCTTGGAAGCCTGGTGTATACACCTAAAACCCCGGGTTAACCTGCCTCTTTAAGTAAGTCACGCCCCGTGTAAACCTGGTATGACCTTCGAACTTTGACAAGTTACTCTAAAATACAGACCCTGAACTTGTCAAGTTAAAACGATGATTGGTTAAGGATTGCGGACCATCTTAAAAGGCTTTGCAAAAATGGTTTAACTCAGTGGCCTGGCAGCCCATTAAAAGCCTCGAATTTGGGGCCTGGCAGCCCATGAAAAGCCTTGACTACAACGGTTTTATTTGCCTTTTGTTAAGTTTTGCTCTCTTTTTATCAGATTTATGATGTTTTTTTAAACCGGTGTTTATCAACCCGGTTAGGCTGTCAACTACAAGTTGTCAGGACATGATCAAATTATAATTTGGAGACTATCAGCCCGGTCTGGTTTGACTCAAGATCACCAGTATGAAACAAACCGGTGTTTATTATAACCCGAAACGGTTTTTATTGTAAACCGGCATTATACAAAAGGAGTTACTCATCCTCCATAGTAGGGCTATGGCCCTCATTGCAGAGCTGGTCAGCCAAACATCATGTCTAAAGGTCCCAGGTATTATGTATTTCCATATTTGGTTATATTTTGCAAACCTTGGTTCTAAGCCTGGGTCATATATATATATGGGTACTGTGTGGATTTGTCACGACAGATGTCCTAGTGTAAGGACTTAGTCGTGAGGCCAACGCATCTATGTAGTAGCTTGAGAGGGGTTGATCGGAATCGAGAGATGCAACACAAGACAAGGGTTTAGACAGCTTCGGGCCCCCGGAAACATCATCCGGTAATAGCCCTACATGCTGTTTAAGGCTAGGTCTCATTATCATCACGAGGGAATCGCCATAAACCGGCTCTTTGTGTCTAGCCCTAGAGATTGTTTCTTCTTGCTTGTTCCTCTTTGGGGAGCCCTGCCCCTCCTTATATAAGTTGAAGGGGCGGGTTACATGTGGAGTCCTATTAGGATTAGAACTAGTCTATCTCTAATACAAACTGGATAGAAGTCATGGTCTTAACTCCTTGTAAGGTAAATATTTCTCATGCCTTTCCTCTTAAACCGGCCCACCATAGTATGAACCGGCCTTCATGAACCGCCCGTTGGGCCATCGGGTCTTGTCGCTCCTCTGACCCGCCTGCCGGATTACCAATGAATCGTAAACCGCCAGGTCCAAACGGGTTGCCAGTGAATCGTCAAGTCTCAGCCGCGTCTCAAGTAAACCGCCAAGTCCGGCGAGGTTATACTTCCGGCCGGTTTACGCCGCGGGGTATATCCCCGACATTAGCCCCCAGTTTAATTTGGATTTATCCATGTTAAACTGATCCTGTACAACAAAGACAAGAACAAATTTGATAGATTATGCTCCGGGTTAAGAATTCTTGTAAACCGACATCTGATCATCCTTAGTCCTTGTCATTTCCTCCTTCTAAAAAAATCCGGGCCAACAAGCCAGCTTCATACTCAATTTGCTGACATTGGTTTCTCACAGAGAAATATTGTGAAAAATAATCCACTTGAGTCGGCTTCCAAAGCGCCGGTTTAAGAAATATGGGTCTTGAAATACTCATCTGATATTCAGCCGGTTTGAAGATGTAAAACTTGTCGGTTTAATATTACCAAAATTGCTGGGTTATAAAACTGATAATTTCAGGTCATGATTGTTTCCAATGCCGGTTCATGATTGTTGCCAATGCCGGTTCATGATTATTGATGACGCAGGGTTATGATTGTTGCAGACACCGGGTCATAATGATTGGTGATGCTGGGTTAATCTGGTTTGCTCAAAACTGAAAATCGAAAGATATTTCTCCTTGATATCCATATTACATATATCCCCCAAGTCTTGAACAGAACAAAGTGATGATTTGAGACTTGTTTCCATATAATTACTGCCACTTTGAAGAAAACCATGTTGTTCATCTCTAATAAAAACTGAATACTCCATATATGTAGCCCCCAAGTACCGAGTTGTCATGCTTGCAGCAACCTGGGACTTTTTATTGCTTATAAAAACTTCAATCAGTGTAGCCCCCGAGGGCCGGGTCATTATGCAATAATGAGCAGGGACTTTGTAAATATAATCATGTAGACTTGAGCAGTGATGTGTAGCCCCCAAGGGCCGGTTTACTAAGATAATACTGAGCTGGGACTTTATGTATACTTCATTGAAAATAACATCTTATAGTGTAGCTTCCATCGTAGGGCTTGAACCCACGTCCACAAGGCTAAGAGCTTTGTGCTTTACCAACTGAGCAATGAACCCTTTAATATAATGAATTAAAGCTTGTATACCTTGAATGTTTGATAGGAGCAATTGGTAGCCCCCAAGGGCTGGCTCATTATGATATGATGAGTCGGGACTTCAATAAGATGAGTAAAAAATGACTTTGCATTAGCCCCCAAGTGTCATGGTGCATGCTTGCAGCGACATGAGACTTGCATATTTGATATAATCTCAATTTGAATAATGTAGCCCCCAAGTGCCGGGTTGTAAGCCTGCAGCGACTCGGACTATTCCTTCCATTGTAGAATAAATCATATCATTTGATAAAATAATAGCCATTGCGCTAACGCGACTTTGAAAACCTCAATAATACCGGTTATTAATAACCATAATAAAAATCCAGCCATCTTGGCTATTCAAGATAATATAATCCGGTATGAAAACCTTGTTCATTCAATATCATAATGAAAATTCAGCCAAGTTTGGCTATTTGAATAATATAACCCAATGATTTATAAGCGTATGATTCCAATGGCGCAATCCAAATTTATACTGGCAACTTACAATCCAAAGCCAGGCTAGGTTAACAAACACCGGATAATTTCTCATCATCTACTGTCGACTTATCATCTTAAAGCCAGGCCGGTTTAATAAACACCGGATAATTTCTCATCATATACTGGCGACTTATCGTCTTAAAACCAGGCCGGTTTAATAAACACCGGATAATTTATCGTCATACTGGCAACTTATAGTCAAAAGCCAGGCCAGTTTAATAAACACCGGATAATTTATCATCATACTTTATTCAACCTGTTTCTGCATACAACAAGTTTAAAGTGTCCTCGCGGTTTACCGCCGGACGGGTCATAATGCCCAACATATAACCCGTGTTTATAACCAAGGTTGCACTTAAGAATATTCAAATATGTAATATATCATACCTGTGACGTTGAATCACATCATTGGTTGGCCAACTTTATTGTAGTAAAGTTGATAACCCCAATCTTGACTGCTCATAACTCCTTCCATATTGTGCTGGTTTATGATAAAACTGTACTGGGTTGTGATAGACACCGGATTATCCATATATAATACTGGCGACTTGTAGTCGAACTAGACCAGGTTAATAATCGCCAGATTATAACTGGTCATGTACTAACAACTTGTAATTCACATCGAGCCGGGTTGTTAACGCCGGTTTAAAAAGCAACTAAAAAAATTTATCAAAAAGAGAACAAAACTCAAACAAAGGCAAATAAAACCGTTGTACGCGAGGCTTTGAGCCAATCAAGAGGTGTGCATATGGTTCGGATAAGACCAAGCCCCCAAATGACAATGTGGCATTACGCTAATCAAGAGGTGTAGCTATGGTTCGGGTTCGACCAAGCCCCCAAGTGATGCTGTGGCATTGCGCTGATCAAGAGGTGTAGCTATGTTTCGGATACGACCAAGCCCCCTAGTGATGCTGTGGCATTGCGCCGATCAAGAGGTGTAGCTATGGTTCCGGTTCGACCAAGCCCCCAAGTGATGCTGTGGCATTGCGCCGATCAAGAGGTGTAGCTATGTTTCGGATACAGCCAAGCCCCCAAATGACATTGTGGCATTACGTTGATCAAGAGGTGTACCTATGGTTCGGGTTCGACCAAGCCCCCAAGTGATCAATAATATGATAAGCCAATAAGGCATGATACCCATGTTTGAACCACGCATCATGGCAGTAGGTCCTCTTTGGCACCCTTTAACTTTTTGCAAGAGATAAATCCTCCTTGAACCGGGATTTTGAACCGGATATTGAGAGCTTCAAAGCTTCCCGGGAGAATAGTTTTTCCTTAAACCGTATTGCAAACCGGAATCTTCATTTTCAGCCGAAAATTTTCTGAGGGCCTTTCAACTCGAACTTGCGAGAGATTAATTCTTTTTGAACCGGAAATTCTTAAACTGGATTTGAGAGCTTTAGAGCTTTGTGGGAGAATAGATTTCCCTTGAACCGGATTGTAAACCGGATATCTGAGAGCTTCAGTGAGACTGACTTCCCTTGAGCCGGATTGTAAACCGGAATCCTTTCTGACGACTCGGAACTTCTTCATTGAGCCGGGACTTTGTAACTGTCATATACTTTCTAAGCAGGAAATTTTCTGACGGCCTTTAAATTTTCATCAATATAACAGTAGCCTCCGAGACCGAGTTATCTTTCCCTCCATCGTCCTGGGGTTCTTAAATTTGCTGAAACTGGTAAGATTTGCTGAGTCATGTCATCGTAGCCCCCCGAGTCTTAAGATGACTCGAGGAGTTGTCTTGAGATTCTCCATAGTTGACCGTGACATAAACCGGAATAACTTGTATATCATTGGTGTTGATAGCACGATGTGAATCCACAGAAGGTTGAGGTGACTACGGCGGGTTATAAATGATCCCGTATGAGCCGTGTCAGCAACTCGGCCAATGGTTCCTTCAAACTGGTGATTTGAAGTTAACCAAACTATAGTGGCGGCAACTTGTGCGCCTGCCCATTGAGCCATCCAGTGCAGATGGCGGTTGATAGTATATGATAATTTTCTTCCATTTTGTTTGAAAGAAAACCGGGCTACCCAAGCTGTGACTTGCTCATACTCAATAAACAGCTTCATGCGGACAGGTGCGGCCCGGTATGATGATGTAGACCAGGCCGCGAGCGACGGACGACAAAGACGACCGCAGCATCGGAGGCAGCTCGGACAGATGAAACGGCCGCGTCATTGTAAGCCGGTGCGGACGGGGGAAATTGGCACCTGTGTCATAAACCGACACGGATGGGCGAGCTAATCGCGGGTGCGGTCCCGGCCAGCTGATGTAAACTGGGCCACAGGGACGGCGACTAGGTCACGTTCATTCACCGAGCTTGATGGTGTGGTCAGATGCTAGCGCATTATAATGATGGTGCGAGCTATACATCCATGACACGGCCATAGCTTTTGTGATGAACAATTGTCCTGCATAAGCAATATTGCAAACCAAGGTAAAGATAAACTGCTCTTTGACAAAAAATAATATGTGCTAATAAAATATATTTTAGATGGATATCACCTGACGTGTTTTGGCCAGAAATAATCCGCCATGAAGTTGATGATCACTAGGTGAAACTGAAATCACTCACGGGTGAGTCGGCCGCGGGTGCAGACAGTTGAGTTGACCGTAGAACTGTAATCCGGTGCGGACGAGTAAGTGGTCCTCCTCGTTTTAAGCCGGTGTAGATGCAAGAAATAACCACGGTGTTGTAAGCCGGTGCGGAAATCCGTGAGTAAGGACGACCAACTGTGTCGAATGATGTTGGCATGCCTCCATCTCCGTGGGGTAATACTAATTTGTAATAGATAATTCTCCTGCATATAAAATATAGCAGGGCAAAGTAGTTTTTTTTCGGATGAATTAATATGTGCTTAAAAATAAATAAGGTAAATAGCACCTGGTACTTTTGTCAAATAAACAAGGATGCTGGTGTTGGATGAATTTTCCGGTAGCCTGGCATGGTACAGATGCTTGCACGGCCTCCAGCGTCAATGTATGTTCGAGTGCAAACTATCGGGCCCTTCACGCGTTCATCGGACACTGTCGTGTAGACGGATGCAGGAACGGCGTCTGACCATAACAAGTTTAGCGTCGTCGTCGCTGTGGAGCAGTAATGGAGAAATTGATTCATCACTTTTACTAGTCTTTGTCTTTCACGTGATGGATGATGGTCCTTCGAAATTGTGCCATTGTGCTTTTCAATTAGCACTTGTAGTAAGTCCTTGGAGCCAGGCAATAGTAGTAAGTACTTGGAGTCATGCAGTAGTAGTAAGTCCTTGGAGTCCTGAACGGCGTCCGGCCAGGCAGTTTCAACACTCCCCACTTTCCCTCTCCTTCAGGCAGCGTCAGGCGCTCCAGAGGAGAGTGCAGGATGGCTCAGCGGCAAAGGCGAAGGGGAGTTAAGGCAAGCTGGCAGGATGGCCGGGCCACAAGCGGGACGAGCTGGAGAGGACCAGAACGAGGCGGTGCTGGTAGTAGGAGGGCAGCGCGACTGGCTCAAGATGGACGCCCCTGCAAAAAAAGGCGGCTGGCGGTCCAGAACGGCAGTTTGAAGATGAGGCCGCCGAGACAACAAAAACACCCGGTATAACGGAGGCGAAGGACGGCCGACGGTGATGCGCCCTGGCGGAGGCAGGCTAGCGGAGGCGGACTGCAGCGACGATGCGAGCTGGTGGAATCGGAGTCCAATCCATATCCGGTTTCCCTTTTCCAAATCATGATCAGTTTTACTAATTCCATGTCCGCGTCTTCCGGGTCATGGCCACTGCAAAAGCCACCCTCAAGTGCTGGGGACTTGTACCGACCTCCGTCCTCCGTTTGTTTGTTGGTTTTTAACGCAGATCGATGAGCAGCACTTGTGGACCTCTCCTTTGCAAGTTTTGAGGGATGTGCGTCTACCACCGTTGTAGTAGGTACTGAACACTGTAGCTTGATGTGTCCAGTACTAGTTGAAGACTTTGAAGTAATAGTATTTGGGCTGTTGTATTACTGCTCGAAAAATTCTTACTGCCTCTGCCTTTGGAAACATACGTGGACAGCAACGGCCAGACCGGCTTTGTATCCATCTTGGATTCGACGACTTGGATACGAGTAGCGACTTTTATTGAATATTCCACCATTTGAGGGTAGATATGTTCCTGATATATATCTTACTTGGGAGTTAGAAATGGAACAATGATTTACATGTTTACAATATCCTGAGGAGAGACGTGTTCCTGCTGCTGTTTGTGCTTTCACTAGTTTTGCATGTGTTTGGTGGTCTGAACATTGTAGATTATATCCCATTCCAGCTACTTGGGCTGCTTTGAAAACTGCTATGCGTACTCGTTGGGTTCCACCTTATTATCAACATGAATTACTTCAAAAATTGCAGCGCTTAAGGCTAGGAAAAAATTATGTAGAAGAATAGTATCAGGAATTACAAACTAGCATGATTAGATGTGGTATTGTTGAGGAGAATGAAGCTATGCTTGCACGTTTTATGGGTGGATGATACGTCCATTTTGCATCATGCTTTTATATCGATATTTATTGCATTATGGGCTGTTATTACACGTTATGTCACAATACTTATGCCTATTCTCTCTTATTTTACAAGGTTTACATAAGGAGGGAGAATGCCGGCGGCTGGAATTCCGGGCTGGAAAAGGAGCAAATATTAGAGACCTATTCTTCACAACTCCAAAAGTCCTGAAACTCCACAAAAGTCATTTTGGGAAATAATAAAAAATATCCAGCAGAAGAAGTTCACCAGAGGGGGCCCCACCTGGCCACGAGGGTGGGGGGCGCGCCCTACCCCCCTGGGTGCACCCCCCTACCTCGTGGGCCCTCTGGTGGCCCTCCGATGCCCATCTTCTGCTATATGAGGTCTTTCGTCGAGAAAAAAATCATAAGGAACCTTTCGGGACGAAACTCCGCCCCCACGAGGCGGAACCTTGGCGGAACCAATCTAGGGCTCAGGCAGAGCTGTTCTGCCGGGGACACTTCCCTCCGGGAGGGGGAAATCATCACCAACGTCACCACCAACGCTCCTCTCATCGGGAGAGGGCAATCTCCATCAACATCATCACCAACACCATCTCCTCTCAAAACCCTAGTTCATCTCTTGTATTCAATTCTTGTCTCCAAGTCTGGGATTGGTACTAGTAGGTTGCTAGTAGTGTTGATTACTCTTTGTAGTTGATGCTAGTTGGTTTATTTGGTGGAAGATCATATGTTCAGATCCTTTATGCATATTAATACCCCTCTGATTATGAACATGAATATGCTTTGTGAGTAGTTACGTTTGTTCCTGAGGACATGGGAGAAGTCTTGCTATTAGTAGTCATGTGAATTTGGTATTCGTTCGATATTTTGATGAGATGTATGTTGTCTAGCCTCTAGTGGTGTTATGTGAACGTCGACTACATAACACTTCACCATTATTTGGGCCTAGAGGAAGGCATTGGGAAGTAATAAGTAGATGATGGGTTGCTAGAGTGATGAAGCTTAAACCCTAGTTTATGCGTTGTTTCGTAAGGGCTGATTTGGATCCATATGTTTCATGCTATGGTTAGGTTTACCTTAATACTTTTGTTGTAGTTGCGGATGCTTGCAATAGAGGTTAATCATAAGTGGGATGTTTGTTCAAGTAAGAACAGCACCCAAGCACTGGTCCACCCACATATCAAATTATCGAAGTACCGAACGCGAATCATATGAACGTGATGAAAACTAGCTTGACGATATTCCCATGTGTCCTCGGGAGCGCTTTTCCTATTATAAGAGTTTGTCCAGGCTTGTCCTTTGCTACAAAAAGGATTGGGCCACCTTGCTTCACTTTATTTACTTTTGTTACTTGTTGCTCGTTACAAATTATCCTACCACAAAACTATCCGCTACCACTTATTTCAGTACTTGCAGAGAATACCTTGCTGAAAACCGCTTATCATTTCCTTCTGCTCCTCGTTGGGTTCGACACTCTTACTTATCGAAAGGACTACGATAGATCCCCTATACTTGTGGGTCATCAGTGGATTAAATAGAGAAATTCAGACCATTCTAGAATATAAGGAGTATAATAATATCACTCATTTATTCCAACTTGCTTGTAAAGCTGAACGTGAAGTGCATGATCGATAGGAATTGGTGCGGACTAACTTATCTGCAGGTCGACCTTCATCATGGACACCGCGTGCATCCTCTACTTCCACACAGTCTACTGCACCGACACCTCCATCAGCTGGCACCTCCAGCCGTGATACAAGGAAGCAGGCACAACCACCACTATCTGCCAAGAGCACACCTATTGGGGCTGCACAGAGTTCTTCTTCTTCCATGGCATCAATAGGGCACACAAGTGATATTATTTGTCGTTGTTGTAAGGGACGAGGTCATTATGCGAGAGAATGCAAATCTCAGCGTGTGATGATTTCTACTGAGGACGATGGGTATGAGTCTGCTAGTGACTATGATGAGGAGACTTTGGCTCTTATTACACGTGAAGAACACGGTGGAGATGATTCTGATCATGAGATGCAATACATGGCTCCCAAGACGCGACAGTATGAATGTTTAGCTGCTCAACGTGTTTTGAGTGTGCAGGTCACACAAGCTGAGCAAAATCAGAGGCATAAATTGTTCCATACAAAGGAGTTGTGAAGGAACGCTCATTCAAGGCCATCATAGATGGAGGGAGCTGCAACAACTTGGCTAGCATGGACATGGTGGAGAAACTATCTCTCACCACAAGACCACATCCACATCCTTACTATATCCAATGGTTCAACAACAGCGGCAAGGTTAAGGTAACATGTACTGTTCGTGTGCATTTTAGTATCTCTACATATGTTGATTATGTTGATTGTGATGTGGTACCTATGCAAGCATGTTCCTTATTACTTGGTAGACCATGGCAATTTGATAAAAATTATGTACACCATGGTAGAAACAATCAGTATACTCTTGTTCATAAGGATAAACATATTACTTTGCTTCCTATGTCTCCTGATTCCATTTTGAAAGATGATATTAATAGAGCTAATAAAGCAAAACAGGAGAAAAATAAGAGTGAAAATCAGATTGTAGCAAAAGAATTTGAGCAACAAATGAAGCCTGCTAATAAACCATCTAGTGTTGCTTCTGAAATTAAATTGAAAAGTGCATGTTTACACGCCACTAAATCTAATATAGATGATCTAGATTGCAACAAATCTGTTTGCTATGCTTTTGTGTGCAAAGAGGCATTATTTTCATTCGAGGATGTGCCTTCCTATTTGCCTCCTGCTGTCACTAAGATTTTGCAGGAGTTTGCTTACGTCTTTCCGCAAGACGTGCCACCGAGATTAGCACCTATTCGAGGGATTGAGCATCAGATTGACTTAATTCCCGGTGCTTCGATGCCAAACCGTGCGCCATACCGTACCAATCCAGAGGAGACGAAGGAGATTATGCGTCAAGTACAGGAGCTACTTGACAAAGGTTATATATGTGAATCTCTTAGTCCTTGTGTTGTTCGTATTATACTAGTGCCAAAAACGGATGGTACGTCATGTATGTGTGTTGATTGTAGAGGCATTAATAATATTACTATTCCTTATCATCATCCTATTCCTAGGCTAGATGATATGCTTGATTAATTGAGTGGCTCTACAATATTCTCCAAAGTTGATTTGCGTAGTTGATACCATCAAATTCGTATGAAATTGGGAGATGAATGGAAAACATCATTTAAAACTAAGTTTGGTTTATATGAGTGGTTAGTCATGCCTTTTGGGTTAACTAATGCACCTAGTACTTTCATGAGACTACTGAACAAAGTTTTACGTGCTTTCATTGGATGATTTGTGGTAGTCTATTTTGTTGATATACTGATTTATAGCAACTCTTTGGAAGGACATTTGGAACATTTACGTGCTGTTTTTATTGCTCTACGTGATGCACGTTTGTTTGGTAACCTGGGGAAGTGCACCTTTTGCACCTACCGAGTATCTTTTCTTGGCTATGTTGTTACTCCACAGGGATTTGAAGTTGATAAAGCCAAGATTGAAGCTATTGAGAGTTGGCCACAACCCAAAACGGTCAAACAAGTGAGGAGTTTTGTTGGAATTGCTGGTTTCTATAGGCGTTTTGTGAGAGATTTCAGCACCATTGCTGCACCTCTCAATGAGCTTACAAAGAAGGATGTGCCTTTTGTTTGGGGTACCGCACAGGCAGAAGCCTTCACCGTATTGAAAGATAAGTTGACACATGCTCCTTTACTCCAACTTCCTGATTTTAATAAGAATTTTGAGCTTGAATGTGATGCTAGTGGAATTGGATTAGGAGGTGTGTTATTACAAGATGGCAAACCTGTTGCATACTTTTCTGAAAAATTGAGCGGGCCAAGTCTGAACTATTCTACTTATGATAAAGAATTATATGCTCTTGTTCGGACCTTAGAAATATGGCAACATTATTTATGGCCCAAAGAATTTGTTATACATTCTGATCATGAATCTTTGAAACATATTAAAAGTCAAGCAAAACTGAACCGTAGACATGCTAAATGGGTTGAATTCATTGAGACTTTCCCTTATGTCATTAAACACAAGAAGGGTAAAGAAAATTTTATTGCTGATGCTTTGTCTCGTCGTTATACTATGCTTTCACAACTTGACTTTAAAATATTTGGTTTGGAGACCATCAAAGATCAATATGTGCATGATGCTGAATTTAAAGATGTATTGCAGAATTGTAAGGAAGGGAGAACATGGAACAAGTTCGTCGTTAACAATGGCTTTGTGTTTCGTGCTAACAAGCTATGCATTCCAGCTAGCTCCATTCGTCTTTTGTTGTTGCAGGAGGCGCATGGAGGAGGATTAATGGGACACTTTGGCGCGAAGAAGACGGAGGATATACTTGCGACACATTTCTTTTGGCCAAAGATGAGACGGGATGTTGAGCGTTTTGTTGCTCGCTGCACTACATGTCAAAAAGCTAAGTCACGACTCAATCCTCATGGTTTATATATGCATTTGCCTGTACCTAGTGTTCCTTGGGAGGATATATATATGGACTTTGTTTTAGGGTTACCTCGAACAAAGAAGGGGAGGGATAGCATATTTGTTGTCGTGGATAGGTTCTCGAAAATGGCACACTTTATACCATGTCATAAAAGCGATGATGCTGTTAATGTTGTTGATTTGTTCTTTCATGAAATTATGCGCTTGCATGGTGTGCCAAATACTATTCTTTCAGATCGTGATACTAAATTTCTTAGCCACTTTTGCAGATGTTTATGGGCTAAGTTGGGGACTAAACTGCTTTTTAGTACTACATGTCACCCCCAAACTGATGGACAAACTGAAGTAGTCAATAGATGTAACATCCCAAATTTTCAATTTGGAATGTTATACATTAGGTCATCATGCATATCATATTTTCTCGCATTTTTCCGATCCTAGAAATTTCACGCAACTCAAGGACCCTCGGAGAGAGTTGGAAGTTTCATTATTTTCATATTTGGGATTTCTCCAATTTTGAAAATAGGATCATTGGATTTATTTAATTATCTTCATAAAGTTTTTCCTATAAAAATATTAAAGAGAGGGAATAATATGACTTTCCCAAACAATTAGGAAAAATGAAGATATTATAAATAAACCAAATTTGGTTTTGGAAGGTTTATTTTGCTTAGGCAAAATGAGCAATTTTAAAAATTTATGCATGTTTGCTGTTTTAAAGTTCATTTTGTTCGACTCATTTTTAGGAGTCGGGAAAATTTGTTTTATTTAATTTGAGTTCATTTGGTTTTTTTTAATTGCTTTGGTTTAAGTTTATTTTTTAAAAAATTCGCCCCTTCTGGACGAGGCCCCACCGGCCCAAGCCAGCCAGGCCCAGCCCAGCGCCTCCCGCCCACCTCCTCCTCCTCCCTCGCTGCCACCCACGCTGTGTCCCACACAAGACGGCAGCCCCGCCGCCCGAGTCCCACCCCGACCCAGCACTCCCATTGCCCTCTCCCCAAGGAAACCGCCCCTTTATAACCGCCGCCCCCCTCTCTCTCATCTCACCTCACGGAGCCGCCCGCCACCAGCGCCCGACCGACCCGCTGGCCTTGAGGAAGCCCGCCATTGCTTCCCGCCATCGCGGAACCCCGCCGCCCTCGCCGCCCCTCTCCCGACCCGCGGACCTCCCGCCCCGCCCGGAGCCCCGCCGGAGCCTCGCCGGCGAGAGCCACCGGAGGTAGCCGCCCGCGCCCGATCCGGTTTTTCCACCTTGAACCGATCCGGTTTTTATTTTAAAAAAAATGTTCGTTTTTTTAAAAAAAAACCTAGATTGGTTTTATTTTTTTTCGGTTTTCTTATTCAACGAACGTTCACCGAACCATTCGTTTCAATGAACGCGTTCGTTGGATTCGTTCTGTTAACGAACGTTCGCTATTTAACCCGTTCGTCGTTTTTCTTTTAATCGGATTTAATCCGTTATTTTTCTGATTTGATTTCAGATCCGATTTTCAAAACTGTTTTATTTCACGCTCGTTTATCGGAATCAGGTGATTCAAGCGCCTGGAGTTTCGTAACGAAACCGCCGTTCCGACTACCCTACTTTCATAGAGTTTTGCCACTGTGAAATTTTGACCTAATTTCAGATTGCTAAACCCAGTCGTTCTCCCTCGAGTTTCGACTTTCGATGTTTATTTTGGTTCGATTCTTTTGCAACCAGGGTTCTTAAGTTGAACTTTCTGGTTAGATCTTTTATTCGAGATTTCCCCGTGCATTAGATGAGTACTTATTATATGCTTGTTGTTTGTCTGCGTTAGATCACCCGGAGTGCGCCGCTTGTTACTTCGAATCTCTAGGACTCGCGGATCATCAGCAAGGCAAGTAACACTTTGATCATACCTTTTCTACTACCCAGTTTTTATGCATTAGATCTATTCCTCAAACACTTGCATGATTAGGATCTAATTAAATTGTGGGTTTGGGAAGTAGATTGAGGTAGTACCTATTACCTGTTTTACTTATGAAACCTTGGGAGTTACTTCTACGTTGCTTGTTCATGCCATGCTATGCTAGTAGACGTGGATTGGGTGAGTGAATATCCATGACAGATGTGAGATTGTTAATTAATGGTTTATCTAAGGTGGCAACCTAAACACACATCTGGGTGGATTGAGGCACCTGGTTTCCATCAGACTTGCTCAGATTTCTTGGACCGCCACCCGTGCTCTAAGGGATCATAAGATTATTCAAACTGAAACTTCCGTGTGCAGCCACAAGCCAATTATGGGCTCTGGCGTAGTTGACTAAGTCGTGCGAACTCTTACGGGTAGGCCAGCTGATGTAGGGGATGTAGGTTGGTACGGTCTACCCACATGTAAGGTGCTAGCGCTTCTGAAAGACTATGTCTCGGTCATCCGTTTCTCAAACACCAGAAAGCGAGAACCAAGTGGAGGCGATCGAGTCTTGTGGGGAAAAGTGCGCAAACCTCTGCAGAGTGTATAATCTAATCATGATTAGCCGTGTCCCCGGTTATGGACAATTTGAGTATCCTGTAATTGAATATCATGTGAATCTCAACATGTTACTTCTAAATAAAAGTTATTGGGTTTTGATGAGTACTTTTTAATTGGGATTGAGGATCTGTCAACCATTCTCAATGTTTAACAACCACCATGATAGTTAAATAAAATTATTCCTTTGATGTAGGGAAAATCAACTTTTGCAAAATCAGAATCAGAGAGCCTTACCACCAGCCATATATGCATGTAGTATAGGCTTATTCATTCATTGCTCTTATGTGTTACATTGCCGGCATATTCCATGTGTGACCCGTTTCGGGCTGCAACTTTTCACGCTGCAGACTTTTCGCACGACAGTAAGGTGTTAGGTCGTGGTTCTATACTCATGATGTCGTTGGAGTTGATGGACTCGCTTATCTTCCAAGCCTTCGCTGTTATTATTAGATGGCCTTAAGCCATATTATTGTATTCAGTTCCCTTGTGGACAACGATGTAATAAGTGTGTGATTGCTACTCTGCTATAAATCCTTGAAATCTTGTGTGGTGTCAAGACATCGATCCGTGGATGACACTGAGCACAGAGACTTGATCCATTTGGGTCTGGTCGCTACAGAGAATGGTATCAGAGCACACGCTGACTGTAGGACACGACCACTAAGTTAAAGCCATAGATCACTCTCTCTTCCCATTTTCTAACTCCTCATCTTTTCTACTCTCTTTAGGATGACGGACGCGAAGATCAAGTACACCCAACCGGATGAAGGCACACCTTTTGGATTTCACTTGAAGGAAGTTACTAAGTACCTGAACATTGGACTACCAAGTTTCACGGGACTTTCAACGCCACTCTGCTCAAGAGGAGCGCTGGAAGATTCATGCTCACGTTCCAGAAGGACATTCGCCCCAATCACCAAGCCTATAGATAGTGTTTTGATTGCACCAACTTGAGTGCAGGAAGGAGCATGGCAGCTCACATCACCATGGGACGCATTGGAGAAGTTTATCAAGAAGACCTCAAGGACACCATCTACCAGATTTGCGGACGCCGAGATGACAAGCTGGGACGTCGTCAACACCAAGAAGGATAGGTCCATTGCAGCTTTCATCCAGAGTTAAACCAGCACATTCGACGCCAGAGAACCAAATGTGCAATGACATGTTGGAGTTGCGTAAGACAAAGGAAGGATCATCGAATCGAAGAAGAACTAAAGACTACCCGCAAGGACTACATGGACGAGATCGTAGCTCGCAAGACACAATAACGATCTTAAGTACGAGATCAAGAGCTCAAGAAGAAGTTGGCGCCAGAACGAAGACCAAGATGTCGAATACCCAATCGACTACATCAACATCGACGACACGATTCGGATCCAAGTGAACCCGACTTTGAAGACGAAGCTGGAGCAGACATCATGGAGTCTTCCACCGGTTCAAACTAGTAGAAGTCCCCCACATATTAGTAGTATTCCCTCCATGTAAACATTATAGCACACGCACTTTTGCGATAGTTAGATCGTTGTAAGCCCTTGTTTGATTGAATGAAGTGATTTTGTGTGTTTTGCTCATGTGCATTGGGTAGTGATTCCCCTTAGACCTCATTCTATTCTAAATTCTCTTCTTTTCTAAACCCATCAGATGCCTCCGAGACGCGACCCCGGATTCGTTTTTCCGCCAGAGATCACCCAATTGATCCAGCAGCAGAATACCCTGATTCAAACATTGGTGCAGAACAACAACAACAACCCACCGCCACCACCACCACCTGCGGATCATCTGACTCGTTTCCTTAGACTGAACCCGCCGGTGTATTCCAGTAGCACCGAGCCAATTGTAGCAGTATGGTGGCTCCGCAAGATAGGAAGGAGCTGACCACCGCAGGATGCATGATGGAGAAAGAGTGAAGTTTGCAGCACATCAGCTTGAAGGACCCGCAGCAGACATGGTGGGAAAATTTCACAGCCACTTACCCGTGAGACACCGCCACATGGGACCAGCCAAGACAAGCCAGACCGCCCATGTTTCAGCAGGAGCCATGGCCATGAAGAAGCGTGAGTTTCGCAACTTACGCCAAGGAGGAAGGACTGTTGGCCAGTACGTGGATGACTTTAGCAAATTAGCACGTTATGCCCCGGATGACGCTACTACGGATGCAGCTAAACAGAGAAGTTTCTAGAAGGACTGAATGATGAGTTCAACATGCCGTTGATGGTAGCAAGTTTCAACAACTACCAGGAGTTAGTAGACCGAGCTCTCATGATTGAAGGAAGCAGAAGAATTGAGAACTGCAAGCGGAAGTATGGACAAGGGAAGTATAACTCGATCGGTGAAGCCTCGTTATACCCCTAAATCAGAATTCAGTTTCAGCATACCCATGGAGGAGGTAATTCAGATAACCATAATGGCACCAAGAATGGGAACGGAATGGAGGAAGCAATGGACAGAACCGCACCAACCCGTCAACACCATCCAAGGTAGACTGAGTCACATTACTTGCTTTAAGTGCCGCAAGATGGGCACTATGCAAATGACTGTCCGTAGGCGAATGGAAATGGCAATGGAAGCTCGAAAGAAGCCCAACCCTTTCAACAGGGGACGGGTGAACCACATTGATGTGGAGGAGGTTGAAGATCAGCCCGATGCAAGAATCGGTAAGTTTTTGGTTAAGTCATTTATGCAGCTTGTTCTTTTTGATCTTGGTGCATCACATTCATACATATCAAGGGATTTGTGGATAAGTACAAGTTACCAACCCAAGCCCTTAGGTCACCCATGCTAGTAACCTCACCCGGAGCAGAGTACATGGCTAGTAAATGGTGTGATCGACTGCCACTAAGGATTGGACACTATGTTTTCCCTCGGACCTAATAGTTCGGAATCCCAAGGATTGGATGTGATATTAGGAATGGATTGGTTATCAAAGTATGGAGGAAACATAGATTGTACCACAAGGTCAATTTTGCTCACCACACCGTAAGGAAGAAGGATTATACGTATCACGGCACGAGCCGAGGAGAGCACAAGTTAATTGCTTATCAGGAGTGGTACAGGAAGAAGTACCAGTAGTAAAGGATTATCCTGATGTATTTCCGGAAGAGTTGCCAGGAATGCCGCCGGATAGAGACATTGAATTTTTGATCGAGCTGTTGCCAGGAACAGGCCCGATATCGAAACGACCGTACAGGATGCCCGCAAAGGATTTGGCGGAAATCAAGAAGCAGATTAAGGAACTATTGGATAAAGGCTTTATTCGCCCAAGTTCTTCACCTTGGGGATCACCCGTTTTATTGGTGGAAAAGAAGGATGGATCGTTGAGAATGGTTGTTGATTACCGCGGATTGAATGGAGTAACAATCAAGAACAAGTACCCACTACCTATGATAAATGATCTGTTTGATCGCTTGCAAGGAGCCAAAGTGTTTTCTAAGATCGACTTGCGATCAGGGTACCATCAGTTGAAGATTCGGGAGCAAGACATACCCAAGACAGCTTTTACCACGAGATATGGATCTGTATGAGTATACCGTTATGTCATTTGACTGACTAACGCACCAGCCTATTTTATGAACACGATGAACAAAGTGTTTATGGAGTTTTTGGACAAGTTCGTCGTGGTGTTCATTGATGACATTTTGATTTTCTCAAGAATGAAGAAGAACACAAGGAACATTTGCGATTGGTTTTGGAGAAACTAAGGAACACCAGTTGTATGCCAAGTTCAGCAAATGTGAGTTTTGGTTAAAGGAAGTTGGATTTCTCGGACATGTTATATCCGGAGAAGGGATAGCAGTTGACCCCACAAAGGTTGAGACCAGAACCAAGTGGGAAGCACCAACGACAGTTGGAGAGATTCGAGTTTCCTTGGACTCGCAGGATACTACCAAGATTCATTGAGAATTTCTCAAGGATTGCAAAGCCTATGACAGAATTGTTGAAGAAGGAAAACAAATTCATATGGACTGAGGACTGTGAGGCAAGTTTTCAGGAGTTGAAGAAAAGATTGGTTACCTCACCAGTTTTAATATTGCCAGATCAAACTAAGGATTATGAGGTGTATTACGACGCTTCACGTCGAGGACTTGGAGCAGTGCTTATGCAAGAAGGAAGAGTTGTTTCAGTATGCTTCACGACAACTTAAGCCCCATGAGTTTAATTATGCCACTCATGATTTGGAGTTAGCAGCCGTTGTGCATGCCTTGAAGACGTGGAGACACTTTCTCATTGGAAATCATTGTGAAGTATATACGGATCACAAGAGTTTGAAGTACATCTTCACACGTATGAATTGAATCTCGAGACAAAGGAGATGGTTAGAACTTATCAAGGATTATGATATAAGATTGCATTATCACCCGGAAAGGCTAATGTCGAGCGACGATTGAGCCGTAAGAGCCACGTCAATACCCTAATGATGGGAGGAATACCCAATGAATTAGCCGAGGACCTTCGAGAGCTATGTTTGGAAATAGTTCCTAGAGGCTATGTAGCAGCATTGGAGATTGATCGACACTAATGGACAAAATCGAGAAGCCCAAAAGGCAGATAAGGAAGTTGCCTCTATAAAGGAGAAAATGAGTAAAGGAAAAGCTAAAGGATTTCGAGAGATGAGCACGATACCCTATGGTTTGAAGACCGTGTTTATGTGCCCAATGACCCGTAGATCGAAGTTGATTTTGCAAGAAGCCCATGAATCACCCTATTCGATTCACCCAGGAAATACCAAGATGTATTTGGATTTGAAGAATATTTTCCGTGGACCGGAATGAAGAAGGATATTATGGAGTATGTAGCAGTTTGCGACGTATGTCGAAAGTAAAGGCGAGCATCGAAGCCAGCAGGATTGTTGCAACCGCTGCCGATACCGAATGGAAGTGGGATAAACTAGGCATGGATTTCATCACAGGTTTGCCAAAGACCCGCTCAGATATGACTCGATTTGGGTCATAGTCGATCGTTTGACCAAGGTAGCTCATTTCATTCCAATCAAGACTACCTATAGCAGTGCTAAGTTGGCAAAGATATACATGACCAGAATTGTATGCTTACACGGAGTTCCGAGGAGCATTGTATCGCATGAGGAACCCAATTTACTTGAAATTTTGGAACCAGTTGCACGAAACATTGGGAACCCGATTGAATTCAAGACAGCTTTCCACCCACGAGATCGATGGACAGACCGAGAGAGTCAATCAGATTTTGGAGGACATGTTGAGAGCTTGTGCACTAGATTATGGATCCAGCTGGGATGATAATTTGCCGATGCAGAATTTTCCTACAACAACAGCTACCAAACCAGCTTAAAGATGGCACCTTCGAGGCGCTGTATGGAAGAAGGTGCAGGACACCATTGTCATGGGACTAAACCGAGATCGCCGGTTATTTGGACCATATTTGATTAAGGAGTCCGAACAGAAAGTTAAGTTGATTCGAGACAGGCTCAAGGTAGCCCACCTGCATGTAAGAGCTATGCCGATTCAAAGCGCAGCGATTGAGTATGAAATTGGAGACAGAGTATATCTTAGAGTATCCCGCTCGAGGAGTTAAGCGTTTTGGAGTTAAAGGAAAGTTAGCACCCGCTTCGTTGGACCATATAAGATTTTGCAACGCATGGGAGAAGTTGCGATAAGTTGGAATTGCGGAAGGACTGTCGGGAGTTCATGATGTATTCCATGCTTCTCGATTGAAGAAATGTCACCCGAGATAGCAAAGGTACCGTTAAGAGACACAGTGCCACTGGAAGCAATTCAGTTGAAGGATGACTTGACATATGAAGAAAAGCCGCTTAAGATTCTCGATTATGCCAGAGAGTTACCCGCAGCAAGGTTATCAAGTTTTGCAAAGTTCATTGGAGCCACCACACCGAGGATGAAGCCACCGGGAAAGAGAGGAAGTTTTGCTTAAGGACCACCTCACCTATTTTCTAGTTAACCCGAATCTCGAGGGCTAGATTCATCTTTAGTAGGTTTGTAACATCCCAAATTTTCAATTTGGAATGTTATACATTAGGTCATCATGCATATCATATTTTCTCGCATTTTTCCGATCCTAGAAATTTCACGCAACTCAAGGACCCTCGGAGAGAGTTGGAAGTTTCATTATTTTCATATTTGGGATTTCTCAAATTTTGAAAATAGGATCATTGGATTTATTTAATTATCTTCATAAAGTTTTTCCTATAAAAATATTAAAGAGAGGGAATAATATGACTTTCCCAAACAATTAGGAAAATGAAGATATTATAAATAAACCAAATTTGGTTTTGAAGGTTTATTTTGCTTAGGCAAAATGAGCAATTTTAAAAATTTATGCATGTTTGCTGTTTTTAAAGTTCATTTTGTTCGACTCATTTTTAGGAGTCGGGAAAAATTTTTTATTTAATTTGGAGTTCATTTGGTATTTTTTAATTGCTTTGGTTTAAGTTTATTTAAAAAAATTCGCCTCCCCCTCGGACTGAGGCCCACTGCCCAAGCCAGCCCAGCCCTGTGCCCAGCGCCCCGACCCACCTCCTCCTCCTCCCTCGCAGCCACTGCAAGGTGTCCCACACAAGACGGCAGCCCGCCGCCCCGAGTCCCACCCGACCCGGCGCTCCCTTGCCCCCTCCCAAAGGAAACCGCCCCCCTCTCTCTCATCTCACCTCACTGAGCCGCCCGCCACCAGCTGACCGACCGACCCGCCCATGAGGAAGCCGCATTGCCGCCGTTTCCCGCCGTCCGAACCCCGCCGCCTGCCGCCCCCTCGCCGACCTCACGGGACCTCCCGCCCCGAGCCTCACGAGCCTCGCCGGCGAGAGCCACGGAGGTAGCCGCCCGCGCCCGATCCGGTTTTTCCACCTTGAACCGATCCGGTTTTTATTTTAAAAAAAATGTTCGGTTTTTTTAAAAAAAAACCTAGATTGGTTTTATTTTTATTTTGGTTTTCTTATTCAACGAACGCTCACCGAACTGCTCGCTTCAATGAACGCGTTCGTTGGATTCGTTTCGATAACGAACGCTCGCTATTTAACCCGCTCGTCGTTTTTCTTTTAATCGGATTTAATCCGTTATTTTCTGATTTGATTTCAGATCCGATTTTCAAAACTGTTTTATTTCACGCCGCTTATCGGAATCAGGTGATTCAAGCGCCGAGTTTCAGAACGAAACCGCCGTTCGACTACCCTACTTTCACAGAGTTTTGCCACTGTGAAATTTTGACCTAATTTCAGATTGCTAAACCCAGTCGTTCTCCCTCAAGTTTCGACTTTCGATGTTTATTTTGGTTCGATTCTTTTGCAACCAGGGTTCTTAAGTTGAACTTTCTGGTTAGATCTTTTATTCGAGATTTCCCCGTGCATTAGATGAGTACTTATTGTATGCTTGTTGTTTGTCTGCGTTAGATCACCCGGAGTGCGCCGCTTGTTACTTCGAATCTCTAGGACTCGCGGATCATCAGCAAGGCAAGTAACACTTTGATCATACCTTTTCTACTACCCAGTTTTTATGCATTAGATCTATTCCTCAAACACTTGCATGATTAGGATCTAATTAAATTGTGGGTTTGGGAAGTAGATTGAGGTAGTACCTATTACCTGTTTTACTTATGAAACCTTGGGAGTTACTTCTACGTTGCTTGTTCATGCCATGCTATGCTAGTAGACGTGGATTGGGTGAGTGAATATCCATGACAGATGTGAGATTGTTAATTAATGGTTTATCTAAGGTGGCAACCTAAACACACATCTGGGTGGATTGAGGCACTGGTTTCCATCAGACTTGCTCAGATTTCTTGGACCGCCACCTGTGCTCTAAGGGATCATAAGATTATTCAAACTGGAAACTTCCGTGTGCAGCCACAAGCCAATTATGGGCTCTGGCGTAGTTGACTAAGTCGTGCGAACTCTTACGGGTAGGCTAGCTGATGTAGGGGATGTAGGTTGGTACGGTCTACCCACATGTAAGGTGCTAGCGCTTCGAAAGACTATGTCTCGGTCATCCGCTTCTCAAACACCTCAGAAAAGCGAGAACCAAGCGGAGGCGATCGAGTCTTGTGGGGAAAAGTGCAAACCTCTGCAGAGTGTATAATCTAATCATGATTAGCCGTGTCCCCGGTTATGGACAATTTGAGTATCCTGTAATTGAATATCATGTGAATCTCAACATGTTACTTCTAAATAAAAGTTATTGGGTTTTGATGAGTACTTTTAATTGGGATTGAGGATGCTGTCAACCATTCTCAATGTTTAACAACCACCATGATAGTTAAATAAAATTATTCCTTTGATGTAGGGAAAATCAGCTTTTTGCAAAATCAGAATCAGAGAGCCTTACCACCAGCCATATATGCATGTAGTATAGGCTTATTCATTCATTGCTCTTATGTGTTACATTGCCAGATATTCCATGTGTGAATTGTTTGGCTGCAACTTTTCACGTTGCAGACTTTTTGCAACGACAGTAAGGTGTTAGGTCGTGGTTCTATACTCGGTGATGCCGTTGGAGTTGATGGACTCGCTTATCTTCCAAGCCTTCCGCTGTTATTATTAGATGGCCTTAAGCCATATTATTGTATTCAGTTCCCTTGTGGACAACGATGTAATAAGTGTGTGATTGCTACTCGCTATAAATCCTTGGCATCTTGTGTGGTGTCGGCATTCTCGATCCAGGGATGACACTGAGCACAGAGACTTGATCCATTTGGGTCTGTTCACTACAATAGAACATTGTCTACTATGCTTAGGGCTGTTTTGAAGAATAACAAGAAAATGTGGAAAGAATGCTTGCCTCATATTGATTTTGCTTATAATCGTTCATTGCATTCTACTACTAAGATGTTCCCTTTTGAAATTGTGTATGGTTTCCTTCCTCGTGCGCCTATTGATTTGTTGCCTCTTCCATCTTCGGAGAAGGTTAATTTTGATGCTAAACAACGTGCTGAATTGATCTTAAAAATGCATGAGATAACTAAGGAAAACATTGAGCGTATGAATGCTAAATATAAACTTGATGGAGATAAGGGTAGAAAACATATTGTGTTTGCACCTAGAGATCTTGTTTTGTTACATTTGCGTAAGGATAGATTTCCTGATTTGCACAAATCAAAGCTAATGCCCCGTGCTGATGGTCCTTTTAAGGTGTTAGAGAAAATAAATGATAATGCATATAAACTTGAGCTGCCTGCATATTTTGGGGTTAGTCCCACTTTTAACATTGCAGATTTGAAGCCTTTTTCGGTGAGGAAGATGAGCTTCCGTCGAGGACGACTTCATTTCATGAAGGGGAGGATGATGAGGACATAAATACCATTGTTACACCCATAGCCCCTGCTACTATACATACTGGACCAATTACTAGAGCTCGCGCATGCCAATCAAATTACCAGGTACTTTCGTTTGTTAGTAATGATTCTAATGTTCATGAGAATATGATGTTGCCTAAATTGGATACATTTGTTTTGCTTACAAATGAAGGGCCTAGCTTGGAGAAGGATGAACATTGGAGCAAGAACAAGCATGGAGTTGATGGCATGCGCAAGGGAAACAAGAGCGGAGTTTCCGGTGATCATATCAGGACTTTGAAGCCACCATAATGAGTGCATGAAGCCTTGGACGAAATATACAATATGCCACTTCATAAATTTCGTCCAGAGGCTATTCTAGGTGCTGCGTCACCTTATTATTGGGCCAGGACCATGTAATTTCGAAATACTTGAATATAGGCTGTTTTTAGAGTCTGTATGTGTGGGGAAACAAGAGTTAGGGTTGGTTTCGGACCCCTCCTCCAAGGGCCACGAAATTCCCCCTGTTCCTCCATATATACAGCCCTTAGGGCATCGTTTAGACTTTGGGTTTGTTGAGATCAAAAGTTCGCCATAGCTGCAACTCTGCGTACTTCGGTTGTGTTCAACGACTAGACAAAGGCGTCATAGAACCCCACCTTCATTAATAAAGCTTTCCTCTTATATTCGCAATATCCAGATTGCAATCTCAGTTTCTTGCTTGTTCTTCGTTTGCACGCAGGAAATAGACCCTCGTGGTCAGGTTGATCATGCTCCGCGTGGTCAATAACCTCTCGGAGTTGGTTTAGCGATTGCTAAGGCACGACGTCCTCGCACGTTCGTAGTCGGATCGTGAAAGTCTACTCCTCTGAAACGATAATCACCATCTCATCGAAAGATGGGACACCTTTGCCTCTATCCTTGAATACTGCAGGGGCTGTTATTGATTGTAATAAAAGCAAGGTCACTTTTCATATTAATGGTAATGAGCTTACGGTGCACTTTCCGAAGAAACAATTCCAAGTGAATGGTATTAATGTTATTAAAACATCTCCGACAATCACTATTGGAAGTTTTCAACTACCTGTACCTACTATTAAAAAGAAATATGAAATGCTTATTGTTAGGGACATTCATATCCCCGTTGAGGTAACTTAGTGATTTACGAAAGTTTTTTGATTTCATGCTAATCGAAAGTGGTTGTTAATAAGACTTGATCAACCTTATTAATGGATCATTTTTGAGAGGTATGAAGTTGATGAATTTAGTGAGCACTAGCTTCTGTCCCTTCCTTTTATTTTCTGTTCTTATTGGTTAAATAAAATAAAATGCCATGCCTTGTCTGTTTTATGAATTTCCCTTCCAATAAAAAATGACCCAAAATTAAAGTTCTCAGAATGCTCTAAAAATTTAATACAACTTTTTCTGAATATTTAAGAATTTTTGTGCAAATAACATCAGAGGGAGGTGCACCAGGTGGGCACAACCCACCTAGGCGTGCCAGGACCCCCAGGCGCGCCTTGGTGGGTTGTGGTCCCCATGTGGGCCCCTCACTTATCTCTTCATCCAACATCACCACCTACCTCTAGCAAAAAATCACCATTGCTCTCTCTCTCTCTCTCTCTCTCTCTCTCTCTCTCTCTCTCGTGTTGTTGCTCTCAAACCCGCGGATTTCGATCTCTTTGATCGATGCTCCATTTCTGAAACTGTTTCATGGGATTGTTGCTTGGTATGTGACTCCTCCGTTTGTTCAATTAGTTTTTGCTTTAGTGGTTTATATTCTGAATAATTAGCTATTCTTGGTGCTGTTGTAGTTGAGCTTGCATGTTGAATTCTCAGAGTTCTAAGTAGTTTGAATGCTTTGTATGTCCTCTATGCATCCCTTTGAGTAGTTGCTACCAATGTTGTGAAGTTTTGTTGATAAAATTTTGTGGACTAAAAATTTCAGAATTTTGTTCATAGGAAAAGTATGAGTATCTTTAGGAAGTTCGCTTCCAAGAAGAAATCCAAGGGAGTAATTGGGGAGTCATCTGAGAGTGATCCCCATACCCGAAGAATGGCGGAGATACGTCCGTGCGAATGGTCGCATAACCCGTTCATGGAAGGGGTCGGAATCCTTCAAGAGTTTGCACAATATGCTGCTAATACCGGCCTCACCGACTTCATCGCAGCTGAATGTGAACAGTATCATCTCCTCACAAATTCCTTTGTGCAAAATTTTAATTTCTTTCCTAGTAATAATCCCCCTGAAGTGCAGTTTAACTTATATACTGAAACCCGTCAGATACCACTTACTGAATTTTGTGAAATATGCATGATCCCTTTTGACGGGAGTTTAGTAGAGCCTAGACCCGTGGAGTTTGAGGGTTTCTACCGTACTCTGTCTGTGGTGGATGAGAGAGGGGTGTCAAGTGTCACCGCTACTAGCTTGCACTTTTCCGTCGTTCATTATTTTGCTCTTTTCATTACAAAGTGCATGCTTGCTAGGGAGAAGGTGGGTGCACCCAGTGCTCCAAACCTTGTTGTTTTACGTCGTGCACTTGAAGGCGACAACACTTATAGCTTGGGAGCTATTGTGGCACATCGCCTCCACATTAATAAATCCAAGGGTAAAATACATGGTGGTATTTATGCTACTCGCTTGGCAGCTCACTTTAACGTTCAGATACGCCAACATGATTATCATTTTCCCAAAGTTCACCTAGATCACGCTGCTATGGAATACCACCAGTTTATTGCTACCTATTATCATAACATCCCTATTTCGTATAACCTGGCTTTTAGTGTGAGAACCCGTGATATTATTCCATTGCCTGCACCTGCTTTGTTTGATCCTATTGCCAGGGATGGATACATGATTATGCCTGCAGACAACGTCGCCTACCGGAACAACGCAGCTACAACAGAGGAGGAGCCTCAGCAGTGGGAGCCACAAGTGCCCGCTCCTCAGCAGTTTGAAATGGGACCCCATGGTTTCTTCGACTACTGACTGATTACCAAGTTAGGCCTATAGCCTAAGCTTGGGGGAGTACGTATTTCCACCGACATTACATTCATGTTCACACATTTCATTCCAGTTGTCGGTGTCCACACTCTTTCATTGTATTATCCATGCTAAATTTATTTTCTCGCTTTTTTCTTGTGTGTTTGAAAAACTTTGAGAAAATCCAAAAATATTTCTTGCTTCTTTTTTATTTTTCTTCCTAGTTTAAATTGTTGTAGTACTAAAAAAACCCAAAAAGATTTCCTTGCTCTTCTTTTACCTGTTGGGAGATTTCCCGTGTAAATAGTTTCTCGTTTTTGCTTTTTGCTTTTCCCTTTTATTTGCTTGTTCAAGAAAACCAAAAACTCCAAAAATATTTCAGTGTGTTTCTCTGAATTTCTTTTCTTTTGAGTCATACCGAGGAGAAGACCCCGATGAAAATGTTTAGTGGCTCTCATTCGTATAATTGTTAATCTAACAGAGAGCCCATTTAACCTTGTCTTCTCCTGTTGTATAAAATGTTTGCAGATTCCAGCCTAGTCCATGGCAGTCTTGCACTATTATTATTTTCATATTATTCGATTGTGCAAGTGAAAGGCAATAATGACGATATTCGATGAACTGGCCGTGGCAGTGAGAAATGGGTATGAACTCGACTTGTTCTGTTTTGTAAATATGTTTAACCTAGTATCCATGATTCAGCTCATTATGCTTAAACATGTTTGCAATGACAATTGGAGATTATAGTTTCTTATGCCATGCATAAGTAGCTAGGGGTGGATAATGATTTATCTTGGATATCAACATTGCGTTAAAATGATTGTGGTGTGGTATGATGATATGGTATCCTCCTCTGAACGTTCGAGTGGCTTGACTTGGCACATGTTCATGCATGTAGTTGAATCAAAACCAACATAGCCTCTATGATATTTATGTTCATGGTGTTTTTATCCTGCTCATGCTAGTGTCCAATGTTACTTATGCATAATGCATGTTCATGACCGTTGTTGCTCTCTAGCCCGCTGCTTCTCAACCTATTTGCTAGCCTTCGCCTATACTAAGTGGGAATTCTGCTTTACATCCAAAACCTGAAACCCAAGTAATTCCAGATGAGTCCACCATACCTACCTATATGCGGTATTACCCTATCGTCCTAGGTAAATTTGCATGTGCCATCTCTAAAAACTTCAAATAAATATCCTTTTTGTGTGCGTGGATTGTTCATAGAACGATAGGAGGTAGTCAGTATCTTCCATGATAAGCGGGTTATTCTCAGGTTGAGTGTTTATTTACTCTCCATTGCACGAGAAAAGGGCGGTAATAGGGATGCCCAGTCCCAAAATGCAAAAAGAAAAGAGCTTACGAATAATCAAGCAAAAACTCCTACGGAGTCATAACCTTTACTTTATCGATTGGGAACCGCCACTAGCGTGTTTAGCATGGAAGATATAGATAACTGATGGTCATGAAGTAAACAAGAATGGTGCACTTCTCAAAATATCATTTACCTCTGTTTTAAAATTTTGAGCTCTGGCATCTCTGCAAATCACTGCTTCCCTCTGCAAAGGGACTATCTATTTACTTTTATGTTGTGTCATCAGCTTCTAAAATAAGCGCTAGAACCTGAGAGCACTGCTGTCATGCTGATGCATTGTGTGTAGCTAATGTTGGGTGCATCATGAGTGGATCTCTTCTATCATGAATTACAATGTTTAGTTGTTGCTTGGACTTTGGAGGTGCTTTGCATTTATGTTTTGCAGTCTCAAAAAGGGCTAGCGAGATACCACTATTGTCATATTATATCATGGTTGTTTTGATAATGTGTTGCTATTTGAGATATCTTATTATTGCTCGCTAGCTGATTATGTCATTGATATGAGTTAATATAATTTTTAAGAGTTATTGTCGACATGGTTAGTTATAATACTGGCTGAAAACTTGGGTGCTCTTGAAGCTTATTTATGCAAACAAGAGCAAAAGAGTTTGTAAAAGTTTTCCTTTTTACTTTCATTTGATCAACTGAATTGCTTAAGGACAAGCAAAGGTTTAAGCTTGGGGGAGTTGATACGTCTCCATCGTATCTACTTTTCCTAACGTTTTTCCTCTTGTTTTGGACTCTAATTTGCATGATTTGAATGAAACTAACCCAAACTGATGCTATTTTCAGCAGAACTACCATGGTGTTGTTTTTTGTGCAGAAATAAAAGTTCTCGGAATGGAATGTAACTTTACGAGGATTTTTTATACAATAAAAGAGAATTTCTGGAGCCAAGAACCACCGGAGGGGGGAGGTTGGGTGGGCACAACCCACCAGGGCGCGCCCCCACAAAGCGCGCCCAGGTCGGTTGTCCCCACCTGGTGGCCCCGCAGACCCTGAAACCGACGCTACAAAATCACATATTTCCAGAAAAAATCAGGGAGAAAGAATTATCGCGTTCCACGAGACGGAGCCGCCTTCACCTCCTGTTCTTCACCGGGAGACCAGATCTGGAATCCGGTTGGGGCTCCGGAGAGGGGGATCTTCGCTCTTCGTCATCACCAACCCTTCTCCATCGCCAATTCCATGATGCTCCCCACCGGGATTGAGTAATTCCTTCGTAGGCTCGCTGGTCGGTGAGGAGTTGGATGAGATTCATCATGTAATCTAGTTAGTTTTGTTATGGCTTGATCCCTAGTATCCACTATGTTTTGAAATTGATGTTGCTATGACTTTGCCATGCTTAATGCTTGTCACTTTGGTCCCGGGTGCCATGATTTCATATCTGAACCGTTTATTTTATCACCATTATATCTATGTTCTAGATCTGATCTTGCAAGATATAGTCACCTACTACGCGTTATGATCCGGCAACCCCGGAGTGACAATAGTCGGGACCACTCCCGATGATGACCGTAGTTTGAGGAGTTCACCTATTCACCGTGTGTTAATGTTGTGTTCCGATTCTCTATTAAAAGGAGGCCTTAACACTACTAGGGAAAAGGCTAGCAGCAGCGCGGGTTTTAGGTGTATGAGTAGCGCGGGGAGTGGCGCTGCTAATAAGGCGCTATAGCAAACACATAGCAGTAGCGCGTGCTCACCAGCCTCTTGCTACACAAGTGTAGCAGCACGCTTAGTGGAAGCTCACATCGGTAGTAGCTCTAGCGCTTTGCTGGACAAGCTATCGCTATCGCGGCGCTGCTGCTAACTTTTATACACTCGCCATGCTAATTAAAGTAGTTTTTGTTTTTTGGCATATTTGTTTTGTATTTGAACAGGCTTTATAGAAGAATCTTTAGCACATAGAAATGTCATCATGATACACATACAAATGCCTGCGAGACAACAAATGTAATCATAGCATATACATACAAATAGTCTCATCATAATCATCATCCAACACAAAGTGGTATCTTGTCATCATCTCAAAAATAGCGATACATGCAAGTCTCGAATACTTGCAACTACAACAACGTCATCCATCTAAACAAAGTTATATGCAAGAAGAGCTATCAGTATGAGTGGGAGCGGAACTATGCAGTACATGAGGTGGCGGTTATGAGTCCTCTCTCGCGCAAGCGTGAACCTCAAGTAACTAGCTTCTCTTTCTTGTCTGCTTTTGAAGCCTTTATGGTTGGCGCCCGTGAACCCATTCACTTGCGCCTGACACTCATGCCACTCGTTGTACACCCCTGGAACCTTCCCTTTGTACACGACATAGCAATTCCATCTCGCCATCAAGAAACTAGGTACCTGTTAGAGATGCATGTTCATGAAGAGGATGTACAATCATATATATGCAACAAAATATACTAGAGCAACACCGAAAAAGAAAGGGTTAGCAACTAGATGCAACATACAGTATGCAAATTAATTAACTAGAGGTACGCAGGTCATCATACGCAAACTAACAAACACTACAAGAAATCTGTTAATACATGACAGTCCTTAGCCGTCACAGATCAGCCAAAAACTGTCATGTGTGTCCATCCTTGACGGACTTGAGATCCGTCATGTATATCGCGTCATAATTTAACATCATAGCTTCCATGATGGTTCTTGGCCGTCATGGAATTTCCTCAGGCCCGCCCAAGCCCAAACTAGGCCGTGACGGAACAGTCCGTCATGGACCAATGCCACGTAGGATTTTCAATTGACTAACTGGAATGACGTGGCTACCTACGTGGACACTATTTTCATCACAGAAACCGTCATGGGTTTAGGATCAATTTAAATTTGGTCCCATCCATTTCATGCAGCCGAATTTTGATCAAATACGCTTTTAGCATAATGTGTTCCATAAATCATAATGCCAATTTTGGACCAGGACAATATTTCCAAAGTACCATATGTTACACAAATCACTCAATATGCAACCATCTATAGGTATGTGGAACCTAGCAGTTTATAATATCCTCCATGAAATGATAATATACACCATATATTGACAAAATCACTCAATATGCAACCATCCATAGGATTAGGAACCGATACAATCCAATTTACATCAACAAAACATATAACTACAAAGGTTGTCACTCGTGTTCTTGTCGTCGATCCTCCTGATGGCAACTATATGGCGTGGCGGATTCTGATGGACAGCAACATACCTACCATATTCACAACAACATTAGACATTTGTAGATATGAATATATAGTAGGAGAAATGCCTACAAATGAGAATAACAAAGTATCTAGTATAAAACAACAATAAATTGACTGACTAATACATGTGCGTAGTACACAAATAAACAGGTTTAAACCTCTGTATTCTTACTGCAGGACTACCACAATGTAACAATGTAATTTTCTTCTTAGATTCAGATTAAACTTATTTCTAGAATACATATTACCCGGTCTGTAGGAGACAACAAGGATAGAAAAAGAAACGCCTAGGGAGAAAACTCTAAATAGAACATGATGACATATTAATACAGTAACAGAAATCATGTCTCGAAGACCTGGGGGAAAATCTAAACTGAATCAGATCTTGATAGAAGGCCACATACCACAATGCAGCAGTTTGTCTCTACTTGGTACCCTACAGTTTGTCTCTACTTGTTATCCTGCAGTGTACAAGATACAGAAGAAATTCAAAGAAAATTTAGGGTTAAATTCAGAGAGGAAGTGGTCACCAAAGAGAAGTGTGCCGAATGAAAGTCAAATGACTAACAAACACACATCACAAAACTAAGTACTATAGCAGCAAAAGTTGAGGCCATATAAACCCACTAACAAAATAATGCTCAGCATTTCTAAACAAAGAACAGTAGTATGATTTGTGTTTGCCCATACAGTAGGTTTTCGGTTTGAAAGGTCAAAGATAATGCTCAACATTTCCTAATTGGCATTTCAGATTAGATCTAGAAATTCTATACATATATTTCGAAGGTAAAGCTGAGTTTTTGCCAAGTTCATCTTCATATACCATTACTGTATATACACAGCCGGTCAGCAATGAGGATTGGTTTTAAATTTCTCAGATTTGAGAAGTAACCCCTATTTACTAAAATGCAGTTTCAGCGTACTACTCACTCTTGAAACAAGAGCTGGAGCAAGAAGGCCCACTCACAATGTTACTTGCCTGATCCAATCAAACATTCAGTTCTGGGTGCAATATAGAGAAAAACAATATTGCAAAAAACTTGAAAAGCATGGAAGCATAATATATATTGTGTATCAAAAAAAATTAAAGCTACAAGTAAATGGGACACTAGAGTAAGGATTCCTTCTTATTACGAACAGGAAGAGCAAAGAGGTTGTAACTTACTCTGTCTCCACTAGATGATCACTTATTTCCATTTATCCTCCATCAACGAGAGCTCAAGGAATGTGACAACAAGGATCTAGTGCTTCTTCCATCCTAGCAGCATTACTGGGACCATGAGGAACATCGTTCCCAGCATAACAATCACAACCAAAGTGCCTGTTTATATAGCATGACATGCAAATAAGTATGGCATAATCTGCAGAATGCAGAGTGCATTATAAAGGTTCAGCTCCACTTGCTTTTAGAAGTTTACTAATATGGCGTAATACACATATATGCAATGCAACTTCCAGACACAAATTTTAAACATGAGGACATACAAATGCAACACATATTCTCTGGTTGCCTACAATTGCATATACATGATTGCCAACAGCTGCAGCACCTACCTTATCCCTCTCATTTCAACAAGAGAACAACTTTCCTCAAGCCTAAACAACATCGAATTGAGCTAACCGAGCCCAGACAGCACCAACACCCTAACTAACCATGGACCAGATCAGGTTCAGCTCAATGGCCAGGGTCGCAGTGCAGATCGGCCACCGCCGGCGCGCGGCAGAGGAGGTCACCACCGACAGCACACTCTTCACTGAACAAAAAAAATGTACACTTGTCCTAGCACATGAACCGAATTTTATCTATCAACCAAGCTTCAATGATCTAGTCTATCTCATAGCTGGTTTTCAAATAATGGTTCTTTTCTTCCAAGCAAACCAAAAAACTGATGGACTGCCCAATTGGTACAGTACAGAGTGATTGGTGTTTTCTCATATAAAAAGGTACAGAGCAGTAGAGAATAACCAGGAATAGTAGAAAGTAATTGGTACGCAGAGTAATTGTTAGCAATCAGCATTTTGTAAAAATAGACATGCAACTATAAAAATACCATTTGAGATTTTACATATCGTGCATCCACCGTGAACAAAACAAACAACTCTATCAAACTATGAGGAACTAGGAGTTGCAGCAAGCAATAAATTAAGTAAAAAATGGAAACAAGCACACACACACTAAGACGATGCAAAAAGCACAACAAAGATATTTAAGGATCAGCACTGCTATAAACACGACACCTACATGGCTGATGCTTGCACGATTCTGCCATGGCAGCACCAACAGCGAGCATGCTCACAAGAGCGTTGTTGGGGAGGGAACATTGTTCATAGGCCGTGCAACTACTGTCATGCGCAAGGCAACATCCTTCAAGGATATGAACATCAGGACAAAGAAGGGTGCATAGTTTGTAGTGCTAGCTAATTATTTTGTCTTCGCAGAAGTAGTTTCGATCGACCTTTCGTATTGTATCCTCTGTTCTTCACAAGGCTCTATTTCATCAACACCTTTATGTCATCAACAACACCCTCGACTTCAGCTATCTCCTCCACCTACGAATAATAATTAGAACTTTAGTCAAACTATTCCATGGAGAAAACAAATAAATCTTATGATTTAGTAGAAGTATCCACTATAGTTACTCATGCATAGGATTCCCTCCACAATTCATTCCAGATTTAAGCATCCCATCTTTTCAGTTTCATATATACTCTACACCTTACTTTTATCCATCTCAATGATGTATATCTGTAAACTAAATTGACACATAAACACAGCACGACCTCAGAAACTATGTAAGCAACCCACGTATATTTATTACACGTACATGTTGATGAAGAAAAGATGTAAATATAAATCTCTAAATTAAAAAAATTATCAGTCACATCAACATTTATGCAAAATATTAAACGTAATACATCATCTTGCTATCTTTCCAAAACAATTATTCCCAGCCACAAAAGTTATTTCACTGCAGAGCACTATCCTGACATCCTAAATGGATAATTTTCCAATTAATGGAGAGTGAAAGGGGTTATCACCTTCACAGCAAGTGGTCTGGCGAGGTCACCTGTGGCGATGTGGATAAGGCCGAGCAGTGCCGAAGAAAACAGTGGCCACCCCCTCCTCTCCCAGTGCGAGATTGTGAAGAAGGGGGAGCGTCAGGGCAGCCGTCCTTGTCCTGGGCAGCGGGTAGGCTACAACTTCCATCTCGCCGTCCTCAATCACTTTCCTCATGACCACCGCGCCCATGACGACGAGCAGGGGGCTGCCCTTGACATAGATCTAGGAGCGCTGCTACGGTCGCGCCATCGCGGAACGGAGGAGGCTACACAGGGGGGGAGCCGGAGAGGGTGGGGTTGTGGCGGAGCGAGAGAGGGTGGAACACAGAGGTGGAGCGAGAGAGGGTTGGGGCGGCGGCGCTGGAGATCGGCAGCCGCGCGTGGAGGGAGGCTGGACATGGATCTGAATCGGGAGGTGAGAGGTTGAGGAGTCGGCGGCTCTGGGTGGAGGTGGATAGGGTTTTCGCGGTCGAGGGATAGGCGCGAGGCTGTGGCCACTAGGATCATGGGCTGTAGAGTTAAATGGGTCGAAAAGATTTAACTCCCCGCTTCGACGACTTGAACGTTTTCCCCTCCGTGCACTTTAGTTTTGGACTTTGCCGCGTAGACGACTTGAATGTTTTCTCCTCCGCGCGCTTTGCTTCAACCCGTTTTGTATTTTGGTGTCTTTGCCCTTAGCCCTTGCAGGGTGAATCGTACTAGGCTTGATTCATGTTGGCCCCATGTGTTTGTATGCTACATAAGTATATTTCATCATTCAGTTTGGTGCCATCTAATTTGATTAGGATCCTTGATTTTTTCTAAAGTTTTGCAAATACAAATTACAATGTAACTCATATGACTATGCCACATCAGCAGGAGCAATTCATGTTGTTACAGAGGGTGTATGATGGGGGGAAAGGTAGGCCCAGTTGGTCGATCGATGACGGTTTTCATGACGGTACCTCCACGTCTGTCATTAAGGGGCTACCCTTTTTGGGCCCAGACACATCTTGCTGGTCGGTGACGGTTTCCATGATGGATTTACAGAACGCACCAGGAATCCGTCACGGATTAACAGGTTTCTTGTAGTGAAAGTAGCGTTACGCAAGTTCGGCAGGGACCATGGACATCACAAAGTTTCATCGCTACAAAAAGTATACAAGTTCAACCGACACATATCATCATCATCGGCATCATAAATCACTAGAAGTGCCATCCTTCCATATCATCGAGGATGAACCCTAGCTTCTTGAACGGCGTGAGGTCTAGACATTGCATGCCTATGCGAGTTCGGACGTCAGCTCGCGATATAGGGCCGTGGTGGAACATCCCCTTCTCATCGACGACTTATTTCATGATGATCATCGCAATGTCGCTTTGGATGCGAAAGGAGTTATCTCTAAGTTTATAATCCGCTTCTCCATGAGATTCTAGCCACTTGTGGATATGATCATCATTTCTGTTTCTCATGCGAAGCTTTTGGTGATCCGTGTTGAACTGAATCATGAGATGGACGATGTAGAATCCATCCTTCTTGCTTGGTTTTGGGACATGGATGCAGGAGAAGTTAGTTTTATGCGCGAAACCCATTTTCTTGTTCCTTTGTTTCCTGATCTGCACGTGGCCACCTCTAGTGCTGAAGCCTTGGAGAGCATCATCTAGAATATTCATTATGTGGGTGTAGACTTTTTTCTCGTAGTCTCTGGAAGGGTCAAAATACACGGCGTGGGAGACTTGCGGGTAAAGAACGATAAGGACGGCGCGCCCGTTGCTGCAGGGAAAAGACACCTCAAATTATTCCCCATATGAGAGAGAAGGAATGATTGAAATGTACGAAAGGGTTGTCCGGAACTGACTTACTTTGGATGATAAGGCACGAGGACAATTTCCCGGTCCTTATTCTATACCATGAAGTTTTAGAGGTACTCCCTAGCAGTTTCACGCTCAAAGCCGCCGAGACTCAAGAAAGACTCGTGCATGTAGTACGGATCTGCCACACAGATTTGCAAGACTTCTTCACTCTTCATGACGGAGCTCATATGTAGCGCAAAAAGGCGGACGATTGTAAAATCGAGCCGCCTTGTTAGAAACATCTCAAAGATATGGTCAAACCGCAGGAAGAACACCTCCGTGGGCCGTGTCTCGACGTAGCACTTACCCTCAGGCACACGAGCCGCGTATGTCGGATATCCTGGATCCTTTGAGGCTAGTAGGCTTTTCTCAGTCGATAGCACATGGTCGTGCAGTCCCCTGAGATCCCCTGATAGTGCCTCCAGCGGTTTCGGCAGTAGGATCGGCTCGCTCGTGAGATGGAACATGATCGCACCTTTCACGGGTACACGCTCTTCAGAATGCATCGTCTGGCTGCTATGTGCTCTGGCTTGTTTGGAGGCAGTAATCTTCCCCGATCTCTTCCTCTCCTTTTTCTTGGGCACACCTTCCGACCCTTCCTTAACCCCTGCCCAAGTGTTCCCGGGCTAAATCTTGACGACCTCTACTTTGGCTAGTTGAGCCTGTGTTGTGGCGGCATCTTCAGCGTGTCCTGCGAGGATTTCATGAAGAGAGACTTTTTGCAATCCCTGCTACGACCCTGCCCGGGCATATCATCCATATCCTCGTTAGCAAGCTGATAGCCCGATTCGTCATATGGTTGACTCATCATATCTATGTCACAGTCATACGCGTTTGTATTGAGGAAATCCATAGGGTCGACCTCCGTCTCATCATCCATTCTCTGTTCAACAGGAGAAATTACATCAGCCAGTACTATTGCACCCCCTTCATCATGTCGTCCGCCGCTCTCAGCCGGCACTACAGGAGCTGGTAATTGCGTAGGCGGGGTGGTGGTCTCCGCACATGCTTGTTGTGTGGTTATTGGTGTGCTCTCGGCCGGCTCCAGACGAATAAGATTCTTCGGCCATAGCAGCACCCAACCCTTGCAGCTTCCAATCCGCGGCGGGGTCTCGTCGTCCGCTCCCACATTGTCTATCGAGGAGGCAAATCCTCGTGCCCGGATTTCACACTGGTCAAGCTAACCTCAAGTGCCCAGCGGGATCGGCTGGTTGTGGAACGTGGTTTCGAGGGGTCCATTATCATCCCTTTTCCACGCCCACCTTCCGCCTTTGATCAAGTAGAGTATGGTGCACGGGGTTTCTTTTACTGCAAACACATATGTCTCGTGGCGTAAAACAACCGAAAGGCAACAAAATGGAATATATATATATATATATATATATATATATATATATATATATATATATATATATATATATATATATATATATGTTGGTGCGACATGTAATTACCATGACGGCGTCGAGCTCAGCTAAAGCCGACGCCCACCTAGCGCCCGAGACCGAGGATGGGCTGCTATGAGCGGAGCGGCTGCGAGAGGAGGCCGGTTGCGTGAGCAAGTGATGGTGCGATGGTGTTGTTGTTCATGGAGTTGCTCCTAACGAAACCGGCAACAGGAAATCATGTACCATCTTGTCCGAGTTTCCTTCATACGCTTGATGATAATGGAACCAAGTTAGTAGCGAAATCATTTCGCAGCGATTAAAGCTGCATTGACGCTCGCTGTAGCAACTCATATTTGTCCTCGATCGCTTTTTCGCGTCCTCAGCTGCTTTTTCTCGATCGCAAGCTTCACCTTGGCGCCGATGTCCGCCGACTAAACTTATTTTTCTGCTTCTTGGCCTCCGGGCCCTCGTTGTAAAACACCTTCCACGTGGCGCCGTCTCCAGCGCCGTGCACACGACCATATTGCGGCCGCTGGCCCAACAGGAGTCCCTTAAGTTCGTTCAAGGCCCGGTTCAGAGGGTTGTCCCACTTGAGCCTCATCGGAGAAGTAGGTCTTTCGGCTGCAAGCTGGTGTTGCTTCTCTAGTAGTCTAATCAATTTCCTCGTGATCTTGTCCATGTAAAAAACCTTTTTCTCCTTGTCCCACTTGTAGCGGGCCCTGATGAAGTCACGCTCCAAGGGCTTGGTGAACTTCGCGAAGCGGTCTGGGAGACCCGCGGCTTCACGTTCCGCGTCCTCCTTATCCCATATGGGCCTTTTACTGAGGTAGCCACGGCTTCCGAGGTGATGCTTCCCCGTGTTCCTTTGCTGAAGGCTCTTGAATTTCGCAGCCTTAGCCTTGGCTGCCTCGGTAGCGCAAGAGTCCTTGAACTTTTCGAACTCCTCTTCCGTAAGTGTCGGATTTTCCTCCAGAATCTTGGACAGGGGTTCATCAGCCTCAATAGCTCGTTTCACCCTCCCTTTCCAGGAGGCCAAATCATTGTTGAACATGCCCATGGCGTGATTGTTAATCTTTTTCATCTTCGGATCATCCCGGTCGGGGAACTTGAATCTCTTGTGCAACTTCGTTAGGAGCAACTGCGTCAAATGTTCTTTACTCCTTAAGTCATAAATCGTTGATGCTCGCAAGATTCCGTGGGATGCATCCTACTTGGTTCCCATAGCACTTGCGAGGTTCTTCCGGCTCAAACTTGCCAGGTGCCATCTTTGTGATCACAAGTCGTCCAATCCCTAGTTTGTTAGGTTTTCGTATCCTCTGCTTCTTATGCTTCCTCTTTTCGATAGCGGCATCGGGGCCGGTACCTTCCCCGCCGGTATCTTCCCCGCCGGTACCTTCCCCACCGGTCTCGGCGCCGCCATCGGTGTTGGCGCCGTCGGTGTCTATGTCGGCGTCAGTACCATCATCGAGGCCGACCTGCAAACCTTTCTTAGCAGTCAAATAGTCGAGGTACTCTTATTCACCCTCATAATCCATCTCGTCTGCATCTTGGTCAGAAGGCCCAGTTTCTTCGTTGTTCGACATGTTTCCTATGATTAAGTGTCCTCATTTATTTCTAAAAGTATGAATAAATGATAAATGACATAAAAAAGAAATCTATGTGCCAGCACTCACTACTAGGAAAAGGGCTATAGATAGGATTGACACTAATGGCGCACCAGGGATGTAGTGCGCCACTACTATATACTAATGGCGCACTAGTTGGTGATGCGCCATTAGTGTGGAAGACACTAATGGCGCACCAGAAATTTTTACATACATACTAATGGCGCATCCGACCGAAGTAATGGCGCACTAGACAGACATTGCGCCATTTGTATATTTTTTTTACTTTTTTGCAAAACTACTAATGGCGCACCACCTGCAGGTGCGCCATTAGTAAGCAGGCATACTAATGGCGCATTTGCTGGTGGTGCGCCATTAGTAACTTGGGACCCCAACAAGATATTTTGGACAGCCACACCTACCCACTCACTTTCCCCACTTCATTCCCTCCACCTCCTTCTCCAAACTTTCGGCTGCCTCCTCCTCCTCACCTCATTTGCACCATAGATTCATCAAAATTAAGTGCTGAAATTGCCTTTTTTTGATAGGTAAGTAAGGGGAAAGCTATCTTCATGTTGTAGATCTACTTTTTCTCTCCCTAGCTCGCTCCAACAACATGCACATGCACTTTTTGTGGCCTAGCTAGATCTATGTAGGTTTGTGATGTTGCATATGTTTGTGGTGTTGCATATATGTTTGTGTTTGCAGGTACCGGTATTTGAAATGCGATAGTTGCCAATATTTTGCCAGAATGTTGATTCATTTCCGTTTAGTGAGAATTTTGGCACTATGCATTCTTTTTGGTCCTATTTTTAGGGAAGGTCATGCCAAATTTTTCTTGGTTCTAAAATATCGTTTTGCTCTACCTCTTGACGATCATGGTCCGCACGATGACCGAAGGCATCGTGAATAGGTTTTTGAGCTCCACGAAGGCCGAGATGCTTCAAAAGAACGAGACGGAGATAAGATGTCCGTGTCGAAGATGCAAGTGAAGAGCCTTATTGCGGACCCGGATTCCGGCAGGTGCGGGACCACCTGCTCTTGCGTGGTTTCATGGATGGCTATCGGTGGCAAGGTGATGAAGATGACTATGAAGTCGTCCATGGGGGCGGGCAAGAAATGAGGAAGGGCAACAAGACAACCACCGGCGAGGGCGGGTGAGAAGACGAAGAATCTCCAGGACATGATCACGACGGTGATGCTGTACACAGTCATCATGTGGAAGATGTCATACATGATGATGAGGAAGATCGAGACGAAGGGCATGATCATGAAGATGAAGATGTCGGAGCAGACGACGATGGAGGCTGGGTGCAGGACCCTCATATTCAAGAGTTGCTTCTCAAGCAGACGGATAACGCAAGAGCTGCCGCCCGAGAGAAAGCCAAGCTGGATCAACTGGAGATAGACGTGGTTACTCCATTGTATGAAGGATGCAGGCCCGAGGATACCCGCATGAAAGTAACGCTCATGGCTCTGGAGATGAAGGTAAAACACAAAATGACCGACGCATGCTTCGACGAGAACATGTCATTCTGGCACGAACGTCTTCCCAAGGGGAACAAGTGCCCGACCAGTTTCGAGGAGGCGAAGAAAATCGTGTGTCCTCTGGATTTACCGCACATGAAATACCATGTGTGCATGAACAATTGCATCATTTATCGGGACAAGCACGTGGAGTCTACCATATGTCCGGTGTGCGGCGTCACTCGATACAAGAAGAGGAATAAAGCTCCTCGAAAATCGGTGTGGTACTTTCCGATCACTCCTCGTCTGCAGCGGTATTTCGCGGACCCTAAGGTAGCAAAGCTCCTGCGTTGGCACGTGGATAGGGAGGAGAAGAAGCGGGAAGATGACGGAAATGATCTGGAGATAAATAAAAAAGACAAGATGCTGAGTCACCCTAAGGATGCGAGCCGGTGGCAAGCGTTGAACTTCGAATACCCAGAATTTGGGAAGGATCCAAGGAACATCGTGCTGGGCGCGAGCACCGATGGAGTCAATCCGTTTGGCAGCCAGAGAAGCACACATAGCACCTGGCCTGTGTTTGTGTGGATGTACAACCTTCCCCCTGGTTGTGCATGAAGAGGAAGTACATTCACATGAGTATGCTAATTGAAGGGCCGAAACAACCAGGGAACAACATCAATCTGTATCTGGGGCTGCTAAAGGAGGAGCTAGACACGCTGTAGAAAACGCCAGCCAATACGTGGGACACCGCAGAGAAAGAATATTTCCCTATGAGAGTCGCACTGCTCACGACGGTACATGACTATCTCGGTTACGGATATCTCGGAGGGCAGGTAGTCCATGGATTTTCTGGATGCGTAAGGTGCATGGATGACACAACGTATTGCCAGCTAGATAGAGATCCCGGGTCTTCGAAAACCATGTTCATGGGACATCGAAGGTGGCTTCGCGACAATGACCCATGGAGAAAACGCAAGGATCTGTTCGATGGTGAAACCGAACCCCGAAAACGCCCGTGTACGAGGAGCGGCGAGGAAATAGATGAGCTGTTGAAAAATTGGAAAGACTGCCCACTGTCGGGAAAGAAGCAAAAGGCGCCAGAGCCGGGAAAGAAGCGAAAGGCACCAGAGCCGCTGCTGAAGGTATGGAAAATGAGGTCTGTTTTCTGGGACTTGCCGTACTGGAAGATCCACCGTGTGCCTCACAGCCTTGATGTCATGCATATCACGAAGAACGTGTGCGAGAGTCTGCTTGGTACCCTGCTCAACATGCCAGAGAGGACCAAAGATGGGCCGAAAGCAAGGGCAGACTTGAAATCAATGGGCACCAGGCAGGAGCTTCACACTAATCATGATGATGATGATGATGATGATGATGATGATGATGATGATGATGAGGAGGCGAAGCAGGACACAGAAAGTCATCGCAAAGGCAAAAAGGCCAAGAAGACCGGAAATGACTACCCTCCCGCGTGCTTCACTCTAAGTCAGGAGGAGATCGAGCAGTTTTTCACCTGCCTCCTAGGAGTAAGACTTCCTTACGGTTACGCGGGGAAGATAAGCAGATACCTAGACCCAGCGAAGCAGAAGTTCAGCGGGATGAAGTCTCACGACTGTCACATGCTGATGACACAGATATTTCAAGTTGCAATCCTTGGGATCATGGACGCGCACGTCCGTGAAACGCTATTTGGCCTATGTAACTTTTTCGACGTCATCTCTCGGAAGTCGATTGGTGTGAGGAAACTCAGAAGGCTACAGGAAGAGATCGTGGTGATACTATGCGAGCTTGAGATGTACTTCCCGCCCGCATTCTTCGATGTTATGGTGCATCTGCTGGTCCATATTGTGGAGGATATCATCCAACTCTGGCCGACGTTCCTGCACAACATGATGCCGTTCGAAAGGATGAATGGTGTCATCAAAGGATACGTTCGCAACATGTCACGTCCAGAGGGAAGTATAGCGAGGGCTTTCGATCAAGAGTGCATCTCCTCTGCGCGAATTATCTAGGCATCGAGAACCCGTTGGTCTGCCCGTCAACAGCACCTCGGCAGGCTCGCTGGATGGGGTCACGTGAGGGTCGCCGCGAAATGCATGTCGACTTCGAGGGTCGACTCGCCGACTTTGAAAGAGCAAACTTAGTCGCGCTACAACACATAGACGTGGTCGATCCTTGGGTGGTAGAGCACAAAACCTTTATTGAGAAGGCGTACAATGACCGAGGCCAACAGAGGACGGACGGAGATATAATCAAAGAGCACAACTCATGTTTCACGCGTTGGTTCAAGCAGAAGCTTACGTCGTACCCTTTACATGAGGATTCTTCCGCGAAAGAACAACTCATATTCGCCTTGTCACAGGGCGCCAAGCACAACCTGATGACCTATGAGGCGTACGATATCAACGGCTACACATTCTACACCGAGAACAAGGACATGAAGAGAGATGGTTATCAGAACTCCGAGGTAATGATGGAATCCTACACTGGCAACGACAAGGACAGATACTACGGAAGGATCGAGGAGATCTGGGAGCTGAGCTACTGCTGGAGAGAAGGTCCCGATGTTTCGTGTCGATGGGCCAAGAGCGTCCTAAAAGAAGACCAGTATTTCACCACCATGGTTATACGAAGCCAAATCCAAGACCCATGGTATAAGCGTCACCGAAAAAATGAGCCATGGGTATGGCTTCCCAAGTGGACCAATGTTTCTTCATTACCGACCCGCCAAAGCCCAGTCGTGTTGTCGTGAGGAGAGGCAAAAGGAAGATCATCGGAATGGATGGAGTAGCCAATGAGCAATACTTTGACAAGTACGATGACCCAAAGATCGAACATGACGACGACGATGAAGTAGCAGCACACACCACAAGAAGAAGCAGGACCACCCTACCTAAATGACGTCCGGTTCCACGGAAGAACTCCATTTGCGAAAAGAAGGGGCAAGAGGATTGTGAACAGATAGCTGGCTAAGATGAATTGTATTTAAATCGTAGTCTTCATTTCTCGGGCACTTTTGATATCATGAATATTTTTAAATTTCATGGGCAATTTTTGAATTCATGAATATTTTTTCAAATTTGATGATATTTTTTCATATTCAATATGAAAAAAATATTGAATATTCATGAGGACACTCGATCTCGATCCCCCTCCCTCTCGATAGCTATCCGATCCCCCTTGCCGCCGAGCACCCCTCGCACCCTCCCCCGCTCCACCGCCGTCGAGCACCCCCCGCACCCTCCCGCTTCACCGCCGAGCACCCCCGCACCTCCCGCTCCCACCGCCGCCGACACCTCGCACCTCCCCACTTTTTGATGATATTTTCAAATAACAAATTTGATGATATTTTAAATTAACAAAAATTGATGATAATTTAAAAAAATTGATGATATTTGATGATATCTTCTGTTCTAGTCCTCATGAAAATAACAAATTTGATAAAAACAAATTATTAGATGCAACAAGAAATAATGAAAAAAATTACTAATGGCGCACCCTAGGTGGAGTGCGCCATTCTATCGAAAAAAAGTTACTAATGGCGCTCAGAGGTGGGTGCGCCATTGCTATAAAAAAAAAACTACTAATGGCGCACGGAGGTGGTGCGCCATTGCTATAGTGTGTACCCCTTCGCCCGATCCCCCTCGCTTGATTCCCTCTCCCTCGATCCACCGCGCCGCTCCTTCCCTCATCCCTCCCTCCACCGCGCCGCCGCCGCTGCCCCGACCCACTACGCCGCAGCCGCCCACGGTCCCCCACCGCCTCCCTCTCCCCTTCCTCCCCCTCGAGCCCGCGACCTCCTCGGACGGACGGCGGCGCGAGCCTCCCCGCCTCGACGGACGGGCGGACGGGCGGCTAGCCTCGTCGAGCAGCGCTCCTCGACGGCGGCCTTGAGCCTCCCACGCTGCTGCTGCTCATCGGCGACAGTTAGTCTCTGTCCCTCCTCCCTCTCTCCCGCTCATCCCCATGCCCCCACGGGCGGCGACCTAGGGTTAGGAGCAGGAGCTCGCTGCCGCCGCCCGTCGTGCCGCTGCTCTTTGCTTCTTGATCGGTTTTATTAGTTGGGAATGCGCATTAGGTTCTTGTTTGTCGATTAAATTCAGTCACCATTCTGAATTTTGACGGTACTCTACAAACTGCTTCAAAATTAGTCCACACAAACTAGTGCATTTTAATTGTAAAATGGCAAAGATTATGACATGACAAATGCCTAACATGTTGATAAACTATCGATTGTAGTGCTCAAGCAGACAAATGAGTTGTAAATGCCTAACATGTTCGATAAACATGTTGATAAATGCCTAACATGACAAATGCCTACAAATGACTAACATTTTAATTGTAAATGTCTATTGCAGATCTTGTGAGAATTGTAGTGCTCAAACATCGATTTAAGAATCAGCTAGCAGATTTTAGTTAGCTATAGCAGGAGAGTGCCTGCTGATTAGTGTTTAGCATGGAAATGGTGGTCTCAACTGGAAGTTGCCACTTGCTACATACACTGTGTTTGATTATTGCCAAGCGTTCCTTACTTTGATGATTGAGCTAAACTCTATCACTGTGTTGCAAGGTTACCGTGTCGGAACTTGTAGTCTTGAATACCTAGAATACCTAGGCTATTGTTGTTAATTCACTTATATTCTGTTCCCGATAGCTACCTGCATTTGTTGGGACCTAAGCTCCATTTGCATTCAGGGTCATATTTTTGCTGAACACTTGATTTGTGTTTCCTTGGTCCATAAAAGGTTTTGTTGAATTATTGTGCGTGAACATAGCAGATCCACCATGGAACTCATTCATATATCTCTTGTGTGTTATTATTCGTCGCTTTTGTTACGAAAAAGCTGTGAGTTTTGAGGTGAAGTAGCACAGAACAAAAGTTTGATGTGTTCCAAGTTGAATGACACCATCTCCATGTGTATCCGAGAAGCTGGATGACTAAACTAGCTCATGCTCAAGTTGCATGACACCATCTCCATGTGTATATGATATTGATATGAAAGATGGTGCAAATACAAATCTCCCAATTAGGGAGTTTTTTGAGCTCTTTCTTTTTCATTTCCTACTATCCTTATCCTAATTATCTTAAATTGTTATGATGTGTGTAACAGGATTATATCTTGGATTTGCTAGTGGACTTTGGGAGTTTCTTAGCCAGCTTGGTGACTCCATATTTTCACTATTTCAGCAAGTCTTTTGTAAGCATTAAACTTTCAGCACTACATTTTTATCTTATGTGTACATCTGTTTTCTTCCTGAAATAGGAATGGGCCTCCTTTCCTATATATGTGTATGATGATCCTCCTTTCCTACAGTAGTATAGCACTTGCAGTAGTATGGCACTTGCAGTAGTGGTGCCTCACATGAGATCTGATTCAGATTTGAATTGTTTCAGAAATTGGTATGACCAAAGATGCTATTGTATATAAATGGGCTGCTATAGAACTGTTCTTCATCTTTACTGAGGTTGTTGTATAAAAATATGTTGAATTTTCTGCTCTGATTGTTGCTCAAAGAAATTTAGCAAAAAATGGGGTCACAGGAGCCGCGTTGCTGCTTGAGGCCCTTGAGAGGCCCTTCGTGTCGTGATGATTTTGCAGGTACCACGAGAGGCCCTTGAGTTTGCGGAATGTCGATTAAATTCCGTTACGGCAAATTCGGTACTCCATATGTCCTATTTTCAGCAAAGGTCATGCTGAAATTTTCCGTGAATTTTAGCATGACTTTGCTAAAATCGGACATATGGGGTACTACTACTAATGCATGGGTCGGGTATCTTAGTACTTAATTAAGTAGGATCAACTGCCCCTTTATTCTTGCTGCATTAAACCATAGGTGGCAATAGAGCCAAGTGATTAGGCTCAACTTAGAATTCTCCTCAGCATCGATAAACCCTAGATGATAAACCCAACATATGTGGCAATAGAGCCAAGTGATTAGTGCCAAGTGATTAGGCCCAACCTAGGGTGCCTCGGCATCGATAAACCATAAATGATGAAATCTTAACTTAGCATTTAGGGTGCCTCGGCGTCGACAAACCCTAAATGATGAAACCTTGGCTTTTAGGGTGCCTCGGTGTCGATGAGAATCTAAGTGATGTACGCTTAGGCTTTTAGGGTGCCTCGGCGTTGACAAACCCTAAATGATAAAAGCTTAGCTTTTAGGATGCCTCGGTGTTGACAAACCCTAAATGATGAGACCATGATCTTGTTCCTTGACAATAACCAACTTTTTGACCAAACTGTTTTCCTATTTAGAGCGAAACATGGCCAACAACGATGAGGCGGCGGTTGAGGCGGCAAGCAATTCAGGAGCTGTCCCGGAGATGGAGGAACAACCTCACCGCTATGAGGGCCGCGCGGAAGACACCGATCCCGACTACACAACCCCTAGTGGCGTCGGGATGACACCACCGATGGTGCCGCCGAGGATGCCACCATCGATGATGGCGGCGCACACGGATGGCAGCCAACCGAAGAAGCAAAGGAAGGACCGGCGCCAGCGCTTACCACCCTCAAGGAGGAATTTACTCAAGTGGACTCCGACGGGCATCCAATGGAGCCCAAACATATAGCCAAGGGGTACTCGCTTCAGCTCGGGTGCATTCTCCGGAGCAGCGTCTCGATCAACACCGAGAACCTTAGGCATAAGGACCGAGGGAATTTGCGCAACCTCCTCTTCACGAAGCTGCACGAACGATACAAATTCCCCGCCGATTTTCAAAACACATGCCTCTTAGGGAATAAAGTGAACAGTGTCGCCCTCACGAGGATGAGCACGACCCTGTCTACTTGGAGAAGCGCGGTGAAGAGAATGATTGATAAAGGTTTTAGTTATGAGAAGATCAAGGCGAAATATTCTTCGATCAGCGAAGATGACTACAAGGAGTTCAAGATCAAGTGCGAGAGCAGCGCAACCTCCGAATCAAGTCGATCGGGAAAGAAATGCGGAGTTGAACTTAGGGAACACAAACTCGGTCCCGGCGGTTCTGAGTGGCGGAGCCTATATGGGACAAGGAGGACGCGGAGCGTGCCGAGCAAGGCCTATCGCCCGGCTTCGAGAAATACAGCGGTGACAAGCAGACCAGGAACTTTGTCAGGGCCCGGTACAAGGAGGACCCGATAACAAAGGAGCTTACCACGGATCCGAAGACCAGGAATCTTGAGCTTGTTCTGGTAAGGAATACACCCCCGCATAATTAGCTCCATATGGTTGCACTTTAATTAATCCCCAATATTTCTAAATGGTTCACGTTCCTTCCGCAGGAAACTGAAAGCAGTAGCGCGGGGTCATCTCAGAGCTCCCCTTTCGACACCCCTTTAAATAGGGCGTTGAACATAATGAAAAACAAGGATAAGCTCACTAAGCCGACGTCGGCTGGTCGTGTGGCGGCAAAGGCTTGTCCACAAAATGGGGTCATACTATACCTTTGGTGTGCGGAAGGAGAAAAAGACCAGCTCGGAAAGCGGGCGAGGTTGAAGCAATCAAGGCACAAGTGGCGCGGATTCGGTGCTTGTCCAAGAGCAAGTGGAACAACAAGCGGGAGCGAAGCTCAACGCCATGGTGCCTACGTTGATTCATGGGCTGGCGGCGTGGATTGCGGCGGCCAACGAGGCCTCCCGATTCCTAGCTTCACGGCCAGCAACTTCGCGACAGCCTGGCAAAGGGCGCCATTGGTGTCTCCGGCGGGCGGTATTCGTGTCTCCGGCGCCGCACGGGCATTGGAGCTTAATGCACTGGTGTTAGCGGCGGCACCTCGCCCGAGAAGCGCCCCTTCGTCAGTTTCACGCCCGCCGTTGGCGGTGCCTCGACATTAGCCGAGCTCGACGGCATCACGGTAACTAAGCCTCTCGGCCGATGACTTCATCTCCTTGCCTTTGGTGGGCATCCCGGCGCCCTACATGTTTTCGCGAGCGCCGCCGGCGTTCCTTGCACTCTTCTCGCACTTCGTGGGCGGCGAGTTGGTCGATGTCGCCAAGGGCAGAATCGTTCAACCGGGCAACCACATGTTCCACGGTAATACGATGGCACCCACAGTGTATAGGGTTGAAGTGGTTCGGGTGCTGCCAGGCTGCGACGAGCTGTTACCTCCGATTCGGCCCGCTGGGGCCGACGAAGAAGATGAGATGACCCTCAGCGCCTGCGTAAACTGTCCCTTGCTTTGGCCGAAGAGCCAGATTCGTTTGGGGGGCGGGGGACACCACCCCACAGACAAGACCGCTAGTCGTGCCGGCGCCAAGCCATGGCAAGAACGCCGCAACGCTACCGGACATCCCTATGGCACAGGATCCGGACAGCCCTATGGAACAGGATCCGGACGACGACGACAATGACGACGGTACATTTACCAAAGTTGATAAGTACTTTGCCGAACATGGTTACGCTGACGAGTTCTGCGGGCCTCTTTCTCAAGAACCCAACCAAGATGACTGCGATCTAGCTGGTACGGCGGAGAAATCCAATTGCAACAGGCTTCGTCTAGCGTTTAGTTCTCAGGACACGCCTCCAGCTCCCGCCTTCACCGAGCCTCAGATAGCTGAAGTGCGAAATATTATCAGCCCCAACACGCTCAAGAAGGCGGTCTGTGAGCAGAACTCGGTCCCATTACAGGAGATCAAGAAGAAGGGGCGAAGCGAAAGACTAACAAAGGCGCGGTGCGAGCCAGCCGGCACCGAGTTCGATCCATGCTCGGGGCGGGCCACCTTCACCTAAGGATATCTCGAGGAGGTGCATGTGGCGGGTAGGGCGATGCTACCGCCAAATATGCTGAATGCTGCAACCGGTGCTATCGGAGTCTACGACAGTGTTCTTTCTTTGGAGAAGCGGCGTCTGAGAGAGAATGATGTGGCATACCCGGTTTTCGTGGCCAAGGTGCCAGAGGGCAAGGGCTTTGTGGATGGCGACATCGGGGGTACGATCGTCCTGCGATTTGATGACATCTTTGCTATGCTTAACCTTCATCCGCGGCACTACACCTTCGTTCGGCTGTTTTCGCTGAGTATGGAGATGCAGATCATTAGAGACAAGACCCCGGACGTCGTGATAGTCGACCCCTTCTACATGCGTGCCAAGCACTTGAGCAACACTGGGGACCGCCAAGTTGCAAGTTCACACCTCGAAGGCGTCATTCTGGCAAACCCAGATAAGGATAACTTCCTTGTGGCTTACTTTCCCGAGTAAGTCATCCCTTAACCACCCCGTAACATATGATTTCTTAGATTTCGATCATTCTTTTTTCTAACATTCCGTGTTACGTGCGTGACACATTGCGCACTCATCCTCTTAAGCCGAAATATTCCATGGCCACGTATTTCGACCGAACCGTAACTCCAAGATAGACTACACAAATGTCAAGAAAGATCTTGATGATGTTCTCCCGGCTCGCCAAATCTGGAGGCACCTTCACTAGGGCAGTTAAATGAAATACGGCAAGCACATGTTCTCACTGTCTGAGTTCTGCTGCGTCAAGCAGCCGCTGGCGATCGAAGGCTGCATACTCGCCCTCCATCACATGCGAGGCGATCGTAAGGACCATCATCAACTTCTGCTACCAGATAATCTCAAAGATTGGGCCGCGAGCTTGTCGGCAGTCCAGGACGCGGACCTCAGACAAGAATTCTTTCGCATCCAGTCGGAGTTTGCGGACATCATCCATCAAGATGTCCTTCATACCTCGGGGCAGTTCTTCCTCAGATATCAACCGTCCAACAGTGAGATAGATGAAATGCTACAAATGCAGGGTGACAACGACCGTGATTTCATGACCATCACGACAGACGGCGGCTTCATCCACGCTCCTGTCCGATGAGTCGAGTCGAAAGTAGTGATGTGTAGTTCTGAAACATTGATTCGCTCATGTTGTAATTAAACTTTAATGAATTCGTATGTCTCTTTGGTTTGGATAGTCGTTCAACTTAGATGTAATCGATGCTATTTATTAGTAGGACCATGAATCATGCTATTAATGTCTTGCTTTTCTCTTTCGATCCTTTTGTTGCATACTTACATATTGCTTATGTATTATGCATTGTTTGGCTTGTGCATAGAGATGCCGTCATATGTCGTGTACAAGGGTAAGGTTCCCGGAGTCTCTGACGATCGGGAGGAGTGTCGGAGACAGGTTCACCGTTCAGCGGTAATAGTTACAAAGGGTACACCACTAGGGCGGAGGCCGAATCTAGATACGCCCGCTATCTAGCGGGAGAGAGGAGGGAGCGGTGGAGGAACCGAATGAAGACCAGTTTGATCGCGATGATGCTCATCGTGATGACCGCGGCTCTCTTCTATGTGATGGTAGTTTAGATGATCGATATCGACTTGTAATGTGAAGACAAACTCGAGACTCGCGGTCTTGAGACTTGTAATGTTTTATCTTTGTTCGGTCTTTTGAATTCGGAGGCTAATATGATGAATTGTATTCAGAGACTAATCTTCTATTGTATTAGATGAATTTGCTCTTGCTGTGTGCTGCTGTCTATATTCTGTCCAGTAATATATTTTGTAACCTGTGCAAAAATCAGAAAAGTAAAAAAAACCAAATATTCATACTAATAGCGCATCAGCTCAAGGTGCACCATTAGTATGCCAAAGGATACTAATGGCGCATCACAACAGAGTGCGCCATTAGTATGACAAAGCACATGGTTACGTATGGCCCCCCGGGAGGCACACTAATGGCGCATGGTGTTACATACTAATGGCGCACTGTGTGGTGCGCCATTAGTATACCAGATACTAATGGCGCACCAGTGGTGCGCCATTAGTAAAAAATACTAGTGGCATGCTACTAATGGCGCACCGGTAGTGCGCCATTAGTAGGCAAAACCGGTGCGCCATTAGTAGGCCTTTTCCTAGTAGTGACTCGATATGCCAACTATGTAGCACAAATCATGCCTTTATTCACGGGAAATTTCGGCATGACCTTTGCTAAAAAATAGACATATCGAGCGCCTGAATTTCACCGGAACGGAAATGAATCAACATTCCGGCGTAACATGGGCCACTCGAATCATTTTCCAAACATGACATGTACAAAACATGACATATCCACATATCACATGTCCAGTTCAAATTTGCATATAAATTCAACTAATTTTGAAACCTAGCTAAATTCATAACTAAATAGATAACCTAATTAACATACTGCCCTAACTAAAACCTAAGTAAATTAACCGAATAACCCTAGAAGAGAGAGAGGGGGGGTTTACAGAGGGTGCAGGGGCGAGAAGGCAGGCCCGACGATGGCCGGGGTTGGGAGGGGAGGAAGCAGAGGAGGGAGGCGAGGGCCGACGGGTCGGGCGGCGCGCCGTGGTCGAGGTGGCTGACGGGGAAGAGAGAGTGGGGATTTGGGGGAAAAGGCGGGATGAAGCGGGGATAGTGAGAATTTTGGGTTAAGTGGACGTAGCAGCAGCGTGTTTGGACAAAGCAGCTGCTACTACCTCGAAGAGTCTATAGCGGTTTAGACAAAGCAGCTGCTACTACCTTCGCTACTGCCAGTTTGCCTTTTCTTTTCCTTTATTTTCTCCACTTTTATTTCCGAGAGCAGTGAGCGAAGGGAGGCGATATATATTGCATCATTTGATGGTTAAATATGTATGCAAAATAGGAACATATATATTACATCATTGGACCCATGCATAATAATGCATGGCTAAGTCATGTGTATACAAAATAGGAGCATATATATATATATATATATATATATATATATATATATATATATATATATATATATATATATATATATATATATATATATATATATATATATATTACATCATTTGACCGATAACATACGGTTCCTCGTCAATGACATTTTCGTTTTTGAGTCAGCTTATTTCCCTTGTTGTTAAATCGAAGAATAATTGAGCCCCTCATTGTGACTTTGCATTTTCCATGGAGTACGATTTTTCTTAGGTAATGTAGTATTGATTCTTCTTTTGGCGTATACTTCATCATCATCGTCATCTTCCCTCATTGGGTTGCCGTCTGATCATAGTCTTCCTCGTTGGCGACTCCATCCATTCAATGATGTTCCTTTGCCTCTCCTCACGACAACATGACTGGGATTGCATGGGTCAGTTATGAAGAAGCATTGTGTCACGTGCTTAGCGTGTACCCATGGCTCGTTTTTTGCGATAGCGTTCACGGTAGCGCTCTTGGCGTCGGGTATAGTCATGGTAGTGAAAATCCGGTTTCTCTTTCGACATTCTTCGCCCATCGACACGGAACATCATCGTGTTGCGCAGTCCGAGTAGTCAAGCTCCCAGATCTCCTCGCCCTTCCATAAAATCGTTCGATTCTTGCCGTTGTCGCTGCGGTCATGCATTCCATCATCACCCCTGAGTTCTGATCATCACTGTCCATATATTTGGCCTCCGTGTAGAACGTGTATCCGTTGATATCATATGCTTGATAGGTTACGAGGTTGGGCGAGGGACCATGTGCTAAGGCATATATGAGCAATCTGTCCTTAGAGCCCTCCTCCGGGGGATTAGCAATAATATGCTCTTTGAACCAATGCAGGAAAGTGGAGTTGTGCTCTCTAGTAACTTTGGCGTTCGTCCTGCATACCCCCCGGTCATGATACTTCTTTGCGATAATTTCTTTGTGCAGTGCCACGAAAGGATCTACGTCGTCTAGGTGTTGTAGCACTACCAAGTTTGCTCTGTCAAAGTCGCTGCGTCGATCTGAGTATGCCACGTGCAGTTCCACGTGACCGTTCGGTGACCATCTCCTTGAGCCTCCCATCGTGCTTGTTAACGGGCAAACCAACACTAACACCAAAGCGGCTGGTCTGCTCCATATAGAAAATTCTCACGAAAGAGATGCACTCTTGTGTCAAATAGCCCGGGCGATGCTTCCATCCGGACGGGACATATTCTGAAACGAATCCTTTGATGATCCCATTCATCCTCTCAAACAGCATCATGTTGTGCAGGAATGGCGGCCCAGGTCTATTATGTCATCCACAATATGGACACACAGATGCACCATCACGTCAAAAACGCGGCGGGAAGTACATCTCAAGCTCATTCAGTATCACAACGATCTCTTCCTGTAGCCTTTGGAGCTGCTTCACACTGATCGACTTTCGAGAGATGACGTCGAAAAAGTTGCAGAGACCAATAAGCGTGTCACGGACGTGCTTGTCCATTATCCCTCTAAGGGCAACGGGTAGTATCTGTGTCATCCTCACATGACAGTCATGAGACTTCATCCCGCTGAACCTTTTCTTGTCCATGTCTAGATATCTGCTTATCTTGCCACAGTAACCGGAACTGACTTTGACTCCGGGAAGGCACTTAAAGAATTGATTGATCTCAGCCTGACTTAAGGTGAAGCAAGAAGGGGGGCAATAATCCTCTTTCTTTATTTTCTTGCCCTTGTTCTCTTGTGCCTCTGTCTCCGTCTCTGTCTCGTCTGACATTTTACGGGGCGGCATGTGCAGATCTTCCCTGATTTTCAAATCTTGCAAGTCTTTACTTGCTTTCGGCCCATCCTTGGTCTTATCCGGCATGTTCATCAGTGTTGCGAGCAAGCTCTCAAGGACATTCTTACAGATATGCATTTGATCAAGGCAATGAGGTGTATCGAGTTTGTGCCAGTACTCCAAGTCCCAGAACACAGACCTCGTCTTCCATACCTTCAGCAGCGGCTCCGGCGCCTTTCTCATCGTCTTTCCCGGCGCGGGGCACTCCTTCCAGTTTTTCAACAACTCATAGATTTCGGCACCGCTCTGCTTACGTGGAGGTCCTCGATGCTCAGCATGACCATTGAATAGATCTCCACGGTTTCTCCACGGGTTGTCCTGTTCAAGCCATCTTCGATGCCCCATGTACACGATTTTCCCTGCACCGCCATCTTTCCTTGGCGTTAGCTCTTTGAGGCGTCGTATCATCCATGCACCGCGTGCATCCGCAATATCCGTGGCACACCTGGCCTGCCACATATCCGTAATCGAGATAGTCGTGCCTTTCGTGATCAGCGCTGACTCTCATGTTGAAATACTACGCCTTTGTTTGGCGTCCCATGTCTTGGCGGTGTTTTCCATAACGTGTCTAACTCCTCTTGAAGTAGCCCCAGATACAAATTAATATTATTTCCTGGTTGTTTCGGCCCTTGAATAAGCATGCTCATGTGAATGTACTTCGATTTCATGCACAACTAGGGGGGAGGTTGTACATCCATACAAACACGGGCCATGTGCTATGGTTGGTGTTCTGGTTGCCAAACGGATTCATGCCATTGGTACATGCGCCGAGCATGATGTTCCTTGCATCACATTCAAAATACCGATAGAAGCTGTTCAACGCTCTCCACTGGCTTCCATCCTTCACGTGTCTCAGCTTCGGATCATCTCCATCGTCGGGCTTCTTCCTCTCCGCGTCCCAGCGCATTACCTTTGCTTCCTTGGGATCTACAAAATACCTCTGGAGAAGGGGAGTGATCGGTAAGTACCATACAACTTTCTGGGGACATTTCTTCCCGGCCTTCTTGTATCGAGAAGCATTGCACACCGGACAGCTTGTTTTTTCCGCGTGCTCCTTCCGATAAATTATGCAATCGTTGATGCATGCATGGTATCTAACGTGTGGCAGATCAAGAGGGCACACGATCTTCTTGGCCTCATCAACACTAGTAGGACATAGATTACCCGCAGGAAGAACATCCTTTAGGTACTTGAGATGCTCATCGAAGCTAGTGTCAGTCCATTTGTTTTTAGCCTTCGTCTTCAGGAGTTGGAGCGTGAAACTCAAGCGGGTCACCTCAGGATTGCATCCATCATACAATGGAGTGTTCGAGTCTACCACCAGTTGCTCCAGCTTAGCCTCCTCTCTAGAAGCAGCTCTCTCAGTACTCGTCTCCTTGCGAAGCAATGCTTGAACATGAGGGTCCCACACGATTGAACTTAGTACCGACGAACTCTGCTGCGTGGAGTCCATGTCGTTCTCTCCACCGCCATGTCCGGCCCCTTCTCCTCCGCCATGTCCGGCCCCTTCTCCGCCGCCATGTCCGGCCTCTTCCCCGCCGCCAATATCGATCATCTCTTCGTCTTGCCCCGTGTCATCATTGCCTGCCCCGTCAGCATCCTCAACATAGTCATCCTCATCTTCAGTTATCCATCGAGTATAGCCATCCCTGAAACCAATCATGAGCAGGTGCGCTTCGACACGACCATCATCATAGGGGTCGAGCCAAACTATTCCTTTGCATTTTCACACGGACATAAAACCTGTTGACACCAGACTTTGGCATGACATAAAAAGAAAATGAGATGACTTCGAGTGAAAGGGTTTTCAGCATGGAAAGTTTCACGTCACCGAGAGGAACAACTTTGATGTTTAAGTCATAGCCGTCCGACCTCATCTCTAAGGCCGGAGTTGTGTTCAAAGCACTGGATTTTGTATTCAGAATACTGTTCGGCTGATTACGCCCCAAGACAGCCACATATGGAAACATTATCTACATAAATTGTCTTCGTCTAATCGAAACGATCGATTTTTATATAAAGATCGTCTCAATCCGAGGTCGTATGCAAGAGTTAGAGCCCGCACAGCGAGACCCTCCAGCGAGCAAGATATGACGCCCGGAACCAGACACATATGTGGGTATGTCTGATGAGATGCGTGAATAATTTTCTGTTTTGCACGAGCGATTTGACCCTCGAGATGACCTCTAATGAAACAACATTCAACATGAAAGATGTTCGTCTCGTCGAAACGGTCAAGATTTCTTTTGGACTCGTTTCCATCGGAGGTTGTTTTCCATCACAAAAAAGACCCGCAAGGTACAGTCAGTTTAAACCGAACAGTTTTGGAAAGTTTGGATAAAACCAGCCCGAATTTGACTAGGGTTTTGGACGTGAATTGATGTAATTTTCTTGTAAGGAAAGCCTAGATGAATCCTTTTCTTGTACGGGAAGTCCAGCCGCCTCTTATATATGTTGGGGGTGACGGCCGATTGAAACAACACCCAATCGAACAAACACATCTACTACTTTTTCGTGTTCATCTACTTTTTATCTCTCCCTTGTATCTTTCTTCTCTTTCTTCGCTAGTTCTTCATGCTGGAGGGCTGCGGATCCACGAGGCTCTAGGGGTGAGCGAATCGACATGGAGCAGCCTATAGCCGCCGCGAGCCCTAACGGGGTCCCTCCCGGGCAAGTGGTGCTTCGGGTGTACAAAAGCGCCCGCCGACTGTCTTGCGTATCGCGCTGTCGGTCGGGTCTCCTTCGATGTGAGATGCGGTGCATCATCCCCAGCGTCGAGGGTACACGTGACGTGTTCGTGTGTCAACACACTTTTTGGCGACTCCGCTGGGGAAGAAGCTTTGAACGGTCTCCAGCCCGTTCTTGCTACGAAGAGATCGTCATCAAATTGTTGCAATCTACAAAGGTAATATGAATACCCAATTCCCCTTTGTAGATGCAAATAATCCATATGTTGTTGCTGGATCACCTAATGAGCATAATGTATCGGCTAGCCCTAGTTTTATCAATCATGCATCTAATTATGCGCAAGGGCCGATGAAAAACAATCTTCATGCTTCAAATTCTTATGATTTTAGCAATGTACAACATATGTATCCAAACTCTCATGCATCGGCAACCCCAGAAATCCATATGCCGATGAACAACATGATGGGTTTGGTTAATCAATTTGAAACACCTCATGTTAAACTTTCCAATAGCATACAAGAAAGTGTTTCACCTTTTTATTCATCGGCAACTAATTTGAAATATGTGAATCCAACCTTGCCGATGGATGGGAGAATTGGCCATGCTACTACTAGCTATTCAGCCAGTTACTCTCAACCATCTTATGTTGCACCTCATGTTAGTAATTTTTCAGCACCGTATGCAACTGTAGATGTTCGTAATTCGGCCCTGCATCTTCATGGTCATAGACGAATAAATGAAAATATTACAGGAACACATGTGCCGTCATCAAATACTGTAGCATATAATGCATACTCTACGCAATTCAAGAATTTCGGCAACACTCACGAATCATTGCCGAAAGAATCTGAAAGTATTATGGAGCAATCCCTTCCAGAAGCGGTTGTGGCTGCATTAAAAAAGAGCTTGGCACAAAACAAGAGAATTAGTGCTCTTTGTCTTGAACAATATGAAAAAGGGCTATTTCCTGATTATGCTGCAATAAAAGCTAGAGTTTTGCAAGAAGATGAATCTTTGCCAATTGATAAAATTGGCGAGCAAAAAAATGGTTTTACAACAATGCATATGCCTTCACCTAGTACTATATCATATTATAGACCTCCTACACTATTGCAAAATTTTGGAAACACCCGTGTGTCATTGCCGAAAGAATCTAAAAGCATTGGGGGGCAATCATATCGGGAGTGGGCTGAAATTGAGAAAAAGCTTAAAGCCAACTTTGCCGCTCGCCGCCAGAAACAAATAGAAAAAGAATTGGCTCAGATAAAAGAAGCATTGCCAATTGGTAGTATCAATGAAAAGAAGGATGATTCGTAACTTGAAAGTGCTTCGGTTGAAAAAGCCGAATCAAGTAGTATATATTTTGAATCCATCAAATCCAAAGAGGCAAGCATTATTGAGAAAGGGCATGGCAAGCATAGCAAAACAACCATGCTTGATTTTTCTGAAGTTAATGGAACCTACTTCCTGCCATATGAGTTCCTTGCCATTGACAAGCCTCAAGGACAAGAACAAGTAGCCGAACAAAGTTTGGCTCACATGGATCTTCAAAGCAATGATGCACGGAATCAAGAAAAATATGATGACAAGGTGTTGGGGAGCCATCCAAAGACGGAGCAAGATGTTCTTCAAGTGGCACCACCATCATGCTCTCCCAACATATTTGAAGAGGTATGCATAGCGAGTAATTTACTTATTTTCAGATTTGGTCAGAACTTTATTGTTGATGCATCTATTAAAAAATCCTCATAAGTAATTCTGAAAGACCAATGAAGAAGGGTAGTTTACTTGTTAGCAATAAAATTGTTACAGAACATATCGGTCAACCCATTGCGCCATTTATAAAGACCGATAATGACTTATTATTACAGCCAAAGCTTTCCGTGTTTCTTTATCTAAAGTTCATGTCTAGTTGGGTAGCTTTGCTTATTTTGTACTTGGCTTGCACTTGGTCTCAACTGAGACATGTATGTTCTAAATATCTTCGTTTCAGAAATTTAAAGCCAAGGTTAAAATCTTTTGGGAAAACCGATGCTAATATAGTTTCTTATTTAAGGACATCGGAAAATGAATGCGAAAGAGAATTCATAGCCGAATGGGAAGATGCCAAATCTGAACCATTCGTTTTCTTAACTCCAAGGCCTTTCTCACAACAAGATCGGCTAGAAAACAGAAGGTATACCTTCGATTCAAGCATGTGTGATCAAATATTTGATTTATTGCTAAAAATAATTACATGAGAATTCTTAATCACCATGTCAAGCCATCAATCCAAGGACGAATGTATTGTAAGTTCATGATTCGTTCAAGCATAGTTTTGAAGATTGCAATATGTTTCGTCAAATAGTTAAATCGGCCATTGATAAAGGACGATTGAAATTTGTTGAGACACGAAAAGATGACCAGTCTATTCCGATTGGTCGCGTGGCAGAAAGTTTTTGCATCGGCTGCTTCAAGCCGATCCATTGAAAGAGAAGGTAAAAACTGCAGGTGATGGGATTAAGCTTTCAAATAAAGAAGATGTTGAAGAGCATAATGAACATAGTCTTGAGGGCGAGAATTCCATCGAAGCTACAATGGAGATGCCAAGGACTGGGGGGCAACAAGAAAATCCAAAGATCGATCCCGGCAATGCAAAAAAGGACAAAGGCAGCGGTAAGCACAAGAGGAGGAAATCAAAAGTTACCATCGCTCAGTTATTGGAAAAATATCAAAAAGAGAGCGAAGAAAAATGTGCTTATCGGCCAAGTAGTGCAAAAGCATCAAGATCATCCCCAAGGCGTAAGTGTAATAATCGGGATTGGCGAAAAGAGAAGTTCAATGCAAAAGATACATATTCTACTTTTGGGACGCCAATGCCAATGTCATGGACACCTCCCTATGCTGATTCATCATGGGACAGGTATGATTCATGGACACATTATCCATCTTATTATAGATCATCTCACCAAAATTATGCAGCTCCAAGAGGATCACCATTTGATCAACAATCACATGCCAAAGACCGCTTCAATAAAAAAGAATCGGTCCGGAGCTCAACGGATAAGAAAGAGGTGATCAAGCAAGTTTATCGGGTGAAAAAAGATGGTCGCAAGTGTGCTACTTCAGATTCAGTTTCAAGTAACAAATAGCCGGTCAAATTGATCTTGGCTACAAAAGGCGAAGAGATAAAACAATTAATTGTTGAAGATAAAAGTGCCAAATCTGAATGTGCAAACTTGAAAGTACCCAAGGTCAAGAAAGAGTTGCCAAAGCAAGAACAGAAGTTACAGCCGGGATGCCCACTCGGCTTATCAAGATGGCAAGAGAGAAAGTTGCAAAGGTTTAGTGCAGAAGAGCTGAGAAAGAAGAGCATGGCATGGGTTCCCAAGAGGGTTAATCAAAACAAAAACGATGAGCATGCTTCAATTGCAACAAGTACAATAAAAGTGAACAAAGAGAAGGATGGAAGCAACAAACAATTAAGCCGAAGGTGTGCATCACAACATTAAAATCTTCGGTTAGCACATCATCCATTTTCTTCAACAATGCCATTGATACCTTCGCCATGGAATTCATCCACAGGTATGATCAGTTACCCTCCATGGACTTATTTTGATCCATGGATGCAACATAATTTTCTATATGATGACAGAGTATTACCAAGTCACTATACATTTGGTTAGTTACATTTTTGTTGCTAAGACAAAGGAGCCGAAATATTTTATTGCTATTTTATTTGTTTATTTCGGCTATACATGTTTTAATGGATGAATTATACATGAACTCATGGTAATGGCCGATACTTAACTATCGTCCTAAGAAACTATCTGATCATGGCCGGTGCGGAATTCTAACATCGTCCTTAGTTCAATTGGAACCGAGACGAGGTACATGTTAAGTGATATTAGCCTTGTCTCTCTAGTACTATGGAGATTATATTTTGATGGTTCAATTTGTAGCAATGGCCAAAGTGTTGGTGTTGTTTATTTATCTCCATATGGAGCTAGTTTGTGAAGCCTCATGCCGCTTAAGATATTTTTGCACAATGATCAAAGCCGAATGTGCATTCTTATCGGATTCGAGCTTTGCCTTGCTATAGGTGCTATACATATTGAGGCTTCCGGTGATTCGTTATTAGTAGTGCAACAAATATCCAAGGGTTATCAATGTTTTGATGAATCACTTATAGTTTATCTTTTGGTATGACTAGATGCAAGATTTACCTTGGGTTGCTTTAAAATTGTTCATCTATCTAGACATGACAATTCGAAAGAGTTGGCACAGCAAGCATCCGGCTACTATGTTAACCATGGTGTATTGCATTTCTATCAATAGCCGAGGCTAGGTCTTGTCAACATAGGTAAGTTCGAATCGAAGCCCACCGCTTCGGCCACTAATGAAATATTCAATGCAGGAGAAAATCAAGATTGGAGGAAACCCATCATTGATTATTTGTGTGCTCCTATTAGAAGGGTGGACAGGGCTGTTCGGCGTATGGCTTTCAAGTACACGATGAGAGATGATGGTCTCTATCACCGAACAGTTAATCATGTTCTTTTAAAGTGCTTGGACCAAGACCAAGCGAGAATTGCTATGGGAGAGGTCCATGAAGGTATTTGTGGCACTCATCAGTTGGCTCCCAAGATGAAATGGTTAATATGACGTGCTGGGTTTTATTGGCCGACCATGGTTAATGATTGCTTCAGATATTATAAAGGGTGTGAAGCTTGTCAAAAATTTGGTGATATTCAGTTGGCTCCTGCTGCTATGTTACATCCCATTATCAAGCTGTGGCCTTTCAGAGGATGGGGTTTAGACTTTATTGGACAAATTCATCCGTCTTCATCAAAGGGGCATCGGTTCGTATTAGTAGCAATCGATTATTTCACTAAATGGTCTGAAGCAGTGCCTCTCAAGAACATGACACATACAGAGGTAATTAAGTTCATAACCGAGCACATTATTCATAGATTCGGCATTCCTCAAACGTTGACTACAGATCAAGGCTCATCTTTCATGTCACACCAAGTCAGAGAATTTGCCGAATCTTATAACATAAAGTTGCTCAATTCCTCTCCATATTATGCCCAAGCCAATGGACAAGCTGAGTCTAGCAATAAAATCTTAATCAAACTCATCAAGAAGAAAATTGAGGATAATCCGAGGAGATGGCATGAGTTGTTGTCTGAAGCATTATGGGCACATAGAATCTCAAGGCATGGTGCTACGAAAGTGACTCCATATGAGCTAGTATATGGTCAAGAGGTTGTTTTACCAGTGGAAGTAAATTTGAATGCTTTGAGAATAGCCAAACAAAATGATTTATCGGCAGTGGACTTTTATAACTTGATGATGGAAAATATTGATGAGGTTGCTGATAAACGTTTGGCTGCTTTGAAGGCCATAGAGAAGGACAAGTTGAGGGTAGCAAGAGCTTACAATAAGAAAGTTAAGTTGATGAATTTTCAAGTTGGTGATCTCATCCGAAAAGTGATTCTGCCGATTGGTTCAAGAGATAAAAAATTCAGGAAGTGGTCTCCAAGTTGGGAAGGTCCTTTTCGGATTACAACAGTAGTTCCTGGAAATTCATATTTGGTGGAATCCATACAAGGGGCATTGTTACCTCGAGCTCTCAATGGCAAGTACTTGAAGAAGTACCATCCGAGTGTGTGGCAAGAAGCCTGAGTAGGCAATGGCCGATGTACGATTAACGCCCTTAGCACAAACATGGCCGATATATAATTATCGCCCTGAGAAAAATAAATGGCCAATGGAGTGTTGACATCGTCCTTAGAACAAACACCGTGCATATTATTTTTCGGCGTGCAAGCTTTGCCGAAAAACAGGGGGGCATGTGTTGACACCAGATTTTGGCATGACATAAAAAGAAAATGAGATGACTTCGAGTGAAAGGGTTTTCAGCATGGAAAGTTTCACTCGCCAAGAGGAACAACTTTGATGTTTAAGTCATAGCCGTCCGACCTCATCTCTAAGGCCGAAGTTGTGTTCAAAGCACTGGATTTTGTATTCAGAATACTGTTCGGCTGATTACACCCCAAGACAGCCTCATATGGAAACATTATCTACATAAATTGTCTTCGCCTCGTCAAAACGATCGATTTTGATATAAAGATCGTCTCAATCCGAGGTTGTATGCAAAAGTTAGAGCCCGCATAGCGAGACCCTCCAGCGAGCAAGATATGACGCCCGGAACCAGACACATATGTGGGTATGTCTGATGAGATGCGTGAATAATTTGCTGTTTTGCACGAGCGATTTGACCCTTGAGATGACCTCTAATGAAAAAACGTTCAACATGAAAGATGTTCGTCTCTTTGAAACGGTCAAGATTGCTTTTGGACTCGTTTCCATCCAAGGTTGTTTGCCATCACAAAAAAGACCCGCAAGGTACAGTCAGTTTAAACCGAACAGTTTTGGAAAGTTCGGGTAAAACCTGTCCGAATTTGACTAGGGTTTTGGACGTGAATTGATGTAATTTTCTTGTAAGGAAATCCTAGATGAATCCTTTTCTTGTACGGGAAGTCCAGCCGCCTCTTATATATGTTGGGGGTGACGGCCGATTGAAACAACACCCAATCAAACAAACACATCTACTACTTTTTCGTTTTCATCTACTTTTTATCTCTCCCTTGTATCTTTCTTCTCGTTCTTCGCTAGTTCTTCATGCTTGAGGGCTGCGGATCCACAAGGCTCTAGGGGCGAGCGAATCAACCTGGAGCAGCCCATAGTCGCCGCGAGCCCTGACGGGGTCCCTGCTGGGCAAGTGGGGCTTCGGGTGTACAAAAGCGCCCGCCGACTGTCTTGCGTATCGCGCTGTCGGTCGGGTCTCCTTCGACGTGAGTTGCGGTGCATCATCCCCAGCGTCGAGGGTACACGTGACGTGTTCGTGTGTCAACAAAACCTCTGTCAGGTTATTTTCTTTCATGTCCTGTACCGCCGACCGCAACCACCTGTCCACCATTGTTCCACTGACCATCATGAACGTCTGCACGGTAATAATAAAACAAATTGATTATAAAAATGCATGCATGCATCAAAGTCATACAAAATTCGCATGACCTTCCTAAAAATAGGACATATATGGATCTAGAGTTTGCGAATTAGCCAAACGGAAATAAATCGACATTTCGGCAAAACATAGGCAACTCAAAAGCACAATTTGGCATCAACTCATGCCACACACACAATTTCCATAAACATGCCACACTCAAAAGCATGAAATTTTAATCACCTCTATCTCGAGATCGAGCACACGGTGGTGATGATGTTGTAGGGAGATCAAAAGTGCACAAAGCTCTTCTTGACAAAGATAGATCTAGTTAGGGGGCAAATAGGTCCTTAACTAAATCCTACATCTACCTAGCTACCTAATTTGGGAGGAGACAACTTCAACTAGTGGAGGGGAAGGAAAAGAGAAAGGAGATGCATTTATGGAGGTGGTGTAGTTAGGTAGGAGTAATGAAGAGAGAGAAAGGTAGATAGAAGAGGGAGAGTAATGGGGAGAAGTATTGAGGAAGAAGAAGAGTGAGAGGGGAGCATGTGGGAGGTAGGGAAAGGGAAGAGAGGAGGGGAGGGGAGGGACGGGTGGGATAAAGGTGGTGGGTTGGTGCGGATTAGCAGTAGCGCGGGAGCAACGCGCTTTGGGCAACGGCGCTACTGCTAACGGGGACCAAAAAGTGTGGATATTTGAAATTTAGCAGCAGCGACCTCAGAAAAAGCGCGCTACTACTACATCCATAGCAGTAGCGCGGCTCGCGGCACCGCACTGCTGCTAAATGGAGTTTGGTGGACACCGCCGGTCGATATTTGTAGCAGCGCGGTTTCCACTAAGCGCGCTACTGCTAAAAACTTGTTAGTAGCGAGTTTCCCGCACACGCGCTACTACTAATTAGCAGCAGCGCTCCTTTTTGAGCCGCTCTGCTGCTAAGATTCTGTGTATAGGCTTTTCCCTAGTAGTGTAATATCCCTTAGTTTCCAATAGGACCCCGCTGCCACATGAGGGTAGGACAAAAGTGTCATGCAAGTTCTTTCCATAAGCATGTATGACTATTTACGGAATACATGCCTACATTATATTTATGAACTGGAGCTAGTGCCATATCGCCCTAGTTTATAACTGTCACATGATGAATATCATGCAACGAATCATCGATCGAATGCCTACAAATTTCTCTTATATTGTTCTTGCTAAGTTACTACTGCTATCTTTATAGTTGCACTTGCTACAAAATCATTGTTATCATTGTTACCGTTACTACTGCTGTTGCTACTATTATCAAAACTATCGTACTACTTTGCTAGTAATCAATTTGCTACAGATAATTAATCTCCAGGTGTGGTTGAATTGACAACTCAGCTGCTAATCCTTACAAATATTCTTTGGCTCCCCTTGTGTCGAATCTATAAATTTGGGTTGAATACTCTACCCTCGAAAACTGTTGAGATCCCCCATACTTGTGGGTTATCAAGGAAGTAGCTAGATGGCTTCCTCTCTTGGAGATACAATGGTCTCTTGGAGATCTATTTGATATAACTCTTTTTTGCGGTGTGTTTGTTGGGATCCGATGAACTTTGAGTTTATGATCAGATCTATATCCATGAATATTATTTCAGTCTTTTTTTGATCTCTTATATGCATGATTATTTATAGCCTCGTATTTCTTCTTCGAATCTTTTATTTAGTTAGGCCAACCATATCGATTTTTCTTGCCATGGGGAGAGGTGCTTTGTGATGGGTTCGATCATGCGGTGTTCTTTCCCAGTGACAGAAGGGGCAGCAAGACACGCAGCTATCGTTGCTATTAAGGATAACAAGATGGGGGCTATTCCTACATGAATAGATCTTGTCTACATCATTTCATCATTATTATTGCATTACTCCGTTTCTCCATGAACTTAATACATTAGATGCATGCTGGATAGCAGTCGATGTGTGGAGTAATAGTAGTAGATGCAGGCAGGAGTCGGTCTACTAATCTTGGACGTGATGCCTGCTACTTCTTGAGCTTGCGTTGGTTTTCCCTTGCTTCAGTTAAGAACCAAGGTATCAAATCCAGTAGGAGATACACACAAGTCTCCAATCTATGCACCTACACAAACAATCAAACACTTGCACCCGATGTGATAAAGGGGTTGTCAATCCTTTCATGGTCACTTGCAAAGGTGAGATCTGACAGAGATAGATATAAAATATTACTAAAACGTAAAAGAAAGTAAAAGTGAATAAATTGCAGCAAGGTAGCTTTGGGTTTTTTGGTTTGTAGATCTAAAAATATATGATGGAAAATAGACCCGGGGGCCATAGGTTTCACTAGAGGCTTCTCTCTTGAAGTCAAATAATACGGTGGGTGAAAAAATTACTGTCGAGCAATTGATAGAAAAGCGCAAAGTTATGACGATCCAAGGCAATGATTATGCATATAGGCATCACATCCATGTCAATTAGACCGAAACGATTCTGCATCTACTACTGTTACTCCACACATCGACCGACTCCTCCCTGCATCTAGAGTATTAAGTTCATAAGAACAGAGTAATGCTTTAAGTAAGATGACATGATGTAGCGGGATAAACTCAAGAAATATGATGAAAACCCCATCTTTTTATCCTTGATGGAAACAATACAATACGTGCCTCGCTACCCCTACTTTGTCACTAGGTGAGGACACCGCAAGATTGGACCCAAAACTAAGCACCTCTCCCATTGCAGGAAAAAACAATCTAGTTGACCAAACTAAACCGATAATTCAAAGAGAAATACAAAAATATCAAATCATGCATATAAGAATTTAGAGAAGATTCAAATAATATTCATAGATAAACTGATCATAAATCCAAAATTCATCGGATCTCGACAAACACATCGCAAAAGAATATTACATCCGGGGCATCCCCAAGCTTAGATGCTTGGTTGTCCTTGAATATTACCTTGGGGTGCCTTGGGCATCCCCAAGCTTAGGCTCTTGCCACTCCTTATTCCATAGTCCATCAAATCTTTACCCGAAACTTGAAAACTTCACAACACAAAACTCAGTAGAAAAATCATGAGATCCGTTAGTAAGAAAATAAATCATCACTTTTTGGTACTTTTGTGAACTCAATCTTTAATTATATTGGTGTAATATCTACTGTATTCCAACTTTTCCATGGTTCATACCACCTGATACTACCCATAGATTCATTAAAATAAGCAAACAAAACATAGAAAATAGAATCTTTCAAAAACAGAATAGTCTAAAGCAATCTGTAAAGTTAGTATACTTCTTTAACTCCAAAAATTCTGAAAAATTAGTACAACAGAGGAAATTCATATATCAATCTTGTGTAAAAAATCAGGATTTTATCATGCTTCTGTCATTTTTTTTAAATTCTGGCAATCAGTGCAAAAGTTTCTGTTTTCAGTAAGATCAAATCAACTATAACTGTAAGCCTTCCCAAAGGTCTTACTTGGCTCAGACACTAATTAAAACACCAAAACACAATTACTACAGAGGTAATAATGTGTATTTATTAAAAACAGAGCCAAAAACCAAAACAGAAAAATAAAATTGGGTTGCCTCCCAACAAGCGCTATTGTTTAACGCCCTAGCTAGGCATAAAACGTAGATCTAGGTATTGTCATGTTTGGTATGCAATTCCTCAGTTGCACAATTATATCCCTTAGGAGATTCTTTGGTTTTATTAATAATCACACTCCTAGGAAAGAAATCAAGAAATTCACTTGTGGTCATTGGTTCCTTAATAATATTAATAATGTTAGGGTGAACACTTATCATCCTGAGATATTCCTTTACTTTACTAGAAGATTCACCCTTTTGTTTAGGAACATAAATAAAGTTGGCAGCTTTAGTAGGAGGGAAATTCGGAGTAGTCTTAACACAGGCAAAAGCGGAACCGAAGTTGGTAATAATAATATCAAACCTTTGCATCACATGTCCCAAAGTTAAAACGGTTTCATTAACCATGAGTGGTGGTGAGCCTACCAAATCTATCATAGCATTATAAGCATCCAAAGTATGGCTCCCCAAGAAATTACCTCCAGTAATGGTATCTAGCACATATCTGTACCAAGTAGTAACACCCACATAAAAATTACGGAGGAGAACGGAAAATTCTATACCAAGCATCTAGCGGTAGTACATTGCTTACGGGTAGATCTATTTTGAGCATTGCAAATTCTATACCAGGCATCTTTTAAATTTTCTCCATGCCCTTGCTTAAAATTGAGAACCTCACTTTCGGGGGTACTAACAATGCTGGAAGGGCTAGCGATGAAATCAAGACAAGCGATCTAGCACACGAGCAAAGGAAGAGCAAATGAAAAGACGAATGGGAGAAGGGCGAATAAAAAGGAAAATACTTTTGTGTTTTTTTGAAATTGTTTTATAAGTGGGGGAGAGGAAAATGAGAGGGAAATGGCAAATAATGTAATGCAAGAGATGAGAGTTTATGGTGGGTGAGGGAGTCCTGGATTAGGGGGTGTTCGGATGGCCGGACTATGACCTTTGGTCGGACTCCTGGACTATGAAGATACAAGATTGAAGACTTCGTCCCGTGTCCGGATGGGACTTTCCTTGGCGTGGGGGGCAAGCTTGACGATACGGATATGTAGATCTCCTACCATTGTAACCGACTCTGTGTAACCCTAACCCTCTTCGTGCCTATATAAACCGGAGGATTTTAGTCCGTAGGACGAACAACAATCATACCATAGGATAGCTTCTAGGGTTTAGCCTCTTTGATCTCGTGGTAGATCTACTCTTGTACTACCCATATCATCAATATTAATCAAGCAGGAGTAGGGTTTTACCTCCATCAAGAGGGCCCGAAACTGGGTAAAAACATCGTGTCCCTTGTCTCCTATTACCATCCGCCTAGACGCACAGTTCGGGACCCCCTACCCGAGATTCGCCGGTTTTGACACCGACATTGGTGCTTTCATTGAGAGTTCCTATGTGTCATCATCTTTAGGCCCGATGGCTCCTCCGATCATCAACAACAATGCGCTCCAGGGTGAGACTTTTCTCCCCGGACAGATCTTCCTATTCGGCGGCTTTGCACTGCGAGCCAATTTGCTTGGCCATCTGGAGCAGATTGAAAGCTACGCCCCTGGCCACCAGGTCAGATTTGGAAGTTTGAACTACACGGCTGACGTCCGCGGAGACTTGTTCTTCGACGAGTTCGAGCCACAGCCAAGCGCGCCGCACTTTCACGAGGGGCATGATCTAGCTCTGCCGCCGAACAATGTCCTGGAGACCGCACTAGTGCCCGCTCCGACCTTTAGCTCGGAGCCGACTGCGCTGATCGAGGACGGGTGGCTGGACACCGCCTCGGGGGTCGCGATCTCTATGGCGATTGAGCCATACACCTACCCCGTCCTTTGCAAAGCTCGTGACTCCAAGGTGCCGGACTCCTCTCTGGACTCCGAGCCTTCGCACCCCCGCCAATCGAATCCGATTGGGCGCCGATCATGGAATTCACTGCCGCAGACATCTTTCAGCACTCGCCCTTCGGCGACATCCTGAATTCACTAAAGTCTCTCTCTTTATCAGGAGAGCCCTAGCCGGACTACGGTCAGCAAGGTTGGGACGTGGACGATGAAGAAATTCAATGCCCACCCACCACCCACTTTGTAGCCACTGTCGATGATTTAACCGACATGCTCGACTTCGACTCTGAAGACATCGACGGTATGGACGACGATGTAGGGGAGGAACATGAACCAGCACCTATAGGGCACTGGAAAACCACCTCATCTCACGATGTATACATGGTGGACACACCTAAAGGAAGCGACGACGAGGAACAACGGGACGTTACGAAGGATCATTCCCTCGAAAAGCAGTCAAAATGGCGACGTAAGCGCCGATCAAAGTCCCGCCTCGACAAAGACAACAGCCATACAGACCCAGCCATAGAGCAGGGCGAACCGGTGGATGACGAACATGCTATCGAGCAACCGTCCGAACAGGACAACATGGATAAACAACCCGTCCATGGCAAAGATAACAGTCCGGACGATCTCATGCCGGACAAGTTGCTGGAGCAGAAGAACCTCCACAAAAGGCTCGTCGCCACTGCATGTAGCCTGAAAAAGCAGAAGCGGAAGCTCAAAACAGCGGAAGATGCACTCAGAATCAGATGGAGCAAAGTACTCAACACCGCAGATAGATACGGCGACAGTCGCCGAACAAAGAGCTACCCAAAGCGAAAACTACTGCCCGAATTTGATGAGGAGGCCGTAGAGCTCCCGCAATCAAAAAACAAGGAGGCCACTCGGTCGGATGGACGACCCCATCGCAAACAGAGAGCGGCAAACGGCGCCCCACACAAGCCGGCACGCGATCCGCACAGGGATTCACATCAAAAAGATGGCCCAGTTAGATCTATCTACGGGCCAAGAAAGCAAGCTCTAGTAAGCAATACAACACATCAAGTATCCGAACATCACGGTACACCTAAATATAGGGGTGCCACACACCCCCTATGTTTCACCAATGAGGTGCTGGATTATGAATTTCCAGCGGGATTCAAGCCCGTAAACATAGAGGCTTATGACGAAACAAGACCACAGAGTGCGGATTGAGGATTACATCCTCCATATACACATGGCTAGAGGAGATGATCTCCACGCCATAAAATACTTACCCCTCAAGCTCAAAGGGCCAGCCCGACACTGGCTTAAAAGCCTTCCCGAAAACACCATTGGAAGTTGGGAGGAGCTCGAGGATGCTTTTCGCAAATTTTCAAGGGACCTATGTCCGACCTCCGGATGCCGACGATTTAAGTCACATAACTCAACAACCCGAGAGTCAGCCGGAAATTTTGGAACAGATTCCTTACAAAAAGAACCAAATAGTCGATTGTCCGGACTTGAAGCCTTAGCAGCTTTCAAACACAACGTCCGAGATGAATGGCTCATGGACACTTCGCCAAGAAAAGCCAAGAACAATGGCCGCATTAACAAGCCTCATGACCCGCTTTTGCGCGGGAGAGGATAGCTGGCTGGCAAGATGCAGTACCAGCGACCCAAGTACATCCGAAGTCAGGGATGGAAACGGGAAACCACGATGCAGCAAGGACCAGCGTCGGACCAAGGGAAACAGCCCGAAGAGCACGGCAGTCAACGCCGGATTCAAAAACTCTCGGCAGAATCATAAAAAGCTGCCCCCTAAGGATAACAGGGATGAGCTATCTAACTTAAACAAAATCTTGGACAAGATATGCCAAATCCACAGTACTCCCGGGAAGCCTGCAAACCATACCCACAGAGATTGTTGGGTCTTCAAGCAGTCCGGCAAACTCAACGCCGAACACAAGGGGCTCGACACACCAAGCGAGGACGATGACGAACCCCACAAGCAAAGCACCGGAAAACAAAATAATTTCCCACAAGAAATCAATACAATAAACTCACTTCACGTGACAAAGGGGAAAAATAGAGCGGCGCCCATAGAGGTACGCGCCATATGGCCTATCCCAAAGGAGTCCCGCCACTGGTAGTTAAAATCAATCACCTTCGACCATCAGGATTACTCTAGAAGTATACAGAATGCAGGTTGGACTGCCTTGATATTAGATCCGATAATTGGCGGACTCCAATTTACACAAGTCCTAATGGACGGCGGCAGTGATCTAAACCTGCTATATCAGGACACAATCCGCAAAATGGGGATAGACCCAACCAAATTTCGCCACAGCAACACTTCCTTTAAAGGGGTACTGCCAGGCCCATATGCCCATTGTACGGGCTCTCACGGCTAGAAGTTGTGTTCGCTCACCCGCAACTTCCGCCAAAAGTTGACCTTCCACCTCGCCCCATTTACAAGTAGCTATCAAGCACTATTGGGACTTGAAGCTTTACCGCTTTAATGCAATACCGCATTATGCATCTCTTACACTTAAAATGCCGGTCCACACGGCATCATCTCGTTAAAGGAAACATCGAGGGTTCCTCGAGTCCGTAAAATTGTGCGGTTGCCTTGACAGCCACACAATAAACCGGCTTCACCAATACAAGCACTTAGACAGGTCGTCCAGAACCCAGACACGGCTGGACGAGTCCGGCGTAAACATACAAGGGCTTACTAGACGCATACACCCGTACAAGGGGCTCCGCGCATGCACAACAAGAGACAATAAAGCTCAATTTTATTCATTTTTTGAATTGTACTTCGTTTATTTAATATAACGTACATTTTCGCACGATCTTTTCAACTAAGTTCCTCTCTTTACAGATGAACACCGTGCTACACCCGTCCGAGATACGACACAACGGAGACACAGCGCAGACGTGAGAGGGACCCGTTGCAAGGATTCTTTAAGATTAAGACCCTGCGTAAACCTTTTTTACTGTCTCTTGTTGATACACATCCCCCGGTTCCTTGCTATAACCGAGGAGGAGGCTGGAGTTTTGGCATAGGCCACGTCAGAATTTTGCGCGTACCTGGACACCAGGGGCTTATTACCAAGGGCGTTGTTCGGCCCGTTTTCATAAAGACCAAATACCTTAGGGAGTGTTCGACGTCTCGAGTTAGGCCTTATATGCATCAGCTCTGAATCATGTCTTTGGTCAAATGTTGGGTTTTCCCGGCTCCTGTGTTTTGCTGCCTTACGTTCCGCTCTATCGGCTAATGCGGCACCAGGAGAACTACTGCGATTGTGCCCCGGTTCGGCCAGGCGAGCACCTCAGTAGAGAAAGCCGAAAACTAACTGTCATGATATAGCGTGAGACTGGTCAACCACTCGATGACACGCTGGAATCTTTATAATTCCTCAGCATTGACGAAGGGTCGTTTCCCGGTCAGGCACACACGCGCCCCGAATTCGGGTGAGCGTGGTGCCCCTAGGGGCTATATAGTAGCCCCACTGTCGAACTCCTATGGCTAAGTGGAAGTGATAAAGCATTATAGTCCGGTTGCCTAGTTTGCTGCGCTATCACCTCCTTGGTAGGACCAAGACGTTGGATCAAGTGTGAAAAGGCGCTTTTTGCAAACACCCCCGCATTATATGCGTGGGGGCTGAAGCCAAAGACTGCCATCTTTCAGGTTATATACACATATACATTAATGGCCGCACAGGAGGTATTTTTATTCTTGAAGGCACAAGTATAAAAAGCTTTTATATTCCATCGAAACATTGTTTCACAATAATACATGTTATTCGAACATAATATCCTTTGAGCACTGCATCTCTATTAAACGAGCGCCCTGCAGAACTTCCTGAAAATAGTGCTCGATCGGTACTCGACTTCCGTCTGAATCTTGGGATGCAACATCGGTGGCCTTCATCTCCGCCCAGTATGTCTTGACACGGGAAAGAGCCATCCGCGCACCCTCTATGCATGCTGACCGCCTCATTGCTTTGATATGCGGCACCGCACCAAGGAACTGCTGCACCAAGCCAAAATAGCTCTTCGGCTCGGGCCTTTTCGGCCACAAATGAGTCACGACAGCCTTCATGGCAAGCCCGAACAATCTATGCAGCTCCGCCCATTCGGCCAAACGATCGGTTAATGGAAGTGGACGCTCTGGATTACGGAACTGCGACCAAAAAAGCTCTTCCATCTCGTGATCCTTTTGATTTCCGAAGTGTTCGGCCGCGTCCGCGACACTCGCCGCCAAGTCCAGATAAGCATCCTCCGCACTCCACAGCCGGTCCAACTGAGCATATTTAGGATCCGTGAACTTCCTCCGCAGCAGAAAGGGCTTTCCAGCCGCGATATCTCCGGCCTGACGTAGCTCCTCCTTCATAGCTCTCATCGCAGAGCAAGCATCCTTGGCCTCGGTGGTGACCTTCTTCAGGTCCTCTTGCTCCGCTCGGCCTTCTTTTTCAAGAAGCTCGTATCGGTCGGTAGCATTCTTCAACTTCACGGCCATCTCGGCCATTTCCTTCTTGCTTCAGCAGTGAGCAGCCTGTTCGGCTTTTAGCTCTTCGGCCGCCTTTAAGGCAGCCGCATCACTTTTTCTGGCCTGCTCCTTGGCTCAGGCAAGCTCCGCCCGAAGGTTCTCCATGGCAGCGGCACCATCTGCATCAAGCATACATGTTGTAAGGCACGGGCATCAAGCTCCCTTACCAGGTGTCCGCGGAGAAACTGCATACCTTGTGACTCGTCAAGCCGCTTATTAACAAGCGTGATGTCGGCATCCGCCACGTCAAGTTGCCGCTTTAGTTCGGCAAATTCATTAGTCCGGCTAGCCACCGGACGCTCCGCCACCTACATAGGAAGGGCGACATATTATAGCTGGGATTATGATCCTCGGCACGCTGTCATTTTTGACAATGCACCGAGTCTCAGGGGCTACTATCTACACAGGGCGCATCTTATATATGCGGAACCGTCAAAAGGTACATCATTGCACGTACCTCAAAACCCGTCAGTAAACTCCTGGCGGCCTCGTCCAACCCGCTTTCCGCGGACGAAATTTTTTCAGTCACCATACCCATCAATGCTTGGTGATCCTCTGAGATAGACGCTCGCCCGAGCAGATCCTTCAACTCCTCCGGCCATGCACCAGGAGGTGCCGGACTCGTCTGATGGCCTTTTTCGAAGGCCGGACACGGAGGGCTTTGGGGGGCCCTACGACCGCCCTCCGCCCCTGCCGGATTCGGAGAAACCCTCCGCGACGACACCTCAGGATCGTCCGTCTCGCTAGGCGGTACGGAAGGGGAGGCGTTCCGCTCTCCATCATCTCCGGACGAAGATCCCCTGAAGACGAGCTCTGCTGAGAAGGGCTGAGATCTGAACTACAAGGTAAAATTTCAGTCATCTTCAGAAATAAAACAGGGATGTCTCTTATTTTAAAACTCCCCTCTCTACTTACGGCTCGCTGGAGGGCTGATCTCCTTGGGGAAATAGTGCGGCCGGGGCATCTCTCGGCGCAGGACCCTCTGGCGAAGATTTCTTCCCCTGCTTTGAGGCATTGGTCTCCGGATCTTCAGAGGCGGTCCTCTTCTCCCCTTGGATGGAGGGATTCTCAATCCCTCCTTTCTTGATAACCTCCTTCATGAGGCAGTAGCTTCCTTGTTCCCCCCTTCATTGCGTCTTCCAAAGGCGCAGCCCCAAACATCTTGGTTAACACGGGATCCGGCGTGGTCTCGTGGGGAGGGCGGACACCTGATCAGTTTTGCTTTCGCTATCCACTCCTGTTTAAGGGACAACTCTTTTAAGGGCAAGTTTATGATAAATATACGGATAGCGTGTCCGGGTATAGGACTACTTACTTGAGTATCTGGGCGATTGCATCTCAGACCTGCGTCCTCGGTCAAGTCCGGACACATTGCTTGTGATCCGAAGAACAGTTTGTACATCTCCACGGGCGTTGCGCCCATAAAATGTTGGAGAGCTCGTGGTCCCTCCGGATTGAACTCCCACAGGCGGAGGGGGCGACGTTTGCAGGGCAGGATGTGACGAATCAGCATGACCTGCGCTACTACGACCAGATTGATCTCTCTCTAGGAGGTCTCAAATACGGCCCTGCAACAATGGCACGTCCTTGGACGGCCCCCAGTCAAGCCCTTTATTGACCGATGACGCCAGCCGCGGTGGAGGACCCGAGCGAAACGTAGGTGGCGCCACCCATTTGGTGCCCCTGGGAGCTGTGATATAAAACCACTCTTGTTGCCATAGATTGAGCTCCTCTTGAAAAGAGCCCTCGGGCCATGAAGCGTCAGCATTCTTGCTTATAACAGCCCCTCCGCACTCTGCCTGTTGCCCCTTGATCATCTTCGGCTCCACCTTGAAGGTCTTGAGCCACAATCCGAAGTGAGGGGTAATGCGGAGGAAGGCTTCGCATACGATGATGAACGATGAGATGTGGAGGATGGACTCCGGATCCAAGTCGTGATATTCCAGCCCGTAATAAAACATGAGCCCCCTCACGAAGGGGTCCGTCGGGAAGCCTAGCCCCCGAAGGAAGTGAGACGCGAACACCACGCTTTCACCGGGCTCGGGAGTGGGAATAACCTGCCCTTGGGCAGGCAGCCTTTGCGAGATTTCGCCGGTTAGATACCTGGCATCTCTTAGCTTTAGGACGTCTTCTTCCGTGACGGAGGAAGGCATCCACCGACCTTGAAGGTCGGAGCCGGACATCATCGAAGGTCCGAAGTGCCTGAATCTGGAGCTTTGGGTGTTGGAACTCGAGGCGAGGGGCGGATTCGATTGAGATTGAGAAAAAGGAGCGGGGCCTTGGTCTCTTTATAAAGAGATTGAATACCAGGAGGCCTCCCCGTGACCGTTCGGGACTCGCCTTCGATAGAGGAGGCGCGCCAACGGGCACGACTGGGTTACCCACGCCCGTATTAATGAGAATCCTGGAATAAGGGAACACGATCTCTGCTTTGACAAGACGTGCTAAGGAAACCGCCTCGCTAAACGCGCTGAGGTGGGACAGTAAAAGCGATTCGAATAAAGGCTTGGCCGTGGTGTGATATCACGCTGCGGAATACATTAGCAGATTGACCTTGTGTAAATATTATTCTCTCTACGGTGGTATGTGGAACTTATTTTGCGAGCGGACACTATCCTTGTGTTCAAAATCTTCTATGAAGAATTGGAGGAGGAACCCGCCTTGAAATACCGAAGACAATATGCGCGCCGGACTAAATGCGTCATTGAAGCCTGGTTCAGGGCTCTTGAGGAGTCTGGATTAGGGGTGTCTGGATGGCCGAACTATGACCTTTGGCCGGACTCCTGGACTATGAAGATACAAGATTGAAGACATCGTCCCGTGTCCGGATGGGACTTTCCTTGGCATGGGGGGAAAGCTTGGCGATACAGATATGTAGATCTCCTACCATTGTAACCGACTCTGTGTAACCCTATCCCTTTTTGGTGCCTATATAAACCGGAGGGTTTTAGTCCGTAGGACGAACAACAATCATACCATAGGCTAGCTTCTAGGTTTTAGCCTCTCTGATCTCGTGGTAGATCTACTCTTGTACTAACCATATCATCAATATTAATCAAGCAGGAGTAGGGTTTTACCTCCATCGAGAGGGCCCGAACCTGGGTAAAAACATCGTGTCCCTTGTCTCCTGTTACCATACGCCTAGACGCACAGTTCGGGACCCCCTACCCGAGATCCGCCGGTTTTGACACCGACAGTGGGTACTTGGTACGCTTGATGTAGATCTCCAAGGCAACGGCACCAGAAATTCTTCCTGCTACTTCTTGAGCCTGCATTGGTTTTCCCTTGAAGAGGAAAGGGTGATGCAGCAAAGTAAATAAGTATTTCCCTCAGTTAAGAACCAAGGTATGAAATCCAGTAGGAGATACACGCAAGTCTCCAATCTATGCACCTGCCCAAACAATCAAACACTTGCACCCAACACGATAAAGGGGTTGTCAATCCCTTCACGGTCACTTGCAAATGTTAGATCTGATAGAGATAGATATAAAAGATTACTTAGACGTAAAACAAAGTAAAAGTAAATAAATTGCAGCAAGGTATTTTTTGGTTTTTTGGTTTATAGATCTGAAAATATATGATGGAAAATAGACCCGGAGGCCATAGGTTTCACTAGAGGCTTCTCTCTTGAAGGCATATAATACGGTGGGTGAACAAATTACTATCGAGCAATTGATAGAAAAGCGCAAAGTTATGAAGATATCCAAGGCAATGGTTATGCATATAGGCATCACGTCCGTGTCAAGTAGACCGAAAGAATTCTGCATCTACTACTATTACTCCACACATCGACCGACTCCTCCCTGCATCTAGAGTATTAAGTTCATAAGAACAGAGTAATGCTTTAAGTAAGATGACATGATGTAGCAGGATAAACTCAAGCAATGTGATGAAAACCCCATCTTTTTATCCATGATGGCAACAATACAATACATGCCTCGTTACCCCTACTTTGCCACTAGGTGAGGACACCGCAAGATTGAACCCAAAACTAAGCACCTCTCCCGTTGCAACAAAAACCAATCTAGTTGACCAAACCAAACCAATAATTCGAAGAGAAATACAAAGATATCAAATCATGCACATTAGAATTCAGAGAAGATTCAAATAATATTCATAGATAAACTGATCACAAATCCACAATTAATCAAATCTCGAGAAACACACCGCAAAAGAATATTACTTCCGGGGCATCCCCAAGCTTAGATGCTTGGTTGTCCTTGAATATTACTTTGGGGTGCCTTGGGCATCCCCAAGCTTAGGCTCTTGCCACTCCTTATTCCATTGTCCATCAAATCTGTACCCAAAACTTGGAAACCTCGCAACACAAAACTCAACAGATGTCGCACCCCGGCTCAGAGTAACCGGTTTACCTTGCACTGCCAGCCCAGAGATCTAGTCTTCTGGTAACACACAGCAACTTGGTACAAAAAACAACCACTTTATTGATGCTAGCAGAAAGATAGGTTCGATATTACATCAAGTAGTGAGGCCAAGTAGCACACACGGTGCGGCTAAACAATATGTACATTATTTAATGAACATGAAGGGGGCCTCGATCACGACAACTACGCGACAGCGGAACAACGACGAAGTGGAACTCCATAGCACGGGGACACCGATGAGGACATGATCTAGACACGAGAAGCACTCCGATCTGGTAAGACTTTCCTGAAATCTGGCATGACACGCCAGGTCAGTACATTGAATGTACTTGCAAGCTCACAACAAGCATAAGCATAATGCTAACAATATTATGAAAATTAGTAGGTTAAATGCAATGCTACTAATGCAGTGAATCAAACTGGTGCACCGAGTCCCTCAGACTCTCTTTCCAAACGGGTTACCTTGTAACCAATCACGATGATCATCCTCGGATCACAAATGAAACCAACACTTTGGTTCCCACAACAACAACCATCTCCATGGTCTCAACAACCTCATCACATAACAAGTGCCAAACATTTAACTTTAGTGTGCAAGGTTAACTTAGTCATGTTAATCCATGGTGTGACCTACGTACGAGCTATGTCCATAACTGAGGACGCAACTATCGATAGATTTAAGAAACACTCTGCAAACGTTAGTACATTGTACCCACACTACGGAATCCATGGCCTCACACTCCCATTTGGGTGGACCAACGGCATTTCGACAGAACCCTCCCATTGGCATGACACTCTCTCGGCCACTCCACCAACTCCCCTTTGGGCTAAGTCTTGGGTGGCCCCGATGTCTACCAAAGTCATCCAACGGCCATCGTCGTGGCAAAACAAATCAACGGTCCCAAACTGGGACAAGGTACCATAACAACAATGGGCACACAAGGTTATGTCTGCTTACCGGGCCAGGGTACCGCATGCCCATAACCTTCCCTCATTGGAGGCACTGATAAGAGGCATGACAATGGACCGAATAAAGGCCTTCCCATAAAGGCAAATGTGGTTGCACTGGGAAAGCTCGATTCAGTGGCACTATGAACCGATCAACATTATGTTCAAGTTGAATTAACATTAGGTTTAACTTGATATAAAAATAACTCGAGTCACAATATGCCATGAACATGCAACTATAAGACATGCACTATATCACTTAAAGTAAACGGATCAACATCGTAGAATCATTCTACTTGCACTACTCATCACTTTCCTCACTGGTTTCAACTTTGCTGGTTTTAAATGTCATCATTTTATTATGCCATTAACGTATTAAAATCGGTAACTCGTATATGAAAATAATACTGATCCTAACAATATCATAACCATACTTTGAAAACTAATTCTACTGCCTCATACTAGTCCATGCATTCGAACACTACTGTAAACTAAGCATTTCAAGCATGACAAAGCAAACTAACATAAGCAATATTCACATAATGATTAAATGTATGAAATAAATCATATTTAAGTTGGAAACATCATAAAAATTGAAATGACACCATGCAAATATTTGTGTGGCTTGCCTTAGTTTAGAGGAGGTTCACACTCCTCCTGGTTCTCCTTAAGACAAGCTTCTCCCTCTGAAAATAATTAAAAACAACAAAAGAAAATATGAAGAATCATTCTGAAATTCACCTGAAATTCTAGACAGTAGAGAAAAATCTCAAAATTTGTTTGCTGCTAGAATATTCCAATACAAACACAATGCAGAAAGAAGCAATTCATTTGGACTTATGGTTTAAAAGTTATGGCTGGCCAAAGTTTCTAGTCAAAATTGGGGGGTGACGTCGAAGACGTATTGAATGAATACGCCTCCACTCGTACCGCTTCAGGCGCGAGTGGAGAGGCTGACAGAGGGCCCCGCCTGTTGGGTTTGGAGAGGAGGGGGAGAGAAACAGGGGGTGGAGACGCTTCGCCTGAGCTCTCTCCGGCGAGGAGGGCTCGGCAGCCGATTTGAGAGGGAGGGATGAGTAGAGGAGGTCCTGGCGCACCTGCCTGTACCCGTGGCTTTGCGAGGGATGGCCGGAGCAGCTTAGAAACGTCGTCTCTAGCGGCGGCTACGGACGGATCTCGCCGGAGATGAGGAAGACGACGAGGGAGGGCGGTTCCAGGGGCTCCAACAGGGTCAGCGGGCACCAACGGACCACCAGGTGTCTCCGAAGAAGTCGATGTGGCTTGAGGAGTACTGGAGAGGTGGGGAGAAGCAGAGGGAATCACCGGTGAGCTCCGGCTAAGGACGACAGCCAGAGGCCTGCTCGGCCGGGCTGCGGCTTCTCTACTGCGTTGTGGAGGATGGCGGAGTGGTTTGGGATGCTCGGAGAGGCCGGAGGGGGAGCTATTTATAGGCGGAGGGAATGGGGGTCTCGGCTCCACCGAAGGGCTGGAAGGCGGCACACGGCGGTGAGGAGCGCCAGAGATAGGTGGAGAGGGGTTCAATGATCACGTGGCCACTATGGAAGCTCGAGGACGAGCACAGGGCGCGAGTGTGGACGGGGACAGTGGCACGGGTGCACTGTGCGCTTGTCTGCGCCGTGCCTGTGCTCGCTGCAGCGGCTCCGGCGTCGGCGAGCGGCAGGGAGGGGTCAAGAGTGATGCTACGAAGCTGGTGGCGCGGTGCGTTATTCGGCGGCGAGCGCTGAGATGGGCACACGTTGAACAGGGGCTCGGGCGCAGCGCAGAGCGCGTCGAACACATGTCAGCACCCGTGTCCACACGCGGTCACCACGTATATCATAACCATATCATTTACTGGTTTTAAATGTCATCATTTTAGTTATGCCATTAACATATTAAAATCAATAACTCGTATATGAAAATAATACCGATTCTAACCATATCATAACCATACTTTCAAAACAAACTCTACTGCCTCATACTAGTCCATGCATTCAAACACTACTGTAAACTAAGCATTTCAAGCATAACAATGCAAACTAACATAAGCAATATTCACATAATGATTAAATGTATGAAATAAATCATATTTAAGTTGGAAAAATCATAAATACTGAAATGACACCATGCAAATATTTGTGTCGCTTGCCTTAGTTCAGAGGAGGTTCACACTCCTCCTGGTTCTCCTCAGGACAAGCTTCTTCCTCTAAAAACAGTTAAAAACAGCAAAAGAAAATATCAAGAATCATTCTAAAATTCACCAGAAATTCTAGACAACAGAGAAAAATCTCAAAATTTGTGTGCTGCTAGAATATTCCAATACAAACACAATGCAAAAAAGAATCAATTCATTTGGACGTATGGTTTAAAAGTTATGGCCGCTGGTCAAAATGAATTTAAATTTGAATAATAGACAACCTGGGGGTGACGTCGAAGACGTATTCAGAGAATACGCCTCCACTCGTACCGCTTCGGGAGTGAGTGTAGAGGCTGATAGAGGGCCCCGCCTATCAGGTTTGGATAGGAGGGGGAGAGAAACAGGGGGTAGCAGCGCTTCACCAGAGCTCTCTATGGCGAGGAGGGCTCGGCGGCCGATTTGAGAGGGAGGGATGAGTAGAGGAGGTCCTGGCGCACCTGCCTGTATCCTTGGCTTAGCGAGGGATGGCCGGAGCAGCTCGGAAACATTTTCTCCAGCGGCAGCTACGGACGGATCTCGCCGGAGATGAGGAAGATGACGAGGGAGGGCGGTTCCAGGGGCTCCAACAGGGTCAGCAGGAACCAACAGACCACCAGGGGGTCGCCGGAGAAGTTGATGGGGATCGAGGAGTAATGGACAGGTGGGAAGAAGCATAGGGGATACGGTGAGCTCTGGCTGAGGACAGCGGCCAGAGGCCTGCCCGGCCGGGCTGCGGCTTTTCTACTGCGTTGTGGAGGATGGCGGAGTGGTTTGAGATGCTCGGAGAGGCCAGAGGGGCGCTATTTATAGGCGGAGGGGATGGGGGCCTCGGCTCCGCCGGAGGGCTCTGGAAGGCGGCGCACAGCAGCGAGGAGCGCCAGAGAGAAGTGGAGAGGGGTTTAGCAATCACGCAGCCACTATGGAAGCTCGAGGACGAGCACAGGGCGCGAGTGTGGCCGGGGAGAGTCGCACGAGTGCACTGTGCGCTTGTCTGCGTTGTGCCCGTGCTCGCTGCGGCGGCTCTAGCATTGACGAGCATCAGGGAGGGGTCAAGAGTGATGCTATGAGGCTGGTGGCGCGGTTCGGCAGTCGGCGGCAAGCGCTGAGACAAGCACGCGTTGAACAGGGGCTCGGGCGCAGCGTAGAGTGCGACGAACACATGTCAGTGCCCGTGTCCACATGTGGTCACCACGTGAACTAAATCTAACCAACGCCCAGGCGATGCCAAACCTTGTCCAGCGTGTTGTCCGTGCAGTGTTTGGTCTAGGAGACGAGATGGCACACTGCCACGCCGACCGGATTGAACGAGAGCTCAGCAGCAAGTTTCTGGACATAAACTTGTGCACTGTTTATGGAGGGGTTCTAGAAGGAGTTTAGTGCTAATCTCGTGAGGTTAAGGTTTTCTTAGGAGGGTAATGAAGCTCAAAAATTTTCAGCCCCATTGGGTTAAGGAAAAATGCACTTCCTGCAGAAACTGCATTTTTTGGACTGAACAGAAAAGATTTTCTATAGCAAAAATATTCAAAATAACTATGAAATATTTTTGCACAGGGAGGTGTGCCAAGGTCCAAAGAATATTCAGGAATTATCTCAGATTTTTGTGGGCAAGAAAAATGAGGGTTGCTTTGGAGCATATGTTACTGAAGTAGTTTCCATAGAAGAATATAAATATTTTCCATTTATGAAAAATATTCATATGGCCATATTGGGACATATCAGAGAGGAAATGATGTGTTTGAGAGAGAGGTGAGTCACTTGGGTGAAAGTCAAGGACATGCCCAAGTGATTAAGTCCAAGTGAGTTGATTCAAAACTCCAAATTCAAATCAAATGGCAAGGAAATCCAGAAAAAGAAAGAGGGAAAAACCAAGCTGTCACAAACCTCCCCCACTTAGGATGAATCCCGTCGTCGAGATTCGGTTGCTTGGGAAAACAATTCTGGATAGGCTTCCCTTAAAAAGTCCTCACTTTCCTAGGTTGATTATTCCTCGGTGTGATGCTCCCACCGAACCTTATAATATTTTATCCCTTTACTGCGAGTGACTCATCCGGTCTCATCCAATTCGGAACAGTTTCTCCTCATAGGTTAAATCCTTAGCAAGCTCTATCTCTACCATATCAGTCCTTTTTCCTGTGGCAAGATAAACCTTCTCAACTAAGAGATATGGAACACATTGTGCACCTCTGATAGTTCCGGTGGCAATTCCAACTGATAGGCAACGGTACCAACTCTGGAAATAACTGGGAACGGACCAATATATCTAGGTGCAAGTTTTCCTTGGGTCTGAAATCTCTTGACTCCTTTCATGGGTGTGACTTGGAGGTACACATATTCTCCGGGTTCAAAACTGATCTAGTGGTGCTTTGTGTCATAGTAGCTCTTTTGTCGGGACTTAGCCAATTGTAATCTATCTCGGATCTCCTTGACTTGCTTTTCAGCCTCCATCATTAAGTCAGTTCCAAAAATGCAGCTATCTCCGGTTTGAGATCAGTTTAGCGGAGTGCGGCACTTATGGCCATACAAAGCTTCATATGGTGACATCTTCAGGCTGGTCTAGAAGCTGTTGTTGTAGGAGAACTCAGCATAAGGCAGACAATCTTCCCACTTGGGTCCTGGGGCCAAAGAACATGCTCGGAGCATATCTTCAAGTATTTGATTTACTCGTTTAGTCTGCCCGTCTGTCTGCGGATGATAGGTTGTGTTGTACTTTAGTGCGGTCTCCAAAGCTTGATGGAGACGTGACCAGAATGCGGAGGTAAAGAGTGAACCTCTGTCAGAAGTGATCGTTCTTGGCAGTCCATGCAAACTGACGATTCTGGACACATATAGTTGTGCGAGTTGATCGGCTCGGTAAGTGGTTCAGATGAGAATAAAGTGAGCTACCTTTGTCAGCGTGTCCACCACAACATACTGCATCATTTCCTTGGTGAGTCCTTGGTAGGACTGTGATGAAATCCATGCAGACATCGTCCCACTTCCATTGTGGAACAGGTAGAGGTTGAAGAAGTCAGGCGGGTTTCTGGTGTTCCGCCTTCACTTTGTTGCATATATCTGATGTCTACTACGCAACCTTCTTCTTTTAGACGTTGTTGGGCCTCCAAGCGCAGAGGTTTGTAGGACAGTAGCAAATTTCCTCAAGTGTATTACCTAAGGTTTATCAATCTGTGGGAGGCGTAGGATGAAGATGGTCTCTCTCAAGCAATCATGCATCCAAATAACAAAGAGTCTCTTGTGTCCCCAACACACCCAATAAAATGGTAAATTGTATAGGTGCATTAGTTTTGCGAAGAGATGGTGATACAAGTGCAATATGGATGGTAGATATAGGTTTTTGTAATCTGAAAATATAAAAACAGCAAGGTAACTAATGATAAAAGTGAGCACAAACGGTATTGCAATGCGTTGAAACAAGGCCTAAGGTTCATACTTTCACTAGTTGAAGTTCTCTCGACAATAATAACATTAATTGGATCATATAACTATCCCTCAACATGCAACAAAGAGTCACTCCAAAGTCACTAATAGCGGAGAACAAACAAAGAGATTATGGTAGGGTACGAAACCACCTCAAATTATCCTTTCTGATCGATCTATTCAAGAGTCTGTAGTAAAATAACATAAAGCTATTCTTTCCGTTCGATATATCATAGAGTTCATACTAGAATAACACCTTAAGACACAAATCAACCAAAACCCTAACGTCACCTAGATACTCCAATGTCACCTTGAGTATCCGTAGGTATGATTATACGATATGCATCACACAATCTCATATTCGTCTATTCGAACCAACACAAAGTACTTCAAAGAGTGCCCCAAAGTTTCTACCGGAGAGTCAAGACGAAAACATGTGCCAACCCCTATGCATAAGTTCACGAGGTCACGGAACCCGCAAGTTGATCACCAAAACATACATCAAGCAGATCACGTGATATCCCATTGTCACCACAGATAAGCACATGCAAGACATACATCAACTGTTCTCAAATCCTTAAAGAATCAATCCGATAAGATAACTTCAAAGGGAAAACTCAATCCATTACAAGAGAGTAGAGGGGGAGAAACATCATAATATCTAACTATAATAGCAAAGCTCGCGATACATCAAGATCGTGCCAAATCAAGAACACGAGAGAGAGAGAGAGAGAGAGATCAAACACATAGCTACTGGTACATACCCTCAGCCCCGAGGGTGAACTACTCCTCCTCGTCATGGAGAGCGCGGGATGATGAAGATGGCCACGGTGAGGGATCCCCCCCAGGTGCGAGCAGGTCTAGATTGGTTTTCGGTGGCTTTGGAGGTTTGCGGCAGCGGAACTCCCGATCTATTGTGTTCCTCGATGTTTTTAGGGTATATGGACATATATAGGCAAGAGAAGTCGGTCAGGGGAGCCACGAGGGGCCCACGAGGGTGGGGGCGCCCAGGGGGTAGGGCGTGCCTCCCTGCCTCGTGGCTTCCCCGAAGCTTCCCTGACGTCTACTCCAAGTTTCCTGGATTGCTTCCGTTGCAAAAATAACTCTCCCGAAGGTTTCATTCTGTTTGGACTCCGTTTGATATTCCTTTTCTTTGAAACACTGAAATAGGCCTGAAAACAACAATTTGGGCTGGGCCTCCGGTTAATAGGTTAGTCCCAAAAATAATATAAAAGTGTTGAGTAAAGCCCATAAACATCCAAGACAGATAAAATAATAGCATGAATACTTCATAAATTATAGATACGTCGGAGACGTATCAGCATCCCCAAGCTTAATTCCTGCTCGTCCCCGTGTAGGTAAATGATAAAAGAAATAATTTATGAAGTGTGAATGCTAGCAGGTGCACAAGCTTGATCAGTGATAATTTGAATCACCTTCTCTAGCATAATTATATATCATAACAGTAGCTCAACTCATAGAACTTCTCATGATCAAGTAACAACCTATTCACATGTTAAAGTATAGATCATAAACTTTCTTGAAAACTAACAAACCGTGTTATTAGTCATCAAACAATTACAATTCATCTTATTTTCAGGAAGGGTCTATGTCAGAGCTTTGATTCAGCAAACTTCACATACTCAACTATCATTTAGTCTTTCACAATTGCTAACACTCACGTGATATTTATGGGTTCAAAGTTTTAATCGAGACCGAGAGAAAGATAGGGCTTATAGATTCGCCTCCCAACCTTTTACCTCAAGGTTAATGTCAACAATAATAGTTCATGATGCCTTACATCCAATTGATATATATATATATATATATATATATATATATATATATATATATATATATATATATATATATATATATATATATATATATATATATATATATCAGGATCTTTCCAACACAATGTGCTTGCCAAAGGATAAAATGTAAAAAGGAAAGGTGAAGATCACCATGACTCTTGCAGAAGGTATAAGACAAGAATAAAAGATAGGCCCTTCACAGATGGAAGCAGAGGTTGTCATGCGCTTTTATAGTTGGATGCACAAAATCTTAATGCGAAAGAACGTCACTTTATATTGCCACTTGTGATAGGGACCTTTATTATGCAGTCCGTCGCTTTTATTACTTCCAAATCACAAGATTGTATAAAGCTTATTTTATCCACACTAATAGATCATACATATTTAGAGAGCAATTTTTATTGCATGCACCGATGACAACTTACTTGAAGGATCTTACTCAATCCATAGGTAGGTATGGTGGACTCTCATGGCAATACTGGTTTAAGGGATGTTTGGAAGCACAAGTAGTATCTCTACTTGGTGCAAATAATTTGGCTAGCATGAGGGGGAAAGGCAAGCTCATCATGTTGAATGATCCATGACAATATACTTTATTTCGGATATAAGAAAACATAATCCATTACGTTGTCTTCCTTGCCAAACATCAACCTTTTAGCATGTCATATTTTAATGATTGCTCACAATTACAAAAGATGTCCAAGATAGTATATTTATATGTGAAATCTCTCTTCCCTCAATATTTTTTCATGAATTGTTCAAGTGACTAATACAATGTTTGATAACCTTTAATAAATTTACCATCTCTACTTCTTATATGTGAAGTCATTACTCCCCATAGGATATAAGTGAAGCATACGAGTAAATGACAAACTACTCCAAAAAGATATAAGTGAAGATCAATGAGTAGTTAAATAATTATGTAGCTATGTGAAGACTCTCTCTCATTTAAGAATTTCAGATCTTGGGATATAAATCAAGCAAAAAGCAAAACAAAATAAAACGAAATTTCAAGGATAGCACTCATCATGTGAAGAAGCAAAAACTTAGGCTCAACCGATACTAACCGATAATTGTTGAAGAAGAAAGGTGGGATGCCTACCGGGGCATCCCCAAGCTTAGATGCTTGAGACTTCTTGAAATATTATCTTGGTGTGCCTTGGGCATCCCCAAGCTTGAGCTTTTTTGTCTCCTTAAATCCTCTCATATCACGGTTTCCTAAATCTCAAAAGCTTCATCCACAGTAAACTCAACAAGAACTCGTGAGATAAATTAGTATAAACCAATGCAAAACCTTATCATTCTCTACTGTAGCAAATCACAAAAATTATTATTCAACATTGCATACTAAATTCCTCTGCATATTTAATACTCCTATCCTCAAATAGAATCATTAAACAAGAAAACATATGCAAATAATGCAAACATAACAGCAATCTGCCAAAACAGTACAGTCTGTAATGAATGCACGATTCATCATACTTCCCTAACTCCAAACATTATGAAATTATAACACACTGTAGAAAATTTATCAGATATTATTATGCAAAAAGTTTCAACATTTTATCATATTCTGACTTTTCTAGGGAATTTTTGCAACAGCGGTAAACTTTCTGTTTTGAAACAGCAACATGTATACTTGCAAAATAAGCATAGTAAAAGCTATCCTTGACATTTTTATTGAAACTAGAGATGCGAAACATTATTCTAAACAACAACAAGCAAATACTAACAAAATAAAATGACGCTCCAAGCAAAACACATATCATGTGGTGAATAAAAATATAGCTCCAAGTAAAGTTACCGATGAACAAAGACGAAAGAACGGATGCCATCCGGGGCATCCCCAAGCTTTGGATCTTGGTTTTCCTTTAATATTACCTTGGGGTTTCTTGGGCATCCCCAAGCTTAGGCTCTTGCCACTCCTTATTCCATAGTCCATCGAATCTTTACCCAAAACTTGAAAACTTCACAACACAAAACTAAACAAAAAATCTTATGAGCTCCGTTAGTATAAGAAAATAAAACCACCACTTAGGTACTGTTGTTAACTCATTCTAAATTCATATTGGTGTAATATCTACTGCATTCCAAATTATCTATCGTTCATACCCTCCGATACTACTCATAGATTCATCAAAATAAGCAAACAACACAATGCAAACAGAATCTGTCAAAAACTGAACAGTCTGTAGTAATCTGTATCAAACGTATACTTCTGGAACTCAAAAAATTCTGAAATAAATTGGTGGACCTGGGGAATTTGTCTATTAATAAAAAGAATAAACCTAAAATCACTCTCTAGTAAAAAATGGCAGCACATCTCGTGAGCACTAAAGTTTCTGTTTTTTACAGGATGATCATGAAGACTTCACCCAAGTCTTCCTATAGGTTCTACTTTGCACAAACTCTAATTAAAACATAAAACCACATCTAACCAGAGGCTAGATTTATTATTTATTGCTAAGCAGAACCAAAAAGCAAGAAACAAAAATAAAATTGGGTTGCCTCCCAACAAGCGCTGTCGTTTAACGCCCCTAGCTAGGCATGATCGTTTCAATGATGCTCAGATAAAAGATAAGAATTGAAACATAAAGAGAGCATCATGAAGAATATGACTAGCACATTTAAGTCTAACCCAATTACTATGCATAGTGATTTTGTGAGCAAACAACTTATGGGAACAATAATCAACTAGCATAGGAAGGCAAAACAAGCATAACTTTAAAACTTTAAGCACATAGAGAGGAAACTTGATATTATTGCAATTCCTACAAGCATATGTTCCTCCCTCATAATAATTTTCAGTAGCAACATGAATGAATTCAACCATATAACCATCACATAAAGCATTCTTTTCATGATCCACAAGCATAGAAATTTTATTACTCTCCACATAAGCAAATTTCTTCTCATGAATAGTGGTGGGAGCAAACTCAACAAAATAACTATCATGTGAAGCATAATCCAATTGAAAATTAAAATCATGATGACAATTTTCATGGTTATTTGTATTCTTTATAGCATAAGTGTTATCACAATAATCATCATAAATAGGAGGTGTTGGAGATATTACTACTGGGCGTAAACCGGCCAGGACAGGCCGGGTTAACTTCATCAGTAGTCAAGTATGCTTGAAGCCCGTGAGGATATTCTATAAGGGCCCAAGGCCCAGAACCGGTTATGGGTTGTAGCCGTGAACCGGCATTAGTATGTAACTTGTGTTGTAAGTTAGAAATACTAGAGACCAAATCGGACACGTCGATGAGCCGGTCTCGGGACTCTGCATACCGACGGGCGTCACCCGAGTATATAAGGGGACGACCCGGCGGCGGTTCAGGACAACAGACAACAACTCGACACTTAGGCGAAGCTTGTTTTCTCCCTAGTCATCGAAACTCCCATCAATTCCATCAAAACTAGACGTAGGCTTTTACCTTCATCGAAGGGGCCGAACTAGTATAAACTCACTTGCGTCCTTGTGTCCGCTTTAACCCCTTCAAGCTAACCCGTAGTGATGGCTCCACGACTAAGTCCTTTCATGAGGACATCTGCCGTGACAAAACCACGACAGTTGGCGCCCACCGTGGGTCTATCGCACGACGGTTTCGAGTTCTTGGAGGGCAACTTCGAAGGACTCAAGGGTTACGCTGTGGGTCGGATGACCAAGAGTCGTCGCGGCGAGCTCTACATCGACGATTCAGGCTGGGGCCCCGAGGCCAGCTCGATTGAGTACGGGTACCAGGTCCCCTTTGGTGGCATACACGTCTTCATTGGCAAGATCGGTGAACCGGGCCCTGAGCCGGACATCTGCACCGACCTCGTCGAAACGGCTCAGCGTGCGAAATCTGCCCAGGTTAAACTGGCCGTGAAGCGTGCCTTCGTGGGAGTCATCCACGGAGGAGAATATGAAGATGGATCGGCATCTGGTAGTGAGACCGTCGTTTATTCCGGCGACGAGTCCTCGACCGGAGAAACCGAATCATTGTATCAGCTACAGGACGGCCGGATTGGGGGTTGTTCTGATGGTGACAGTATTCCGGACCCCTCTGATCCGCCCAACCGGGTTGGAATATTAATGGCCGTTACGCAGGCGGCGATCCACTCTTCGACTGCAGCAGCAATGTTCTTCGGATCAGCAGCGGCGGCGGCGGCCGGGGCTGGAGGCTCTGTGCGCCCGCCGGCTCAAGTTTTATCTGATCTGTTTGATACGTTGGCTGTGCTTATGGCAGAGGCTAACCCGGCGGATCAGGACGCCCACAGCGCGGAAATTTGCAAAAGTGATGGAACAGATCACTCAGGCCAAGGCCGGCCTCGCGGCTGAGAACAACAGGATGGCCGTAGAGCGGGCCGCTTTGGATGCGCAGGCCTATAGGCTTATGCTGGACTAGAACGCGTCGCATGAAGTCTTGAAAAGGAAGCATCAGTCTCGCCTGCCGACGTTTTTCGATGCCAGAAACCTCTTTAATACCCCAGGAGCAGGGACTAGTAACCTGCCGTGGCTAAATCGGGCGGAGGCACCTGGGCCAGGTGCGCCGGTTCAGCCTCGCCTGATGGAGCCGCCTCGACAGAATAATATCGTACCTCAGCCAGTCCAGACACCTCCAGGTCATTATTCCAATCCAATGGACAATCTTATCGCCGCCGCTTCATGGCTGGAGGCCATCCCAATTGAAGGTGATTCTTCGCTAGCGGTGGAGACGCGCCGGGTTAAGGAACTTCTTCGAACAACCTTGGTTCAGCAGGAAGCATATTCATATAGCCGTGACTGAATTCATTCCACCCCCCGTCCAAGCCGTAGTTACAGTAGGCGGATGGATGAATCGTCCGTATCGAGTAATGCACGGAACCGTGAAGCGCCCCGGGGCCATAACCCGGCGGGTGATGCTCAGGAAGTGGTGGACCGGGCCCGAGCGCGCAGGGACGCCGAGTTAGCAGCGCATCATGAGGCTCATCAGCTTACGCCGGTTCGTCCAACCACCTCGATCGAGCCAGGAGTCACTTCTAGTTCTTTGGGAGTGCCTTGTCTTGTCCCCGCTTTACGCAATGTGCGCTTGCCCAACGATTTCAAGGGCCCGCGCAAGGTGCCAAATTACACAGCCGATTTGTCTCCGGAAACATGGATAGAGAGCTATGAGATGGCCATGGAGATGCTTGGCGTAGATGAAGCGGCATGTGCAAAATATTTCACCATGATGCTTGAAGGACAGCTCAGATTTGGCTAAAGAGCTTACCAGCCAATTCTATCAGTTCATGGGCCCGAGCCATGAGCCGGTTTATCCAGAATTTCAAGGATACATGTAAGCAGCCCATGTCGATAGTGGACTTAGCGGCCTGTGTCCAGGAGGAAGGAGAGTCAACAACACGCTGGGTACGCCGAGTTTCGGAAATTTTGCACTCATCAGACCGTATCAACACCGACTCCGCGGTTATAACTTTGGAAAGCAACTGCCGGTTTAAACCTCTGAAGTTGAAATTAGGACGGATGAAGCGCCATTGTAACGATATGGGGACCCTCATTACTGCGTTAGTGAAGTATGCTAATTCTGATAGTACCAAGGATCCCGAGTCTGATGATGACAAGACAGGGAAGGGAAAGAAGAACAGCAACTCCGAGGGGCAGCAACACAACACAGCAGGTCATGGTAACGGAGGCAAGCGTAAGGCGGATGGCAGCATGAATTTTTTTGCTAATACTAGTGCGCAGGACAGGGGCCAGCGGCGGAAGGGTAAACCGCCGAATCGCGGTGGAGCTCCAAACCCCAACCGGACCGCCTGACCTATCTATTAAGCCAGCCCTGTCCAAAGCACGGGAAGAAGGAGGCGCCAACCACCCACCTTTGGAAGGACTGCTATATTATGCAGGAGTTCAAAAATTCTAATGCTTTGCGGTATGATCATGGATCAGGTGGTGGTTCAGGATCCGGATTCCATGGTCCGGGTCACGGTGGAGGAAATGTTGGTTCAGGCTTCAATGGAGATCAGGGGGGACATAACAATCAAAACAGTCAGAATGGCTAGGGTGGTTACAACCAGCAGCAGCAGTCAGGTTATCAGAGCAATCCAAAGCAGTTGAATAGTCGGCAATATCATGTATTCACCACTAGCTTTGATAAACGAGACAAGAAGCTTCACAAGCGAGCAGTGAATTCCGTTGAACCGGCCGTGCCCCGTTATTTGCCCTGGTCCGAACAACCAATCATATGGAGCAGAGAGGATCACCCTCCCAGGGTTGGCCATCTGGGTCAGCTGGCATTCGTGGTGGCACCTCAGGTGGGAGGTTATAAGTTCACCAAGGTGCTCATGGATGGAGGAAGCAACATCAATATCTTGTACTATGAGACCTTCCGTCCTATGGGGCTAACAGACAAGAATCTTAAACCGTCCAATACGGTATTCCATGGTGTGGTACCTGGTAAGTCAGCGTATCCCGTTGGCAAGATAGCTCTGGAGGTGGCCTTTGGAGATGATCATGATTCCAGGTCAGAAACATTAGTTTTTGACGTGGTTAACATCTGTAGCCCGTACCACGCTTTATTTGGGCGGACGGCTTATGCCAAGTTTATGGCACTGCCCTATTATATTTATCTGCAGCTCAAGATGCCGGGTCACAAGGGGACCATAACCATTCATGGAAGTCGCAAGATTGCCTTGGAGTGTGAAGAAGGTGATGCGGCCAATGTAGAGTCAGTTTGTGCCACGGAAGAGTTGAAGTACTATAAGGATAATGTTGATCCGGCGGACATGACTCCGTTGAAGAAGCCAACCACAGAGCATGATCCGGCTTTAAAGTTCAAATCGGCAGCTGAGACTAAGCTTGTTGACTTTGTACCTGGTGATTCGTCCAAGCAGTTTAGTATCAGCACCAACTTGGATCCAAAATAGGAAAGCGCACTCATAGAGTTCATCCGTGAGAACCGGGACATTTTTGCATGGAAGCCTTCTGACATGCCAGGTGTACCGAGGGAACTCGCTGAGCACACTCTTAATGTTAATCCTAAGTACAAACCGGTGAAGCAGTTTCTCCGCCGGTTCAACGAAGAAAGGCGCAAAGCTATTGGAGAGGAGGTGCCCAGGCTCTTAGCGGTTGGCTTTGTTGTTGAAGTGTTCCATCCTGAATGGCTGGCTAATCCGGTGTTGGTCCTTAAGAAAAACAGCACCTGGCGCATGTGTGTGGATTACACAGATCTTAACAAGGCTTGTCCAGCAGATCCTTTTGCCCTCCCCCGCATCGATCAGATTATTGATGCTATGGCGGGTTGTGAGCGTTTGAGTTTTCTGGATGCATATTCTGGTTATCATCAGATCAAGATGGCAGTTAAGGACCAGGAGAAGATGGCGTTCATAACTCCCTTTGGAGCCTTCTGCTATGTATCTATGCTCTTTGGGCTCAAGAGTGCTCAGGCAACTTATCAACGGTGTGTACAGAATTGCCTTCGTAAGCAGATCGGCCGTAATAATCATGCCTATGTGGATGATATTGTGGTTAAGTCAAGGGAGAAGGAGACTCTGGTTGATGATCTGAAGGAAACCTTTGATAACCTACGGACATACAAGATGATGCTCAACCCGGCCAAGTGTGTTTCTGGTGTACCGGCAGGCAAGTTATTGGGTTTTCTGGTGTCCAACAGGGGAATTGAGGCTAATCCGGAGAAGATTACAGCTATCACCTCCCTGGCTAAACCGAAATGTATCAATGATGTCCAGCGCTTGGCAGGCCGGATTGCCGCGTTTTGCCGGTTTATCAGCTGCCTCGGTGAGAAGGCGATCCCTTTGTATCAGATGCTGAAGAAAGCAAATCCCTTTGTCTGGAGTCCGGCTGCTGATAAAGCATTGGAGGATTTAAAGCGGCAGCTAGCCAATCCGCCTGTTCTTGCTGCTCCGATTGACAAGGAATCATTGCTACTATATGTGGCAGCTAATGCTCGTGCGGTCAGCGTAGCTATTGTGGTGGAGCGCAAGGAGGCGGGCAAGGAATATCCGATTCAGCGTCCGGTTTACTATATTAGCGAGGTGCTTATTGAGTTCAAGCAAAGATACCCGCATTGGGCAGAAGCTGGTGTATGGAGTTTTCATGGCAAGCCGGAAGCTTAAGCAATACTTCCAGGGGCATCCCATCACAGTGGTCAGCTCTGCTCCTTTGGGAGACATAATTGAACAGGAGGCAAGCGGCGGATTGCCAAGTGGGCTATAGAGCTTGGGCAGACGGTTTGAAATCGTGCCTCGGACGACGATCAAATCTCAAGCACTTGTGGATTTCATCAATGATTGGACGGAGTTACAAGCGCCTGAAGAAAAGCCGGATCACACCTATTGGACTATTCATTTTTACGGGTCCAGTCAATTGGAGGGCTCGGGGAAATTTGAGTCGATTAATCGCCCCACGAGGTGATAAGTTCATTACGTTCTCCGCTTAATGTTCCCTTGTACTAACAATGCAGCTGAGTACGAAGCTTTACTCCATGGTCTCCGGATGGCTAAGGAGATGAATCTCAGCCGCGTTAAGTGCTTCGGTGACTCGGACCTGGTGGCCCAACAAGTGTCTGGTACTTGGGATTCTAAGGACCCGCTCATGGCAGCCTACCGTCGTGAGGTGGATATTATTGTAGGCCACTTCAAGGGATATCAGGTGGATCACGTGGACAGACGGAAGAACGAAGCGGCGGACACTTTAAGCCGGCCGGGCTCTCAGTGTAAACCGGTCCCGCCTAATCTTTTCTTGGATGTCCTGCATAACCCGTCGATCAAGCTCCCTGGCGAAGAGGATTTGGCTATTCCTGATCCGGAGGCTCAGTTGGTAGCGGCTCTACATGTCATTCCGGATTGGACGGTTCCTTATCTTGCGTACATGAACCGGGGCGAGTTACACAAGGATGAGACGCTGGCCAGGCAGATAATCCGGCGATCCAAGTCCATGACTATTGTCAATGGCGAGTTTCATCATTGCAGTGTGTCAGGAGCGTTTCAACATTGTGTGTAGCCAGAGGAAGGTTGTGAGATCTTGCGCGAAATCCACGAAGGAGATTGTGGTCACCACGCAGGTTCAAAATCTCTGGTGGCTAAGGCGTTTCGTCACGGTTTCTATTGGTTGACTGCTCATGCTGATGCGGAGGACCTGGTTAGGCAATGTGACGGCTGTCAGAAGTTCTAAAGATGCGCTCATGTGCCGGCTCAAGAATTGAGGATGATTCCAATTACTTGGTCGTTTGCGACTTGGGGGCTGGATATGGTTGGGCCTTTCAAACGGTCCAAGGACAAGAAGACCCACCTCTTGGTGGCGGTTGACAAGTTTACAAAGTGGGTGGAAGAGGAGCCCGTCAGCAAGTGTGATGCAGCCACGGCGGTTCAATTCATTAAAAGGTGATTTTCGGTTTGGCTTTCCGCAAGATCATTCATCGATAATGGTACCAATCTGTCTAAGGGTGTTATGAAGGAGTTACGTGAGCGTGAGCACATCCGCAGCGTTTCATCGATGGCTCACCCACAGTCCAATGGCCAAGCGAGAGAGCTAACGGGAGATCTTACGAGGCATCAAACCCCGGCTTATGGTCCCTTTGCAGCGGGCGCCGGGTTGTTGGGTTGAGGAGTTACCATCTGTGTTATGGAGCATCAACACTACACCCAACAGATCGACATGATACACACCGTTCTTCATGGTCTACGGAGCGGAAGCGGTTCTCCCCAGTGATATCCGTCATGATTCACCTCGAGTAGCAGCTTATGTTGAAGCGGACAACGAGGTAGCTCGGCAAGACGCTTTGGACCTGTTGGATGAGGAGCGTGACATTGTAGCTGCCCGTTCGGTGATTTACCAGCAGGATCTTCATCGCTATCACAGTCGCCGAGTTAGAACCAGAACCTTTCAAGAAGGAGATTTGGTGATCCGGCTCATCCAAGACCAGACTGATATGCACAAGCTATCCCCACGTTGGGAGGGACCTTTCGTGGTCAGCAAGAATCTGCACAACGGGTCGTACTATCTGATTGATATTCGAGAGCATAAAGACTCACGTACATCAGAGGAGGAGACCAACAAGCCGTGGAACATAGCTCATCTTCGGCGCTACTATACTTGAGCCATAGGCTCTTCTTATGTACATATTATGACAATGTATATATTATGATCAATACAATAAACCGGAGCCTTAGCTAAAGCGGGGTCTCTGTTATTTTTACATCATGAGTGGTTACATGGAGTTTTTATCTTAAAGCGGTCTCCGGTTTACCCCTTGAGTTAGCTTTTTAACAAAGCTTTATATCATGTCACTTGGGGGCTTGGTCGTGTCCGACCCATGCAACACCTTTTGATAGGCGAAAGCCACGAGATCACTTGGGGACTTGGTCACGTCTGAACCAGTCACGCCTCTTGATCGTCCTAAGGCCACAGAATCACTTGGGGGCTTTGGTCGAACCCGAACCATCGCTACACCTCTTGATTGGTGTAATGCCACTGCATCATTTGGGGACCTGGCTGACATGAAACATAGCTACGCCTATTGGGGGCTTGGTCGTGTCCGACCATGGTAATGCCACTTGATCGGCTCAAACAGCCTCTTTTCGCAAAAGATTTCGTCTTAGCCTTTGCTTGGAATTTGTTTGTCTTTTTGCATATTTCTCTTGTTGTGTTCTTAAACCGACAATTATTAAACCGATTCGACTGTCAGTTGACAGGACACGGTTTGTTTTTCATCCGGAGACACTTTTGCCCGATTTGATTTTTGATAAACATCCTATTATGGAGTAACACCGGTGTTCATCATAACCCGGAACGGTTTACCTGATAAACCGACCTTATATGCACTGGAGCTGTTCTCTCCTCCAGCAGAGCGGGTTTTTACAATTCCGCTTCAAGATTGGCACAACCAACTTCATGCCCAACGATGGCAGGTATCATACATTCCCATATTTTATCATGTGTTTAATCTAAGGTATTATCTCTGATTTCACATACATAGATATGATGACCCGCCTGGTTATACAACCACAATGGCGTTTTAAGATTTTTTGCTACAGACAATAATTTAGCATTGGCGATTCAACGGAAGCATAAGTTGCAATAAATATGCACGAAGGCATATCAACAAAAAGTGTGGCAGCTAGTCTATTACAAGGCAACACGGTGCCCAGATAAGATAATTGTTTTTCTGCATAACATAAGGAAGCAGTAATGTAAACCGGCCTCTGGTTCATGCTTGGTCGCCAGCTTGGCCTGATGGTTGCGGGTCATCCTGCGCCGCTTCAGCTTCTGATTCCCTACCCAGCGGCTGGAAATCAAAAATTGTCCAGTCGATTCCCATTAATGCTTGGAATACAGCTTCATCATTGATCAGCAACGACGGTTCAATATCAGGAGCATAAGTATGCTTACGAATTGGAGGTATAAGGTTTTCCGCTTCAGGAATCGGTGCAGACACTCGTTTGTTTTCTCCATCATACTGGGCTTGATAGTGAGACAGATTTGCCTCTTCAACCAGCTGACAAGCCAAAGGGCGCACTTCCCGGTTTATAGCTCGAAGATCCTCTTCACTGAATTCTGTCCCGTCTTCCTTCAAGCTCTGGAAGCCTTGGGCCGCTTCAAAAGGATCAAAATCTGGCACCCATGCTTTGGCCCGGATTAAGGCATTTATGGCACCGGTTCTAGCAGCAGATTTCTTTAATTATTCAAACCGGGCAGGAAGCATTGACAATCTTTTAAGGGTGTCCTCGATCAAGGTCGGTGCCGTGTTGTTATGAGAAGCGGTGCTGATGATCCGCTGCGCACCAGTATAGAGTTGCTCTATCAATGTATAAGAGGCTTTTAGTTTCTTCCTCACATATGATCCCAAGTGACCAATACGTGTCCCTATATCATTAAAAGGGTTAATAAACCGGAAATTACATGAGAAAGCTTCATTATGTCAGAAATCAAAAAAGGCTTACCAAAGACAGCGGCGGTCATGGCATGCACTTGCCGCTTTACACTGGTCAGTTCATCCACCACCCGTTTGAGGGCAGCTTCAGCATTTTCTGCCCGTTGAGTTAAAGCGGCCTTTTCAGTGGCCAATCCGCACGCTCCTTATTGAAACCCTCTTTAAGCTTTTCCATGACGCTTAAAGCGCTGGTTAATTCATCCTTTGCTTTGGAGGTTTCAGCTTGCTGGGATTTCAGGTTTTCTTGAAGATCGCTGATTTGGTTTCTTTTTGCTCGAGATCAGCCTACATACAGATAAGCATTTGATAAAGATTAAGGAGCAGAGTTGAAGTACCAACCCCATAACAAGTTATGCCCTTTGTACTTGGGGGCTAATGCGTATTTTCTTTTCATCCTACAAGTTCAATATAAAGTCCCAAGCTCAATACAAGTATTTAGTTTGGCACTTGGGGGCTAATGCCTATTTGCTTTGTCCTTGAGGGATACTGGATTTCTTATGGTATAAAAGTACCGGTTTAACTACATTAAGTTGAACTGGCCCTTGGGGGCTACTTTCCCAAAAGTACAGCTTAGGATTATATTGGGAAGTCCCGGTTTAAGTTCACATCTTAAAACCGTCACTTGGGGGCTATTAGAGTTGACAGATTGAAGTATACAAGCAGAGAATCATATGGAATTTACCTCATATTTTTCTTTCATCATATTTACCAGACCGGCTTCATAATCACGGCTGGTATATAACCGGTTCAGATAACCGGAATGAAGATCTTGGGGATCCAAAGCGGCATAAGTTGCCAAATCGACATTCCACTTGACTTTACCAAACACAGTAAATTCATCCTTTACAGTATGCTTGGACAAGGCAACAGGATTGCCTGGCTCAGAATGGCCAAAGCCAGTAATAACGACATTGTCATCCTTGGCTTCGCCGGTTTGCACTGGGGTCACCGGTTTATCCGTATGCTTTGGTGGACTCGCTGTCTTGTCAGTTTGAGCAGGACTCGTGGGTTGATTTGAAGGGTCGATGGTATCAACATGTGCCTCTTCAACAGTGACATCATGATCTTGCAGTGGTGGGTCGTTCAGCATATCATCCTGGATGTGTTCTTCAGGATTGGGTATATTGGTCGGTTCAGGAGCTTCGTCTTATGCCGCTTTGTCCAGGCGAGCTTTCTTGCTTGGCCTAGGCTTGGCCCTGAAAGGAAAAAGATGGATCAATCCAATGAACATTAAAAGTGGTATATCAAACAGCATTATCAGAAATATGTCTCACCCAAGCACTGCCTTGAGTGGTGGGAGTTGGGTGCCTGTCGACTCGCCAGAGGAAGAATGAGAAGTCACCTGATAATCAGAGTCGGATGGATTAAGAGGTTGACGAACGCAACCTGCTTTAGGATAATCATTGACGAATAGTTAGAGACCTCTGAACGGCGTTTCTGAACCGGACTGTTCGGTAAACCGGTGGAGGTGACTACCTGGCCGTTGTGCCGGGTTGCGCGACGAGCTTCATGCTGTTGTGTCTTCATAAGAAAGTTTCAATCCAAGTAAGCAAGAGGATGAGAAAATTTAACTTTCGGTTTGCCGACGGATTTTCTTGAAGGTAAAGGGTTTGAATCGGAAGAAAGAGCGATTACCTCTACAACATCAACATGGTGACTTGACATCATCACGGAAATAATCATTATCAATAAGGCGTGTGAAAAATAAACCAAGTGAGTCAAGTTTTACCACAAGATCCGGATTACCCACATCATCGTCAGTTGGTGGATCGGAGGAGGCAGTGGTTTTCTTTCTATATGCTGGTTTCTTCACAACTTTGGTCTTGCGCCGGGTTATTGCCATCGGTTTCTCTAGTGGAGTCTTCTTGCTCCAAAATGGATCATCACCCTGTTTGAAAGATGTTAATATCAAAAAAGGGTACTTAAACATAGTCAGATTTCATAAACGCATAAGGTATGAGACTTACGGCTGGCGGTTTGTTAATGGCAGAAAAGGGAGCCAGGCCGGTTTGGGCGCAAACAGCTTCCGGTTCGTTTAACATCCTCTTAACAGCCTCAGTAACTTCATCGTCTGTCAGCTGGATATCAATATGCCGTAGAGGGTCTTTCACATCTTCTGTGTATTTGCACATCAAACCGGAGCGAGCTTAAGGGCAGTATACTCCAAGATATCCAAAGCAGCGAGCAAGATCAACTCACATCAACCAGTTGGCCATGAAGGCCCGGAGCTTGGATAGTTGAGGGCATATTTGCTTCTTTCCTTAGCAGTCAATCTGTGAGGAGGGATGTTGTGTTGCTTAGCCAAGACCTTGGATGGTAGCCCAAGTAAGGATTTTCTCCATCGGGAGAGGTATCTTTCTTGATAAAACCATGTTGAATTCCATTCTTTGGGATGGCTGTGCAATTTGGCGTGAGGGTAAGTGACCTCTTTCCGCTTTTGAATCGCCACACCACCCAACTCGGTGTTGGGACCGTCGGAAAATTCAGTGCAGCGGTTTACATGGAAGCAATCTCTAAACAATTCAACCGTGGGCTCCTCTTGAAAGAACACCTCACAGAGCACTTGAAAGTGACAGATATTGGTTATGGAGTTGGGGCCAATATCTTGTGGGCCTTGATTGGAAGTTGGCCAAGACATCACGATAAAACTTTGAACCGGGCGGACTGAAGCCCCGGGCTAAATGGTCAGCAAAAACAACAACCTCTCCATCCTTAGGTTCTGGAGGACTCTCGGGCGAGGACCCTCCGATGAATAGCGTCTTTTTGCCTAAAGCGCCGGTGCGGACTAAGTTATCCAGTTGAGTTTCAGTCACTCGAGAAGGGGCCCAATTACACTCGTACACTTGCTTGGCCATGATGCAGTCTGCAAAGCAATAATAATGGTTCAAGAATATGTTGGAAGGCTATATATTGATACATTCATTGTTAAACTGGAAGAAGTTGCTTATAAACCCGAGTTCCGCAAGGTGGCAATACATAACTGGGAAACTGTCGTGGGTTTGTCACGGCAGATGTCCTCATGAAAGGACTTAGTCGTGGAGCCATCGCTACGGGTTAACTTGAAGGGGTTAAAGCGGACGCAAAGACACAAGAGTTATACTAGTTCGGCCCCTTCGATGAAGGTAAAAGCCTACGTCTAGTTGTGATGGGATTGATGTGGTCGCGATGACTAGGGAGCAAATAAGCTTCGCCTAGGCCTCGAGTTGTTGTTCTCTCTCCTTGAACCGTCCCGGATCGTCCCCTTATATACACGGGTGATGCCCGTCGGTTCAGAGAGTCCCAATCCCCGGTTCATATTCGTATCCGGGTTGGTCTCTCTCTATTCCTAACTTACAATACAAGTTTACATATCAGGCCGTTTTACGGCTACAGGTTCTAAACCGACTACAGGCCTTGGGCCCTTACTTTCATGCCTCTTGGGCTTTTACACCGTTGAACTACTGATGAAGTTAACCCGGCCCAGATAGGCCGGTTTACGCCCAGTAGTAATATCCCCAACGTTAGGCCCCAGATTGATTTGAACAGGTTCATGTCAATCCTTGATAAAAACCTTCATCTTCAATACCTTCTTGAAATCGTTGAACCGCCGTGATGTCACCTTCTCCGGTTGCTGTAAACCGACATGACGTCCCCATAAAGATAGAATTCATGACATCTTCTTTGTTTAACAGATCCGCAATAATCGAGGCGACCGCTCTGCTTCCTAGATCTGTGGCTCCTTGATTCACGCTTTGACAGGTATCTTGCCTTATAAATAGGACCGAAGGGTCATTCCTTTTCTCCCCTCCGTCCCCTTTCTCTTCGTCTTCCTCGCGTCGCTAGCCTTGGAGCTCCGCCGCCGCCATCGACCTCTGCACTGTCTTGAGCCGCTGCATCAACCTGAATGCACCAGAGAAACACAGCACTCTTCCGCATCTTCTCAACTCAGGTAGGTCCTCGGTTCCCCTCGACCTAGATCCTTCTAGGGTTTCTTGTTCTTGCAGTGCTCCATTAACTATTCATGCCCATACCAGACTCCTGGATAGATCTGTGACACCTTGCTCTGATTAGCAGTAGCTTTTTAGCATCCGCCTGTAGTCTCGTGCTCACGTTCATAAATCTCGCGCATTATCTCCTGCTCATTGCATCAATACTGCTCTGCTCTATTCTTTTTTGGATATTTTTCTTCTTTTCTGATCTGGCTTCAGATCTTTCGTTGTAGAGAAATCTTGCGAAACCGGTTTCATTAGTCCCCTTGTTGAACCGCCAGAACTCCTTAACCAGACACTGTCGCTCCATAGAACTCCGGTTTAGATATATTTGTCTCCGATTTAGCATTGTACACCGGTTCTCTCTTTATCCCAACATATTTCTTGAACCGGATTTAGATTTTTTGTAGATGGCCAAACAAGTATATGAGTGCAACTGGGATCCTTCCTGTGTCACCGAAACTCAACTAAACAATCTGGTCCTAACTGGCGCTTTAAGCAGTAAAAATACTATCCATTGGAGGGTTCCTGGCAAAGAATGTCCACCCACACCTCAAGAAGGAGAAATTGTAGTTTTCTCAGATCACTTAGCCCAGGGTTTTAACCCGCCCGGTTCAAAATTTTACCGGGATGTGTTAGCCAATTTTCAACTCCGTCCGCAAGATACGGGCCCCAATTCTGTTACCAACATTTGTCACTTCCAAGTGCTCTGTGAGGCATACTTTCAAGAAGAACCCACAGTTGAACTGTTTAGAGACTGCTTCCATCTAAACCGCCGCACAGAATTCACCGACGGGCCCAACACAGAATTGGGTGGTGTGGCGATTCAAAAAAGAAAGGAGGTCACTTATCCTCATGTCAAACTGCACAGCCACCCCAAGGAATGGAATCAAACATGGTTTTATTGCAGAGACACTTCACCTGCCAATGAGAATCCTTTGCCCGGTTTTCGTCCGGAGCGACTCAGTAACACACATCCCTTTCCGCAAAGATTGACTGCCAATGAGAGAAGTAAATACGCTCCTCAACTCTCCAAGCTCAGAGCCTTCATGGCCAATGGTTTAACCGGAATTGATCTCGCACATTGTTGGATATCATGGAGCATACTGCCCCTCTCCCAGCGCTCCGGTTTAATGTGTGAGTACATTGGTAGTGTCGACGACCCCCTCCGACACGTTAATATCCAGCTCACCGATGATGAGGTCACCGAGGCTGTGAAGAAAATGTTGAATGAACCGGAACACCTATGTGCCCGAACCGGTCTGCTCCCCTTCTGTGCTACCAACAAACCACCATCTGTAAGACTTCTGACTATTTTTTACTGAATATATTACTGCCATCTCCAGTATCACTTTCAACATCAACTGTTGCTTAATCAGGGTGATGATCCATTCTGGAGCAAGAAACACCCACAAGAGAAACCAGAGAAGCCAGACAAACCGGAAAAACCAATCCGGCAAAAGACCAAAGCTGTCAAGAAGACTGCTCATAGGTGGAAAACCACTGCATCTTCTGATCCGGCTGTGGATGATGATGTGGGTAATCCGGACCTTGAGGTAGAACTTGATTCGCTTGGCTTACTTTTCACACGCCTAATTAATGATGATATTTGTCAGGATGATGCTGAAACCAGTAATGCTGATGTTGTAGAGGTAACTATTCTCTCCTCTGACTCAAATCCTTTGCCTTCACTAAAAATCCGTCGGGCAAACCGGAAAATTAAATTTTCTCATCCCCTTGCTTACTTGGATCCCAAATTTCTTATGAAGACTCAACAACATGAAGTTCGCCGCACAACTCGGCACAGCGGCCAGGTAGTTACCTCCACCGGTTTACCGAACAGTCCGGTTTGGAAACGTCGTTCAGAGGTCTCTAATTTGCTTGTCAGTGCTTATCCTAAAGCAGGCTGTTTTTGTCAACCCCTTAATCCGTCTGACTCCGATTATCAGGTCACTTCCCATTCCTCATCTGGCGAGTCATCAGCCACTCAGCTGCCACCACTTAAAATGGTGTTTGGGTAAGTTATACCTTTCATATTGTTTCTACTGCATCATTGTGTAGCATATGCCGTATTTGACTGTTATTGTGCCTTTTCAGGGCCAAGCCTAGGCCGAAAAAAGGCAAATGCGATAAAGCGGCCGATGAAGAGATCGCCTGAACAGGACAGCGCCCCAAGTCTTGAAGCGGCTATCTGTGAAGATACGCCAAATGATCCGCCACTGCAAGATGACGATTTTGTTGCTGAAGAAAGGCCTGTTGACACCTCCCTTTCTGCTAACCAGCCCAGAAGCCCAACACAGATTGAAAAATCCACCAGTCCAATCCGGCCTGCTGACAAACCGTCTGTCCCTGGTCAAACTGATGATACCAAGGACGATGACGTTGTGATTACTGGCTTTGGCCACAGCGAACCGGGTAATCCGGTCGCTTTATCCAAACATTCTGCCAAAGAGGAATTTGCCACTATGAGCAAGGGCAAGTGGGATGTTCATCTAGCAACTTACGCCGCTCTGAACCCCCAAGACCTTCATTCTGGCTACTTGAACCGGTTGTATACCAGCCGTGATTATGAAGCTGGCCTGGTGAAGATGATGAAAGAAAAATTCGAGGTAACCTCCATGTTCTTTTCCCGCTTGGATATTTCAATTCTTGTTAACTCTCCTAGCCCCCAAGGGCCGGTTCAACTTAATATAGTTAAATCGGGACTTACATAAACTTAATGCTTCAGAATCCACTGATGTAGCCCCCAAGGACCGGTTCAACTTAATATAGTTAAACCGGGACTGCAATTTAGATCGCCGCATCAGAACATGTTCGAGCAAATAGCCATTAGCCCCCTAGTGCCAAGTTGAATACCTGTATTGAGCGTGGGACTTTGTGATTTTATTGACAGACGAAGATCAAATATGCATTAGCCCCCAAGTGCCATGTGTATAACTGGTTATGCATTTGGGACTTGCAATGAAGATATTAACATGCTCCCTTTTTGTTGCAGAATGAGATACGCCAACAAGCCTCACAAATCAATGATCTTCAAGAAAATCTGAAGTCTCAACAAGCAGAAACCTCCGAGGCCAAGGATGAGCTGAAAACCGCCTTGACTACCATGGAGCAGCTCAAGGAGTGGTTCAAGTCTGAGCGGGCCGGCTGGGATACTGAAAAGGCCGCTTTAACCAAAAAGGTTGAAAATGCTAAAGCTGCCCTAAAACCGGTGGTAGATGAGCTGACCAGCGTGAAGCGGCAAGTGCATGCCATGACTGCTGCCATCTTCGGTAAACTTCCTTTGGCTTCTGTGATAATCTTGGCCTTCTTGTGATAAGTCCGGTTTGTGATTTCTCTTGCAATGCTGTAGGCACACGCATTGGTCACTTGGGGTCAGATGTTCGGAAGAAATTGAAGGCTGCCTACACTTTAATAGAGCAGCTGTACACTGGAGCACAACGGATCATCTCCACTGCATCACATAACAATCCAGCACCCTCCTTAATTCAAGATACTATTAGGAGGTTGTCAATGCTTCCCGCCCGGATTGAAGAGCTGAAGAAATCTGCTGCTCGAACCGGCGCCATTAACGCCTTTAATCCGGGCCAAAGCATGGGTGCGATTCGATCATGTTGAAGCAGCTCGTGGCTATCCATCTGAAGGAAGACGGCTCAGAGTTCAACGAAGATGACACGAGAGCGATAAACCGGCAAGGCGCCTCCGGCTTGCCAATTGGTGAAGAGGCAAACTTGTCGCATTATCAAGCTCAAGATGACGATCGTAAGCGAGTAGCTGCACCTATTCTCAAGCGAGAGAACCTGATCCTCCGATCCGTAAGCATACTTACGCCCCGATATTGAACCGTCTTCCCTGATCCATGAGGAGGCTGTCTTTCAAGCTTTAATGGGAATCGACTGGACCACTGTTGACTTCCAGCCGCTGGGTAGAGATGAAGAAGCTGAAGCGGCGCAGGACGACCCACAACCCTCAGACCGGGGCGGCAAGCAAGCATGAACCGGAAGCCGGTTTAAATAGCTGCTTCATCATATTCCGCTAAGAAACAATGATCTTATTTAGGCACCATGTTGTCTTGTAATAGGATAGCCAACACTCTTGCTTTTAATATGCCTTCGTGCATAGGTGCTGATACTTTTGCTTGAATGATTGAAACTCTCAATCTATATTGCCTGCAATCACAAAATCTTAAACCGCCACGGCGGTTTGTGCCGCCAGCCGGATTGTGACGTTCATATGAAATAAAATATTGAGGTATATAATCAAAATTTGTAATACAAAATACCTGCCATCGCTGGGCATAAAGTTGGCTTAGCCAATCTTGAAGCGGAGGTTGTATAAACCCTTACCGTCAAACGAGAAAACAGCTCATATATTTTTAATGCCGGTTTACCATGTAAACTGTGCCGGGTCATGACAAGCCCCCTGTTACTCCATAATGGGATGTTAACAGAAAAAAGTCAAACCGGTGAAATTATCTCCGGATTAAAAAATGGATCGAATTCCGTCAATTGACTGTTTGAACCGGTTTAAAAATGTTGTCGGTTTAAGAAACGCAACAAAAATCAAATAATAGTTGTGAAAAAACATGGAAGCAAAGGCAATGATAAACCGTTTGCAAAAAATAAGGCTTTACTGAGCCGATCAGATGGTGTTACCATGGTTGGACACGACCAAGCTCCCTATAAGGTGTAGCCATGGTTCAAGTCAGCCAGGTCCCCAACTGAAACCGTGGCATTATGCCGATCAAGTGGCGTGGCAATGGTTCGGGTTCGACCAAGCCCCAAGTGACTCTATGGCCTTAGGCGATCAAGAGGCGGATGGTTCAGACTTGACCATGTCCCCAAGTGATCTGGTGGCTTTCGCCTATCAAAAGGTGTTGCATTGGTTCGGACACCACCAAGCCCCCAAGTGATATCACAAAGCTTTTGAAAAGCAAACTCGGGGGTAAACCGGAGGCCGCTTTAAGACAGAACAACTCCATGTAACCACACATGATGTAATGTAACAGATACCCGCTTTAGCCGAGGCTCCGGTTTATTACTGTATTCATAATATATACCTTGTCATAATATGTACATAAGTAGAGCCGATGGCTCGGTATAATAAGGTCAAGATGAGCTATGTTCCACGGCCTGTTGGTCTCCTCCTCGACGTCGTGAGTCTTTATTCTCTCGAATATCGATCGATAGTACGACCACAGTGCAGATTCTTGCTGACCACGAAAGGTCCCTCCCAAGGTGGGGATAACTTGTGCATATCAGTCTGGTCTTGGATGAGCCGAAGCACCAAATCTCCTTCTTGAAAAGTTCTAGTTCTGACCCGGCGACTATGGTAACAACGAAGATCCTGTTGGTAAATCACCGAGCGGGCAGCTGCTATGTCACGCTCTTCATCCAACCGATCCAAAGCGTCCTGCCGTGCCGTCTCGTTGTCCGCTTCAACATAAGCTGCCACACGAGGTGAGTCATGAAGGATGTCACTGGGGAGAACCGCCTCCGCTCCATAGACCATAAAGAACGGCGTGTATCCCGTGGATCTGTTAGGCGTAGTGTTGATACTCCATAACACAGACGATAGCTCTTCTACCCAACAACCCGTTGTCCTCTGCAAAGGGACCATAAGCCGGGGCTTGATGCCCCTCAAGATCTCTTGATTAGCCCTTTTCGCTTGACCATTGGACTGTGGGTGGCTATCAAGAAACGCAAGCGGATGTGCTCACGTCAGCAAAACTCTTTCATGGCACCTTTGGACAAATTGGTACCATTATACGTGATGATACTTGTGTGGAAAGCCAAACCGAAAATCACCTTTTTGATGAACTGAACCGCCGTAGCCGCGTCACACTTGCTAACAGGTTCTGCCTCCACCCACTTTGTAAATTTGTCAACCGCCACCATGAGGTGGGTCTTTTGTCCTTGGACCTTTTAAAAGGTCCAACCATATCCAACCCCCAAGTCGCAAACGGCCAAGTAATTGGAATCATCCTCAATTCTTGGGCCGGTACATGAGCACGTCTGGAAAACTTTTGGCAACCATCACATCGTCTGACCAGATCTTCCGCATCAGCATGGGCAGTCAACCAATAGAAACCGTGGCGGAACACTTTAGCCACCAAGGATTTTGAACCGGCGTGGTGAACACAATCTCCTTCGTGGATCTCATGCAATATTTCACAGCCTTCCTCAGGGGACACACAGCGGTGAAACGCCCCTGACACGCTGCAATGATGCAATTCGCCATTAACAATGGTCATAGACTTAGATTGCCGGACTATCTGCCGGGCCAACGTCTCATCTTCTGGTAACTCGCCCTGGTTCATGTACGCAAGATAAGGAAGCGTCCAATCCGGAGTGACGTGAAGAGCTGCCACCAATTGGGCCTCCGGATCAGGAATAGCCAAATCCGCTTCACCAGGGAGCTTGACCGACGGGTTGTGCAGCACGTCCAGAAAAACATTGGGCGGGACCGTTTTGCGTTGAGAGCCCAACCGGCTTAAAGCGTCCGCCGGTTCATTCTTCCGACAGTCCACGTGGTCCACCTGATAGCCCTTGAAATGACCTGCGACAATATCCACCTCACGACGATATGCAGCCATGAGTGGGTCCTTTGAATCCCAAGTGCGGACACTGTTGAGCCACTAGGGCCGAGTCACCAAGCACTTAACCCGGCTTAGATTCATCTCCTTAGCCATCCGGAGACCATGGAGCAAGGCTTCATACTCAGCTGCATTGTTAGTACAAGGGAACATTAAGCGGAGAATGTAACAAAACTTGTCACCTCGTGGGGAAGTTAATACGACTCCAGCCCCCGAGCCCTCCAATTGCCTGGATCCGTCAAAATGGATGGTCCAATATGTATGATCCGGCTTTTCTTCAGGTGCTTGCAACTCCGTCCAATCATTAATGAAGTCCACAAGTGCTTGAGACTTCACCACCATCCGAGGCACATACTTCAGACCGTGCGGCCCAAGCTCTATGGCCCACTTGGCAATCCGGCCAGTCGCTTCCCGGTTCTGTATGATATCGCCTAAGGGAGCAGAACTGACCACCGTGATGGGGTGCCCTTGGAAATACTGCTTCAGCTTCCGGCTTGCCATAAAAACTCCACATACCAGCTTCTCCCAATGCGGATACCTTTGCTTAGATTCGATAAGTACCTCGCTGATATAATAAACCGGACGTTGAACCGGATTCTCCTTCCCTGCCTCCTTCTGCTCCACCACAATGGCCACGCTGACCGCCCTGGCATTAGCAGCAACATATGGTAGAAGCGGATCCTTGTTAATGGGAGCGGCGAGCACAGGCGGGTTGGCCAATTGCCGCTTTAAGTCCTCCAACGCTTCATCGGCGGCCGGACTCCAGACAAACTGATCTGTCTTTTTCAGCATCTGGTATAAAGGGATGGCCTTCTCTCCAAGGCGACTTATAAACTGGCTCAGCGCGGCAATCCGGCCTGCCAAACGCTGAACATCGTTAATGCACTTCGGTTTAGCCAGGGAGGTAATAGCCGTAATCTTCTCCGGATTAGCTTCAATTCCCCTGTTGGACACGAGAAATCCCAATAACTTGCCTGCCGGAACAACAAAGACACATTTGGCCGGGTTGAGCATCATCTTGTAAACCCGCAGGTTGCCAAAGGTTTCCTTCAAATCGTCAATTAGTGTCACCTTCTCCCTTGACTTGACCACAATATCATCCACATAGGCGTGCACATTATGGCCGATCTGTTTATGCAGGCAATTCTGTACACAGTGTTGATAAGTTGCTTGGGCGCTCTTGAGCCCAAAAGGCATAGACACATAGCAGAAGGCTCCAAAGGGAGTGATAAACGCCGTCTTCTCCTGGTCCTTAACTGCCATCTTGATCTGATGATACCCAGAATACGCATCCAAAAAGCTCAAACGCTCACAACCCGCAGTGGCATCAATAATCTGGTCAATGCGGGGGAGGGCAAAAGGATCTGATGGACAAGCCTTGTTAAGATCTGTGTAATCCACACACATGCGCCAAGTGTCGTTTTTCTTAAGAACCAGCACCGGATTAGCAAGCCACTCTGGATGGAAAACTTCAACGATAAAGCCAGCTGCTAAGAGCCTGGCCACCTCCTCTCCAATGGCCTTACGCCTTTCTTCGTTAAACCGGCGGAGAAACTGCTTCACCGGTTTGTACTTGGGATCAACAGTAAGAGTGTGCTCAGCGAGTTGCCTCGGTACACCTGGCATGTTAGAAGGCTTCCATGCAAAAATGTCCCGATTCTCACGAATGAACTAGATGAGCGCGCTTTCCTATTTCGGATCCAAGTTGGCACTGATGCTGAACTGCTTGGATGAATCGCCAGGCACGAAGTCAACAAGCTTAGTCTCAGCTGCCGATTTGAATTTCAGGGCCGGATCATGCTCTGTAGTTGGCTTCTTCAATGGAGTCATGTCCGTCGGATCAACATTGTCCTTATAATACTTCAGCTCCTCGGTGGCACAAACCGACTCCACGTAAGCCGCATCACCTTCCTCACATTCCAAAGTGATCTTGCGACTCCCATGAACCGTTATCGTCCCCTTGTGACCCGGCATCTTGAGCTGCAAATAGATATAACAAGGCCGTGCCATGAACTTGGCATAAGCCGGCCGCCCAAATAGGGCGTGATATGGACTTTGGATTTTTACCACTTCAAACATCAATGTTTCCGATCTGGAGTCATGTTCATCACCAAAGGCCACTTCCAGAGCTATTTTACCAACCGGATATGCTGACTTGCCAGGTACCACACCATGGAACACTGTATTGGATGGTTTGAGATGTTTATCTATTAACCCCATACGACGGAAGGTCTCATAGTACAGGATGTTAATGCTGCTCCCTCCGTCCATGAGCACCTTGGTGAACTTATAACCTCCCACCTGAGGTGCCACCACCAGGGCTAGCTGACCCGGATTGTCAACCCGGGGAGGATGATCCTCTCTACTCCATACAATGGGCTGCTCTGACCAGCGTAGGTAATGAGGCACGGCCGGTTCAACAGCGTTGACTGCCCGCTTCTGAAGCTTCCGGTCTCGCTTGTCTAAGCTTGTGGTGAAGACATGGTACTGCCCACTATTCAACTGCTTTGGGTTGCTCTAATAACCCGACTGTTGCTGCTGCTGATTGTAACCACCTTGGTTATTCTGATTGTTCTGATTGTTATGTCCGCCCGGATTACCATTAAATCCTGAACCGAAACTTCCTCCACCGTAACCCGGCCCGGACCCTGAACCGCCGCCAGAACCTTAATCATACCGGAAAGCATTAGAACTCTTGAACTCCTGCATAATGTAGCAATCCTTCCAGAGATGGTTTGCTGGCGTATCCTTCGTTCCATGCTTTGGACAGGGTTGATTCAACAGATAATTCAAGCGGTCCGGATTGGGATTAGGCGCTCCACTTCGATTCGGCCGTTTACCCTTGCACCGCTGGCCCTTGTCCTGCGCGTTGGTGTTGGCTACGAAGTCCATGTTGCCATTCGCTTTATGCTTGCCTCCACCATTACCTGCCGAGTGATGTTGCTGGCCCTTGGAGTTGCTGTTCTTCCTTCCCTTCCCTGTCTCATCATCATCAGACTCGGGGTCCTTGGTACTATCAAAATCAGCATACTTCACTAAAGCGCCCATGAGAGTGCCCATGTCATTACAAAACCGCTTCATGTGCCCCAACTTCAACTTTAAAGGCTTAAACCGGCAGTTGCCCTCCAGGGTTAAGATCGCGAGTCGGCGTTGATCCGATCCGCGAGTGCAAGATTTCTGAAGCTTGGCGTACCCAATGGGTTGTTGACTCCCTTCCCCTGGACACAAGCCTCCAAGTCCACTACGGACATGGGCTGCTTACAGTATCTTTGAAATTCTGGATAAACCGGGTCCATGGCTGGGCCCATGAATTGATAGAATTGGGTGGCAAGCTCTTCAACCAAATGCACGGGCCGTGCCTTGAGCATCATGGTGAAGTACTTTGCACACTGACCTCATCCACATCCAGCATCTCCATGGCCATCTCATAACTTTCTATCCATGCTTCGAGCTAAATCGGCGGTGTAATTTGGCACCTTGCGGACCCTTGAAGTCTTTGGGCAAGCGCACATTGCGTAAAGCGGGACGAGGTAAGGCACCCCAAAGAGCTAGAGGTAACCCAGGCTCGACCGAGATGGTCAGACGAACCGGCGTGGTGATAAGCCCGATGTTGTGCTGCTGCTAACGGCCTCCTGCGTGCTCGGGCCCGTCCACCACCTCTGGCGTTATCGGCGCCACCTGCCGGGTTGTTGCCACGGGCGCACCACGCCGTGCATTACTTGATACGGCTGGTTCATCCACGTGCCTGCTATAGCTCCGGCTTGGGCCGGGGGTAGAGTGGATCCGGCCGTGGCTGTACGAATATGTTTCCTGTTGGACCAAAGCTGTCCTAAGGAGCTCCTTGACCCGTAGCGTCTCTCTGCCTGTGGTGAATCGCCTTCAATTGGAATAGCCTCGGGCGTGCCGCAGCTGCAACAAGGTTATCAATCGGGTTGGAGTAGTGACCGGAGGAGTTTGCACAGCCCGAGGCGACCGGCATTATGGCGAGGTAGATCTATTAAGCGGGCTGAACCGCGCGCTCGTCGTGTGCTTCCGCCGGTTTACCACCGACGGATTCTGGTTCCCGCCCGGGGTGTTGAAGAGGTCTCTTCCCTCGAAAACTGAAGGCAAACAGGATCTGTATTTCCTCTTCATGACTTCATGTGACGCGCTCGATCCAAAGATGAGCCTATAAGCTGCGCATCTAAGCGGCCCGCTCGCCGTCATCTGGCGTCTGCAGCTGCTAGATCCGCTTAGCCTCGAGTGATTTGTTCCTTCACCTTCGCAATCTCCGTGTTATGAGTGTCCTGGTCCGCGGGTTAACCTCGCCATGAGCGAGCCAACGATCGAACGGATCTGATAAAACTTGAGCGGCGGGCGACAGAGCCTCTGCCCGGCAGCCGTCGCCGTTGAACCGGCAACCATCGCCGCCGGTCGAAGAGTGAAGCACTGCTTGTGTACCGGCCATGAATATTCCAACCCGGTTGGGCAGATTGGAGGGGTCCGAATCTGTCACCATCGAACAGCCCCCAATCCGGCCATCTTGTAGCCGTCTACAGATTGATTTCTCCGGTTGACGACTCGTCATCGGAGTAGACGACGGTCTCGCCACCAGACTCTGATCTGTCCTCATAACTTCCTCCATGGATGACTCCCACAAAGGCACGCTTCACGGCCGGTTTAACCTGGGCAGATTTCGTACGCTGAGCCGTCTCGATGAGGTCGGTGCAGATGTCCGGCTCAGGCCCTGGCTCACCAATCTTGCCGATGAAAACGTGTATGCCACCAAAGGGGACCCGGTACCCGTACTCAATCGAGACGGCCTCGGGGCCCCAGCCTGCATCGTCGATGTGGAGCTTGCCGCGACGACTCTTGGTCATCCGGAGCATAGCCTTCGAGTCCTTCGAACTTGCCCTCCAAGATCATCAAACCATCATGCGATAGCCCCATGGTGGGCACCAACTGTCGTGGGTTTGTCACGGCAGATGTCCTCATGAAAGGACTTAGTCGTGGAGCCATCGCTATGGGTTAACTTGAAGGGGTTAAAGCGGACGCAAAGACACAAGAGTTATACTAGTTCAGCCCCTTCGATGAAGGTAAAATCCTACGTCTAGTTGTGATGGGATTGATGTGGTCTCGATGACTAGGGAGCAAATAAGCTTCGCCTAGGCCTCCAGTTGTTGTTCTCTCTCCTTGAATCGTCCCGGGTCGTCCCCTTATATACACGGGTGACGCCGTCGGTTCAGAGAGTCCCAATCCCCGGTTCATATTCGTATCCGGGTTGGTCTCTCTCTATTCCTAACTTACAATACAAGTTTACATATCGGGCGGTTTACTGACTACATGTGTTCTAAACTGACTACAGGCCTTGGGCCCTTACTTTCATGCCTCTTGGGCTTTTACACGTTGAACTATCGATGAAGTTAACCCGGCCCAGATAGGCGGTTTATGATAGTAATATCTAATGAAACCTGGCGGTTCAACAAGGGACTAATGGTATATGCCGAGTTGTCAATTTTTCTACAAAGTTAAACCGCTGGTCGAAAACATTGAAGAATCAAGAGTGGATGTGCGAAAATAGGTTTCACAAAAATATTTCACAGTTTTGGATCTGGAGCATGTTCAGAAAAGAAATAAATATTCAAGGTACAAAACGGAGCGGTACTAAGTCAATGAGCAAGGATTTAAATAAGATTTATGATCTTGAGATGCCTAAGTGAAAACGGAGGCTAAAAGCTACCATACACGGAACAGAGATTCAGGAGTTCTTTTGAGAACCATTATATGAACGAAGAACAAAGGATGAACACTAAAAAACCTAGAAACCCTAGAATAGATCTGGGGCGGAAAGAGCAGAAGATTTATCGGAGCTGAGGAAGAAGCAGAAGGTCGTCGCGATGCTCTGGTATGTTCAGGGTGATACAGCGGCCAAGGTTGATACAGAGACAATGGTTGACGGCGGCGGCGAAGCTCCGAAGTTGGGCGGCTCGAGGAAGACGAAGCAGAGGGGCACGAAGGGAAAAAAAGGAAATGACCCTTTGGTCTTATTTATAAAGCAAGGGATGTGTGTCAGGCGCGAAAATCAAGGAGCCGCGAGTTTGGAAACGGAGTTGTCGCCTCGATTGTCGCAGGTCTATTAAACAAAAAAGGTATTGTGGATAGTTTTTATGACAGGTGACGTTACGCCGGTTTACGATGACCAGAGGAGATGACGTCATGGCGGTTCACCTAATTACACAAGTTGCTGAAGACGAAGTTTTTTGCTGAGGATTGACATGAACCTGTTCAAATCAATCTGGGGCCTAATGTTGGAGATATTACTACTGGGCGTAAACCGGCCAGGACAGGCCGGGTTAACTTCATCAGTAGTCAAGTATGCTTGAAGCCCGTGAGGATATTCTATAAGGGCCCAAGGCCCAGAACCTGTTATGGGCTTGTAGCCGTGAACCGGCATTAGTATGTAACTTGTGTTGTAAGTTAGAAATACTAGAGACCGAACCGGACACGTCTATGAGCCGGTCTCGGAACTCTGCATACCGACGGGCGTCAACCGTGTATATAAGGGGACGACCCGGCGGCGGTTCAGGACAACAGACAACAACTCGAGACTTAGGCGAAGCTTGTTTGCTCCCTAGTCATCGAAACCCCCATCAATTCCATCACAACTAGACGTAGGCTTTTACCTTCATCGAAGGGGCCGAACTAGTACAAACTCTCTTGCGTCCTTGTGTCCGCTTTAACTCCTTCAAGCTAACCCGTAGAGATGGCTCCACGACTAAGTCCTTTCATGAGGACATCTGCCGTGACAAAACCACGATAGGAGGCATGCTTTCATCATAACAAATATGCTCATCAAAACTTGGGGGACTAAACATATCATCTTCATCAAACATAGCATCTCCAAGCTTGTGGCTTTGTATATCATTAGCATTGTGGGTATTCAAAGAATTCATAATAACAACATTGCAATCATGCTCATCATTCACATATTTTGTGCCAAACATTCTAATGCATTCTTCTTCTAGCAATTGAGCACAATTATCAGAATCCTTATTTTCATGAAAGATATTAAAAAGATGAAGCATATGAGGTACCCTCAATTCTAATTTTTTTGTAGTTTTATTTTATAAACTAAACTAGTGATAAAACAAGAACCTAAAAGATTCGATTGCAAGATCTAAAGATATACCTTCAAGCACTCACCTCCCCGGCAACGGCACCAGTAAAGAGCTTGATGTCTACTACGCAACCTTCTTCTTGTAGACGTTGTTGGGCCTCCAAGTGCAGAGGTTTGTAGGACAGTAGAAAATTTCCCTGAAGTGGATGACCTAAGGTTTATCAATCCGTGGGAGGCGTAGGATGAAGATGGTCTCTCTCAAGCAACCATGAAACCAAATAACAAAGAGTCTCTTGTGTCCCCAGCACACCTAATACGATGGTAAATTGTATAGGTGCACTAGTTAGGCGAAGAGATGGTGATACAAGTGCAATATGGATGGTAACTAATGATAAAAGTGAGCACAAACGGTATTGCAATGCGTTGAAACAAGTCCTAAGGTTCATATTTTCACTAGTGCAAGTTCTCTCAACAATAATAACATAATTGGATCATATAACTATCCCTAAACATGCAACAAAGAGTCACTCCAAAGTCATTAATAGCGGAGAACAAACAAAGAGATTATGGTAGGGTACAAAACCACCTCAAAGTTATCCTTTCTGATCGATCTATTCAAGAGTCCGTAGTAAAATAACATGAAGCTATTCTTTCCGTTCGATCTATCATAGAGTTCGTACTAGAATAACACCTTAAGACACAAATCAACCAAAACCCTAATGTCACCTAGATCCTCCAATGTCACCTCGAGTATCCGTGGGTATGATTATATGATATGCATCAAACAATCTCAGATTCATCTATTTGAACCAACACAAAGTACTTCAAAGAGTGCCCCAAAGTTTCTACCAAAGAGTCAAGACAAAAACAAGTGCCAACCCCTACGCATAAGTTCACGAGGTCACGAAACCCTCAAGTTGATCACCAAAACATACATCAAGTAGATCACGTGATATCCCATTGTCACCGCAGATAAGCACATGCAAGACATACATCAAGTGGTCTCAAATCCTTAAAGACTCAATCCGATAAGATAACTTCAAAGGGAAAAATCAATCCATTACAAGAGAGTAGAGGGGGAGAAACATCATAAGATCCAACTATAATAGCAAAGCTCACGATACATCAAGATCGTGCCAAATCAAGAACACGAGAGAGAGAGAGAGAGAGAGAGAGAGATCAAACACATAGCTACTGGTACATACCCTTAGACCCGAGGGTGAACTACTCCCTCCTCGTCATGGAGAGCGCCAGGATGATGAAGATGGCCACCGGTGAGGGATCTCCCCCTCCGGCAGGGTGCCAGAACGGGTCTAGATTGGTTTTCGGTGGCTCTGGAGGTTTGCGGCGGCGGAACTCCCGATCTATTGTGTTCCTCGATGTTTTTAGGGTATATGGACATATATAGGCGAAAGAAGTCAGTCAGGGGAGCCACGAGGGGCCCACGAGGGTGGGGGCGCCCCCAAGGGGGTAGGGCGCGCCTCCCTGCCTCGTGGCTTCCTCGAAGCTTCCCTGATGTCTACTCCAAGTCTCCTGGATTTCTTCCGTTCCAAAAATAACTCTCCCGAAGGTTTCATTCCGTTTGGACCCGTTTGATATTCCTTTTCTTCGAAACACTGAAATAGGCAAGAAAACAGCAATTTGGGCTGGGCCTCCAGTTATTAGGTTAGTCCCAAAATTAATATAAAAGTGTTTAGTAAAGCCCATAAACATCCAAAACAGATACAATAATAGCATGAATACTTCATAAATTATAGATACGTTGGAGACGTATCAATATCGCAACAAGTGACAAAGTATGCGATGTCCTTCTTCATCCTATCCCACCAAAATATCTACCGAAGGTCTTCGTACATTTTGGTACCTTCTGGGTGAATAGAGTACGAAGATTCATGCGCTTCTGTCAAGATCTTCTGTCTCAGGTCTGCTTGCTCAGGTACGCAAATCCGTCCTTGAAACCTTAGAGTACCTTGCTTATTGTCAGGACCCCGATTCAAAGTCACATCGACCTAGCCGGTAACACCTCATATCACTTTGCGGCCTCACGCACGGTATTCCCACGGGTGTCGCCTTACCATGGCCCGGGACCGTTTGCGTCTTTTGGCTCACGTATATGATAGTGTCGCTAGCATCCACATGTCACAGAACCCGGGCCGACATGGCTAGTCGTGAACCCAAAGCGGCACTAACCTATGGGGACAGGCATACATGAATCACATCGAGCATGTCGGTCATCAACATATGAATTGAGGCAAGTAGCACTGGGCTAACAGGACTCGGTATCCCGGGCTGTAGCAGCTAGGCGGGACTCGAATATCACCGCGTGACATTTCCCGAAGGACGGAAGGAACAAGTGAAACACATGCCGCCAGTCAAGTGTCCAAGCAGTAGTGCTGGGCTAGCAGGACTCCGGTGAACCGGGCTGTAGCGGACTACTATCGCTCAGAAGCACAAGACTACATTTCCCCATATGAGAGGCTACCAAGGATAAACAACTAGTTTGTCGGATCCCACTCATACCAAGCATTTCAATCATACACACAATATGCCCGATATGAGTAAATACAACAAGGCATCACAACAAAACTCTACAACTCAAAGTACTTTATTTAAAAGGCTCCGAGGAGCCATACATAACATATCCATATAGGTAGGGGTCACATGACCCAACACTCAAGTCATACAAACATACAAGCACATGCGGAAGCAAACTAGTCTGAGTACAGACTCTATAAAGAAAGAAAGCTTGTCGAAGCCCTTCTATCTACAATGGACCTTCACAAGCCTTGGATCACCACCTGGGTGGCTAGTTCACTCATCGATGTCAAGGTCTACATAAAACCCATCGGAGGGGGCAGTGTTGTCGTCGAAAAACATTAATTAAGCAAACATGAGTGCGGCGGTACTCAGCAAGTCTTACCACGAATCCTATCATACATGCACATTCTTAAGAAGGTGGTGGAGTTATTTGCGACAAGCCAGCTTTGACTCTTGGCTAAGCTATCCTCGTGACACCACTTGTAAAGCATTTGTCGCACACGAGTCCACTAATCACCATCACAATACTCCACCGTGGATCCTCTCTCGTCATCCCACGAGAGGGCCATCCGCGGTACTCACACTTATCTTGAGGCTTTTAGTAGTATCCATTTACTTGTGTATGAACTGATATAGGTAACCCAGAAGTCCTTCTCCGTTGACACGGCTATTCGAATAGATCATATTAAACCCTGCAGGGGAGTACTTCTTCACACACGCTCTCACCACTTACCGTCGTTTACACGACATGTACTCGGCAACCTTCAAGCGGAAGCCCAACGTGGGTGTCGGCCACAGCCTACCTAAACGCTCAAGTCCCTAGTCCAGGTTTATCGCCTATTCGGGTTCCATCCGCAGGGAGTCCGGCCGAGGTTTCCCATACAGCCCCGAACGATGTGTGCAGGGTTCCCGAGATACCAAGCGGGCACTTTCGGTACACGGACCACGTGCCTACCGCAACACAACCCACCCCTAAGGTCAGCGTTGCGTGCGGCCCCCAAAGATACTACAAACACGAAACTACTTGCAACTCCGGATGAGAACAAGGGTGGTTAAGAAGCCGAGAGGGTCAATTAAGGATCCCAATGCATGGTAGTAACTGTTTCATGGATCACAAACACAGATCTCAGTTCTTAGGATCGGCTTCAATGAAACAGCCCACCATGTACTCCTACATGGCCTCTCATCGATACCTTTACCAAAACGTGTTCAACACTTTCACTCTCGAACCAACACAACCTTTCACTCCAGTTCATCATCCCGATGAGCCAGACCTGACACAACTCTAAGCATAGCAAGCATAGCATGGTAGGAATCACAAACATGGCTCAATCAATTCCTACACATACTAGTGGGTTTCGTCTAGTTACTGTGGCAATGACAGGTCATGCAAAGGAAGTGGGTTCAACTACCGCAGCACACAACAGTTTGAATCGCGTTGTCTTAATGCAGTAAAACAAGAGCAGAAGCGAGAACATGGGTTTGTATCGGAATGATCAATGGGTTGCTTGCCTGATGGAGTGGTGGTAGGATACTGCCCTTTAGACGGATATTCGGGATTATCCTCGGAGGCAGAACCTATCACGAAAAGCATACCGAAAGTAAACACACATGGCAATATGCAACAATATGATGCATGCTATGACATGGCAATATGGATGTGTGTTGGCCTAATGCAAGCTGAAACAGAAAGGGATGAACTCATTTGAATCAAAGATTCAAATGCTAGCTCATTTGAAATAGCCCTAAAGGTGCATTATCTTATTCTGTTTAAACAGCAAGGTTAGCTTGTTTTATCATGCATGAAACCTGTACCAATGGATAGAATGGATTTTTCAGATCATTTTTCATATATAAATCTTTGCATTTGGAGTTACAGATTAAAAGTTATGAATTTTTGAAGTTTGAATTATATTCTGGAATTTCCTGGAATAGAATAAATCCAGAAATTAATTTATTGCATCAGCCATGCATCAGCATGACGTCAGGGTCAACGGAGACGTCCAGGTCAAACCTGACTATGGGTCTAGGGTGTCAGGGTAATTAGTTTAGCTAAAGTTAAATTAAAGCTAATCCTATTTAGTTAGCAGGGCTGGGCCCCACCTGTCATTGACTCATCAGAGTCAACCAGGGCCCACCTGGGGTCAAAGTCAACGTCGGCTGCCCGGCGTCTAGCCGCCGGCGAGCCCGACGCGGCGGCGGAAGTGAGTTTGGCCGTTTCGGCAACCAAACGAGCCGCGGAGGGTGGCTATGGGTAGTGGGGACATGCCGCAGCCAGGTGGAGTCGGTTGGGGTCGGGCGGCGGAATCGGCGCCGGCGACGACCTAAGCGGACGCAGGAGTTCGGCCGAAGGCGAACTCGAGGCTAGAGGGGTCGGTGAGGTGCGGGGAGTGCATGGTTAGGTGCTGCGCAGTGCGGTGAGTGCGTTAGACACCAAAAGGTGGCCGGAGGGTGACCGGGAGCACGTCGGCGACGAGCTCCAAGGGCGGCGGAGTGCGGTTGAGCTCCGGAGGTCACTACACAGCTCGAGAGCGAGAGAGAAAGGGAAGGGGAGATAGATGGGCTCACGGGCAACTCGGAGAAACGCTCGTTGAGGTCGGGGATGGGCCGGAGCGACGACGGCGTTGAAGGGGATCTCCGGCGACGGTGGACTCGGTCGAGGTCGGTGTGGTGGACTCGGGGCACTAGAGCATACGGTGCTCGGCTAGCTCGGGGTAGAGGAGGGGCGGAGCTCCTAGACCTGATGAGGAGGAGCACGAGCGGCGGGGGCCTTGATTCTGGCGTTAGTCTTGGCGTCGGTGGCGTCGGCCATGGTGGGGGAGCGCGAGAGAGAGGAGCCGGGGAGGAGAGGAGGTGTCCAGGGGGTTCGGGGGAGAGAGGGGAGGCGAACCGTGTCGCGGCTGGGTGAGAGGAGCGGCGAGGCGGCGACCAGGTGCGTGGCACCCATGCGGTGCTCGCCGCCGAGCACCTGGTTGCCTGCCTAGCCGAGCCAAGCAGCTCGCTGGCGCGGCTCCTGGGCTGGGCCGGCAGGTGGGCTGGGTAGGTGGCGCCAGGTAAGGTTTTCTTCCTGTTTTTCTTTTTCTATTATTCTGCAACTTTGTGGAGTTTTTAAAAATTACTAAAACTGTTTCAAAAATCACCAAACTGCTCCTGGTCCATTGTTGGAATATTTCCAACATGAAACATTTCTCTTTGGGGATATTTGGCCATTTGAAATATTTTATATAATTTTAAATGCCCAAATTCAAATAGCTATGATTTAATTCAAAGACCTTTGGATGACCTAGAAAATGGTGCACCACTTTTGGCAGAGGCTCTGAACCAAAGCAAAGGTGATGAGCATTTTTGAAGGGCATTTCAGGTTCATTGAAATAATTTTAGTAAACCCTAGTTGGATTAAAAAGGGGTTCTGGGGTTTCTGTCTTCCCCATTTCAAATTCAAATGAAATTTAAACATGATGCACACACTAATGCATGGTCTAGCTAGGATGTGACAACTCACCCCACTCAAAAGAATCTCGTCCGAGATTTAGGATCCGTTAATGAAAAGGTGGGATACTCAAGTCGAAGGCGATCCTCCCTTTCCCAAGTTGCTTCTTGCTCGGAATGGTTTGACCATTGAACCTTTAGAAATTTGATATTACGGCGTCGAGTGGTACGCTCGGCTTGATCGAGAATCTGAGCGGGATATTCTCGATAGGTGAGGTTATCTTGGAGATCAAGCGTTTGTGGTCCACTCCACGGATAGGATCCTAGAAGCAACGCTGAGTTGGGAAACGTGGAAGACATCATGGACTCTGGAAAGATGCGGAGGTAGTTCCAATTGGTAGGCAACTTCTCCTCGTTTGGCAAGAATGTGAAAGGGTCCAATGTAACGAGGAGCCAACTTGCCTTTGATACCGAATCGATGGGTTCCCTTCAAAGGAGTAACCCGAAGGTAAGCCTTCTCGCCAATTTCATAAGCCATAGGCTTATGCTTGCGGTCATATTGGCTCTTTTGACGAGATTGGGCTGTTTACAATTTTTCACGAACAACGCGAACCTGCTCTTCTGCTTCCTGAATCATATCCGGGCCAAAGAGTTGTCTCTCCCCGGTTTCTGACCAGTTAAGAGGCGTTCGACATTTCCTTCCATAAAGAACTTCGAAAGGAGCTTTGCCCAAGCTAGCTTGATAACTATTGTTATAAGCGAACTCGGCGAATGGAAGGCATTTCTCCCAAGTCATGCGAAAGAGAGATGAAGCTCGAAGCATATCCTCTAGGATTTGATTGACTCGTTCTACTTGACCACTTGATTGAGGATGGAATGCAGTGCTAAAGGAGAGACGAGTTCCCATGGCATTTTGGAAACTTCCCCAAAATCGAGAGGTGAAGAGACTTCCACGGTCTGAGTTAATCTCCAATGGAACACCACGAAGAGACACTATTCGAGAGATGTACAAATCAGCTAGCTGGCTAGCGGTTATACTCTCACGAACGGGTAGGAAGTGGGCTACTTTGGAAAGACGATCGACAACAACGAAGATAGCATTATTCCCTCTCTTTGTCCTGGGAAACCTGGTAATGAAATCCATACCGATTTTATCCCATTTCCATTCAGGAATTTCCAAAGGTTGGAGGGTACCAGCAGGCCGTTGATGTTCTGCTTTAACTCGACGACAGACGTCGCAATTAGCAATGTATTGAGCGATTTCTCTCTTCATCCTAGTCCACCAAAACCTCTGGCGTAGGTCTTGATACATTTTAGTACTACCGGGATGAATGGTGAGAGGAGATTCATGAGCTTCCTTAAGGATCAATCGCCTCAGGTTGCGCACCTTAGGAACCACTAGGCGGTCTCCAAAGAACACGACACCTTGTTCATCAATGGAGAAACAATCGCGACTCCTTTCTTGATGTTTCTCTTGATGCGGAGATTCCGGATCTACCTTACGTGCTTTGATGATCTGATCCGTAAGGGTAGGTTTCGCCACCAGGGTGGAAAGGAATCCTCGAGGAACAATGTGAAGATTAAGCTACGAAATTCCTCGTGGAGAAATGGTTGACTTTGTTGTGACATCAGGTTGTTACAATAAGATTTGCGACTTAGTCGTCAGCCATGACATTGGCTTTGCACAGGGGTGTAAGATATTCCTAAGTCGTAATCTGTAATCAACTCGACCCAACGTCTTTGCACGAGATTCAAATCCGGTTGGGTGAAGATGTATTTCACACTTTGGTGATCGGTGTAAATTTCATAGCGATTACCAAGAAGGTAATGTCGCCAGGTTTTGAGTGCATGAACCATTCTTGCAAGCTCTAGATTGTGTGTGGGATAGTTATCCTCATGTGGGCCTGGCCGAGAAGCGTAGGCAATCACATGACGATCTTGCATGAGTATGCAACCTAGTCCTTGTCGCGAGGCGTCGCAATAGATAATAAAGTCCTTAGAAAATCTGGTGGAACAAATGCGGGAGCAGATGTCGAGCGTCTTTTCAGTTCTGAAAGCTGAACTCGCACTTGTGGTGTCCATTCAAACTTCTTATCTTTCTTGAGGAGTTCGGTTAGAGGTTTAGCAACTTTAGAGAAATTCTCTCGAAGCGGCGGCAATAACTCGCTAAACCGAGGAAACTCCGAACTTTCTTGACCGATTCAGATGGAGTCCGATCAAGGGCGGCTTGAACTTCGCTTCGGGATTGACAGCAATGCCCTTACCGGAGATTACATGGCCTAGATAGGTCTTACGGTAACCAGAATTCACACTTAGAGAATTTGGCATAAAGGCGGTGCTCTCAAAGTTTCATCAATACTAGCCGTAGATGTTGGCATGTTCTTCCTCATTCTTGGAGTAGATGAGTATATCATCGAGGTATACCACGACTAATTTATCCAAATACTCCATGAAGATTGAGTTCATTAACCGAGAGAAGGTGGCTGGAGCATTGGTTAATCCAAAGGACATGACGGTGTACTCGATTGGCCATAACGAGTAACAAAGGCCGTTTTAGGAATGTCCCGTTCTTGATTTTGATTTGATGGTAGCCCAACCTCAAATCCATCTTGAAAAGATCGAGGATCCAGTGAGCTGATCATACGGATCGTTGATCCCGGGAGCGGATACTTGTTCTTGATAGTGACCAAATTGACAGGTCGGTAATCCACAACCATCCGATCCGTACCATCCTTCTTCTTGACGAAGAGGATGGGGCAAGCCCATGGAGATGAACTAGGACGGATGAAACCCTTTTGCAAGGACTCATCGAGTTGTTTCTTAAGTTCGGCTAGTTCTAGGGTGCCATCTTATAAGGTCTTCTAGAGATTGGGGCGGTTAGGAACAAGATATATCACGAACTCGACATCCCTGTCGGGTGGAACACTGGCAGTTCTTCTGAAAGACATCCGGAAAATCACGGACTACGGAATATCTTGAGGTGCGGAAGGGGTTGGCATTTAAGGAGTAAAGTGGCGCTTAGACACTCGGGTTAAAACATTAACTGTCTTGCCGAAGGATGGGTGAGTTGAGCAGTTCTAGTAGAGCAATCAATCTTAGCATAATGGGCTGACATCTAGTCCATACCCAAGATGATGTTTATGTCCGAGGACTTGAGAGCTATTAAAGATGCAAGAAAGACTAATCTGTCGACAAAAATTTCATTCCCATGACTTATTCTAGAGGTTTGCCATCTAGAACCGGGGTCTGAATTTCCATGGAGGTATGCATGTCACGAGAATGTGGTGTTGTGCAATCGGGCATAGCTCTCGAAATAAATGAATGAGATGCTCGGTATCAAAAGAACAGTTGCGGATGGCAATTAACAAGGAGCGCATCGAGAATGACGTTGGGGTCCTCATAGGTTTCTTCACTGAAACATAGTTGGCGTGGCGACGGCGATGGCGGCTGGTTTAGCATAGAGCACCTTTCTGCTTGGCTTACCACGGCCAACAGACTTTCCGATTTGGTAGGGGTTGTTGCAGGGACACTCACGGTTGTAGTGGCCCATCTCTCCACACTTGAAGCAAGTTATCATATTGGGCGTGGAGCAGCATTAGCAGGGGCCTCCATAAGTCTTAGGCGGAACATCTGCTGGTTGGGGCGAGGCGCCTCAAAGGATGGCCTCGGGGTGAACACAGGTGGCGAGCGTGATTTGGAATCAAACCTGGTGCTTCGAGATCGAGCGGATGAGGTACTAGAGTCACGGACGTGCTGCGTGAAGCCTCAAAATCAGGCGCCTGGCCAAAGACCGATAGCCTTATTGACTAGCTTCGAAAAGAAGTGCACTCATGCAGACGAAGGTCTCGGCGTAGCTCAGGGCTAAGTCCCTTGCGGAACCTTGCCTGCTTCTTGGCGTCGGTAGAAACTTCTTCGGGATCATAACGTGCTAAGTTCCCAAACTCACGGCTGTAAGCATCCACTGTGAGCCTACCTTGGGTGAAATTGCAGAATTCCTCCCTTTTGCGGTCCATGAGACCTTCTGGGATGTGATGCTCACGGAAGGCGGCACTGAATTCAGCCCAAGTAGTAATTTGTCCAACCGGACGCATAGCCTCATAATTCTCCCACCAAAGGCTAGCAGGGCCTTAGAGGTGATAAGCGGCAAAAGTAACTTTATCAGCTTCAGCCACGTTGGCAGAACGCAGCTTCTGGTTGATGCTGCGAAGCCAATCATCCGCGTCGAGAGGCTCAACAGAATATTTGAACTTCGGTGGATACAGCTTAACGAAGTCATTGAGTGAAACCAAATCATTTCTTGGCTGGCGTGCTGTGTTTTGCTCAATCCGCTCCAGTAAACGATTGGTCTCACGCTTATTGCGTTCTGCTTCCAGCATAACCTCGGCCAAAGATGGCGGTTGAGGCAGATTTACATTCCTGGCTGCACTGGCTTCTCCCTGCTCCGGAGCAGCAGGATTGTTGCGGGTGTTGACCATCCTAGGAAACAAAACAACGGTTTAAACCAGGATGGCAGAATTAGCAAGAAAGTGCAGAATGTAATGGATAACACGGAATGCGGAGATGTTCATCCGTATGACATGGTGATATAAAACTGCCATATATATACCAACGGTCATACACACCATTCATAGTTTAGTACAAGCCCGACGGAGTACAACTATAAGGAAAGGCGTTACATCTCATCGGAAGCATTCCAAACTCCTATACATTATTTTTCTACACTTCGGAGCGATACACACTAAGTCATATTCCACAAGTCACGCAGGGGCGGTGGAAATACAACTCTTACAATACTAGGAATACTACTACTAACTCAGGCAGCTCCGTAGTAGTCCTCATAGAAGTCACCACCCAAGCACGGAAGTGGAAAATGATCATCCGGAAGCAGACGATCTGTGGAGCTGCGGACCATAGGGACTCGGATGTGGACATGGTCCAACAAACGGCGGCAGACGAGGCCCACGAGGAGGGGTGATGCCTCCAACCTCACGCCACTCCATAAAGTCTGGCAGACCAGCCCGCACAGGTACAAGTCCCTCATGTCCATGTATCCGGCTTGCACGGCAGTGCAAACCGAGTCGAGTAGTGATGATCGAGCGGGCATTAAAAAGCTCCATCTGTGAGGCCGGTTTTCATGGTCCTTGTCTTCCAACATCTCCGTAGTGGTGCGAAGGAGTGAGTTCTCATGGAATGCATCGCTGTACATACCCTGAAGGTAGCCATGCGCCCCAGGGAGGGATGTTGGCATGTAGCGGAAATCGGTGTTGCCCAGCAAGGCAGTTCTGGCTCGAATAATTGTCATCATTGAATAGGCTGCATCTTGCACGGACATTCCAATAGTGATCCCAAGTCCATAAGAACAGTGGAGCGGTTCAGTAGCTCCGGGATAAGATGGATAAATCCTGACCGTGCACAGATATTGGCTTTGATTAAAATCCCTAAACTGCTCCTCGACGGTATATTCAGGATACCATCGGTAACCGGCCTCGGTCATCACCCGAACCAACATTGCCGTGTGACCACACACATCAATGCAACGGGTCAGCCGAACCACTTGGTTCTGGGGACGGGTGGCCATCTGAAAGCACAGCCACAATGCAAAGACATTAGAATTTCTAGGGAAAATCGGGCAGCATAACATCTGTAAATGCTCAAAATCAGATTTGAGACATTCAAAAACAGATTGCAAAACCACTCAACAACATTATATCAAGGTTCCGGTTCAACTGGTAGCATACTAAAAAGTAGTAAAACTGAACTGAGGATGTAACCAACAATCCTATAAGTTACTACGGATTAGTAACACGTGAACCTGATAGAGAGAAGAGAGCCTAGTCCTATACCCACGTAGAATGAGAAGAGGATGACTCAGATCAGAGGGCATAAGGTAAAGGAGTAAAAGAGCCTTACGTTCCCTCCCACAATCAATTCCCCTACATATAACTAAAGCATTTCTAGACTCAACATCGACCAGTTTGGCTTAGCGAACCTACAGCAGCCCCGCTCGATGCCAACGCTGTCGGGACCCGATTCCAAGTCACATCGACCTGGCGGTAACACCTCATATCACTTTGCGGCCTCACGCATGGTATTCCCACAGGTGTCGCCTTACCATGGCCGGGACCGTTTGCGTCTTTTGGCTCACGTATATGATAGTGTCGCTAGCATCCACATGACACAGAACCCGGGCCGACATGGCTAGTCGTGAACCCAAAGCGGCGCTAACCTATGGGGACAGGCATACATGAATCACATCGAGCATGTCGGTCATCAACGTATGAATTCGGGCAGTAGCACTGGGCTAACAGGACTCCGGTATCCCGGGCTATAGCAGGCTAGGCAGGACTCCGAATATCACCGCGTGACATAGGAACAAAGTGAAACACATGCCGGCCAGTCAAGTGTCAAAGCAGTAGTGCTGGGCTAGCAGGACTTCGGTGAACCGGGCTGTAGCGGACTACTATCGCTCAGAAGCACAAGACTACATTTCCCCATATGAGAGGCTGCCAAGGATAAACAACTAGTTTGTCGGATCCCACTCATACCAAGCATTTCAATCATACACGCAATATGCCCGATATGAGTAAATACAACAAGGCATCACGACAAAACTCTACAACTCAAAGTACTTTATTTAAAAGGCTCCGAGGAGCCATACATAACATATCCATACAGGTAGGGGTCACATGACCCAACACTCAAGTCATACAAACATACAAGCACATGCGGAAGCAAACTAGTCTGAGTACAGACTCTAGGAAGAAAGAAAGCTTGTCGAAGCCCTTCTATCTAGAATGGCCCTTCACAAGTCTTGGATCACCACCTGGGTGGCTAGTTCACTCGTCGATGTCAAGGTCTACATAAAACCCATCGGAGGGGGCGGTGTTGTCGTCTGAAAAACATTAATTAAGCAAACATGAGTACGGCGGTACTCAGCAAGTCTTACCACAGAATCCTATCATACATGCACATTCTCAAGAAGGTGGTGGAGTTATTTGCAGCAAGCCAGCTTTGACTCTTGGCTAAGCTATCCTATGTGACACCACTTGTAAAGCATTTGTCGCACACGAGTCCACTAATCACCATCACAATACTCCACCGTGGATCCTCTCTCGTCATCCCACGGGAGGGCCATCCGCGGTACTCACACTTATCTTGAGGCTTTTAGTAGTATCCATTTACTTGTCTATGAACTGATATAGGTAACCCAGAAGTCCTTCTCCGTGGACACGGCTATTCGAATAGATCATATTAAACCCTGCAGGGGTGTACTTCTTCACACACGCTCTCACCACTTACCGCCGTTTACACGACATGTACTCGGCAACCTTCAAGCGGAAGCCCAACATGGGTGTCGGCCACAGCCTACCTAAATACTCAAGTCCCTAGTCCAGGTTTATCGCCTATTCGGGTTCCATCCGCAGGAGTCCGCCGAGGTTTCCCATACAGCCCGAACAATGTGTGCAGGGTTCCCGAGATACCAAACGGGCACTTTCGGTACACAGACCACGTGCCTACCGCAACACAACCCACCCCTAAGGTCAGCGTTGCGTGCGGCCCCGACATGCTACAAACACCGAAACTACTTGCAACTCGGATGAGAACAAGGGTGGTTAAGAAGCCGAGAGGGTCAATTAAGGATCCCAATGCATGGTAGTAACTGTTTCATGGATCACAAACACAGATCTCAGTTCTTAGGATCGGCTTCAATGAAACAACCCACCATGTACTCCTACATGGCCTCTCATCGATACCTTTACCAAAACGTGTTCAACACTTTCACTCTCGAACCAACACAACCTTTCACTCCGGTTCATCATCCCGATGAGCCAGACGACACAACTCTAAGCATAGCAAGCATAGCATGGTAGGAATCACAAACATGGCTCAATCAACTCCTACACATACTAGTGGGTTTCGTCTAATTATTGTGGCAATGACAGGTCATGCAAAGGAAGTGGGTTCAACTACCACAGACACAACAGTTTGAATCGCGTTGTCTTAATGCGATAAAACAAGAGCGAAGCGAGAACATGGGTTTGTATCGGAATGATCAATGGGTTGCTTGCACGATGGAGTGGTGGTAGGATCGCGCCTTGAGACGGATATTCGGATTATCCTCAAGGCGAGAACCTATCATTAAAAGCATACCAAAGTAAACACACATGGCAATATGCAACAATATGATGCATGCTATGACATGGCAATATGGATGTGTGTTGGCCTAATGCAAGCTGAAACAGAAAGGGATGAACTCATTTGAATCAAAGATTCAAATGCTAGCTCATTTGAAATAGCCCTAAAGGTGCATTATCTTATTCTGTTTAAACAGCAAGGTTAACTTGTTTTATCATGCATGAAACCTCTACCAATGGATAGAATGGATTTTTCTGATCATTTTTCATATATAAATCTTTGCATTTGGAGTTACAGATTAAAAGTTATGAATTTTTGAAGTTTGAATTATATTCTGGAATTTCCTGTAATAGAACAAATCCAGAAATTAATTTATTGAGTCAGCCATGCGTCAGCATGACGTCAGGGTCAACGGAGACGTCCAGGTCAAACTTGACTATGGGTCCAGGGTGTCAGGGTAATTAGTTTAGCTAAAGTTAAATTAAAGCTAATCCTATTTAGTTAGCAGGGCTGGGCCCCACCTGTCATTGACTCATCAGAGTCAACCAGGGCCCACCTAGGGTCAAAGTCAACGTCAGCTGCCCGGTGTCTAGCCGCCGGCGAGCCCGACGCGGTGGCGGAAGTGAGTTTGGCCGTTTCGGCAACCAAACGAGCCGCGGAGGGTGGCTATGGGTAGCTGGGGACATGCCGCAGCTTCTGGTGGAGTCGGTTGGGGTCGGGGCGGCCGGAATCGGCGCCGGCGACGACCTAGGCGGCCGCCGGAGTTCGGCCAAAGGCGAACTCGAGGCTAGAGGGGTCGGTGAGGTGCCGGGAGTGCATGGTTAGGTGCTGCGCAGTGCGGTGAGTGCGTTAGACACCAAAAGGTGGCGGAGGGTGACCGGGAGCACGTCGGCGACGAGCTCCATGGCGGCGGGTGCGGTTGAGCTCCGGAGGTCACTACACAGCTCGAGAGCGAGAGAAAGGAAGGGAGATAGATGGGCTCACGGGCAACTCGGAGAAACTTCGTTGAGGTCGGGGACGGGCGGAGCGACAGCGGCGTTGAAGGGGATCTCCGGCGACGGTGCACTCGGTCGAGGTCGGTGTGGTGGACTCGGGGCACTAGAGCATCTGATGCTCGGCTAGCTCGGGGTAGAGGAGAGGTGGCGGAGCTCCTAGACACAGTGAGGAGGAGCACGAGCGGCGGGAGCCTTGATTCTGGCGATGGTCTTGCGGCGGTGGCGTCGGCCATGGCGGGGAGCGAGAGAGAGCCGGGAGGAGAGGAGGTGTCCAGGGGGTTCGGGGGAGAGAGGGGAGGCGAACCGCGTCGCGGCTGGGTGAGAGGAGCAGCGAGGCGGCGACCAGGTGCGTGGCACCCATGCGGTGCTCGCCGCCGAGCACCTGGCTGCCTGCCTGGCCGAGCCAAGCAGCTTGCTGGCACGACTGCTGGGCTGGGCCGGCAGGTGGGCCGGGTAGGTGGCGCCAGGTAAGGTTTTCTTCCTGTTTTTCTTTTTCTATTATTCTGCAACTTTGTGGAGTTTTTAAAAATTACTAAAACAGATTCAAAAATCACCAAACTGCTCATGGTCCATTGTTGGAATATTTCCAACATGAAACATTTCTGTTTGGGGATATTTGGCCATTTGAAATATTTTATATAATTTTAAATGCCCAAATTCAAATAGCTATGATTTAACTCAAAGACCTTTGGATAACCTAGAAAATGGTGCACCACTTTTGGCAGAGGCTCTGAACCAAAGCAAAGGTGATGAGCATTTTTGAAGGGCATTTCAGGTTCATTGAAATAATTTTAGTAAACCCTAGTTGGATTAAAAAGGGGTTCTGGGGTTTCTGTCTTCCCCATTTCAAATTCAAATGAAATTTAAACATGATGCACACACTAATGCATGGTCTAGCTAGGATGTGACACTTATCCTTGGAGAAATCCTGGGTCTAGTCTTCTTGCATAGGCTTGACATGGTGTTGCAGGGCTGAGTCATCTTGCTGGGCCATGCGGATCTCATCCTCGAGGGTAGGAGTAACTTCCAATATATTGGCAATGCCAGCATCAACAATAACCAAGTTAAGCTGAGCGATCTCTTCTTGGAGTTCGGGAGGCAAGGACTCCATCAGGTCGTTCAGATTGGAGGGCTTGCGGCTGAGAGCATCAGCAAACATGTTGGCTTTACCGGGATGGTAATTTATTCCAAGATCACAATCCTTGACCAACTCGAGCCATCTTCGTTGCCGAATGTTTAAGTCTGGTTGAGTGAATATATACTTGAGACTCTTGTGGTCGGTAAATATCTGACATCTTTTGCCAATAAGGTAGTGCCTCCAAAATTTCAAAGCGTGCACAACTACGGCCAATTCCAAAACATGTGTAGGATAGATCCCTTAATGGGGTCATAGCTGCCAAGAGGCGTAGGCTACAACCTTGCCATATTGCATGAGTACACATCCAGTACCTCTCCTGGATGTGTCACATTATACATCAAAGTTGCAGTAGATGTCTGTAAGGGTCAACACAGGTGTTGTTGTCAGTCTGGTCTTTAACTCATTGAAGCTTTTATCGCAGTCCTCTGTCCATACAAACTTCTTATCTTTCTTGAGGAGTTCTGTCATTGGCTTGGCATTCTTAGAGAAGCCTTTAATGAAGCGGCAGTAGTATCCGGCTAATCCAAGGAAACTCCGGATCTCAGATACTGTCGTGGGTTGCTGCAAGCATGAAAACCCGGCACTTGGGGGCTACATAGTATGGAGTATTCAGTTTTTACTATTCACTGGGATGAACAACATGGATTTCTTTGAAAGTGGCAGTATTTATATTGAAGCAAAGTCTTAAGCCACCACTTTGTTCTTCTCAAAGACTCGGGGGAAACAGGTATTATATTATTATCGAAGAAATATTGTCAAATTTTCTGATTGAGCAAACTAGGTCGATCCGGCATCACCAATCATTATGACCCTGTGGCTGCAACCCGGCGTCATTAAAAATCATGAACCGGCGTTGGCAACAATCATGAACCGGTGTCTGCAACAATCATGACTCGAAATTATCAAGTTTTTATAACCCGACAGTCTTTGGCAATGATAAAACCAGCAAGTTTTGCATCTTCAAACCGGTTGAATATCAGATGAGTATTTCAAGACCAATATTTCTTAAACCGACGCTTTGGAAGCCGACTCAAGTGGATTATTCTTCACAATATTTTTTCTATAAGAAGCCAACATCAGCAATTTGAGTATGAAGCTGGTTATTGACCCGGAGTTTCTAGAAGGAGGAAATGACAGAGAACTTAAGGACGATCAGGTGCCGGTCTACAAGAATTCTTAACCCGGAGCACAACCTGCCAAATTTGTTCTGGTGTTTGTTTTGCAGCATAAGTTTACCATGGATAAATACAAGCTAAACTTGGGGGCTAATGTCGGGGATATACCCCGCGGTGTAAACCGGCCGGAAGTTAACCCGGCCGGACTTGGCGGTTTATTTGAGACCCCGCTGAGACTTGGCGGTTCACGACTCATTGGTAATCCGCAGCGGTAGTGCGAGGCGACAAGACCTGGTGGCCCAACGGGCGGTTCATGAAGGCCGGTTCATGCTATGGTGGGCCGGTTTAAGAGGAAAGGCATAAGGAATATTTGTCTTACAAGGAGTTAAGACTTGGACTTGTATCCGGTTTGTATTAGAGATAGACTAGTCCTAATCCTAATAGGACTCCACGTGTAACCCGCCCCTTCAACATATATAAGGAGGGGCAGGGCTCCCCAAAGAGGGACAAGCTACAGGCAAGAAGAAACAATCTTAGGGCTAGACACAAAGAGGAGAGCCGGTTTACGGCGACTCCCTCATGATGATAATGAGACCTAGCCTCAAACAGCATGTAGGGTTTTTACCGGATGATGTTTCCCGGGGCCCGAAGCTGTCTAAAACCTCGTCTTGTGTGTTGCGTCTCTCGATTCCGCTCAACCCCTCTCAAGCTACCACATAGATGCGTTGGCCTCGCGACTAAGTCCTTACACTAGGACATCTGATGTGACAAAACCACAACAGGTGCCGTCCAATCATGCACGTCCTTCACCTTACTCGGATCCACGGCTATGCCTTCTACTGAAAGAACATGCCCCAAAAATCCAACTTGCTTGAGCAAAAATTCACATTTGCTGAATTTTGCATATAGATGATTGTCACGCCCAAGATGCGACCCTATCCTAAAGGAACTCGAAGGTCCCACCAAGGATAGAAGCGCATCTTGAAGACGCTTTTGCAAGGTGGATATCATTACATCAACATTACATAATAGTGGGATACATCCAGTACATACATTGTCACATGAATACAACAATACAACATACAAGATCAACATCCGACTACGGATGAATCATAAAAGAAACTCAAACAATATCCACCACCGCTAGCCAGGCTGCCGACCGGAACCTATCCCCGATCGAAGAAGAAGCGAAGAAGAACTCCAAAGTAAGCAAACATCGCTCTCGCGTCATGATCATCGCATAACATGTACCGCAACTGGTGGTGTAGTAATCATGAGCCACGAGGACTCAGCAATCCCATTACCATGGGTATCAAGACTAGCAAAGCTTAAGTAGGAAAGGAAGGGATAAAGTGGTGAGGTTGCAGCGGTGGCTAAGCATATATGGTGGCTAACCAACGCAAATAAGAGCGAGAAGAGAGCAAGCGGAGCGGTCGTGAAGCTAGTAATGATCAAGAAGTGATCCTGAACTCCTACTTACGTCCGACATAACCCGAAACCGTGTTCTCCTCTCGATCAACCCGAAAAGAGACACTCACAGTTACGCATTACACGGTTGGTGTATTTTAGAAGAGTTTACTTCAAGTTTACTACACCGGATATTAACAAATTCCCATCGCCACATAACCGCAGGCACGGCTCTCGAAAGTTTATACCTGCGGGGTGTCCCAACAGCCCATGATAAGCTCTCGCGATCAACGAAGGATATTCCTTCTCCCGGGAAGACCGATCAGTCTCGGAATCCGGCTACAAGACATTTCGACGACAATAAAACAAGACCAGCAAAACCGCCCGATCGCCGACAATCCCGATAGGAGCTGCACATATCTCGTTCTCGTGGCAACACGGATGAGACTAGCTCTGAGTAAAACCAAACCTCGGTTGCCTCAAGGTGGCCCCGCAGTAGCTCGGTTCAGAGCCAGACTTAGAGAAGCAGCGGCCGGGAGGGTGGGGGCTAAATAAAGATGACCCTTGGGTTGGCCGACCCAAGGAAAGGGTATAGGTGGTGGTGAGGCAAATGGTAAAACCAAGGTTGGGCCTTTTTGGAGGAGTCTTATTCAAAGCGAACTGTCAAGGGGTCCCATAAATCACCCGACCGCGTTAGGGACGCAAAATCTGGGAACATAATACCGATATGACGGAAAGTAGAGGCGGCAAGGTGGAACAAAACACCGGGCATAAGGCCGAGCCTTCCACCCTTTACCAAGTATATAGATGCATTAATTAAATAAGATATATTGTGATATCCCAACAAGTAAACATGTTCCAACAAGGAACAACATCTCCATGTTCAACAAGGAACAAACTTCATCTACACCTGCAACTAACAACGCTATAAGAGGGCTGAGCAAAGCGGTAACATAGCCAAACAACGGTTTGCTAGGAAGGGTGACAACGGTTAGAGGTTCATGGCAATTTGGGAGGCTTGAGCAGCAAGTGATAGGTAGCGCAGCATAGCGAAAGAACGAAGCAACTAGCATAGCAATGATAGTAGTGAGATCCAGGTAACGGTCATCTTGCCGAAATCCCGCAAGGAAGAAGAACGAGTCCATGAAGAAGATGAGCGGAAGTAGTCGAGCGAATCCTCACAATCGCAACATTACGGAACGAGAAGCAACACGGAAAGAAACAAACAACATGATAAATGCACAAGCATAAACATGGCATGATGCACAATCAAGTATGATGCATGTCCGGTTTAATGAGGCATGGCATGGCAATATGCAACAAACAATACTACCAATTAAGTGGAGCTCAATATGCAGCAGGTTGCATATTGACAAAACACCACATTGACATATTTAGTTTTATCTCGTTTAGGCTACCAAACAATATTAAATGTTGTTAAACATGGCAAGAGGTGGAGCATAATTAAACTAACTATTTAGGCAAGTTTAAATGAGGCCGGAAATAAGAATCAACAATTCCGGAAAATCCTCATGAGCAATATTTTAGATTCGGTACTGTTCTGCCCTAAACATATTTTATTGTTGTTAAACAGGAAAATAAACTGCACCATGTTAAACTAGGCATTTTTCCACCCCATTTACATATAAAGTTTATTAAGTTTGGAGCTACGGTTATTTAGTTATGAAATAAATCATTTTAGCATGCATTTAGACAAATTTAAACAAACAACATTTTAAACATTTTTAACATGGATGAAAGTGGCATATTATGAAACTAGATGAAATTCTAAGCACTTTACATATATAATTCATTTTAATCCGATGCACGGTTAATTAATTATTAAATGCATGAAGTGCAAGGACTTTTCTGTAAATCTGCAATTTCCTGGAAAAACCTAAATTCACAGATCTGGAAAAAAAACAGAAGCAGGCCGAAACTGGCTAGCCCGCTAGTGTACAGGAGGGGGAAAATGGAAGGGGCTGCTCACCCATGGGCCATGGCCCGGTCGGAGGTGAGGCCATTGGGGGGGTTGAGGAGGCGCGTTGGGCCTCGCGATCTGGCCCGGGAGGCCTAGCGTGGGGCACTCGTCCACGCTGGCGCTGGACAAGTCAACGAGGGGGTGGCGCTGGTCGTCTCGTTCATTCGACAGGAAAACAGCGGCAGCATGAGGGACTTAAGCGGCGCACGGGCAACGGCATGGCGGACCAAAGCGGCAGGGGAGGTCAGCGGTAGCAGGAACTCGATTCTGTCCGGATCCGGCCGGACTTGGTCGCGGACGGCGCTGAGGACTCCGGCGGGCGTGGGACTTGGAGCTCGGGGAGGATCCGGGCGGCGGGATCCAGCCGACGAGACAGAGGGGCGCAGGCGAGGCTCTCGTCGAGGCCCTCTGGGAAGAAGATGGCGGCGTCGCTGCTGTTACAGAGAGAGATCGAGAGTGAGGGGAGGCATGAGGAAGGAAATAAAGGAGAAGGGAGGAGCAAGGGAGCGGCGGCCTGGACCTGGAGCGGTCAACGAAGTGATGCGGGGCGCCCTCGATCCCGAGCTTGCTGCTCGAAGCAGGGGAAGCAGGGCCGACCGCGAGGACTTGGAGCGGGGTCGTGGGGCTGTGCAGGGGAGGCGCGGCAAGACGGGCACCGGGCGGCGGAGAAGCTCGGGGCGGCGGCGACATGGCTTGACCCGGAGCTCCATCAGGCGACCATGGCGTTTTCTGTCCAGAGAAGAGAGGAAGAGCAGGGGGTCGAGAGAGAGAGATGGAGAGCGCAGGAAGGAGAAGCAGAGGGATGAGGGAGAGGCCTGAGCGGCTGTTGCTTGCGTGCATCTTTGGAGAGGAGCTCCGCGAGGTGGTCTGGGGATCGGGGCAGCGAGGGAGCGGGTTGGTGGTGGAGCTGCTGGTGCGAGGCGTGGTCGAGGAGGCTGCTGGTTGGTCCGATTTGGAAAGCGAGGAGGAAGGTGGCGGCTTGGTTGGTGATTTGGATCGGGAGGGATCCCAAGGAGGAGGAGACAGGTGGAGGTTTTGTGGCGGCGGGAGGAAATGATTGAAGGACTGCCTAGTCTAGGGTTTGGACTGATTTATATATACATCCGTGGATTAGGCTAGGGTATTTAGTCCCTCCGATCGAAATCAAGCGACCGAGAATAAATAGGTTAGGAGTCCAATAAACAAAACAGAGATGTTTTGTAGATGTTTGGGATGATCCGGATCCATCGGTAACGATGCAGACCGGTTCGGGTTCGGGCAAGTTTTGGACGCACACGAGGGGTGCGAGAGAGGTTAGTTGGTGCGATAAGAGGAATGGAAAACCAGTTGGTCTCGGGCGGCCAACAAAAGCAAGGGGGGACACGGCAACGACGAGCGGATGCAAGTTTTATGAAAACGATGACGATGCAATGCGCATGATGCCATGAGATGAAATGCACGACATGAACAAAATACAAAACAAGAGACAAAAGCCCAACCACGAAGGAAATAAAATAACACATCTCCGGAAAAGGCAAGAGTTGGAGTTACGAATATGGAAAGTTGTATCCGGGGCGTTACAACACTCCACCACTACGAGAGGATCTCGTCCCGAAATCTAGGATGACACCGGAGAGAAACGGAAGAGGAAGAGAAGAGGTAAAAGTAAGTTGCTTCTTCGACAGACGAGTGAAACCATGAACCTTGAGATATTGAGCAAAATGAAAGAAAGAAAACAACGAAGATGAGCAAAGTTGAAAACACTCCGTTAGAAAAGAGGAACAAGGGATACGACGAGAACCAAGAGTTTTTAGTGATAAGATAGATATTGAAACCACTCCAGTTAAAACTAGATAGAGAAGGAATAAGATTGATATAATTTGGGCAGCACTCCGACTGTAAATGGAAGGAATTGAACATGAACTTGACAAGATGAGAGGATAATTGATGAAATCAACAACACACTGCCTCCGGAATTGAAATAATGGCACAAGGGGTAAGAAACATTTCAGACCGCTCTCCGGTTGAGAAGGGAGGCAAAACTTGATTAGATGAGAGAACTCGAATGAAAACACGACACTCCGGCTAAACGGATAAGCAAGGAAAATTACAAGATCTTGACAAAACAAGATAATTGGTAGAAGAGAGCAACATCACAAAGCCTCCGGAACGAAAGAATAGAAGATGGATCATTTGAATAAAAGAATGGAGAAGAAAATGCCAACTTCTGCCACAAATGATCTTGAAAAGCATCCTTGCAAAGAAGAATTGAACGGAGTTGTTGGAAAACCAACAACGAAAGGATAAGCTTGTAGTGGGCTTATGGAAAAGACCTCAAAATTATGAGGTGAGCTTCTGCCACCAACGGAAACAAATGATTGGATTTATATCAACAAGGAGACGAGAAAACTTATTTCACCGGGAGGACAAATGAAGAACTTGGGTCATTTATAAGCACCATAAATAGCTACATTCCTTAGGGAAGGCTGTAGGTGAAATATAACCCAATATAACTCCAACAAAAGATTGATTGGTTGAAAAGATCTCTTGAACAAAGAGAAGATGATGGATTTAAAATACCTCATTCTTGACAACATATGAATCATGAAACATGAAAGAAATTGTCAAGAGTGACATAACACCATCTCAAAAGATAAGGTAGAAAGAATTGCACTTCGGAATGCAAGATGAAGAATGCTTGATCTCCTCAAAACAAAGCATGTGTTGAGCACCATGTTTAATTTTGAGTATAGCTTGGCGGATCATAACTTCGAGAAAATGTTGAAGAACAATTGAAGAATGAAAAAAAATCCTTGACGAACCACCATGTAGAACCTCCACGAAGAACTCCGGTAATAAAAGGATGATAAAAAGAAAGAGAAGTTGAAAACACAGGGTGAAACCTTGCAATGATTTAGATGGAGCTTCGCGATTATATAACCGAGAGGACTTGGAACTCCGGAAAAGAAAAGATGAAAACACTTAACTAGAATTACTTCATCATGAACAATCTCCGGAAGAAAAGAATTAATCAACTCGAGGAAATAGGAATAAGATTTATTGTATGCTTATCCTTCATCACATTAAATTGATGACAAGCAATGGATTTGGGATACCACTTATTCCCGTAGAAAGGATTAAGAGAGATATAGCGCAAACTAGAGAAGGTATTGATGGAACCACTGGTGGAATTTGGAAAACAACGAATGAATTAATATGATAACAAGGAAGTGAAATCTTGAACGAACCACCATAAGAATTGGAAATGAACGTAGCAAAGGCACAAATCACCGGGAAGAATGGGAAAACGAATGAAGATACTTGAGGGGATTTAGATACATGAGAACGAAGAGATCATGAACTGATTAGAGGATATTTGAACGATGCACCATTAAGATTTGGAGAACGATAGCTACACGCTGAGAATGAAGAAATTATGACATGATGGCCTTCGGAGGAAAGAAATGGAAACAACTCATGCAATGCTCCGGATGGATGAAAAGAATTTGCACGATTGAAAACAATTTGAGAGGATAACAACGAGCTAGCACCGCGGATCTCCGGTAGAACGGACAAGATTTAGAGGAAAAACTCTTCTTCTATCTTCAAATGATGACGAGGAACACCACCAAAATTTGTTGAGACACTCCGGGGGAAACGAAAGGCGAAGAGGTTGAGCCAACAATGAAAATGATTTGGAATCCATCTTGGAAAAGGCATGTGACTGATGTGATCCATTCTTACATCACACTTGAAAAAGAATTTGGGATAGCTCCGGAATAATTAGAAGAGTCAGGTAAGATCCTGGGAAAAGACCTGTGGGTTAGGGCCCACTAAAAGAAAAACACCGTTAAACAATTTTAAAGAGAGGTTGCACCGGTTGAATTAAATGGCTTGAATGAGATAACAACCTCAAAATAACTTGAACGGATCTGGAATGAAAATACGAGCCTTCCGAGATATCTTCAACACTCCAGGACAAATGAATAGCGAGAAGTGAATGATTAAGAGGTGCATCGGCAAGAGAAAGAATTTGCAACAAGGAAAGGAATATGATGAATATCGAAAGCTTGAATTGGATCCACCGGAGAAGAAAGAACAAATAAGGATGATGAACTTGAAACTGTTGAGCATTTTCATGGGAAATCGCCGGATAAGAACATTGACGAAAAAGAATGGAGAGACTTCACATGAATAAAAGGATATGATTAAGAAATCTGAGTCCTTGAAGAAAAAGGGTGGGAGGGCGGGAAAACAAAGGCAACTTGGGTACGGATGAAACAAACACCGGTAAGAAAACTAGGAATTGATCTCGCGAATGTTGAAATGATCGGATCCACTTGAAGAGAAGCACGCCGGTTGGGAAAAGAATTAACATGAAGACCTCGATGATCAAGAAGGATTTGTATTCACATAGCAATATGAGAACACCGTTTAGGAAAGGTATGGATTCAACATTTGACATTGAAGCAACTCGAATACCACAAAACAAAACAAAACAAAGGATTTGGCTTGCAGAATAAGCCGGAACAAATACATATGATAGAGATTTACCCAATCTCATATCATGCATCTGTCAAAAGATATTCTAGGAGCTACTTGAATTCCCACCTATAAACTCCCAAAACTTTCTGGTTATGCAATCTGGTGTTGGGGATACAGGGGACACAAAATATATCACCCAAACTAACAATACCTAGATCCAATTGTATCCATCCGTCAACACATAACCAAGAAAACTCCGAAATCGTGTACCTCAACCTTGAAAAGCATCCGTTATACGAAGTTATGGCAATACTCCCGAACTCGCCCCATCTTCGGGTTATCGGGTTATCTCACCAACAACAGTACAAAAGAGATTTTCGATGTCGGCAAACTCAGGTATTCCAGAACTGCAACGATAAAATTGTGACGACAACACCTCGGAGCTCAAGTCCCCGGGACACTGCCACAACCCCTAAATGTCAGGAGGCACCAAGAACAATGTTCTCGTCACAAAACCATCGGAACGATTCCAAGATACTCGCGTGATCCTAAAAAAAAAATTCGTGAAATTTGAGGAGAGGAAAGACAAAACATCTACGTCAGGAGGCCTCACCAGAGCGACGAAGGGACTGAGGAGTAAAAAGAATCCTACTCTCCGATATATATAATCCTAAGACTCAAAACTTTTTTTCTAGACTCAACAACGGCCAACAAACAAGGGGGCTCCTAAGGTCGGTCGAGGCTCGATTACCAACTTGTCACGCCCAAGATGCGACCCTATCCTAAAGGAACTCAAGGTCCCACCAAGGATAGAAGCGCATCTTGAAGACGCTTTGCAAGGTGGATATCATTACATCAACATTACATAATAGTGGGGATACATCCAGACATACAATGTCACATGAATACAACAATACAACATACAAGATCAACATCCGACTACGGATGAATCATAAATGTAAACTCAAACAATATCCACCTCGCTAGCCCAGCTGCCGACTGGAACCTATCCCCGATCGAAGAAGAAGCGAAGAAGAACTCCAAATTAAGCAAACATCGCTCTCGCGTCATGATCATCGCATAACCTGTACTGCAACTGGTGGTGTAGTAATCTGTGAGCCACGAGGACTCAAAGCAATCCCATTACCATGGGTATCAAGACTAGCAAAGCTTAAGTAGGAAAGGAAGGGATAAAGTGGTGAGGTTGCAGCAGGGGCTAAGCATATATGGTGGCTAACCAACGCAAATAAGAGCGAGAAGAGAGCAAGGAACAGTCGTGAAGCTAGTAATGATCAAGAAGTGATCCTGAACTCCTACTTACGTCCGACATAACCCGAAACCGTGTTCTCCTCTCGATCAACCCCAAAAGAGACACTCACAGTTACGCTTTACGGTTGGTGTATTTTAGAAGAGTTTACTTCAAGTTTACTACAACCGGATATTAACAAATTCCATCTGCCACATAACCAGGCACGGCTCTCGAAAGTTTATACCTGCAGGGTGTCCCAACTTAGCCCATGATAAGCTCTCGCGATCAACGAAGGATATTCCTTCTCCCGGAAGACCCGATCAGTCTCGGAATCCGGCTACAAGACATTTCGACAACAATAAAACAAGACCAGCAAAACCGCCCGATGCGCCGACAATCCCGATAGGAGCTGCACATATCTCGTTCTCGTGGCAACACCGGATGAGACTAGCTACGAGTAAAACCAAACCTCGGGTTGCCTCAAGGTGGCCCAGCAGTAGTTGGTTCAGCCAAGACTTAGAGAAGCACGGCCCGGGGGGCTAAATAAAGATGACCCTTGGGTTGGCCGACCCAAGGGAAAGGGTATAGGTGGTGGTGAGGCAAATGGTAAAACCAAGGTTGGGCCTTCTTTGGAGGAGTCTTATTCAAAGCGAACTGTCAAGGGGTCCCATATATCACCCGACCGCGTTAGGGACGCAAAATCCGGGAACATAATACCGATATGACGGAAAGTAGGGCGGCTAGGGTGGAACAAAACACCAGGCATGAGGCCGAGCCTTCCACCCTTTACCAAGTATATAGATGCATTAATTAAATAAGATATATTGTGATATCCCAACAAGTAAACATGTTCCAACAAGGAACAACATCTCCATGTTCCAACAAGGAACAAACTTCATCTACACCTGCAACTAACAACGCTATAAGAGGGGCTGAGCAAAGCGGTAACATAGCCAAACAACGGTTTGCTAGGAAGGGTGACAACGGTTAGAGGTTCATGGCAATTTGGGAGGCTTGAGCAGCAAGTGATAGGTAACGCAGCATAGCGAAAGAACGAAGCAACTAGCATAGCAATGATAGTAGTGAGATCCAGGTAACGGTCATCTTGCCGAAATCCGCAAGGAAGAAGAACGAGTCCATGAAGAAGATGAACGGAAGTAGTCGAACGAATCCTCACAATCGCAACATTACCGGAACCGAGAAGCAACACCGGAAAGAAACAAACAACATGATAAATGCACAAGCATAAACATGGCATGATGCACAATCAAGTATGATGCATGTCCGGTTTAATGAGGCATGGCATGGCAATATGCAACAAACAATACTACCAATTAAGTGGAGCTCAATATGCAACGGGTTGCATATTGACAAAACACCACATTGACATATTTAGTTTTATCTCGTTTAGGCTACCAAACAATATTAAATGTTGTTAAACATGGCAAGAGGTGGAGCATAATTAAACTAACTATTTAGGCAAGTTTAAATGAGGCCGGAAATAAGAAACAACAATTCCGGAAAATCCTCATGAGCAATATTTTAGATTCGGTACTGTTCTGCCCTAAAACATATTTTATTGTTGTTAAACAGGAAAATAAACTGCACCATGTTAAACTAGGCATTTTTCCACCACATTTACATATAAAGTTTATTAAGTTTGGAACTACGGTTATTTACTTATGAAATAAATCATTTTAGCATGCATTTAGACAAATTTAAACAAACAACATTTTAAACATTTTTAACATGGATGAAAGTGGCATATTATGAAACTAGATGAAATTCTAAGCACTTTACATATATAATTCATTTTAATCCGATGCACGGTTAATTAATTATTAAATGCATGAAGTGCAAGGACTTTTCTGTAAATCTGCAATTTCCTGGAAAAACCTAAATTCACAGATCTGGAAAAAAACAGAAGCAGGCCGAAACTGGCTAGCCCGCTAGTGTACAGGAGGGGGAAACTGGAAGGGGCTGCTCACCCATGGGCCATGGCCCGGTCGGAGGTGAGGCCATTGGGGGGGTTGAGGAGGCGCGCTGGGCCTCGCGATCTGGCCCGGGAGGCCTAGCGTGGGGCACTAAATCCTGTTGGCTGGACAAGTCAACGAGGGGCGGCGCTGGTCGCCTCGTTCATTCGACAGGAAAACAGCGGCAGCAGCAGGGACTTAAGCGGCGACAGAGCAACGGCGGCGGACCAAGGCGAAGCAGGGAGGTCCGGCAGGGGCGCAGAACTCGATTCCGTCCGGATCCGGACGGACTTGGTCTCGGACGGCGCTGAGGACTCCGGCGGGCGTGGGACTTGGAGCTCGGGGAGGATCCGGGCGGCGGGATCCAGCCGACGAGACAGAGGGGCGCAGGCGAGGCTCTCGTCGAGGCCCTCTGGGAAGAAGATGGCGGCGTCGCTGCTGTTACAGAGAGAGATCGAGAGTGAGGGGAGGCAGGAGGAAGGAAATAAAGGAGAAGGGAGGAGCAAGGGAGCGGCGGCCCGGACCTGGAGCGGTCAACGAAGCGATGCGGGGCGCCCTCGATCCCGAGCTTGCTGCTCGAAGCAGGGGAAGCAGGGCCGACCGCGAGGGACTTGGCGCGGGGTCGTGGGGCTCAGGCAGGAGGGAGGCGCGCTGAAGACGGGCACCGGCGGCGGAGAAGCTCCAGGACGGCGGCGGCGACATGGCTTGACCCGGAGCTCCATCGGGCGACCATGGCGTTTCCTGTCCAGAGAAGAGAGGAAGAGCAGGGGGTCGAGAGAGAGATGGAGAGCGCAGGAAGGAGAATCGGAGGGATGAGGTAGAGGCCTGAGCGGCTGCTGCTTGCCGGGCATCTTTGCCGGAGAGGAGCTCCCGCGAGGTGGTCAGGGATCGGGCGCAGGCGAGGGAGCGGCTTGGTGGTGGAGCTGCTGGTCTGAGGCGTGGTCGAGGAGGCTGTTGGTTGGTCCGATTTGGAAAACGAGGAGGAAGGTGGCGGCTTCGGTTGGTGATTTGGATCGGGAGGGGATCCCAAGGAGGAGGAGACAGGGTGGAGGTTTTTGCGGTGGCAGGGAGGAAATGATTGAAGGGACTGCCTAGTCTAGGGTTTGGACTGATTTATATATACATCCGGTGGATTAGGCTAGGGGTATTTAGTCCCTCCAATCGAAATCAAACGACCGAGAATAAATAGGTTAGGGAGTCCAATAAACAAAACGGAGATGTTTTGTAGATGTTTGGGGATGATCCGGATCCATCGGTAACGGCTGCACGGTTCGGGTTGGCAAGTTTTGACGCGCACACGAGGGGGTCTGAGAGAGGTTAGTTGGTCTGACAAGAGGGAATGGAAAACCCAGTTGGTCTCGGAACGGCCAACAAAAGCAAGGGGGGACACGGCAACTACGAGCGGATGCAAGTTTTATGAAAACGATGAAGATGCAATGTGCATGATGCCATGAGATGAAATGCACGACATGAACAAAATACAAAACAAGAGACAAAAGCCCAACCACGAAGGAAATAAAATAACACATCTCCGGAAAAGGCAAGAGTTGGAGTTACGAATATGGAAAGTTGTATCCGGGGCGTTACAATGATGGTCTCGGAGTCTGTGCAAGACTGCTCTGAGATGTCCGTTGTGCTCTTCTTCACCTTTTGAGTATATGAGGATGTCATCGATGAAGACCACAACAAACTTATCCAAGAAATCCATGAATACCTTATTCATCATATGCATGAAAAAGGCGGGGGCATTGGTGAGGCCGAAAGACATAACTGTATATTCATAAAGACTGTATCTAGTAGTGAATGCGGTCTTAGGAATATCTTCCTTCTTGATTTTGAGCTGGTGGTATCCGGTCCTCAAATCAATCTTGGAGAATACTTTTGCCCCATTGAGTTGATCGAACAGATCATCAATCCTCGGAAGTGGATATTTGTTCTTGATAGTGACATCACTCAACTAACGGTAATCCACACACATTCGGAGACTGTCGTCTTTCTTGTCCACGAATGTTGCTGGTGATCCCCATGGTGAAGAGCTTGGACAGATGTATCCTTTCTGAAGCATCTCACCAAGCTGTTTCTTTAATTCCACTAATTCTGAGGAAGGCATCCGATAATACTTCTGGTATAACGGTGCGGTCCCGGGGATAAGGTCAATTGCAAACTCAAGCTCTCGGTCTGGCAGCATTCCTGTTAATTCCTCAGGGAATACATCTGGAGACACACTGACCACAGGAATTAGATCCAATTCTTCAGCTACAGCAGTGAAGACCATGTCTTTCTTGGGTATGCTCCTTCGAGTGAAGAATTTTGTAGTCCGACCTTCCTGACTTGTCAACCTGACCTCTCTGGTCGTAAAGTTGATGCATACTTGATGTTGGGTCAACCAGTTCATTCCCAAAATAACATCCAACTTGGCAGACTCAATGACTATCAAAGCAGCTGGGAAGATGACTCCCCTGATACCAATCTCCAAATTGCGGCAGACCGGATTGCTTCTGAGCACGGATCCCGGGGGTTGTACCATCATACTCTTTCCCAAAATCGAGCAAGGAAACTTGATTTGGCCAACAAAACTCTGCGAAATAAAAGAGTGGGAAGCCCCAGAGTCAAATAAAATTATTGCAGGTATGCTATTAACAGGAAACATACCGATGATGACTTACGGGTCCTCTTGGTCTTCGTGTGCAGAGAGGTGGTGAACTTGCCCTTGGATGGTCTTCTGGCCAGGATATGGCCCCATGTGGTTGACGTGTGGCCTTAATGGAGCATTTGACTTGCCGCTCTTGGGGCACTGTCTGGCATAATGTTCGATTTGCCCACAATTAAAACACAAATTGTTGTGTTGACACTCTTCGCGCACCGGGCTGGTTACGACATTCTTGACTTGAGTAGTGGTCTTGTTCACGTTCTGCTGCCAATTGGGCTTGTACTCAACCTGAGTTAGCTGCCAAGTACGAGCCTTCTGCACTGGTTGTCCATCCTTCTTAGGCTCAAACTTGCGCTTATAATCATTATTAGCGGACTTATTGTCGTGCACGAGCTTGTGTTCTCTTTCTACAATGAGGGCTTTGTTTACTAGAGTCTGGAAATCTGGAAAGTCGAGCATACTGAGAGTGCATCTGAGGTGTTAATTCAGTCCTCCAAGAAATCTGTCGATCTTCTTCTCTTCCGTGGCCACATCATAGAGAGAATAACGGCCAAATGGTTGAACTTATGCAGATACTCACTTACTGACAGGCTTCCTAGGGTGAGAGCGAGGAATTCACGCTGCTTGACCTTCATAATACCGGTGGGAATATGGTACTTGCGGAAATGGTCCTGGAATTTAGCCCAAGTGATTTCTTCGTCCACGGGCCACATAGCTTTAGCACTATCCCTCCATATAGCGGCTGCTCCCTCAAGATAGTGTGTAGCAAACGGAACCTTGTCAGCTTCCTCAATGCGAGAAATCTCAAGCTTCTTCTCAATGGTCCGCAACCAATCATCAGCTTCTAATGGATTGATAACTTGACTGAAACTGGGAGGCTTGGTCCTCTGAAAATCTGACCATTTAGAGTGATGACCATTCTGGTTTCCATTCTGCCCAACCATAGCTTGCACACTTTTCAATAGCTCAATCAGAACATTGTTCCTTCTTTCCTCGAACATGCGCATGATTTTTTCAGTGGATGGCGGATGTGGCGATAGAGGCGGTGGTGGAGGATACGACTCGGGGGAATGTCCTGCCTGTCTTGCTAAGCGACGAACATGGAACCTCACCAGTGTGACTGTTGCATCCTCCCCGCGTCATCCTATTGTTTGTTTTTTTTCAATATGAGGCAACCGAGATGAGCAACATCCAAAAATGGGAAGAAAAGCAAGCGACAAACCCGAAAGAAAGCAGCAAAAACAAAAGCGAATAAATAAAAGTTCCAACATAATTATACATAGACTAATACATGAAAGGGAAACATCATGACGGGTTCGACTACGCTCTTACATGAAACGAAACATCATGACACGTATGAATACATCCGTACATCACCTTCATGACAACTGTGGATACCCTGACGTTCTAGTGCTCTGCTGGTTCTGCAGGGTCCTCTCCTAAGCCGGACTCAGATTCTGAACTGATAGTGTTAACGGAAACCTCCTAATTAAAGGTGACATGACGGCGCTGCCTCGAGGACTCTCCCTCAGGGGCAGGTGCGTGGTGAGTCTGGAGCATAGGGGTTGCACGAGTAGTGATAAGGGAGGCCATGCAGCAGGGGTCCCACGAGGAGTCACTGCCAAAGTGGTCGTGGTACTCTGAGCGGTCACCAGAGTAGTAAGGGAAACAGAGGCTGGAGGAAAGAACAGGGTAAATCTGACCGTAGGTGGAGGGTCCTATTCTGAGCGGCGGCAAGAGCTATACGTGCTCGAGTCAACTCCCGGGCCAACTCAAAGATCATGATATAACTGGCGGTGATATAGCGAGAAAGGTGGCTGGAACAACGATCACACGTCGGATCAATAAAAGGGAAGCGGATACGCCTGTTCTCGTGCAGAGACGGGTAGAAGTAGAATCCTGGGTGAGTCTGCAGGGGAACCTCGTTGTAGCACTGGTCTACAAGAGCCTCAAATGTAGCAAATTGAACGGCCTGAGAGGGCGTGGAAGTGAAACCACCCTTAGGGGAACAAGTGTAAGTGTCGGAAGGGGAACTGTGGTGTAAAGTGACCTCCGCGTAATACTCGTAAAATGAGCCTACCAGATGCTCCCGATACACCTGTTATTGTCGGGGGTTGGGTGCGACATATGCCAAAGGATGGCTTATCATGGTGGGGGCGAGTAGAACATCGCCGGTGCCTGGAAACGGGATGAGGCGAAGGCATGCACGCCGGCGAATCTTACCCAGCTTCAGGGCTCTCCGTGGAGATAACACCCCTACTGCTGCTCTGCGGGGTCTCCACATGATCACTATGGCAAAGTGGGTACAGGGTATCTCCTTGAGCTGTTCAGGGTGAGGAAGGAGAAGGGCACGGCTAGCTCTTCTCTTCCCTCTATGTGTGTCTAGAACTATTAGTGTCCAACCCCTTGCATGGGTGCCCCGGGGAGTTTATATAGGCCTACCCCCTGGGGTACAATGGTAATCCGGCTGGGCATAGGACCCAGCCGTCAGTCTCTTAAGTCGCCATCTTCTCCGCCGACTTCTGGGGGCCGCGGACTAGTGGGCCCCGCCGACGGTCCGGCATGGGGCCGACAACCCTTGTCCGCCGCGGGCGGGTCTTGCCGGCTGCGGATTACTGTAGCCGTGCTTCTAATGACGCGAGCTTGGTCATGGGGTCATGGCAACAGTGCAGCCGCCTGTCGGGCGGTCACTGTTGCCATTCCCCGTCTTGTCTGGTTAATGGCGCACGGAGCCCGTGGGAGGGGCCGGTCGACTCTTGGAGGCCGAATCCCAGCGGGTCCGTCTTGGGGCGCTCTCGCCGTCTTCTGCACACCCGCCGACAGGCGGGTCCCGCCGTCTTCGGGTCGTGCATGTGCCGCCGTCAGGAGTGTGGATCCGCCCACAAGACTGATGTCAGGGCCGGCGTGGCTACAGTGTCGCGCCGGAAGGAGATCTCTGTCGGTACGGCGCTCTGGGGCCATGCATGTCCTTTGTGAACAGGGCAGGGAAGGGCTGCGAGGCGGCCTCATCCCGTCCCGTCCGTAGCCACATAGGCAGGAGGTGGTTGGAGTCGCGGGCCGACTCCCCATAGTCGGCTTCTCTGGAAGCCGCCAGTTGGGAGTCGGCTCATCTTGAGGCCGTCTCTGGGACTCGGCTAGGAGGGGCAGTCGGCCCCAATGTTTTGAAAGGTCCAGGGGCTCGGGTTTGCCTACCCGCGGCCCATTACTCCGACAGTAGTCCCCGAAGCTGGTGAGACGCCGAGGTCAACATGTCGAGGATCCTCAGCGGCTTCATCCCTTCGGTAGAGGAATCTGGGCTTGGCTTGCCGTCTTTCTCTTGGGCCGACTAGCTGGAGTCGGTTTCGCAGGAGGCCGCCTTGCTCCTCAAAGGGTTTGAAGGTCGTGGAGGGGTCAGGGCAGCGTGCTTGATAAGCTTCTGGGCGTCCGCCCATTGCGGGCCCATCGAGTGACGCCACGAGGTAGGGCCAGTCTGCCCACCCACGCGCGTGACGAGACAGGCCCGTCAGGCGGGGCCCGCCACTACCTCGCCTCGGCGCACGGGCGGATCCGTTGCCGCGTGCAGAGCGGTTGGTTTCACGCCGTTATCGCGCGCAGAACGCCGTGGTTAAATCGTGGGGGCGTGGGGTACTAGGCACAGTTAATCCCACGCCCGCCCCCTCGGCTTCTCAGCCTAGCCGCCTATAAGTAGGCGGGAGGAGGGGGGCGGCGACGCACGCGCACCCACTCTCCTCGCTTCCTCTTGCTCCCTCTCCTCCTTGCTTCGTCTTCCTCTTGCCTCCGCCGCACCGAACCACGCCGCGCCGCGGAGATGAGCTCCTCCTCCTCCGCTGCGCCTCCCGCCGCACGATCCGGCATGTGGGACGGCTCCGTTGTGGACGATGACATCATCGAGTTCCTCCACCAAACGCGTCGCATCCCCGGCACCAACCTAGTGCGGACTCACAAGCCAAGGGCGTAAATAACGCCGGCGCCGGAGGAGGGCGAAAGCGCCATATTCCGCCGCACCTCATGCGCTGGCTAGGGCTGCCGCGAGCGGCTTCTTCCGCTTCGAGTTCCACGGGCTCCACCGCACCACCTCACTCCGAATACGGTGGTCCTGCTGGCTGCCTTTGCCTCCCAGCGAGGGCTTCCTTACGCTTCTCCCCACCATCGAGCTGTGGGGGATTCTTCCAGCCAAGCTCGCACACACGCCGCCGCGTCGCGGCTCGGCGGCACTTTCATTGCAATGAGGAGGCCGGTGGTCGACAACCCCTTCCCCGCCATCCCATCGATCAAGTCGGTGAAGATGTGGCAGCGCCGTATTTCACGTGAAGAACATCTCCCCGAAGGCGATCGGGTCAACCTGCCGCCTTTACGGCCGGGCGAGTTGGCGGGCGACTTCGCCTGGTCCCATCGGGCCAGACGCCGACTCTGCAGTGCCCGCCGTCGCAGCAGCTCCGAAAGGCCGACGCAGTCGGAGGGCCTGACTGGGGCCGACTTGCTGGCCGCCTTCGTGGTGCGCCGAGTTCTTCCTCTCCAAGGCCGACCTCGCTCGATCTATCGATGAGCGCCGCCGACCCCAAACCGGTTGTGCTCCAAAGACATGCCCCACGCGGAGGTGGCAGACACGGTGAACTTCCTGGCGAACTGCGGCCTCACGGAGGAATGGCAGTTCGGCAAAGAGCCGTACTTGTGCGCCAACCCCCCGCCTGTGGTAAGTCATTTATCTTGCTTTCCTGTTTCCTTCTTCAGCCGAATCCGACTCTGATTTTCTTTAGTTTTTTCGAGTCAGAACCCCCTCATGCAGCCCGTAGCCGGCACCACGGGGCCAGCCCGTGAGTTCGTCCCCGACCGGGCGGAGAGCGACGTCGACGACCCCAATTTGGGGGTGGCAGCGATGGAGGCCGACGCCGAAGGAGGGGGAGGAGGAGGGGCCGACGACTTCAGGCCCTCGGCGACCTTCGCCGACTGGCCTGACGATGACGGTGAGAGGGAAGTCGTCCCCCACCGCCAACCGAAGGTCGGCCATCCAGGTGCGAGTTCCTCCGCCGGCTTGGGTGGTCGAGGCGGCATGAAGAAGCGCCGGGTCGGGCCGAGCTTGCCAGGCGGCCGGGCGAAGAAGTTCAAGGGGACGGCCGCCGCGACCCAGCGAGAGGAGGCGGTTGCGAAGGCTAACCGCTTCCGCAAGGAAGTGAAGAAACCGTCGCTGGTCTCTTCGTAAGTGCTCCTTACTTTGTCTTGTTTCCTTCTGGTTCGTCTTTGTCCAAGTCTTTTATATGTCTTCTTCTCATCAGGGCTCCTCTCACCTTGGAGAGGGTCATCGCCGCCTCCGTTATGGGGTCGTCAGAGACGTCCGCCAACACTCGGCAGATTGACCCGGCGGCCGACCTCCGGGAGGCGACGGAGCGGAATGCGTAGGAGAAGTGCGACGAGGAGGAGGCCGCCCGTCTGGAGAAGGAGGAGGTCGAGAAGGCGGCAGCTTCCGCCCAGAGGCGGCTAGAGGAAGCCAAAGCCGCCGTCGCAGCCAAGAGGCGAGCCGAAGAGGCCGCGCTCCTCCAGTCGGCGCTGCTCGTCACCCCGCTAAACTCTGTGCCGCCGCCGCCGGAGTTCATGGGGCAGACGGAGGGAGCCGGTAGTGAGTTCCCCATCAAGGAGAGGGAAGGCGGCGAGGCCTCCCTGTCAGGCACGGCCGTGCCGCCCCCACCGCCTCCACCGCCGTCTGAGAGCGCACGAGGTAAACAGCCGCCGACTTCGCCGCCGGCCGACCGACGAAGTTGTGGCGAGGCTGCTTCTTCAAGTCACCTCGCCAGCGCGCCGCCGTTTTGAGAAGGCGATTTCAGCGCCGCGCCTTTGAGACCGACGCCGCCAGCTCGCCATTCCAGACGCCGAGGCGATAAGCGCCGCGCCTGCATGGTGGTGCGAGGAGGCGCACAGTTCGCGTGAACACGGGCGCTTCGACGCCCAGCGGTTGCGAGCTGAGGGCGACGCCATCCAGAATCGCATCAGGCGCACTGGCGCCGCGAGCCGCCGGCGGGTATGTTTCTTCTTTGAGTTTTTCTCGTTTCTTCTTCAGCGCGCCAAGCGCACCCATTGGTGTAGTCCCGAGTTTCGGGCCGCTGCCGAGCAAAGTGCTCGAACTCTATCTGCTGACTTCCAAATTTTTACCTTTGCCTGAAATTTTATCGCAGGAGTATCACAACCTCCGCGCTTAACGCCTTCAACCGCAACGCTGAGGAGCTGGGCAAGCGGACTGCCGACTTGTCGAGGAGCCGAGGTGAGTTTTTCTTCTTCTGGGCGCGCACGGCGCACTCCGCTGGCTGTAGTCCCCGAGATTCGGGCCGACTGCTGCGCAGTCGGGCCGGATCTTCCTGACGACCTTCTTAGCTGACGACTTTGCATCCTTCTTGTTTTTATTCTTCAGAGGCCAATGCCGCTCTTCAACGGCAGCTGGGCGCAGCCGACACCGCCTATGCGCGCTAAGGAGGAGGAATGCCGCAGCTCGCCGCAGAGCGACTCCGCCGACCACGCACCGGGCGGCGTAGGGAGCTGCTTAAGGCGGCGCAGGCAAGGCGGAAAAGAGAGAGGCTGCCTCCGCCGAAGTTCGAGGGCGAAGCGCCTCCTGGACCGACAAGGAAGCACTGCTGACCTCCGGCTTCCATGAAATTGAGGACATCGTTGACGGTGAGTTTCTTTACTTTCCTCCTTTGGGACGCCGGCTATTGGTCAGGCCGACTCCTATTTTTTGATTTCCTTCATTTTCGCCTTGGCAGACTTCTTCCCCGGCCACAAGCAGGTGGCCAATCAAGCCATCAAGGCTGACCGCGAGGCACGAAGGGCGAGTGGTGCCGAGATTGCTGCTAACGCCGGACCTCGACGAGCAGCTCTCGAGCATTGAGGCTCGCCCGCGGTCGCCCATCGGATGCTGCGCCGGCCAGCTGCGGTCGGCGCCAGCGACGCTGCCCTGCGGGCTGACATGCCGTTCAGCACACTCCACCGGATCGCCGACCGGCCGAGGTCGCGCTGGCCGCCTTGAGGCTCGGAGGGTTCCGCGCCCGGCTGGAGCGCCGCCCCCGGAATTCGCAAGGCGTGGTATCGAGGGCTGGATCTAGACCGGCTGGCCGCTGTTCGGCCGAGGCCCAGCGGAGCTGCTGGCTGCGAAGACGCTCGTTGAACGTAAGGGCGGCGATTGCCGACTACACGACACCAGCGCGTTTTCGCCCCTCGAGCGGCTGAGGACGGGGAGGCGCCCCGAGTGGTTCGGGATGAACCCGACCACGACGAGGACTCAGCTGGAGGGGATCGGCTCTAGCGCCGAGGAGGAAGACGAGGCGGAGGACGGAGATGAGATGGAGGCGCCAGAAGACGGAGCGGGAGACCAGCCTCAGCTCGACCGCGCCTCTAGCAACGAGCCGCGCCCGTCTGGGCCGGCTGCCGCTGGAGACGATCAAGCCGAGACCGCCAGCCTGCCGCCTCGGCGCCCGACGCCGCTGCCTCCGCCTTCCGACCCTGCTCTGCCGCTTCCTAGGCCGCTGCCTCGCTTTTTATTTTATCTGCTTTGATAGTCTTTGAAAAGAACTTGTTAATTCACACAATTCCACCCGCGGGCTGTATTTTGAACCTCTGTCCGAAGATCCGGCCAATGGCCTATGCTGTGTAAATATTACTTTAATTCTATCTTTCCTCGCTCATTGCTCTTTATGGCTTTTCCTTTGCCGCCTTTCCCTTAGTCACCGCCCGCCTGCCGGACAACCGCTCATGGATCTGCCGCTTGGGTCAAGTGCTTGGCTACTTTGAGAAGGCAAGTACTTGGCCATTTTTTAGAGTCTTTTGAACAAGTTGGGTAGAAAGCAGCAAGCCGACTACTTAAGAGTCGGTTTTCGCAAAAAGGGCTGGAAGCCGGCTTAAGCTATGTTTATGCTTTGGGTCCTTAACCATTTTTCGTGGGCGCCCATTCTTCCTTACTCTTGCCCACTAAAATAGCCGCTCATGCTAGCTGCGGTTTCGACAGAGACGGCTTAGGCAATCAGACATTACTTGTCTGACTGCAGGAAGCATTTCATAGCGCAGGACGGCGAGTCCTCGGGCCGACTAGTCGAGCCCGGTGCCAAGCAGCATAACAAAGAGTAATATACTCAAAGGCATAATTTTTATCATACAGATAACAAAAGAGGGCAGTCCCCGAGCTCGTCTCGGGGGGGCCGAAGTCTTGGTACTTTAAACACAAAAGGTAGCGTGGTACATATCAAGATCAATCGTAAAATCTTCGGAGAAGATTCAGATTCCATGGCCGCTCCGCCGCTTTGCCGAGTCGCCCTCTTATGCGTGCTCGGGCTTCGAAGGCCGATCGTAGTAGGAGTCATTGCCCAAGCACTTTGCCGATGATGAATGGGTTTTCCTAAGGCGCCGATATCTGTGCTGTCCGCTGTTCGCCGGATCAGCCGAGCATAAGGTCGCCTCTTGGAATGATTTTGGCTTGAACTTGTTGTTGTAGTAGCGCAAGCTCGCTGGTAGATGCTGGACGGCTGAGTGCCAACAGCCGCCCTCTTCCAGCAGATCGACGCCGCCTTGACGCGCTTCTTCCGCTTCTTCTTCGTGTACATGGTGACTCGCGGGAGTCGAACTCTATATCTGTTGGGATCACGGCCGCACCGTGAGACGAGGAAGAAGGGTGAAGCCACTGACTTGTTTGGAGTCGCGCAGACTCCAGAGGACGGCCGGTAACCTCTAGCCAGCAGCCGGCTGAACGCCCAGTTGGTTCGACCAACGAGGCTTGATGCCGTGACAGATGAGGCCATTCGCTTGCTCCACCGGACGCTTGATCATGGATGGGTAACGGACGCTAAGTCCAGTCGGATTCCTTGCGTCGAGCAGAAATGGGCCAGGGCGCCTTTGGCAAAATTTGTGCCATTGTCGGTGATGATGCTGTGTGGTATGCCATACCGAGTCGTGATGTCGGCGATGAAAGTCACTGCAGTAGGACCATTCAACTTCTTGATGGGTTTTGCTTCGATCCACTTGGTGAACTTGTCCACCGCGACGAGTAAGTGAGTTAGGCCGCCTGCGTCGCTTTTGAATGGCCCCACCATGTCCAGGCCCCAAACAGCAAAGGGCCAGCGATGGGGATAGTCTTGAGTGCAGGCTTTACTGAAACGACTTGGAGCGGAACACCGGCACCCCTTGCATTTTTGAACTAATTTCTTGGCCTCTTCTAGGGCAGTTGGCCGAAGAAACCGTGGTCGGAAGGCTTTGGCGACGAGTGCTCTTGAGGCCGCATGATGGCCGTGACTCGCTTTGATGAATGTCTTCAGAATTGCTTGGCCCTCGCTCGCTCGACGCATACTGGTAGACACCAAAGGACGCCGCTACCGACCAGCTCTCTGTTGACTATAGTGTAGGATGCCGCTCGCCGTTGTACTTGCCGAGCCAAGGTCTCATCGGTTGGTAGCTCTCCACTTACTAAGAACTTCAGGATGGGCTGGGCCCATGAGGGTGCTGCTATTTCTTCAACTGCCAGTACTGCCACTTGGACGAGGGTGGCTGGGCTGGGAGGCGGCGGGCTGGGGTCCGCAGCAGCTTGCTGGGTTGACGGAGCCCCCGGGCCGACTGGCGCAGTCCCCGGGCCGAGTTCTAGAGTCTTCCCAATGGTCGCCGCAGTCCCTGAGCCGGGTTCTGAAGTCCCCGGGCCGGCTTTGACTGTAGCATTCTTGGGGCCGTCTGCAAGAATTCTTGTGTCGTCTGCTGAGGCTTTGGAGTCGGATCCGACTTCTTCAGTGGGAGCCAGCACAAAAATGGAGTCCGATTCTGGTCGGCTTGATGATGGCTTGAGGAGGCGCCAAGGGCGACGCCGGATGGTATTGCTGGCGGTGGAGCCGATTCTGCTGTGGTATCCGCTGGTCGTTGTCGCTTCTTGGTACGTGGAGGAACTCGCACCCCTCAAAATATCCACTCAATTGCTGCACCAGGAAATGGTAGCTCGCCATTTTTGCATCTTTGGCGTCCCGGTCGCCGGATGACTGTTGGACCACCAAGTCGGAGTCGCCAGAATACAGGATCCGCGAATGCCAAGCTTTTTGGCAAGCCGGAGCCCGTGAATGAGCGCCAGATGGTGACGTTGTTGAGGCGGCGAAATGGATCTGCAGCGCGCATTTGAGCTTGTCGCTTTGGGGAAGTGAGGACAACGCCGCTCCCAAGCGGTGCGCATCTTGGAGCCATCGAAATGCATCCGCCAATGGGTGGAGTCGGGCGCTGGCGGCAGGTACTGGGTCTCGGCCCAGTCGACGAGGAAATCAGCCAGTGCTTGCGACTTGATGGTGGTGCGGGGTTGGTAATAGATGGTGTAGGGTGCCAGCTCTATGGCCCATTTGGCCACCCGGCCAGAGGCATCTCGGCTTCCGATGATCTCGGCTAGTGGGGCTGTGCAAACCACGGTGATTGGATGCTCTTGAAAGTAAGGCTTCAACTTCTTGGCGGCAAAATGCACGCCGTAACACATCTTCTGGTAGTGGGGGTAGTTCTTCTTGGAGGTCGACAGTACTTCGCTTAGGTAATATACTGGTCTCTGGACGGGTAGCGCCTTGCCTTCCTCCTTGCGCTCAACTACAATGACTGTGCTGACTACCCTGCTGGTGGCGGCAATGTACAGGAGCATGGGCTCCTTGGGAGTCGGAGCCGCCAGCACCGGGGGAGTAGTCAGCATTTTCTTCAATTGGAGAAAAGCTTCGTCCGCCTTGTGGTTCCATTCCAAGAAGGTGGTCTTCATGAGCTGGTACAAAGGAAGAGCTTTCTCGCCCAGCCGGCTGATGAATCGGCTGATGGACGCCAAACAGCCGGTGAACTTTGCACATCTAGAAGTCGGCGGGTACTTCCATCCTCTCGATTGCCTTGATCTTCACGGGTTGCACTCTATGCCGCGCTCGAGACCGAAAACCAAGGAGTTGGCGGTTGGTATTCAAGACGCACTTCTCGTGATTGAGCTTGATCCGAATTGGCGCGGATTCTCAAAGGTCTCCTTGAGGTCTTCCAACAGTGTTCTCGCTTTTCGCCTTGACCACCACATCGCCCACGAGACGCATGCTTCGCCAAGCTGCTTGAGGAGGCACTTCGCATGCAACGCTGAAAGGTGGCGCCGCATTCTTAAGCCGAACGCCATGGTTAGGTAGCAAAAGGTCCGAACGGCGGATGAAGGCAGTCTTCAATCTGTCGGTCGGGTTCAGCTTGATCCGGTGATATCCTGAGTATGCATCTAAGAAGCTCAATAGCTCGCATCCGCCATGGAGTCTATCACCGATCAATTCTCGCAGTTTAACGGGTCCTTGGGGCAAGCTTTGTTGAGGCTTGTGTAGTCGATACACATCCGCCACGCTTGTTCTTCTTCAGTACCAAGACCGGGTTTGCTAGCCATTCCGGAAAGAACACTTCCATGATGAAACCGCTGCGAGGAGCCGGGCCATCTCTTCTCCAACAACTCTTCTCTTCTTCCGACAGCGGCGCAAGGGCTGCCTCGACGGGCTTCACATCGACGGACATGTAACTTGTGCTCGGCGAATTCCGGCTTGTACACCTGGCATGTCTTTAGGGACCATGCAAAATGTCCCGGTTCTCACAGAGGAAATCGACGAGCTCGCTTTTCCTATTTATCACAAGGTTTGCACCACGACAGCTGCACCACTGGGTGCTCTGGGTCCAAGGGCATCTTCTTTGTCTCTTTGGCCGACTTGAACGAGCCCTCAGCTTCCGACTCCTTGGGGTTGGGCGACATCTATGGCTGCTTGCCGGCCATTGCCACAACCCGATCAAGAAGCCGCTTCTCAGCTGCGATCACCAGGGACTCAGCCAGCCGATCGCTTTAACAGCACAGCGGACGATTTTCAAGTCGCCGGCTACAATGTAATCCCTTGGTACTTGGCATCTTCCTCTTGAGGTAGGCGTAGTGGGGGACCGCCATGAACTTGGCCAGAGCAGGTCGGCCACGTAGAGCGTGGTATGGGCTTTCGAGGTCCACCACTTCGAACCAGACCGCTCTCGGTGAAATGATCTTTGTCCCCAAAGAGGACGCTCTATCAGATCTTGCCGATCGCGAGTAGGAAAGGCTGTGTACAATGCCGTGGAACACAGTCCGCTGCTCAAGCTGTCTTTGCTTGATTCCTAACTTCTCCATCGTGTCCTTGTACAGATGTTGATGCTGCTGCCTCCGCCTCATCAAGACTGCTGAAGCGAGCGGCCCGCCTATCCGCTGCAAGGGTGGCTCCCAAGACCAGGGCGAGGAGCCAGATTCAGCATCACCTGGGTGATCAGCTCGGCCCAACCGATAGGTTTCTCGGACCAAAGGCATGAATTTCGGAGCATCCGATGCCACCGTGATTCACTTCTTCTTTGCAGCTAGCCGCTGCACCGATCGTCGGCCATACTGGTGAACACTACATAAGCTCCGTGCTCTTTCCGGTACTCGTCTTGTATCAAGGCCGACCGGCTCGACAGCCGGTCTGTCAAGGCGGCGGTGGAGGCGGCGGCCCAAAGAGCGGGGAGGCAGGAGGCCGTCTCCTTGGCGATCCTGGTGAGCCAGTGGCACTTCCGGGTGGTGTGTTTTGACGGCCCGGCCGCTATGGAACTTGCAGGACCATCTAGAGTCTCGCCAGAAGAGAAGGCCCAGAACAGTTGGACTTGCCGCCTTCTATCGCTTGGCCGGAGGCTGCCCTTTCGGCTGCTGGTTCGATTGTCGCCACCGCCGGCTATTGGAAGCCGGCTGCGGGCCTTGCGCCAGGATCATTCTGTCATTGTCGCCGACCGGTGTTGCTACCGGAGTTCGGGAGCCCGAGGAGCCACCTTGCCGGTCAGACCGACTTCAATCTCCGCTTTCATGGAGGAGTCGGCTGTGGCGCATTTGTGCGCTATGATCAACAACTCGTCGAGGGTCTCCGGCTCGTCACAAAGGAGCTTGTGCTTGAGGAGGGTGCCTTCTCGCACCCGGCGGTGAAGTACTGTCTTTCAGACTCGTGCACTCCTTCGCAGGAGTTCCCGAGCTCGCCCAAGACGTGAGGTAGTCGCGAGTCGACTGCTGGGGCCTTGCACGCACAAGGAAAGCTGGCGAGGCTTGGGAGGTCACTTGTATGTGCTCGTGAAGTTGCGGACGAAAGCCTCGGTGAAGTCGACCCAGCTGTTGATGCTGCGGGGCTTCAAGCTGTTTAACCATGTCCGGGCCGTGCCCTGGAGCATGAGGGGAACATACTTTACGGCAACGCGCTTGTTGCCGTTCGCTATGCCGACGGCCGTGGAGTAGTCAACTAGCGCCTTCCGGCTTCACGGAGCCGTGTATTTGGGTGTATCTCGGGAGTGTGAACCTCCGGGAAGGGCTCGCCTCGGATACGTGGTCCAAACAGGCAGGCCCAACTCGTCTTCCTCTTCCGGCGCTGTGGATAGGTGGAGTCGGTCGATCCGTGGCGGGCGCGCTGCTCCGACTCCTCTCGGCGGCCAAGGCGGTCGCCGAGTCGGATGCTCGACGGGTGGCGGGAGACTCGCTTTTCACGGGAGGAGGAGGCAGATAATCGCCCCGCCGCTTCCATCGCTCTTGGGCGGCCGCCTTGGTCGCGCCGATGGAGATGTGAGTCCGACTCGTGGCTGACAGTCGGATCTTGTTTTTCTTCCACGGACACCGCCCGGGGCGCCCGAGACGCCGCGCTTGATCTCGGCGGAAAGGCAAGTCACCGGGTTGTCGTCGCGGCGCCTCCGGCGCGTAGCCGGCTTTGTCTTGCGCGGCAGCAGCTGCCGAGGAGCTGCTGGACTTCGCTCGTCATCAGCGGCGCTGTTTCGCCCCGGTTATTCAGTTGCCCGCCGCCGCTCGGGCGGCGCGGATGTTCTCCGCGGGCGTGGCATATTGTGGCGACATTTGCCCTAACAGGTTGGCGATGGCTACGCCAAGGCTGCCGGACGCCGCTTAGGCGGCTAGGCCCAGTCGGAGCCGGTGAGCCGCCCACAGCGTGATCCATCTCGCGCCGGTAGGCTTCAGACAAGCGTCTCATACTTGCCAGCTTCTTTGCGCCTTCGACGAGCTGAAGGCGGCATGCCTCCAGCATCCCAGCGTCGACGTCTTCCGGAATAGGCGCGGTCAGGTCTTGGAGAGCCGCGTCGAGAAGGTCGTGAGCTCCTTCACCGGAAGGCTCGCTATGACCGATGACGAGCACTTTCGTGACGGTGCTTCCGCCGCTCTCCGCGCGAGGGAGCGGCTCATCGTAGACCACAACTTTGGTGGGGAACACGTCGAGCGATGCGGTGTCGGAGTCGACCAGCATCGGGTCGGTGGAGCCTACGGACTCCAAGTCGGTGGCAGGCTCGCCAGCGACGTGGAGCTGTTCGAGGAGGCCCGCGAGGAGGCTCTCGGGGACGCCCGTGCCTGCGTCGGATGCAGGCTCATCGGAGAGGCGGACCTCACCGACAAGTTCGGCGAGGCAACTGGCCGCGCAAGCGATCTCAGCGCCATGCAGCGCGTCGGCGCAGACTCCGTCTGGCGTGCCGGGCTGGCTGCACTCACCAGGGAGGAAAAGGGTTCCCGTCTAGAGCAAGTCCCCGGACGACGGTGCACCTAGCCCCACGGTGGGCGCCAAATGTCGGGGGTTGGGTGCGACATATGCCAAAGGATGGCTTATC